>OX104065.1:103372239-103699178 GCA_944474145.2 Dicrocoelium dendriticum
GGGCTTGTCTCCGAGAGATACGTTTGACCGAGGATGCAACACGATCTTACGAGCTGGAAACGCAGCCGTCTCACCTGTCAGCAAGCCAAGTTTCAGCGGCACGTGTTCGCTCCGCTTGGTCGCATTCCGTCCGTTTCGACGCGATTTGATCATGTCCATCTCGACATAGTGGGACCTCTTGCCCCGTCCAAAAGAATGGTCTACATCTTGACCATGATCGATCGTTGCACCCGTTTGCCCGAAACCGTTCCCATTCCTGACATAGCTGCGGAAACCATAACACGCGCTTTTGTCGAGCGTTGGGTCGCTTCACACTGCTGTCCAGCCACAGTGACGACAGACTGCGAACCGCAATTCGAATCTTCGACCTTTAACGATCTTTTTGAACTCATTGGATGCTGACGCATTCGCACGACCGCCTATCATCCGCAGGCGAACCGTATGGTGGAACGTTTCCACCGACAGCTGAAAGCCTCACTTAGCGCCGCCAATGCGCTGAGTTGGCTGAGGTACTGCCTATGATCCTCTTTGGGATCCGACCAGCCCTAAAGGCTGATCTACGTACGTCTAGCGCCGAGTTAGTATATGGACAACCACTGCTGTTACTTGGCGATTTCTTTTCCGATAGTCCCAGAATTCCCCGTTACGACGCGAATTATGCTCGTCAGCTAGCCACGAGCATGCGTCACTACAAGCTTCCCGACGTTAGCGGTCAACGATGTAATCTTTTGTCCCACAAAACCTGCAGTATTGTCCGTTCGTTTTTCTCCACCTCGATGATCTCCGTAGACCACTGGAGCGACTTTATGAAGGTCCTTCCAAGGTTCTACAGATTAAGTACCGCGTCTTTATCATCGACCGTCACGGTAAACCAGAAGCCGTTACGATTGACCTTCTCAAGGTTGTTCACGTGGAACATGATCTCATTGCATACCTTGCTCGTCTTCTGACGAATCAACCCAGCCTATGATGGAAGACTCGTCTGCATCCAACATCCCTGACCTTAAGCAACATCCTTCACCCAAGCCTTCCACTTCAGCCCCGCCGCTTCCCATCGAACCAATCGCCACGTCTTCAACAGTTCCTCCAACTTTGCGATCGGATAAGACGTCTAAGACGACGCCTTCCTCTGATCCGCAGAAGTCGATTATGTCGGGTAGGCGTGTTCATTGGCGAGCGCGATTAAGGGATTAGTGTTCGTTTCCTTTTCTTGCCTTCCGTTTCCCTTTTGGCCAATAACTTACGAAAAACCCCAAAAATCGGCGAACGCTTTTGAAAACCTCAAAAGAACGCAAGACGTTTTGAAAACCCAAAAAGATGAAAACGTTCGGTAAACACATTAAAAGAGTTGCGTTTTGCTTGGCGCGCCTACCTTATACGGTAAGTCTCACGCTTACGTTTGCTCTCGCCTCCACCGTCACTGCTCTTGCTTCCGTCTTCCATCCATGTGTGAACCGGAGGAGATGACGAGCCTGCAGCGGACATTTGACCTTCAAGAACTTGCAAACCTTTGACGCTTACGAACTTCCCCCATTTGTTTTTAGCACCATTAGGGAGGACACGGGTGGGAGCCAGCTAGGGTCCAATCGCCTGGTTCTTGCGCATCAGCGGCATCAGATTTCACTACCTGGTCTCGCAGAAGGTTGGCCCGCGACGGGCAGTCCTCACGTAGATCGAAGTGTCACCCACGGTCTTCATTCTAGGAGGGGCTGTATAGTGACCTGGAGATTCCCCCGTACGACTGTGTACATTATTTTAATATACAATAAAATTATAACTTTCATATGCATTAGGGAATTAAGCAGTTTGCCTATTGGAACGTTGTTCCCGTTCGTTTGAAACACGAACATGACATCCGTCTGTGGCGCGCGCCACTCGACTGCGAACGATGCTCCGCCAACGCACTCGAGGCCCAACTACATACTACGAAGCTAACTCTCTTCTGGTGCCATATTATCAGCATTAGCTAACTCTCCTCCCGTCCAATAAAATGTTTCCCTAGCTTACTTTTGTGTGTTCTACCATTGCGTTTGGTTGGCCGTCTAATCTCGTACCGGATATATAGCGCACGATCATCGCGCTATGCCCCGATTCGCACACGCGAATTCAACCCTTTTTATCGTTTGTATTTTTTTGGCGAATTCATTCCTTTTACGCGATTATATACGTGTATTCATTTGTTTCTTGCGTAACTTTAGTAATTTCATCGTGTTTTTGTTCATCCTTCATCTTTTCGATTCCGCGCTGACCGCTCCATTAGCCGTCAAGGGGATGGTGTAGCACTTTATGTGAATTATCACATCGACCGATTGAGGACCAGCGTTTTTCAATCTCTCGAAAAATCTGTTGAGACTCTCGCAGTCTTAATCTGCGCTCCCTCGGTTCAGGTTACGGTCGTGTTAGTGTATAGAAGCCCTCTGAGCACCTCCAATGGAATCCTTGAGTTTACGCACTCACTCTGCGAACAAGTATCTGGTGCTGGAAGCTTTCAACCTCCCAGTGGTTTGTTGGGATGATCTATCTTGCAGTTCGGCGCTGGGATCGTTTGGTACAGAACCGCTGGACTTAACGCTGCAGGTACCACTACACCAGTTCGTGGACCTCTCCACTAGGTACAAGAGAAATCAGCAGACGTCAATTTTAGATCTTGTTTTTGCTAAGTCACTTGACTTTGTAATTGACATTGCTTAAGACTCGCCTCTTGGCGCCAGAGATCACGTTTGCTTGTCTTTCCAGTGTACCCTTATCAGGCCTTTCCAAGCTACTACCAGTTGGTATCCCAACATTTGGGCCGCGGACTTCCAAGCGAGGCCGGAAAAAGCTAGGTCATCGCCTTGTGTGATATCTGAGACCAACACTATTCACATAGCCTGGGAAAAGCTTAAGGCTCACCTCGTCGACATTTCTGCACCTCATATCCCACTGGTAAAAAGAAGTGAATCGAAAGCGTTGCCTCCGTGGATAGATTCCGCGGGCCTGCTTTAGAAGCGGTCTAGATGCTGGCGAGCCTATTGAACAGCTCCGTCGAACAGCACGTTTTACAAGTATCGGTTCGTTCGAAAAGCGTTCAAGCTACCCGGCCCGACTTCAGCATGAAAAGGGCTTAGCTGATACTGCCTCGAAAAATCCCAAGAAATTCTACGCTTACGTTAGACGACGCTGTGCTGCGAACGCCCATACCACAATCGCTTCGAGGAGATGGGACCCATGCATTTAGCGACTATGACAAGGCTCGATGAGCAGTACTCAAGCGTCTTTGTTCGTGAAACAAATACGCCGTGCAAAGAATTAGCTTCGAGAGTCTCCGAGGACTGTTATCTGGATGAAATTACCGTAACTGAGTCTCAAGTTCTCCGGTTGCTAAGAGGGGTAAACCCAACTAAGGCTTCCGGGCCAGATTCTGTTCATACAAAATTATTTCACGAATTTGAAGTGGAACTCAGTGGACCTCTGACTTGTGTGTTTCAGAAGTCCCTCAACAGCTGTGTCTTACCTACCGAATGGAAGGAGGCTGTTGTCTGCCCGATTTTCAAGTGCGGTGACAGAGACCTACCGGCTAATTACAGGTCTGTCAGCTTGACTAGCGTGGTCGTTAAGTTACTTGAACAATTATTACGAGATATAGTGGATAACCATTTAAATAGGTTTAACCTGCTTAGCGTCGAGCAACATGGTTTTGGCAAAGGATTTTCGTTCAAACGAACTTGCTGTTAGCTTGTGAGAGCTGGGCTGAAGCCGTAGACAGTGGACATGCGGTGGATGTGGTGTTCATTGACTTCGCCAAGACCTTTGACACAGTCCCCCATTCTCGATTCTCAATGAAGTTGAGGTCGTATGGAATATCTGGTCGTGCTCTCCAGTGGGGGTCAGCTTTTCTGGATGGACGAGAACAGTGTGTTAGTGTGGGAAGCTGTCTTTTGTTTCGACAAGCTGTCCTTAGCGGCGTTCCGCATGTCTCTCTCCTAGGTCCTCTGCTGTTCTTGGTCTACGTGAATGACTTGCTGGAGGAGCTCGAGGTACCATCGCTCTTATTTGCTGATGACCTAAAACTCTGGAATATTATTGCTATCCTTGGAGGTCTTGTGGCTCTTCAACGGGCTCTGGATAGACTCTGGGAATGGTCTGTCTTTTGGTTACTGCCCACAAACCGGGCAAAATGTTCAGTGCTGCGTATTGGAGCACCTGATTCCTCCACAAGTTATGTGCTTGATGAGAGTGAACTTCCTCACGTGACTCATTGGGTTGATCTAGGTGTCGTCCACCGTTCCACACTACACTCTGGAGGCAACTGGAAGAAGGCGGCTAGCAACGTGTTCCGGAGCTTGTGGTTTATCCGTCGTTCTTGCGGGACCCTAACCGCTAATGTGTTTGTGAAGCTCTTCTCAGCGTTTGCGCGACCCCACCTAGAATATTGCGTCCAGGCCTGTCTACCATGCCTTGTCCGGGACAAAATCGTAGTAGAAAAGGTGTTGCGTGTAGGCACTAGGTTGGTCGAGGGGTTACGAGGACACACGTACTCCGAACGCCTACTTAGTTTTGGGGATGCATCCAATTCACTATCGAAGGATTAGAGGGGACCTAATCCTAACCTACCGTATTTTGACTGGGAAGTTTGGCCCTGATTTGTCCTGGCTATTTAATCCTGCTACATTATCTGGTCTCCGTGTGTATTGTATGAAGCTGGACAAACCGCCGTCCGATCGAGTTAGAACGGAGACACGGTTATCGCATCGAGTCATCGAGCGCTGCAACTTACTTCCGTAAAATGTTGTCAAGGAAGTTACGTGTAAGTGTGTAAAAAGTCGGTCCTTCAGGGTCAGAACGTATATTCTGCAAACAAAAGGTCCAGGCGAAAACGCAGGCAGAGGGCGAGTGAAACATATCGGTATATACAGCTAGTTGGATCCATAATTAACGACCTTTGTGAATGCATGACATTTTTCCTTTGATTCCGTCAAACAAACTCACTCCAATGCGTCCAACTGTTGGCCAATCAGCGTGCATGCGAGAAACGTGTGAACGTCCAATTAGCTGCTGCCTTTCCTTGCGGCAGCCTAACGGCTTCGTTGCTGGGCTGGCACCGCACGTTCGTTCGAGTGTATACTCCCATCATATCCTCCTTTTTTCATGTTCTTTCTGCTGTACTTTGCTAAATAGTCCATACACTTTATCACTCCGCGTCCTCTTTGTTGGCTCTGCCGATGTCGCCTCATTGCCGCAGGCAGTATAACGCTCTCTCCCTGATTCATGCTGTCGCCTCGGACATCTCCTCAGCTGTACTCGGTTTCTTCTCAGCTTCTTCCCTCCAACATTTACTTCGTATGACCTTTCACCGACTTTCGCAGCCACGACTCCTTTTCTCCACCGCTCCTGTCCATCGGGAATTGGTGCAACCCATACTTTCCCCACTGCCAGCTCAGGTAATTCCCGTGCGCCGTTGTCGTAGTGCCGTTTCTGAGTAGCCATTCGCCTTTTCAAACTGTCCTGTACTTTCTCAAGTTGTGGCGTGACAGGGCACAGAAGTGTTGCGGATGCAGGCATCACAGTTCTTTTCCTTTGACTGTCTAGGCGCTGCACTGGGCTCAGGCCGATATCCGTTGAAGTAGTGTTGCGACTCTCCAGTAGCATGAGGTATGGGTCCTCCCGAGTATCTCTAGCCTTCGCTAATAATCGCTTGGCTTGCTTCATTGCCGACTCTGCCTTCCCGTTTGATTGACTGTGATAGGGACTGGTTTGCCGGTGTGCGAATTCCCATTTGCTTGCGAAAACCTGGAATGCCATGCTGCTGAACTGGGGACCGTTGTCCGAGACTAGCTCCTCCGGTATCCCGTACCGTGTGAATTGACAGCTGAGTTTGTTGAGTACTGCCTCCGTGGTGGTGGTGGTGGTGAGTAAATCGATTTCAAAGTAATCACTATAGTAGTCCACCGTGAGTAAGTAATCCTTTCCGTTGTCCCAGAATAGATCCAAAGCTACCTTTTGCCACGGTCGGTCCGAAAATCATGCAGCATCATCGGTTTCTTCGTTTGCCGAATGTGGTGTGAACGGCACGCCTCACAGTTAGACACATGATCCTTGATCTGACCTGTCATTCCTGGCCAGCACATCAGTTCTCTTGCTCGATTAATGGTGTAATTTGCACCCAGGTGAGCGCGATGGACATGCTCCAGCATCTCCTTTCGGAGAGGAGAAGGGATTAGGATTCGACTTCCCTTGAACAACAGACCGTCCCAGACAGTGAGTTCGTCCCGAAAATTGGAGTAGGGTGTTAATTCCTTCGGGATCTGCTTCTTTTTTTCTTGCCACCCATTGAGGATAGCGTCTCGCAAAGCTGCAAAAGTTTGGTCTTCCTCCGTGAAACGCCTTATGTCTTTCAAACGGTCTTCTGTCACTGCCAGATGCTGCACCATGCTAACTGTCTCGATCTCTTCTAGATGATGTTCGGCCACTGGCGGATGTGCTCTCGACATGGTGCCCGCGATGAACATGTGTGTGCCAGGTGTGTACACAGTGTCATACTTTTTGAGCCGGATAAGCATACGCTGCAGACGGCGAGGAACGTTATTCAGTGGTTTAGTGGCTATTGACATCAGCGGCTTCCGATCAGTGTACACGGTTGTCTTTCTTCCAAAAGTATAATCATTGAAACGCTCCATGACATAGACCACTGTCAGTATCTCTTTCTCGATCTGTGCGTACCGCCTCTCGGCATCTGTGAGTGCTGGACTGCGGAAATCCAAAGGTCTTCCGTTTGTAGCCGTCTGGAGATTCCCCGGTTTGCTTGTGTAAAATTCTAACCAAAATTCTTTAATTGTACACCTAGGCAACCGGTGTGGTCTGTTGAACTGCTTGCTGAGTTTGAATGCTTTACTTGCTCATCGCCATTTTCGCTTGGCGCTCGTTTCGGTTGCAACGCGCAACTGCCCTGTGTGCTGTGCTTGATCCGTTCCCCTAGCTAGAGCGTCCACGGTGTCGTTCATTTATAGCTAGCTAACAGGGAACCTTTTGCTGAACCAATAAAAGTTTCCCTGCAACTCGATCCGTCTTCTCGAATCGCTCTCTGGGCTCCCGGATTAGGCAACCCTCTAAATTCGTGACCCCGGATCCGGAACAATCTCAACGCCGGATATTTCGAAATTTTCTCCGGTGAGCTCGTTCCATTTATTTTTCATATTTCCCGGTTTATTTTTGCATACGGTAGCCTATTTTTCGCGTTATTTTTTTCAGATCATGGAATCTGTAGACCATAAGGTAGAGTCTCTGCTTATCGTTGTATCTCTCTCAGTTCCACCTTTTTGGGACATGGATCCTGTTTTGTGGTTCGCTCTTCTTGAGGCTGAGTTTTATAACCATAGAATCACTTCCGACTACGCGAAGTATTGCAAGCTCCTATCCTATCTCCCCAAGGAGATATCAATGCAGGTTCGTGACGTCATCATTTCTCAGACCGATAACCGCTGTGAGGCTCTGAAGGAGGCCACGATTAAGCGTGTTATGTCCTCTGAGAAAGTTCGCCTGCAGCAGCTTTTCAAGGATCTGCAACTGGGCGACAAACTGCCCTCAACCCTGCTACGAGAGATGCAGCAAGTCCTTGGTTCTTCAACCATGGATGAGACGTTACTTCGCGAACTATGGCTACAACGGCTACCGGAAAACACGCAAGCGATTCTCGCTACAGTGAGCTCCGTTTCGCTCACTCAACTAGCAGATTTAGCGGATCGAGTTATTGAAAGATCACAGCCACAAGCCGACGCCAGCAAGCTCAATGCCGTCGCGTCCCAGGGCACTTCTATCACTGGCTTACAGTCAACTATAGAAGCCCTCCAAACACAACTTGCGACACTTAGTCGCCAGGTTCAGCAGCTTAGTATGAACCGTTGTCATCATGGCCGGACAAAATCGCCCTGCAAACGTTCTAAGTCTAGAAACAGGCAGGCTAGCTGTTGGTACCACCAGCGTTTTGGTACCGCAGCTCGTATGTGTGTCAAGCCTTGCAACTTCGCCGAGAAGCACGGAAAACTTCTCGGCCGGTCCGTAACGGCGACGGACGCGACTGGCCAACACCAAAGTCGCCTCATCCGCGTTAGGGATTTAACTTCTGGCACCGAGTTTCTAGTAGACACTGGCGCCGAGGTTAGTGTTATACCCCGTAGCCCAAATGAGGTCGTCTCACCATCGCCGACCAAGCTGCGTGCCGCCAATGGCACACCAATCGTAACTTACGGCGAAAAGCTGCTAACGCTCAATTTAGGCCTCCGGCGAACCTTTCGCTGGTTTTTCATAATCGCTGCCGTGCCTTTCGCCATCATATGCATAGACTTTCTTCAACGCTTCGACCTCATCGTCGACGCTAAACGGAAGAAGCAAATCGACTCTAGGACACAGCTCAGTGTTATCGGGACTAGCGCCAACGTGGCTGCTATCACTCCCATTCGTGTCCTACCTCAAGCTTCACAGCCTTTTCTAGAACTTTTCAGCAAGCACCCTAACCTCGTTCGCATCCTGAACGACTTGCCTCCTGTGACGTCAAACGTCACGCATTACATTTGCACTAAGGGCCCACCTGTTTCGGCCCGCCCTCGCCGACTAGCCCTGGACAAGCTCAAAGCTGCTAAGGCGGAATTCGAGCAAATGCTCGAACTGGGAATCATCCGCCCGTCCAAAAGTCCATGGGCGTCACCATTACACAAGGTGCCGAAGAAATCCGGTGACTGGCGCCCCTGTGGTGACTACAGGGCACTTAACAAAGTTACCGTCCCGGATAAATACCCTATTCCACACATGCACGACTTGACCTCAGCCCTAGCTGGCAAGTCTATCTTCAGCAAAGTCGACTTAGTTCGTGCCTACCACCAGATACCTGTCGCGCCAGATGACATTGCTAAAACAGCAGTCATCACGCCATTTGGTCTATTCGAGTACCTCAGAATGCCTTTCGGCCTCAGCAACGCTGCCCAAACTTTTCAGCGTTTCATTCATGAGGTAACGCGAGGACTCGAAGGCGTTTATCCTTATTTAGATGACCTTCTCATCGCCAGCTCTTCTGACGAGGAGCATCTTCGTCACCTCGACGCTCTCTTCCAGCGCTTAACACAGCATGGGGTTACCGTCAGCCCTGATAAATGCGAGCTTGGCCAAAGTTCCATCGACTTTCTTGGCCACCGCATATCTGCCTCTGGTATTGAAGCTCTGCCAGACAAAATCCAGGCACTGAAGGACTACCTTGCTCCCAGTTCCCTCAAGCAGTTACGCCGATTCCTTGGCCTATTCAACTATTATAGACGCTTTATACCTTGTAGTGCTGGTACATATCTTTCTTCCCAACTGTACCTTCCTATTCTCACTTCCATTATTATTGTACAGTTTTGTTTTAACTGACCAACGACCGATACAACACCTTTTTCGGGTTTCGATTCGCCTTCTGGTTTCCGCTAAGCGTGTTGTGCTTTTGGTCGTCGTCTGTCTGCTGGCCTCGTCCATCGATCATCGGATCTAACGCGTCGCTTTATTGTGCCGACTAAGTTCCGTCTTCCGACCAGATTGTGCGACTAACTGACAGCCTAGCGAGGATCGTGCTTTACCTAAGGTCAGCTACAGCATTCTTATTTATAGACTGAGTTCTTATATGTAGTTAAGCCCTTTGCGTTTGGCTTTTTCACTACAACCTAAATGCGCGAGCATTGTCCAACCAATGACTGACTTGCTCCGCGGTAAACAACGGTCTTTTCACTTTACATACGACGCTAGGCTGTCTTTCGAGAAGCTCAAAGACGCTATCTCCAACATAGCGCTTCTCGCCCATCTAGACACATCTGCACCACTCTCTCTGACAACTGACGCATCAGACACTGCCGCCGGTGCAGTTCTTCAACAACTCATCGACCATCGATGGATACCTCTAGGTTTCTTCTCAAAGCGCTTACAACCTGCCGAATCACGATACAGCACCTTCGGTAGGGAACTGTTAGCTATCTACCTAGGTATCCGACATTTCCGTCATTATCTCGAAGGTCGAAATTTTACGGTCTTCACCGACCACAAGCCATTGATTTACGCAATCAATGGCGCAACGGACAAGTATTCGCCGCGGGAAACTAGACACCTAGACTACGTTTCTCAGTTTACGACAGACGTACGTCATGTCTCAGGTGCTCTCAATCCCGTCGGTGATGCGCTTTCACGCATTCAGCAGATCAGCTTATCGCCTGGCGCCCACATTGATCTAGCCGCTATGGCTGCTGCCCAACAAGCTGATCCCGACATAAGCAAGCCACGACCCAACACCACTGAGACGATCAACGTCGATCGACTCAAGCCAGCATTCCTCGACAAGTCTGACTCGCCGGTGCAGCAACCACCTTCACAGCCTGTGCCATCACAGCTGGCACCGCAACCTCAGACGAGTCAGTCCGCCCCAGCAGAACCGACAACCTCAACCGACAGCACTCCTACTCGCCCTACACTCAATCGACGCGGTAGGAAGCTCAAACCCTCAGTTCATTTTTCAGATTTCGTTCGCACTTACTATTTTACGTAGAACGTGCCTTTAAAATTTTCTGCTCTTACTAAACGTTTTTGAAAATCTAAAAAAAAGACCAAAACGTTTTGAAACTGCCAAAAAAGAGCAAAACCTTTTGAAAACCCAAAAACAGCTTTGCATGTTTTTCGCTTTGCACTCTTTTGTGTATTGCTATGCATTTATGCTGATTTTTCATTTTGCTTTCCATATACACCCCGTCGGTTGGTTGCCCCTCGGTTTCACTTTCGCTGGATCCCCGCACGTCAACTGCAAGTGGAACGAACATCCTGCTCAACCGCACACGTGAACTTTATTAACTGTCCCCCCCCTACAAACAGTTTTTTTACCGTTTCGACACCGTAGGGAGGACACGGGTGGGAGCCCGCTAGGGTCCGATTGCATGGTTCTCCCCCAGCAGCTGCATCGGGTTTCACAACCTGGTCTCGCAGAAGGCTGGCCCGCGACGGACAGTTCTCACGTAGATCGAAGGACTGCTTACACAGTCCCTTCTGGGAGAGGGCTATGTAGCAGTCTGGAGATTCCCCGGTTTGCTTGTGTAAAATTCTAACCAAAATTCTTTAATTGTACGCCTAGGCAACCGGTGTGGTCTGTTGAACTGCTTGCTGAGTTTGAATGCTTTACTTGCTCATCGCCATTTTCGCTTGGCGCTCGTTTCGGTTGCAACGCGCAACTGCCCTGTGTGCTGTGCTTGAGCCGTTCCCCTAGCTAGAGCGTCCACGGTGTCGTTCATTTATAGCTAGCTAACAGGGAATCTTTTGCTGAACCAATAAACGTTTCCCTGCAACTCGATCCGTCTTCTCGAATCGCTCTCTGGGCTCCCGGAATAGGCAAGCCTCTAAACGTTCTGCAACAGAACAGCACCTGTTCCATTCTGGCTACTATCACACTGCACCTCCAATGGTTGTGCTGGATCGTAATATCCGAGTACGGGCGCATTACTGATAAGGTTCTTAATATTTGCGAAGGCCAAATCCTGTTCCTTCCCCCAGCTCCAATTTACTCCTTTATGAGTTAACTGCATAATCGGAGTCAGGACATCAGCGCGTCCTGGTAGGAACCGGCTTAAATAATTCACCAAAACGTTTAAAGGATGGACTGCCTTCACATAGTTAGCGGACGGCATCTCTTGTATCGCCTTAATCTTCCCTGGGTCAACCCTGATTCCGTCGGATGTTAACACATGCCCATGAAAATCACCTCTTTCCGCAGCTCTACTTTCTCGCGTTTTAGCTTGATGTTCTTTTGCACGCAACGCCTCAGGAACCGGTGTAGCTTAATGTCATGCTCTTCTTCGGTAGAACCGTAAATCAGAACGTCATCTGCCACACAGGTTACGCCATCTAAATCATCTATTGCTTGCACCAAACGCTTTTGGAAAATTTCGCTAAACACCTTCAGGCCAAACGGTAATCGCAGCCAACGATAACGTCCGAACGGTGTAGCAAATGTGGTGAGGAAACTGGATTCGTCGTCTAGAACAACGTGCCAGAATGCGGAAGAAAGGTCTACTTTCGTGAAAAACTTAGCTTTTGTCAAACGTGGTAAAACATCTAACGTCGGTAGCGCATAATGTTCTCTACGCACTGCCTTATTCAGTGGCTTCGGATCTATACATACGCGTAGTTCGCCATTTTTCTTCGTAATGATTGCGACCTGGCTAACCCAGTCTGTTGGCTCATCTACCTTTGCAATCACATCCTGCATAACCAGCTTGTTCAATTCCGCGGAAAATCGGTCACGTAGCGCAAATGGGACTCTCCTAGCAGGTAACGCAATCGGGCGTACCAAAGGATCAAACGACAGTTGAGCGGTACCCTCAAATTCCCCTAAACCCGGGCTAAACACAGACGGATACAGGTCACTAACATCAGCTTCACTCTGACAAGCGCACACAAAACGATCATGGCTAAAAATGACAAAGCCAAGAGATAAAATCGAATCAATGCCGAGAATCGGCGTGAGATCCTGATCCACGATCACGAACTGCAGACGATGCGAAACACCGTCTCTCGGATTGACCACTTCAATTGTCGCTGAGCCCTTTGGCTTGAGTCTGGAACCATTCCAAATGCGAAATAATCTTGATCCGATTGAATTTGCACGCCGCGTCAGTGCTTTCTAGGGCATAATATTTATCGTCGCGCCTGTGTCTAACTGGAATCGCACAGACCGTCCCTCGATCAGAAGACTTGCATAGACATACTTCTGCAACGCTTTCCGAGACACGTTACCAATCGATTGTTCGGTGTCTTTTGTTGATTTGTGTGGAACGAATGCACTGACACCTGTCGACTGACAGCAGCGGTTGATGTGATTGCGCTTCCCACATTTGACACAAATGCGCCCCCACGCCGGACACTGTTCGCGGTTCCTCGGATGTCGTGTTGCACAGAAGTTGCAGGGCTCCTGTCGCGCGGTCGTGGCCCTCGTAGTTTTGCTCCTGGAAACGGCGCACATCTCTGAATCACCTGTGATTGTCATCTGCTGGAACTGATAGGCAGTGGAGGACTCACTGTTACAGATGTCGATACATTGCTGCAGAGATAGGTTGCGCTTTCGTAATAGTCGCTTCGTCAAACCTTCATCATTGATCCCAAGAACAATGCGGTCCCGTATGAGACTGTCCGCCATGCATTTACAGAAACTGCGGGATCGGGCCAAAATCGTTAACTCAGTGACGTACGTGTCAACGGATTCACCTGGCCGCCTGTTCCGCGAAGAGGTAGCGTTGAAATGTCTCGTTTGTTTGGCCTTCGCAGTATTCAGGATCTGTCTCCAGATTGTTGGCATCTTCGCTCTTGTCGTAACACAAAGTCTCTAGCACGCGGCGCGCATCATCTCCTGCTGCGTGTCGAAACATGGCCAAGCGGTACGCCATCGGTTGTTTGTCCAGACGCGATAAAGTGCAGAAATCCATTCATTTGCTCTTCCACAAACGCCAGTTGCTAGCCAAACTGCGTTCATCCATGTTCAGCGGGGCAGGCATTTGAATAGCCGGTGCAGCTCCAATCATCGTCTGGGTGGTACTAATGTTCTCCTTCTCTGACACCATGTAAAAGGTCGGTCCTTCAGGGACAAAACGTATATTCTGCAAACAGAAGGACCAGGCGAAAACGCAGGCAGAGGGCGAGTGAAACATATCGGTATATACAGCTAGTTGGATCCATAATTAACGACCTTTGTGAATGCATGACATTTTTCCTTTGATTCCGTCAAACAAACTCACTCCAATGCGTCCAACTGTTGGCCAATCAGCGTGCATGCGAGAAACGTGTGAACGTCCAATTAGCTGCTGCCTTTCCTTGCGGCAGCCTAACGGCTTCGTTGCTGGGCTGGCACCGCACGTTCGTTCGAGTGTATACTCCCATCTCAAGTGGTTTGAGCGCCAACTAGATGCTCTTGTGTCAACACGAAACCTTCCTTTCCCTTGACTAATTCCCATCTTCATACTTCAATTCTATTTTCTGTACTTTCCCTCATCATTGGTATTATTCTCTTCTTTTAACTGACTTCCCTTACTCTTTACCTTCGACTTTTCTTCCTCTCTTCACGTAGCTGACATAGCAGGGGCAGCTGATGTAAGGAACGTGGCCATTAAATTGATGGACCAGGGTGTTTTCGGGTGTTTTCGTTTTAGACCCATCAAGAAGTCGGAGAACCCCTATCAACTCCTCGATCGAAGACCCGCACAAGAAGGAACATTTACGGGATTCATCCTATCGTTCCGGTCCCACCTCAACTTGATGTTGTGGTATGTGAGTCCTTTCGCAGCGTAAACATGCTTAATTTGGCTGTACCAAGTTTCATGGAACACATTCCAGACGTTTGGTTTACGATGTTTGAGATCGAGCTGGAAAATAAGAGCATTATGATTTACCGTCCGAGGTACAACGAACCCGTCCCACGCCTTTCTTTGTCTTTTCTGACGCTGCTTAAGTACATTCTACTCTGCCTATCGAATGAGGCAAAGTATAAAACGATGAAGCAAGTGATTTTAAAAGAGTTACAGTCCAGCGTTTAAGCTCGATATGAACAGCTCACTGGTATCAACCTTGGGGATCGCAAGCCGTCGGCGTTGCTCCGCGAACTTTTAGTGCATCGCTTTTCCCTTATTCTTGAGTGCAGAATGGATAATGGAGCTGTGGTCTCCCAGAGCCATTGTTGGTAAAGCTGTCCATGTTTCTGGATGCGCTCCTGAAAGAATTAGCTACCAAGGCAGACGCTACGTTCGAACGTTTTCCGCAGCAGGCGACCAGTAGCTCCAGTGACGTATTCTCACCAATGAAAACCGAATCTCATATTTGCTCCCAGTCGTCAGGCCGATCTGACGCTAAGGACGAGGAAATTGCGCTACTTCGCAACAGGATAACAGCAATGAAGGCTTCAAAGCAGCCTGTGCCACTGTCATATGGTGCCCAAGTTTTGGCTAGCGTTCGTTGCGGCTCGTTTGTGACTGCACCGAGTACGTCTTGTTCGACACGAACGCACAACATTTTCCCTGCATGTTCTCAGTCCGGCAATCTCAAGTCCGTCGGAGAAGTATGTTGGTATCACCGCCAATATGGTGAAAGAGCTAGATGTTGTCCGGCTCCATGCATTAATCACGACTCAGCCGCTTCAGGGAAAGCAAATAGCCCGCATACTAGCACGACCAACGTATCGGTCAATAACCAAGCAAATCGCTTGTTTACGTTAAGGATCGACGTTCTCCCATCACGTTCCTCATCGACGCGGGAGCGGAAGTCAACGTCATCCCAGCGAACGCGAACGACAAGCACTCAGAGCCTACGTACAATTTGTGTGCGGTCAACGGTTCTCCTGTAGCTTCACTCGGTCAGCGCATGATGAACGTGGACCTCAATATTCGCCGAGATTTTCTGTGGGTCTTCATGGTTGCGTCTGTACCCTTCGCAATTATCGGTATCGCCTTCCTCCGACATTTTGGGTTGCTTGTTGATGCTGGTCGCCACAGACTTTTAGACGACCGCACAAAACTAGGAGTCGAAGGAGTTCTTACAAACGCCCCGATAATCACTCCCATTTTTCGAATCGCCGATGTACCATCAGATTATGCAAACCTACTGTCTGAATACCCACCACCGGTACGATCAGTTACAGAGCTTCCGCCAGTCACGACAGAGGTCGCTCACCACATAGTCAGGCGTGGTCAGCCAGTTAGCGCACGATCAAGACTGCTTGCTCCTGACAAACTACGTGCAGCACGATCTGAATTCAATCACATGCTTCAGCTCGGTATCATCAGACCAACAGCCCATGGGCGTCGCCTCTGCACATGGTCCCGAAGAAGGTCATGGGGGACTAGCGTCCTTGTGGCGACTATCGAACCTTGAATACGGTTACCACGCCCGATCGCTATCCGATCCCACACATAGTGGATCTCACCTCCAGTCTGGCGGTAAAACCTCTTCAGCAAAATCGACTTGGTACGCGCATACAACCAAATTCTGGTAGCCAAAGCGGACATAGCTAAAACTGCCGTGACAACTCCATTTGGTTTGTTCGAATACCTGCGCATGTCATTTGGTCTAAAGAATGCCGCGCAAACTTTTCAGCGTTTCATCGACCAAGTTTGTCGCGGCTTAGATTTTGCTTACGCTTATCTCGACGACATTTTAATCGCGAGCTCTTCGCGAGAAGAGCACATGCGCCACGTACGAACACTTTTTGATCGTTTAGCTCAACACGAGGTGACAATTAACGCAGAAAAGTGTTCGTTTGTTGTCGACTCAGTAAACGTCTTCGGCCATCGTATCTCTGCAGGCGTCGTGCCATTGCAGGATAAAATTCTAGCCTTCATCGACTGCCCTGAGTCACATTCTTTCAAACAGCCCAGGCATTTTGATGGGCTTGTCAACTTTTACCGACGGTTCATACCCAACTGCTCGTCGCTGATGCAACCCCTCACAGACCTTCTCCTAGGTAAACTCAAGAAATTCTAATTTCCTGCCGCAGCACACGCTGCTTTTAAGTCTCTGAAAGAGGCTATCGCTAACATAGCTTCTATAGCGCATCACAATCCGGCCGCCCCACTGTCCCTCAGTACTGACGCCTCGGACGTGGCATTCGGGGCTGTTTTGCTGCAACAAGTAGCCTACGCGTGGCAGCCCTTAGCGTTTTTCTCCAAACGCCTACAATCTACCGAATCTCGCTACAGCACGTTCGGTAGAGAACTACTAGCCATATATCTAGCGATACGTTACTTTCGACACGTCTTAGAAGACCGCTCCTTTTCCGTCTTCACCGACCACAAACCCCTGAGCTTCTCGACTCGACTACCGACCGATACTCTCCTAGAGAGTCGCATCACCTTGACTATATCGCTCAGTTTACGACCGATATACGGCATGTCTGAGATGTGCACAACACCGTCGCCGATGCAATTTCCCGAATCCAAGCTATCTCCGCTGACGCCCATACTGCTATCGACTTGGCAGCCATAGCCACAGCGCAACTCAACGGTTCTGAGGTTGATCTACTGCGCAGGTCTCCTTCACTGGACATACGACGCGTTACGCTGACGTCATCAGATGGAACTATACTTTGCGATTTATCTTTGGGCACGCCGCGCCCAGTCGTCCCATGCGAGTTTCGGCAGACCGTGTTCGACACGTTGCACGGCTCGTCTCATCCAGGCGTTCATGCATGGGTTAAACTCGTAACCGCACAATTCGTTTGGCGTAATGTCAGTCGGGATGTCTGTACTTAGGCAGCTGCTTGCCTTCCGTGTCAACGAGCAAAGGTACACAAGCACACGAGAAGCCCATTAGGCAAGTTTCCGACGCCAGACGCACGTTTTCATCACCTGCACATCGATCTCGTAGGTCCTCTGCAGCCTTCGAAAGGCTCTCTGTATCCACTGACCTGTATCGATCGATTTACTGGATGACTTGATGCCGTCCCTATCCCAAATTGCTCTTCGTGAACGGTAGCGAAAGCTTTTATGGAGCGCTGCGTAGCTCAATACGGCTGTCCCGCCATCGTGACCACCGATCGAGAGTCACATTTCTCCTCGACATTTGTCACGTTGCTTAAGAATTTAGGCTGTCGTCACGTTCAGACGACGACGTATCATCCGGCCGCTAAAGGCATGGTGGAGCGTTTTCACCGACAGTTGAAGACAGCGCTACGGGCGCACGCAGATCCTTCATAGTATGAAACTTTTCCTCTCGTCCTCCTAAACTTGAGAAACACGGTTAAAACCGATTTCGACGCCACACCAGCTAAGCTAGTCTACGGTTGCACGCTGCGGTAGCCCGGACAGCTGGTAGCACCAGCCCCATCTGCTTCCACTTTTGACTAGGAAGTTACACCGCTCGATTGGCTCACCAGATGTGTAAGCTACGTCCACCCGCTTCTCGATCTCAGAAGACACCAGTGTATGTGCCTGAGAAGCTATCTACGTGTTCACACGTCCTTCGCGCAGACGGTGTTCGACAGCCTCTTCAGTCGCCGTACATAGGACCTTTCGAAGTGCTGCACTGTACGAGTAAGACGTACACTTTTGACGGCGGTGGTCGACGCGAAGTCGTCACAAACTACTGTCTAAAACCCGCCTTTATGAAAGAATCCACCTCGCCTACTTCGTCTAGTAGTGCTTCGTGCGACGTCACAACTCACCGCACCAGTTTTCTGCATGCTAATGAAGTTCAACCAGGCCACGATCTCGGTCTACAAACATCAGCCGTCCCGACATCTTCCGAATCTAGCCCGCCGCTTCCCACGACCAATCGCCGTGGTCGAGAGGTGCATAAGCCGCTTCGTTTTTCCGACTATGTACAGTGTAAATACGTTTAGCTTTGTAGATATTGTATATATTTGCCCCGTTTTGGTCGATTAACGTTTTGTAAACAAAAAATCAAAAACCTCCGAAAAACCTTTTTCCAAAAAATATTCAAAAATCAAAACTTCTAAACACGCAAATCATTCATTCGTTTTTTCCGGCGTTTTCTGCGCTTGTTTTTCTATTCTCTCGTCTCAACGCGTCCCAATCTTCCCTTTCGATCGACTGGCCCGCACGAGCAATGTTTTCGAGGACCCTGACGCGAACGCCGGTCGTTTCTCCGCCAGACGGGTGTCGCTTCGCGGGACGATGGTCGTATCTTTGTGGGACGAAGGTTGTTTTGACGTGGGGCGGCGGGGGGAGATACCACTTCCAAGCGCACCGTTTGGCAGCAGCGGAGGTTGAGGTCCTGTCGACCTATTTCTGGGCTAGCCAGCTTCTCTGAAGTCCGACAAGCCCGCTCCAACGGCTAGATGAAATACACCCTGCCCTGCAATCAATAAATAATAAATCACAAACGACACAGCGGACTCCGACTTCCGGCGAACCCCCATTTGACACGGACGCTCACTCATTCTTACTCGGTACGACTTTGACCTACGAAGATCGATCCACCTGTGATTTTCGATATCGAGGGTTTTCTATGTTCAGCCTTCTGTGGGGGGGGGGGAGCTCTGTAGCGCCCAAAAAGATAACTCTTATCTTTCATGTACAATTTAATTGTTGACCAATTGCACATTATTCTTTCTTGTTTTAATCTTTCTTACAACCGGCTCGACACTCGACCGCCTTGTAAGTTCTTGCGCTACTGTGTACCTCGTATCTTGGTTCATCCGTATGCGTCTTGCAGCCCATCGAATAGTCCGCCGTGTCCGATTCCAATTGCCTTCTGACATCCGCGCTTACTTTCGCGCACCGTCTCGGACTAGTATTAACTAGTCCTACAGGGCGTCCTCGCGGTATACTCAGCTCACGTGCGATTGGTAGTGGTCGCGTGGCAACGAAGCGTCGTTACGGCTTACAGCTGGCGATTTACTTTACTGGGCAATCAACTGGCAATTGCCCACAAATCGTGAAACATGCTCAGTTCTCCCCTTTGGCGCCCCTGAACCGTTCGGAATATACCATATTGCTTGGGTGTTACTCAGAACCACCATTCTTGAGAAAGATATCGGTGTGCTTGTCTCACATGATTTACGGACCACGGAAGACACACTACAGTGGGTTGGAACTGCCAACTGGATGTCCCATGCCATACGGAGAGCCTTCTCGCGACTGACTCCGGAAATCTTCAGAATCCTGTTTACTTTCCATGTGCGCCCGATCCTTGAATACGGACTACCCGCCACCTGTCCTCTTACCAAGTTCGAGTGTGACATGATTGAGAAGGTTCAGCGGCGTGCTTCGAAATCCATACTGGAGTTAAGGGACTTGCCTTACCCACTTCGACTACGGCGGATGCACTTGTTTCCCATGGAATATCGTCGACGTAGAGGTGATCTACTTTTTACTAGGCGAATTCTGATGGGGAAAATGGGGATGGAGCTACAAGCGTTCTTTCAAGTCAACACTAATAGTTCCACTCGGAGGCACAACTGGAAACTATTTAAACCCAGAAGACCCAGAGTTCGCTCCACTCTCGCACTATCAACTGGCATTGTAAATGACTGGAACGACTTTCCGAAACATGTGGTCGACGCACAGACTGAGGAATATTTCAAGCGATTTTTGGATTCTCACTTGATGAGTAAGCTGGGACCTTGCTTCTTCCAATGTAGCTGTTACGGCCCCTTGTGGAATACCGTCTCGTAGAGACTCACGGCATCCACGTAATGACGGGGAAGTGAGGGAGCTGACAAAGGACTTTCCTTCTGCTCTCTCCATTCCAATGATCGTTTCCCCCTGATTACGTCGTACTCGTTCTCGGGTACTTACCATGATCATGCCTGTAAGTACTACGTGGTAACTCGCTATTTTGGCGTGCCATACTGATCGGGCTTTTTGGCTGAAATAGCGTGGAAAACAGTGTTTGAATAAACACTTGAAACGAACTTTCACTATTGTCAAATTTTCTCTGTTACAAGATATCTTGGATTGATTAAAATGGTACTGGCCAAAGCGTCTTTGGCGCTTCCTGGTAAATTTTCCGGTTGTTCTCAGTCTTAATCCCGTTTTGCACTCTGTTTTTGCCTTTTTATTGCGGTCGTTTTTCTATTGTATACTTGTTCTTATTCTGCTTTGTTTTCCACATGAACATGGCTGTCTCGCTAAACACCGAAGACGCCTGGGGTCTTCGTTTGATGAGTCTAGTGCAGCTTGCGGGACAGTCTAACTGTTCAGAGCCAGTAATAGATTTATCTGACGGTATGCAGTGTGACGTCTGCTGCCGCTGGTATCACGAAAGCTGTACCGGTTTACAAGCAGACCAATACAAAATGCTATCATCAAGCGTTTATTTCCTTTTCACATATGCTGAATGCTGCGCTCAGAGATCGACGCGGCCGGCTATCAGTTGCAAAACTTTCAGCGTTGACTTCAAGGATGATAGGTGTTGAGAAGGCGATAGCCAGGCTCACCTCTATTACCTCGCTCGATGCGAAAATGGATTTGATTTTGAAATCCTTGCATATTGCGATATAGGACACTGCAGTAGACGGCAACATTGCTGGCGATCCATCCGCTGGGGTCTGTCACTCGGTCAAGAATTCGCCCATCCTACCGGACACTCCAGGTAGCATTACTGACTCTCCACGTGAGCCGGTCAAAATAAAGAAATATAGGGTGCGCAAATATCAGAAGCCCTCTGCTAAACCCAGAGAATTAGTTGCCGAGGCATCGAGAAAGATGCCGCCTTCAACAGTCGTAAAGTCATCTGAGGGTTGTGCACAGAACATTCCGAAGATGCTGACTGTCTCGGCTGCCACTGAACTGAGCCGTTCTGACAAAGTGTTGGTAACTGCTCAATGCGACACAAGGTAAACGGCCCCTACTCCCGTGAGCCAAAAGAAGAAGCGGACTAGATCTGCCCGTAATACTTAGAAGGGGCTTGAAGGCCAGGAATTAGTAAGACGCCGGCAATAGAGCGGAAAACCCACGCTACCGTTGCTTCGACGTCGTTTGCTGAGACAGGGACAGTCCCACCGCCAGTGGTGAAAACAGCTGGTATAAATCTCGTATCCAACGCACGTGGGATAGAAACTCCCCGCAATGGCGACTCTTTCACGGATAGTAGCCTTATATTCCATAACGTTACTGAATCTGCAGCTGCTCTCCCATGGGAACGCATCTTGGATGACATCAAATGGCTCAAACTGTGCGTCATCAAGCTGCTTCCACCTGGCTTCCCTGGTGTCACTGTCAGAAAGCTGACCAGATTGGGAAACGTCCCTATCGCTACGCCAAATCCGCGACCCCGGCTGCTTCGCCTGTCCTTTCTACCCCGAAGAAACGCAACTCATTACGGAGGAACGCAAAGCGTTAATGCGCTTTGCATTCAAACTCAAGAGTAGTAATGTCAACGTCTTGCCGGACCTCCCACTGGCAGATCGACTGAAGTTAAATGAAGCCATCGGGTCTCAAGAGCAGGCGGGCGGCTGGTGAGCAAGGCCCTCGTCTTGTGGGTTTTCAGGTTGTCAGCCGAAAGTCAAATTCTGCCCTACCAGAACCCCTCCTGGTAGCGTACGACCTAGGGCTGGTCGTGCCGAGTTCCTTCGGATAGTGCTAAGTAATGTGCTTAACCTAAGGAACAAGGTACACGAGATGCGTCTACTTGTAGACAAATCTCGTCCGGACATGCTTGCTTTCACTGAGACACCCTGCTCCCTGGATATCACATACGGTGAAGTATGTTTTCCTGGCTACGCACTTCTTAGATGTGAACGCTCCGTTGGCCGCCAAGATGGGGGCTTCGCTCTTTATGTGAGTTGTAAACTTGATGTGTTGAGGACATGTGTGTTCCAGTCTCCGGATCAAACTGTTGAAGCCCTGTCGACTATTGTGTACACTTCCTCTGCTCAGTTTAAAGTTGTGATATATCGAAGTCCTGGAAGTATCTCCATGGAGGTTATTGAATTTATTCGTACTCAGGCTGCCAATAGGTGTCTAATACTGGGTGACTTCAACCTCCCTGAAGTCTGCTGGGCTGATCTATCTTGCAGTTCGGCGATGGGCACTTTCGGTTCGGATCTCCTCGAGCTAACCTTGCAACTTCCTTTGCATCAGTTCTTAGACCTCCCGACTAGATATGTGAGCTATCTTGGATCTCATTTTTGCGAAGTCACACGATTTCGTAAGTGGTATTTAGTAACGACAGTCCTCTAGGAGCCTGTGACCATGTTTGCATATCCTTTCGATGTGCTCTAACTAAGTGTCATCAAGTTACCGCTGAGGCATGTCCAAATATTTGGCGGACAGACTTTGACGCACTGCGAGACAAGGCTTCAGTTCTGCGTTGCGCGATCACCGTGGCTGACACCGTTGAGACAGCCTGGGAGAAATTTAAGGAATCCCTCACCAAGATCTTTGCTCCAGACATCCCACTCATCAATAGACGGGTGATACGGGCGCAGCCTACTTGGATAGATCCTGCAGGTAACTGCCTACTCAGGAAGCGCTCTAAGTGCTGGCGAACTTACCAAGCGGCTTTATCAACCAGCACCTACGAAAGCTATCGAGCGGTTAGAAGTAAATGTAAGCAGCATATTCGGACTTCCTCTTCAGTACGAGAATAATTTGGCTGACGCAGCCGTAACAAATCCAAAGAAGTTCTTTGCTTAAGTAAAGAGACGTAGCGGTACAAACTCGTCTATACCGGCTATACTACGAGCAGACGGGACCCATGGACATACAGACTATGATAAGGCTTGTATACTTAGTGAACAGTATACTGGCGTCTTTTCTCGTGAGGCCTCTGCTTCAGGTTGAGCTGGTCACAAAAGTCGCGGAGGATTCTTACCTAACTGAAATCAGCATAACGGGCTATTACAAGGGCTAAATCCTTCCAAAGCTTCTGGTCCTGATTCAATTCATCCGAAGCTGTTGTATGAATTAGCCGCTGAGCTAAGTAGCCCTCTGACATTCATGTTTACAATATCATCACTCGATAGTTGTGCCTTACCTTCGGAATGGAAGAAGGCAATCATCTATGAGATTTTTAAGGGCGGTGACGGCTGCCAGTGAACTACCGGCCTGTCAGTTTTACGGGCGTTGTCGTTAAGTTGTTTGAAAAATTGATCAGGGATTCGGTGGAGAATCACCTGATTACGTTTAACCTACTCAATGCGACACAGCACGGATTCCGTAAGGGATTTTCGTGTCTGACAAATTTACTTGTTGCTTGTGAAAGCTGAGCTGAGGCAATAGAAAACGGTCACGCCATCGACATACTTTTCGTTGTCTTCTCGAAAGCCTTTGATACTGTCCGACATCAACGTCCCATTGAAGTTGAGATCGTATGGGATATCTGGAGGTTCCCTTAAATGGGTGTCTACTTTCCTAGAGGGGAAAGAACAGTGTGTACGAGTGGGCGTCGCCTCTCACTTAAACAAGCTGTTCTTAGTGGCGTTCCGCAAGGCTCGATTCTGGGACCGTTGCTTTTCGCAATTCATGTCAATGACCTACCCCAGGAGCTTGAAGTACCATCGCTATTGTTTGCTGATGACTTCAAGCTCTGGAATATTGTGGACATCCCTGGCGGCTCTGAGGCAATTCAGAGTGCCTTGGATAGACTAAGATTGGTCAATCTTATAGTTGCTGCATATAAACCGGACGAAATGTTCTGTCCTTTGCATTGTAGCTGCTAATCCCCCCTACGCGCTATGTAGTTGGTGGAAGTGAAATCCTTGTTGTCACTCAACAGGTTGATCTAAGTATCGTTTACACCTCATTTCTTCACTCTGGGGAAAATTGGAGGAAGGCTGCTTGTAGAGGGTTCCGTATGAGGTGGTTTATTCGCCGCTCCTTCGGTGTCCCAACGGCCAATGTCTTTGTGAAGCTGTTCCCAGCTTTTGTGCGATCCCACTTAGAATACTATATTCAGGCTTGTCCACCTTGTCTTGTAAGGGCCAAAATGGAACTGGAGAGCGTTTTGCAAGTGGGTACAAGGTTAGTGCAACGATGATGGGGGCAAACGTATCCCGAAAGTTTGGTTAGCTTGGGTATGTACTCAGTGCACTATCGCAGAATTAGAGGAGACTTGATCCTCACTTACAATATCTTAACGGGTAAGATCGGTCCAGGCTTGTTCTGGCTATTTAGTCCCGCCGAGCTGCCTAGTCTCCGAGATCATCCGTTAAGGCTGCACAAACCGCGTTCTGACCGGGTTAGGACGGAAACTCACTTGTTGCGCCGGGTTATTGAACGCTGGAACTCGCTTCCGGAGCACATCGTTAGGGCGTGTAGACGCCCTAGAGCGTTTGTAGCGTCTGTTAGATGCTCTTGGGTGGCAGTACCGGACCTTCCCCTTCTCCTAACCGATTTGTATCTTCAACTTTCCTTTCGTTTTTTAATTTCTTCTCACACCTTGGTATTATCCTTATTTAGCTGACATTCTTCATCTTGTTTTCTTAGCTTACCATTCACTCTTTTACTTCAGATAAACCGGCCTGGCAGGGACTGCTGTGCAGGAAATGTGGGAAGTAATTGATTGGGCAGGGTGTGATGCGGCCTCTGTTTTAGGCTTTCCAACATGTCAAGCAGACCTATCAATTCCCGATCCGACGATACGCAAAGAAGGAAAATTCACGGATCTATCCTATCGTTCCGGTCCCAACTGGACTTGAGCTTGATCTTAGCTGCTTCCCTTACATCGGACTCTTATTAGGCGGTTAAGCATCCTGCCGTCTACGAGGTAGTTATTCCGCATTGCTGCTTGTCGCACTACTTGGACTTGAAAGAGTTTGGAACAAAAGACTGGAGAAATATTACATTCGAAAACAAATATGTGAGCACTTAGTTAATCACAACTTAATTAGAGCCGAGCAGCATGGTTTTTGTAAGAACAAATCGTGCCTTACTAGTCTCATGTTTATTAGATGAAATAACTAGCTGTCTTGATGATGGGGTCTCAGTTGAAGTATGTTACCTGGACTTTAGCACCACCACCGATTCTTACTTGCGAAATTGGAATGATTTCGCTTGAATCCTTGACTTTTTACTTGGATTTCTGAGTTTCTTTGCGGTAGAACCCTTCGCGTTAGGGTCGGCGAAGCTAGATCAAGCCTCGGCACTGATCACAGCGGTGTTCATCAATGTTCCGTTTTAGGACCATTATTGTTTCTTATGTTTATCAACGACTTGACTTCTCTTCTCCATTACCCCTGCTATATTTTTGCTGATGATCTAAAGATCGTCAGCAGGGGTACTCGAGACATGTCCAAAGGCTTTCCCACTGTAGTGCATTGTTCGGTTAAATGGGATTTGTTTTAAAGGCCAGAAAATGCCAGTTATTGACTTCTCAAAATGATGGGATTATGGTGCTAGCATCTGTCGGCCTCTAGATCTGCGATGAAGCAGATCTGCAGATGAAGCACGAGCCTTAGGCATCATTGTTGCGAATGACTTCGAACCTTCAGAGCAACCTAAGCTTACTGCCAACAAAGCGCGGAATGAATTGTTTCGCCTCAAAAGATCTTTATGCGGCATTAGAGCTGAAGTTTTTCTTCCTTTATACAAAGCAATGGTAAGACCTCGTCTAGAATACTGTGTGCAGGCTTGGGCACCGTACCACCGGAAAGACGTGACTCGTGTAGAAAAAGTACAGAAGCTGGCTAGTAGGATGAGGGTCTAGGTGACAAGCCATACGCTGAACGCCTAAGGAACTTAGATCTGTATTCAATGGTACAACGCAGACTAAGAGAGTCTAATAGAGACCTTTGAAGTCATGAAGTGTTTTAGTGGCAGTCAGTATATTGAACTTTCTGAGCTAGCAGGGTCAGATCACCTGCGAGAACACCAACTGAAGCGCAAGAATCAGAGATCTAGGCTGGATATCAGGGCGAAATTCTTTGTAAATCATGTAGTCAATAGCTGAAATAAACTACTTCCGGCATTAATAGAATGCAGTGTCGTAGAGGCCTTTACAGGAGACCTAGCTAGGTATTGGTCTGAACTTTTTCCCGAATTGTTGTAATATTATTGTATCATGTCGCTGCAATCTCGTGCTGCATGGCAGTACGGAGAGTGCTTATGTTTTTGCTTCACTGTCTTGCAGAAGTCACGGAATTAAATCCGGCCGAAGTACCGGAGGCTCTTATTCGCTTACCGGTGCAAGAAACAGGACGCTCGTTAGGCGGTGGCCTGTATCGTCCTTGGAACCTGACCTGACCTGACCCTCCTGAGCATTTTGTTCCGCTTTAGCCTTTAGTGAGGGATGGCGAATCGAGTTCGTTTTCTGGAGAATCACTTGTCGAATATTTGGACTACGTCTTCTATGGCGTCCAAATGCTTGGTTTGTGCTAAAGGGCTCCATCATGGAGTGTTCCTTTGCGGGATCTCACGGTCTAGACTTTTAGGTCCTGCCTCGTGAAAAGTTAGTTGATCTTGATTATGTGGACGATATCTTGCTTTTTGACGATGTTGGGGCGGCCCAGTCAACCCTTAGTACCCTCTCTAGGGTGGTCCCATTATTTGGTATGCGCGTCGCACCTTCAAAATACAACGTGTTACTGCAGGATTACAATCCACTTGGTGACCCCTTGAGCCTTGACAGCAACGAACTCGAGGTGGTTGGTCGATTCACCTACCTTGGTAGCTGCATCAGCAACGATGGGCGCATGGAAACTGAAGTCAGTACACGCATTGCAAAAACAGGAGCTGTCTTATATAACCTGCGGCATCTTTGGCGACACAAGGGAGTTTCCCTCCCTCTAAAAGACCATGTTTACAAGGCCACTGTGAGGGCCGTCATGCTCTATGGTAGTGAGACTTGGCCCCTTCGGTCTGATGGTCTGAGGCGCTTTCGAATCTTCGATCATCGTTGCGGAACAATTATTATGTGTGTAAGCGAGTACTAGGACGTGATAACCAAGCTAGTTCCTCAGCACAACGGATAGTACTGAATAAGTTGCGTTGGCTTGGGCACGTACTACGTATGCCTGGTCACCGCTTACATGGAAGGCCTTATTTAGTCGGCCAGATATAGCGTGGCGCAAGGATTGAGGTTGATAAAACTTGACTGGGCATTGGTGAATGAAGTAACTTAGGATCGAACTGAGTGCCGTCGGTCCGTATTGCCTTCCAGGCTTGAGTCCATGTTATCCGCCTTGTGCTTGGCTCGGGACTTGAAAAGACATGCCTCGAAACCGACACCAGTGACGCGTCTGCTGTCGTCTCCTAGTCGGACTGCCTGTTTAAAGTGTGAAAAGCACGGTAAGAAGACGAAAACTGGTAGATGCATGCATTTAGTATTGTCTCCTCAGTACCATTAACAATAACCGGTATGCAACTATATACTTAAATATGTGTGTGACCGAATAAGCATAAGGTGAAAAATGAATGACAGAAGTTCCACACCTATGTCCACGGCAGTCTTAAGCTGATAAATAATTGCTTTTGAACACACAGGACCGGCTTCATCCGGCTTATCGCAACCGCCTCGGCGAAACGGAGGAAGCGGGGATTAGGGTGACGTAATACAAGTGTGAACGCTGATCCGAGCTCTATCCGGTGACGCGTAGTCAGTAGGTGTTTACCTATTGAGGAAGCTGGCGGTTTGCGCAAGCACGGAACTTCAGTGGGACAGGGATTCTGGTCAATTTCACGTTGAACCCACCTTGGCACGTGTTCCTTTATTCGGGAAGTCAAAGACCGATTGGTTCTGCCTATGTAACTGTCTCCGCAGTCGCATACGAATTTGTATATGCAGTGTGAGTTGGCCCCTATCGGTTGAGCTTCCTTCGTTGGAGGCACCGGCAAGTTACAGGTTCTATTGATGACCACAACCTGAGCAGCACAGTAACTTCTCTGCGTAGCAGAGATTAAACGTTTCGTGGTTTTCAATACAGTAAAGTCACCCTTGAATGGCAACTCGATATAGATCTTTTTCTTGGCTGCCGTATGCACCAAGTCTTTCGGGCCTCGCTGTTGGCTGTGTCTCTATAAATCTACGTGGATAACCATTTGCAACGAGGGTCGTTGTAATTAACTCTAGCTCGTCGGCTAGACAAGCAGCGCAGCAAATTCGTCTAGCACGACTAACTAAATTTTTCACAAGGGTCCGCTTGTACCGCACTGGTGTGAAGCTGGTGAAGTGCAGGAGACAATACGAAATGCATGCATCTACCAGTTTTCGTCTTCTTACCGTGCTTTTCAAATTTCTGAAGGGAACTAACTGTTTAAAGTGTGTTTGTTGCTGAGTTATCTGCGAGGTAATGTCTGATTATGTCGCGGGGTAGTAAAAATCGCAAGGAAGCTGTTTCGCTGTTGCCGCCTTATCTTCACGATAGCCAGCTGTTTGTGATGGTATGTTGTCTACACAAGGTGTAGGTGTCTTGACCCTGAATGTTTGCTTAGGGTATTACGGTTTTCAGGTAAGTCCTCTTCTCTTTCTCTTGGTATTTTTTATTCCATAGGTTGTCATGGTTGTATAGCAGCGAAGCATCAGTTCAAATTCCTGATGTACGGCTGTTGTTGATTGTTGTTTATTATGCATCATTAATCCATATTAACCCCAACTTAATCAATTCATTACTGCGATATTAGGCTTCTTGTTTGAAAATCCTAGCCCACCCGAACCTTTTGTTGGAGTGAAAACATCATCTAACTCAGATTCGCGACATACCAGGCCTTGTAAGTGAATTTTTTTCGATGGGAACGTATTCCTCTTGTCAGGAAATTTACTTCTTTATTTATTTATTACCTTGTTTTTTGTCTTCATTTTTAAGCTCAACTCTATGTCTGGTCGTAAACGTTGCAAGCGTTCAAGAGGACATTTAATTCCTATCGATCACAACAAAATTTCAATATTAGATATAAATATAGCTCCGTTTCTCTCACCTTTGAGATCCCGGGTGGACGCAATCCAGCATGGTTTTCACCTGAAATTTCCGGACGAATATCTTTGGTTCTATGCTTTTTGTTGCTCTGTGAATCCGGATGATCCTCTCCGTTAGTGCACTGTGCATAAGTAACGCGAGCTGCTTCAGGAGCATTTGAGCAAGTGACGGATTTGCACTTGGTTGGCCCATTTGAGTTACTTCACTCTGAGTTGGCATTTCCCATTGAGCCTGGGAAATTTGCTCTCTGCTATCGCTACTTTCATGATCCTCCAGAGTTTGTAACCCTCTTAAAAGGTCCTGACTACTGTCATATTGGATGCTGGCGGTAAACTAGTACCTGATGTCGTTCCTTATTTTGTCTTCAGGGACTCTCCAGAAGAATTACCTTCTGCGATAGTATTTTCTAACGCCGCCGAAAATGGTCACATGGACCTGATTGCTCCTAATTTATTCTCTGCTTTGAAGTCTGTTCTTTTGTTTCCTAACCTGTTCTCTAGGGTTTTGCTCGATAGAAAATTGGTTGCAGGCCAAGAATTACTGAATAAACTGGAAATCTTTGCAAGAAAACATCAAATACCAATCACCGTCTCTGAATCCGGTTTGACTTCTTTTCAGTTTCTTGATTAGCTCGGTGTAGCTATCCGCGCTAGGCTCCACACTTGCGTTTGCCCCACTTTAAATGGAATCGGGTTGCGAATTAATCTCAGAGAGAGCGGTCTTGGATACCGTCCCCTTTCTGTATCCAACTGTGAGTTCTGGAAAGTTTATTACACCTATCCTTGGGGAATTTTCACTTTTTTGTTATGGTTCTAATTCAACCTTCGAAGTTCTTCACTCTTATAGTTTTACCTTACGATGTAATTGTTCTCTTATCACTTGGATGGGCGACTTTTATTTAGTATGACACCGTGTGGTCCTAACAATTTCAACATACCACAATTGTGCAACATCCTATTCGACTGCTATGCGTCACGTTGTAGGTAGGACAACGGGAATTATCGCAGCACGAGCGAACTGTACAGGAGAACAATGGAACTGGTTTATGACAAGTAAAAACATCATGTTCAACATATTCCATAAAACAGAACGGTGCCTAATTCGGAAAACGAGGTGACGTCAAAGAAGCAAAGCAAACGCTGATAGACTCACCAGGAAGTTAAACGAAACCCTTCGATCTTTTCCGTTGCGTTGATTTCAAATAACGTGGGCTGTCGAGTAATGCAAATATATTAGGTGTGTCGTCAAGGTATTTTGAATATTGGCAGTCTAAGGAAAATCTGGTAGTGGGGGTAGGCGGACGACACCAGGGTATTTGCAACAACATGCGTAGGCGGTGATAATCAAGCTAGCTTTTTAGAACAAATACATTAAATAACTTGCGTTGGCTTGGGCACGTGCTGCTCATGCCCAAACATCGCTTAGTTACGAGCTCCTTGTCTTGTTTGTCGGATGTAAGACTTCGCAAGGCTCGAGATGGGCTAAAGTTGACTGGGTAGTGGGGAATGAAGTCACTACCAACCTGAGTTCTGTTGGTTCGGTCCACGTGACCCGCCATGTGCTTCACTCGAGATGTTACAAGAAATGGCTCGCAGTCGGCATCAGTTGCGCGTTTGCTATCATCTCATAATCGTATAGTCTGTTTACAGTGTTTTGTGCTGCTATCTGCAGCGTAATTTTTGCTTATGACGCGGAGCAGCGAAGGCCGCAATGGAAGCTGTCTCACCAGTGCCGCCTTATCCTTGCACGATAACCAACTATTTGTGACGGCATGTTGTTGACAAGCTGCAGGATCATTGACTCTGAATGCTTGCTTAGGGCATTAAGGGTTTACGCCAGGTACCCTTCTCTCCCACTCAATATTCTTAAATCCGTTGGTCATTGTGCTGGTAAGATGATGAAGAATTACTTCAAATGACCAATGTACTTTTGTCGTTTTCGCTGTTGTTGTCCGTGCTTTTTGGCTCAAACGTCGCCTGACCGTAAGCACCCGCGAACAGGGAAGGATTTAACACCGCCCATCCCATCCGTTCGTGAAATTATCTATTTCTAAAGCGAGCAATCCGGCCACAAGTTAAACAACTTGAGCAACCATTATTTTTTTCTATACTATAATATTTGTACATACTACGATTTCCATGGCCATGTAAAGATCTACTTGATATTTTTCTTATTTCACCATAACAAGTGAGGCTATCTTATTTCCCTACTTCTCCTCAATTTTCTGATCAAAAGAATGACTGCCTTGCTTCATTCCATTCCTCCTGTAGTCGATCATCTATTGGACGGCTCTCTGCGCCGAACACAGCGCTACTGGATAGGCTCGCATGATTTGTTGCACGCTTTCGCATGTGCTACCCATCTTCAATTGTGAAATACTATTATAGGATTAGGATTACCCACCCTCAATTCTTACTGTCATTGAACAACCGCCCGAATCTGTTCGTCTGTTTGTTTATTCGAGTAGCTGTACCAGCTCTGGTTAGCATATCAACGAATAGGTTACTTTACACATTTCTAAAGATCGCGAGATTTGTTAAAGCATCAACCATTTAAGCAGACAGGGAGAGGCAAGTATGTTTCATCGAATAGCTTACAGTGTCGTTGTGCGGCTAGTTTTGCCGTTTGAATCAGAGACCTGGCTGCTACTTTCTGAGAGCGTCAAAACAGTGCCGCTTACTTCGGGTTATTTTGCAAAGTCATGCCTTAGACATTAATACAGAAGACACTGTTGTTTGAGTAATGATGGCACATGAAAATTGAGGAGCTTACTGCGTGTTCATGTGTAATGACTGTGAGTCCAGATTAGGTTCGGTGCGGAGATCAATGTGGATGTAGATTTGCGAATCGATTTACTGCTTATCCAGTTGTGTGTTGTGCGTCTTGGTGCTGCGTGATTGGGTGTGGGTTAAAGTACTCGATCACCCATGGATGTCACGTGCATGGACGCGTAAACGGACCAATGAACATAGGTCAAATGTTGTTTTGGTATCTGTGCGACAATGTGATCATTGAATGTAAATCACATGGTGCGTCTAAAGGACGTAGTGTTCATGGTAAAAGAATGTAGGTCAAATGAAATTAAAATTCCGAGGAACATGAATGTCTTAGTTTTAACCAGGGACCTAACAATATCCTCCTGGTGAAAGTGCATGTGCTGATGCGGATCAAGTGATTGCACGTCACTGTTTCAGTGGGCGACAAATCGGTCGAGTAAATACTGTCCATGTTACGCACAAAGTATTAGTCATTTTTGATGTGATGACTGAGTGAGCAATACTGAAATTTGTCGTGGCATTTGGAAGTATACTCTGTGGTGCCTAATTGCTGTGCCTGTGAAAATCTAATCGCCTTTGTTAGCTCGGGCGTGTGCTCCACATGTCTTCCGGCCGACTGCACCTGTGCGTGTTGTTTGTCAGTACCGCGCTTAGCTAGGTGAAATCCTGAGACGACTATTCGATGACATGACAGACGAATACGAAAATAACCATCAAACGGCCTAGTTGAGTTAGTTCTTGTCGACCACCCGGATGATGCCGTCGTGACCGGCCACATCAGTAGTTGGACATGTTATCGCATGCGGCACAACCACGATATTACATTAGTTCGTCCTTTCCGTACCCTAGACTGTTCCATTGAACAAGTTAACTTCTTACTCGTTACTATTGTTATTATTATTATTATTATGATCATATATACAAAGCTTTTTTGATGACGCATCGAGGCGACTAGGTCCATCGACGAAAACTGATAAGTTGTACTGAACTAACCTGGGGGTATCAAGTTCCATGGAGAACTCTTCCACATTAGTTAGACTGTCACATGCAGTTGCACTGCTTTTGTTCGCCTACTCAACCTGGCATTGCTCCACCAGATTTTATAACGTCAGTGGTCGAGTGGTCTGCACGTTTGGTTTACAACCATAAGGTCACCGGTTCGAATCCATGTAGGGGTGGGCGTCCTCGCGGTATACACAGCCCGCGCGCGACTGGTGGTGGTCGCGCGGCAGCGAAGCGCCGTTACGGCGTACAGCTGACACATTATTATTTTATTACTCACGCTTATTCGCTTAGGATTATCCTGATCTACTCACTGGTGTCTACTATTTTTTTATCTAGTCTTCTCGGTTTTGTCACATCCATTATACCATAGCTTTCGATGTGGATACTCCCACTCGCAACTTTATCTTATTTTGTCGACACAACATTCTTGTGGTGTCATTTTGGAGGCAAATATGAGGGATGTTCAGCAATCTCACACTCACTCCTGTCAGTAGTTGTCTAAGACAGCTTCCGGTGCTTGTACTGGTAGCGCACGAATGCCCTCATATAGTGCTCAGCAATGTGCACGGTCTAAGGAATAAGGTGTGCGAGTTAAGTCTACTTGTAGATGGTTCTCATCCCGATATGCTCGCATTCACTGAAATATGCCTGTTTCAGGACATCACGTACGGTGAAGTACATTTGTCTGGCTACGCACTATTTATATGTGATGGCTTCGTTGGTTGACAAAGCGAAGGCGTCGCGCTTTGTGTGAGCTGTAAACTTGACGTTTTGAGGACGCACATGTTTCGGTTGGTAGACAAAACTGTTGAAGCTCTGTCGGCAGTGATTAGCACTTTCTCGGTTCGATTTACAGCTGTAATTGTGTATAGAAGCCCTGGAAGTGCATCCAAAGAGGTGCTTGAATTTATTCGCTCCCAATCCGCAAATAGGTGTCTGACATTGAGTGATTTCAGTCTACCGAATGTTTGTTGGGCAGCTTCTTGCAATTTGGCGTTAAATACTTCTCGAGTTTACGCTAGACATATCGTTGCATCAGTTCGTGGACCAACCCACTAGGTACAATGACGCCCAAGTACCGTCTCTTTTGGACCTTGTTTTTACAAAGTCACTCATCTTCGTGGATGACATCGCTTATGCCTCTCCTTTAGGTGCCAGTGATCATCTCTGTTTATCACTCAGGTTGGCTCTGTCCAGACGTCACCAGAGCATTGTTGAGCTATATCCCAACATATGGAGTGTGAACTATCAATCGATGCATACCAAGACTTCAGGTTTGCTTTGCGAAATCTCAGTTCAGGTAGCCTTGGATAAATCTAAGTCATATCTCACCGAAATGTCTACCCCTTACATCCTGCTTGCAAGGAGGAGAGATACTTGCACAGCCCCCGTGGATAGATACCACTGGCAGGTACCTGATCAACAATGCTGGAGGACTTTCCGAGCCGCTTCATCAACTAACACCTACGATAGTTACCGCGAGGCCAGAAATAGATGTTAACAACACTTGGGAAATGCTCGGCTTTTGTAGGAAAAGGGATTGGCAGGTGGTGTTTCGGAAATTCCGAAGTTGTTCGCTTATGTACAGAAATCCTGTGGTTCAGATTCGACAGTTCCAGATTTGGTGCGGGCCAGTGGAACTCATATCTATGCAGATTCTTACAAGGCTTGTGCACTTAGTGAGAAGTACACAGGGGCTTTTGTATGTGACTAGTTTGAGCTTGTCCTCAGAGCCCTAGATGGTTCCTATTTAGCCGAATTTACTATGCTGGTAACGCAAGTCCTTAGGCTGCTACAAGTACTGAACCCTTCTAAAGCAGCTGAGTCTGATCTAATTCACCCGGAGCTTCTGCGTGACATTTTATTGATTCATCCCAGTTACTCACCAGCCAGATTAGTCGTAGCCCAATCCGGGAATGTGCCAGAGGATCATTTCGCTCGTCAGTCCTGCGCATTCCTTCGGTCCCCCGTTAGGAATCGAACCCATGACCGCTATCAGCTTACTCCAGCAGCAGGGGGGACGGAGACAGGCCATCTGAGCTTGCAGGCTTCTATATGAGTTGGCAGCGGAACCGCTCACGACGGTGTTTCAGAAGTCACTTAACTGCTGTACATTACCTGAATGGAAGGAGGCTGTCATCTGGCGACAGGAGTCTATCAGCCAGTTATGGGCCAGTCAGTCTGACTAGCGTCATAGTCAAACTGCTTGAAGGTTAGTTAGGTTTGTTGGGAGGTCACCAGAATAGATTTAATCTACTCAATAGTGCACGACACGAATTCCGGGAGGGATCTTTGTGTCTAATGAGTTCGTTAGTTGCTCATGAAAGCTGGGCTGTGGCAGTGAACACGTAGTGAACGTGTTTTTCGTCAACTTCTCGAAAGCATTTGACACTTTACCCCACTTGATGCTATCACAAAAGCTGAGCTCCTACGGTTTATCTGGACGCGCTCTTCAATGGGTGTCTACATTCTTGCAGGGAAGAGATTAGTGTGTACTCGTAGATCGCAGCTTATCATTTAGGCAAGTGGTCATTAACGGTGTCCCACAGGGCTCGGCCATTGAACCAATGCTGTTCTCCATCTAAGTACACGATCTCCCTGGGGAGCTTGAGTTATCATCGCTATCTTTTGCTGATTACCTAAAGCTGTAAGATGTTGTAGATCTTCCTGGGGGCTTCTGAGGCCATTCAGTATGCCCTGCATAGGCTCTGGGACTGGTCTACTTTGTGGTTACTTCCCATTAATCAGGCAAAGTGTTCTGTTCTTCATATAGGAGCAATTTTCCCACCTTCAAGTTACGTGCTCGGTAGTGTCAAACTCCCCCTTTTCTCCAACCAAGTATACCTCGGCGTCGTCCATTCCTCGACTTTACATTCGGGTGACAACCGGAAGAAGGCAGCAAATAGGGGGTTCCGAATGTTACGATTACTACGCCGTTCTTTCGGAGCCTTAACTGTCTACATCTTTGTGAAGCTGTTCTCAGCATTCGTTCGGCTCCATCTGGAATATTGCGTTCATACTTGCCCGCTTTGTCTGTTTCGAGATGAAATGAAGCTCGAAAGGGTTTTCCCAGTAAGTACCAAGTTGCCCGAGGGGTTACGGGGGCAACCGTACCCCGAGCCTCCAATTAGCCTGGGTATGGTCGACCGGTGGCCGAGTGGGCTGCGCGCCTGGCTTGCAATCATAAAGTCACCGGTTCGAATCCGCGTAGGTGTGGACGTCCTTGCGATATACTCAACCCGCGCGCGGCAGCAAAGTGCCGTTACGGCGTACAGCTGACACATTATTTTTGTTATGTATTCATGGCCTTAGGGACGGATTCGTGGTGACCTGATCTTCACTTACATTGCATTAACTGAGATGGATGGACCGGACTTCAGCTGGCTATTTAGCCCAGCTAGGTTGCGTTGCGTTCGCGATAATCCCATGAAGCTACACAAACAGCGTTCCGATCGGATCAGGGTGAAACTCGGTTATCGCGTAGAGTTATGGAGCGCTGGAACTCGCTTCCAACAAGTCTAGTCAGTGAACCTTCCGTTAAAGGTTTTGAGCGCTAGTTAGACGCTCTAGTGTGGCAACACAACGAACTATATATATATATATATTGTAGATTTAACTGCAATGCGGTATAAAGGGTTTGAAATTAGGATTGGCGCACAAAGAGCCATAAGGTGAGTGGTTGTAGATCACGTAATAGAGGAGAAAAAATGATAGCAAGGACAACGCTTACTCGTGTGCAGCTATCTTGGGTCGACAGAATACAGAAATCCGGTTTATACATTAGTAGCGTTTATCAGATTTTGTGCAAGGGCTTTGGAGTTACGCATTCTCGAGTAGGGTTATGGCACGTCCACTGTCTGTTGTGCATTAGCGCCAGCATCTTGTGGTCATGGACTATATCACGTAGTATACATGTGACAGATTTTCGTCAAGGCGTTTTTAGAAAAAGGATTCGGTGGGAGCATTAATTACATGTGCCGGGAGGGCGTTCCAACGCTGTGACACTCGAAGGAAGAAAAAGTTTCGCCGACATTCCAGGCAGCTGTACTGCGTGACCAGCTTAAACTGATGACCTCCCAGCAGGGTGTTTTGACTGAGTATCAGAAGGGAATGGCATGGGTGGTTACGGTTTCTCAGAATCTGGTACACCATTATGAGATCGCCCCTTAGATGTCGATGACGTCCGCTGTATATTTTGAGAGTCTTCAGCCTGGGTGGGTAGGGGAGGCTGGTCAAAACTCTGACGCTCTTCGTCGCCCTACGTTGTGCAGTATCGAGCGCGGTGAGATGGTGCTTGAGCCAGGGTTGCCACGCTTGAATAGCGTATTCTGCGTGCGGCCTCACATACGCACTAAGCATTTTTAGAAAGACTGAAGGGTCAAACTTCCCGAAAGCTCTGCGAAGAAGGCGGAGGTACTGATTACTTTCTTAGATACCTTTTCAGTCTACCTCAAACAACCGAGGTCATCTTGAACTAGCACGCCGAAATCGCACTCGTGAGAAGCCCGCTGTAGAATGTGTGGTTCTAGGCGGTACTTGTGCGTACTTTTGTGCCGTATGCTGAGCACTTTGCACTTGGCGACGTTGAAATGCAGCATGTTCTCGATGGACCATGTGTACGCTTTGTCCAGGTCCTCCTGTAACACTTTGTGATCCTACACTGCAGCTATAGTACGCCATACCTTTAGATCGTCAAAAAATAGCAAACAGTTAAAAGATAGTACGCTTGCAAGATCATTTATTGAGACCAGGAACAGGTGGGGTCCAAGTACCGAGCCCTGAGATATGCCGCACTGAACTTCGATGGATTCCGATAGGTTGCTTCGAACCCTCACATTCAGCTGACGTTGCACGAGAAAGTCTCCTATCCAGCCCAGAACAGGATCGCTGATTCCATATTTCTGGAGTTTATGGAATAGAATGCGATGGTCTAGACGGTCGAATACCTTTGAGAAATCTAGGGAAGCCGCGTCGACTCCTACGTTAGCGTCCAGCTTGCACGAGCAATCAACTGACTAGTGGTACCGGACCGATTTCGGCAAAATCCCTGCTGCTCCGGAACGAGAATTTTGTTGTTCTCCAGGTACCCCATTAAAGCCTCAGCTACACTGGACTCCATAACCTTGGAAGTCACAGAAAGTAGTGTTATCGGACGATAATTTGCTGGTTCAGCACGGCTGCCACTTTTGTAGATTGGCGTGATGATTCCGTGCTTCCACATCGTGAGGACACGCATCTCGTTCAGACATCGTTGAAAGAAAATTGCTAGTGGTCCTGCCAAATTCATGGCAGCAACTTTCAACGCCTTCGGGCGAATGCTGTCCGCACCTGGGGAGCAGAACTCGCGCAGAGACATCAGCCTCTCCAGTACAGCTGCGGAGGTCAACGATATGTGATTAAGCCCTGATGGCGGCATTATCTTCTTAGGTAGGAGGGGGAGGGGTACGGCCAACTTGTTGTCCAGAGAAGTTGGTCGCCTCTTGTGCGGTTTGGGTTAACCCGCATGCTGTGTGCAGAGCAGGAATGCCGCGCTTAACACGGCGCAAATTGTTTACATGTCTGTATAGTAGTTTGGGATTGGAGCAAAACTTTTTCACTAGACCTTGTTGGTTCTTCAGTTTATCGTGCCGGACGAGTTTGACACAGTGGTTCCTTTGTACTGTGTAGACATCTCAGGTATCGTCGTAGGTGTGCCATGCCAAGTCCCTTAATGCTATGCATTTACCTGTCCTGCTCCTTACGAAAAACTTCATCCTTTTAAGCCGGTAGTGTTTGGTTTCAGGTGTCCTTGCCACCAGCTTGTTACATATGTTGACGAATTCTTCACAGGCCACCTCAGGGGTCAATTCGGCTAAGAGCGACCAGCTTGTTGCATCAATGAGGTCGGACAGGTCGTCATAGTTGCTTACGACATGATATTCCTCGGCATGTTCTTTAGGATAATCCGCGTAGCACATGTAATGAAACACTAGCGTCGCATGATCGCTTCGGCCTAGAGGAGTATCGGTTATCACTCTCTTGACCATCAGTTCTTCATTAGTGAATATTCGGTCCGATATGGATGGCCTGTTAGTTCCCCTGAATCTGGTGGGCATAGTGACGTGGCCATAAAGCGGAAAGTCTGAAACCAGATCTTGCAAGTCTGCTTTGAATTGCTCTTCTGGTGTGGCCTGGGATTCGAGAGCATGTAACTTGAAGTCACCGGTGACTAGAAGGTGACTGTACTTCCTGTTTATCGCTTGCCTCAACGCGGCCATAAATTTGCAGTCTACCTCAGGAGTAGATGATGGTGGGCGGTAAACAACAACCAATAGGCCAAGATCATTCTCTCTCAGCCGGAAATTGCACCAAACGGAATCAGTTACGTCGGTTTCCGAATCGTTTATGGGTTCGCATTAGAGATTGTTACGAAAGTACAGGGCTACTCCACCACCTTTGCTGACTCGATCCTTCCGGACAACGGACCTTCCTGTTAGCGCGATTTCAGCATCCGTTATCTCACATCGCAATCACATTTCGGTGACAGCGATGAGGTTCCAAGCTGCTGACGCGTGTCTAAGTCTTAATTCAGCTAATTTGCTGAGTAGACCTTGGGCATTTGTGTACATGCATGAGAGCTTCTCGGAGACCAAAAGTGTGTTAGATTGGATGGATGAAGCAAGTGAGGTTACGCCGACCAATAAAGGATCGGTGACTAATCGTTTTTTGGATGGGTTGCAGACTCTCGAGACGAATTCGGTATGTAGTCAAGTATCATATGCCCCGGATCCCGGTGTTTGCTCGTGCTCTACTGTGTCCGGATATCATGGCTACTGTTGAAACCGTTTCTGTCCCGGGTCATGCAGTTGCTGTTTTCATTAAGAGTTCTGCCTCTGAATTGTCATTAGAAGGTGCTGGTGTATCCGCTGCCTTCAGACGAATTTCTGTTAGCAATCTGCAACGGAATTTAGTCCAGTTTTTCGGTAGTATTTGTGCCGTTAGTTCTGAGTGCAACACAAGTTTTAAGAACCTAGGACCGCACCCCTTATAGTTTGGTAATCTGGGGATCCTTATCAACGAGGTGGCCACGACATTTTCGAGAGAAAATGCCTCCTGGATGTAGCCCAATTGCTCGCGGTCGTGCATCTGAGCATCTTCGGAAGAGGAATCTGTAAGCTCAAGAACAGCGTGAGCAATCACTATTTTCTTATCGACTTTTTCTATATCTCTCTCTCTCTGTTAGCGAGATCCGCTGACCGTTCTTTCCACGGGATTTCAGATAGTATGCGCACTCCACTTGAGTCGGTGCGGAGATGATTCGCAAACAGCAGACCGGCCTCTGTCTCGTCCGCCGAGTTTAGTGTTACTGAAAGTAACCGGGGTTCACCGTAGTGCAACGCGTTTGGGTGACGCGAGATTTTTTTAATGTTGTGGGATTAGCATGGACACCGATCGACGTACAGATGAGACCCCCTTGATTTCGATCGTCTGTCAACCCACCCTTAATTGTATTGGATCTGGATTCGGGGACATTGGTGCATACAACATTTAAGGCACCATGGTTGCACCTGATGGCTACTGATTTTGGATTTGGAGCCTTAGTATCCGGTGTTTTTGGTACATTTGTGAACGGCACTGATGGGTGCCATCCGTGCTGCAACACTTTTGTTTTCTCTAATCTGGGCACAACGGTTATCGGTGCTCTTTCCGGTGTTTGCTTAGCGGCAACCGATGCGTACGTTGTCGGGTTGTTTACTATTTCTGGTTGACTGTAGCTTACGGTCTCTTGTATAGCGAACAGACTACCTTGTGCAACACACTGTACAGAAGCTGAGGCAGGCGCGCTGCAGGCAATGTTTTTACTTAAAGGATAAAGAGAGAATGGAGTTGGTACTGCTGGAGGCTCAGTCGTTGGGGTTAGGTTGAGATGCCTGGCTCTCTTCTTCGACCTGACTAGGGAATTCGGGATGTTATTTTCACTTACAAGTGCCGATCCGTTTCCTCCCATGGGTGTAAGCCTGGCGCTCACCATTTTCTCGACCGCTTCTGTTAGTCTTTCACACCTCTTCAATAGCACAACTAGACGGCTAACAACTGGGATAGAATTGCATACTTGGCGGAACCAAAACGCCTCTGCCGTATTAGTGTACCGTTTTGTCGGCCTCGTCCCAAGGCAGGTAGTGTGATAGGATTTCAAACACACATTTTTTAACCACTTTAGCATATGATTTGCATTTGCTCTTCATACGAGACATGTTCACAGTAGGCGTGCTGTTTTAAAGGGTAGCAAGTGGACATAGATACTGACGCTTCACTTCTCGCTGCATGTCTATCAGCGCTGGTTTGAGGTCTGAGGTGTCAGATGTGTCGCGTCCAGATGAGTCACACGTTCCCTAGGGTAGATAGGCGACGTGCGTGCTACCGATCCAGCCGGTAAGTGGATAGGCAGCGATGCGGCGTAGGATTGAGGCAAAGCAAGGTGACTTGCAACATACTGTCTAATCACGAGTGGCTGTTCCAAGGGCGGACCAAGTTGACAACTATCGCGTTGTACGGCGACTTGAAGGAATGGTAGTAAGATGATCGGGTGACTCTCAAAAAAATCTTTAAAATAAGACCACAAGAGCTCTTGTGCGACTAGAGAAAAAATTAATTCTCCGGTAAGATTCAAGCACGGTTGATTTCGAAGTTGCAAAAGCACAGTTTGCTGGTGATCCGCAAATGACAGATCCAAAAGATGAACAGTGGTAGGAGGAGCTCGCGGAGCCAAATCGAATGATAGCACGTAGGTCTCTGTGAGGATAAATCCAATGATTTAAAGACGAATAACGCAGGAGGACACTTCTTTTGCGACCGCTCGAGAGCCAGTTAATAGAAGATTATTCAGGTAGGCAGAACGAATCAAATAAATTGGAATGATATATATATATATATATACATATACATATATGTATATATATATATATGTATATATATATATATGGTTGGCGGCATCCGGTTTCGGATTCGCCTGTCACTGTGGCAAGCCACAGGACGCCTGCGCCTACAAAGGGACCATGGATGGCTTGCGCTGCACCACCCACAGCTCCAACCACACACCCCATATCCAGTGTAAACCCGAAGGAATAAGACCGGGAGGCATGCGGATGGGAGCCACGTTTCATCAACGGAGCCGGCCCACACTCCTTCACAGGCAAACACAAGCACGCTGTATTTGGGGAATCAACCGCACACAAGGCGGTGGCTGGACCGTAGTCCGCTCCACACTGAGTGCATGGAACCACTCTTCGAGCCTAACACGGCCACAAGGACCGTGCACCCCGTCCCCTCCAGCAACGACCATCTGTCTCCTGGAGCCAGTATGGACGACGTAGTGGGTAATAGACAGGTAGGCACCTTGTGAACATGCACATCAAGCGCAGCCACACCGGGGATATCAAACAACAGCCAATCACTTGAGAGAGAGAAAGAAAAAGAGAAAGAGAAAAACTCGATTAATGCATAAGGAAACGGTGACATAAACCTTAATTAAATAGCATACGTAATAAGTTGTTTACAAACAAATCCTAGCTAAGTGCACGAGGTCAGGAAGTATAGTTCACGGTATGCCACGAACACAGAAATGTTATGGAAATCGAATACAATTGGCTGAAGCGATGTGTGCAAGTTAATGGAATAGAGTACAGGGAGATATTTATATGAGAAAGAAAAGCAGTAAGGTAAAAACTGTAAACCCACCACCTGAAATAAAGAGACTTAGCATGCAAGCACTCGGTTAGTAAATCGAATTCAGCGTGCCTACAAACGCTGCGCCGGCTCGTCGTAATTCTCTGCAGGACCCGTCGTCGCTTCTGTAGTGGCCCCAAATGACACAGCGCATGGCATGGCCCACTAGACATTTATATGAGAAAGAAAGGAATTAAGAGAGAACCGAAAACCCACCACCTGAAATAAAGAGACTTGGCATGCAAGCATGCGGTTAGTAAATCGAATTCAGCGTGCCTACAAACGCTGCGCCGGTGCTGCCTACGTTCACTGCGGGACCCGTCGTCGCTTCGGCAGTGGTCCCGAATGACCTCTCTCATGGCTCAGTAGGCCTGCCTGACTAAGGCACTCGCGACCGCATGTTCTACAGCACAATGCGCTCGATGTCGATGGAGTACAATTCATCGGTGCTTGCCGCTTCCGCAACTGCCGCTTCTTCTCTGCATGCATGAGGGCTTTCTCCCGCACCTCAGCAACTGCCTTCGTGATTAGATCGCGCCACGCACGCCGATCAACCGCCTTCGATTCCCATGATCTGCAATCAAGATGAGAACGTGTGAGGCTCACTTTAATCATGTCCTGGTAACGTAACTTTGGTTTCCCCACGTGCCGCTTCCCAATACTCAGCTGACCGTATAAGAGTTGTTTCGGTATCCGCATCGAATCCATACGGCTCACATGACCGAGCCATCTCAGGTGTCTCAATAAAAGTATGCAGTCCACTGCATACATCCCACTTCGGCGCAACACTTCCGTGTCTGCAACTCTGGCGCCCCAGCCGATCCGCAGAATTCGTCGCAGACACTGCTGATGGAACCGCTCGAGATATCGCACATCGCGACGGTACATCGTCCACGTTTCACTGCCGTATAGAAGAACGGACAGCACCATGGATTTGTACACCATCAGCTTCGTGCCAATGGTAAGCTGATGGTTGTTCCACACTCGGTACTCAAGCTTCCCGAATGCCGCTGCCGCCTTCGACACGCGATTACGCAACTCAACGTGTAGCTGCTGATCAGTCGACATCACACTCCCAAGGTAGCAGAAGCGGGAGGTGGTTTCCAATACTTCAGCACCAATGCTGATTTGCGGCAATATTGAAGATTGCACTTCCGGTGAAGGCTGAAAGAGACACACAGTTTTGCTTGTGTTGATGGTGAGCCCGAATTTGGCCGCTGTCGAAGCCAGAGCACTAGTCATGTGCAGCAACTCATCCGCGTTGTGTGAAAACAATGCACAGTCGTCAGCAACCAGCAACATATGGATAGTTGTCTCACAGACTAGAGTTCTCGCACCGAAACGACGGATGTTCAGCAACCCACCATCAATACGGTGCTCCACACGAACACCGTAAGCACAAGCCGCATCAAAAGCACAAGACAACATTGCATGAAGATAGATATTAAACAGGGCAGGAGCTAACACACAGCCTTGCTTCACACCAGAGACAACTGTAAAGTCATCAGAGGTCTCTCCACTCAGCTGCACCCGCGCTCGCATACCACTGTGCAGACATTCAATTAAACTTACAAACTTACGCGGGCAACCAAACTTACCCAACACCAGCCACAATGCCTCGCGGTTCACCGTATCAAATGCTTTGGTGAAATCAACAAAAAGCGAGTACAATGGCTGGTGTCGTTCTCTGCACTTCTCTTGCAACTGACGAGCCGCAAACACCATATCTATAGTGCTGCGACCCGAACGGAATCCACATTGCTCTTCCGCCACGTTTGGTTCCACAATCTGACTCACGAGGCGATTGAGCAGGATTCGGGCAATCACCTTGCCCACACAACTCAGCAAGTTGATGCCACGATAATTCGTGCAACATTGCTTGCTCCCTTTGCCCTTGTACAGTGTTAGCACAAGGGCATCCTTCAGCTCAGAAGGCACTTCCTCCTCAATCCACACGCGTTGCACCAAGCGGTGCAGCGCAGTCAACAACGCGGGTCCACCGTGTTTCAATACTTTAGGTGGGATCCCGTCGGCTCCGGCACATTTGCCGTTTCGCAGCTGAGCAAGTGCTCTCTGCGTCTCATCCATTCTCGGCGTATCCGCCAGATCCGCCTTCACATCGTGCTGCTTCAGGCCATTCAATGTAGGCCAGTCGATCTCTGAACGGTTGTTCAAGAGACAGTCAAAGTGTTTCCGCCAGACCTGCATTATGTCTGCAGTCTGGGTGCAGGTAGCGCCTGAACTACCGTCGATCAGTGTCCTCAGCGGCTCCAATCTCGGTCCATACACCGCCTTCAAGGAGTCAAAGAATTCTTTATGTTGGCGGCGTTCGGCGTAGCATTCCATCTGCTTCGCCTTCTCCGTCCACCATGCATTTTTTATGCGATGGAGCTCTCGGGTCAGTCGCCGTCGAAGTTTGCGAAACTGACTACTCTTCCCCAAGTCACTGGGGTCTGCAACATGTGCAGCAAATGCTGCATTCTTCTCTGACACCAATGCGTCAATCGTCACATTGTTGTCATCAAACCAATCAGGCCGCTTACAGTTTGCGCGCCCGATGGTCTCCTCCGCAGCAGCTGTCACCTGGTCGCGAATGTGGTGCCACAGGTCGCCCACTGTGGCTATACAGTCCACATCACCACACAGGCGTGCAGCCATCGCCTTATCCAGCTCAGTACGTTTCGCCACAGTACCGAGGGATAGAATGTTAAATTTATGCCGATTCACGGCGGGAGTGCAATACATCGATTTACGAAAATATATGTGCAGTTTGGTCCGAACCAACTTGTGATCAGTGCCACACTCAGCTCCACGCAATACACGTGTCATGCGCACTTCACGCATATCACGATGACATAGTCGAGCAGGTGAGCGTGACCACTCCGTGGGTGCGTCCAAGTTGCTATATCACTCGCACTCAGTGCAAACCGAGTGTTCGTGATCGTCAGGCCGTGAGTGGCACACAGTGAGAGCAGCCTGTCACCGTTCGCATTCGCTGAACCAATGCCATGCGCACCGATAACATCTGTCCACGCTGATGCATCACGCCCAACGCGCGCATTGAAATCACCCAGCAGAAATAGTCGGTCGCTCTTCGGCACAGACCGTATTACGGAGGATAGCTCAGTGTAGAACTGATCACGCGTGTCATCAGGATAACACATGGTCGGACCGTACGTGCTTATGAAAGTAGCAAACTTACCTCTTCCGAGTCGTAGGCGAACAGTCATCAGTCGCGCACTGATGCCCGTTGGTTCACCCACCAGCTGGCCATTCAGGCGATCGGATATTGCAAATCCGACCCCATGTTCACGTGGTGCTGAGGCGGCGTTGCCCACCCAGTAGAATGTGTAGCCAGCACTTGCTTCATGTAACTTACCTTGCTCAGCGAGCCGAGTTTCACTGAGCGCCGCAATATCGATGTGGTAGCGCGCCAGCTCCATTGCGACCAGTGCAGTGCGTCGCTCCGGGCGCTCGCTGGAGTTCCGGTCCAGTAGTGTGCGCACGTTCCAGCACCCGATGCTGAGTGCTTTGCGCGCAGGCATACGATTGCATTGGTGGGCAACCGCACACGAGGTGGTCGTTGTCCTTCGGAGGTTTGCTTGAGGGACTCCACCCGGAGCCTTTGGGTCAATAGCCTGACCCACAAGGCAGTGGGTGGTTTGGAGGTTTGCTTGGGGGACTCCACCCGGAGCCTTTGGCTCAATAGCCTGACCCACAAGGCAGTGGGTGGTTTGGAGGTTTGCTTGAGGGACTCCGCCCGGAGCCTTTGGCTCAGTAGCCTGACCCACAAGGCAGTGGAGAGCAGATCCAGCTCGGGAATGTGATTACAGAGACAGATGGGGATCTGCTTGACTGCCGTCACACGCAGCCTATGAGGTTCTGGAACAGTTATCATATGTTTTGCGACCGTAATTGGATACGCACCTGCGACCACGGCCAGACGCAGGTGGGTTTTTGGCGGGTTTGCACCAATTTGACCAGGGGCTGCCTGGCTTGAGGCGGGCAGTAGCAAACCATTGAACACCCGGAGGTGTCCTCCCACCGTCAGAGACAATGCGTGGCACTCGTGCTCTACGCCAATCGAGCATTGAGAATATAACCCGTAACCTGTTGTCTCCCATGGCTAGGTTTTATGGGAAGTGGGCCATCGACCACTTCCTAACCTCCGGAGAGGATGGACTAGGATACTGCCAGGGCGCCCAATCCTGACAGGAGAACGACTCGGGTCCTCAGCCAAAGCCTTCGATTAAATGAACACCCGAAAGGCAGCGGGTCTAGCACATGGTCAGTTAGCTGACTCATGCGGATTGGTGTCCTGGATCTTAGCAGGGAGAAGGGCGAAACCTAACTCCCACCCCATATATATATATATATATATATATATATATATATATATATATATATATTGGATCCGAGCGTTGTTACGTGTTACTCGAGCTCCAAAGCGAGTCTGTTGTTTACATAAATAGCTTATCGCCACCGTGGAGTATACAACCACATCTGCCAACGGTTGAATACTTGGATGTTATCCAAGCTATTTCTTGTAAATTGGCTAAAACCGTTTGAGCGCTTTTTCGAAAGCCGAATGTAAGACAGGAAGCAACTTGATTTCCCCGACGTATTGTACCCGTGATCTTGTTAAAGCGATTATCAAATCCTGTGGGATATTACCGAATTCCAACGCATATTTCAAGCGGCATCTACAGTATACACTAAGAATAAGACCACTTTTACTGTGCCTCTTATTTTTGCATTATTCCACTTGGTAACCATATTGATGGCATTTGTCTCCCTATTCCTATTTCTGTCTCTAGCTGTTGTTGATGCCCACGCTTCTGACTAGATTTTTGACTGTCATTTAGATTCACGTTTACACGTTAATTAACCACCAGCAATCGTATTGGTTGCTTATAATTGTACGTGCGCTCTTCCAACACTAGAGGAATATGGATGTTATCCTTACATTTCATCCATACTCATGCACGTTCAGTGTTATTGCTCAGGAGGGTTATTGTTTCTCCAATCCAATTTGTGGTAGTGCATATACCATTGTGAACATATGTCCGCTCGTAACACTGAAATTTGAGTCCGGGACCTTTGATATGTCAACTGATATCTCATGTTGAATAACTAAGTGGGAGCCACTAAGAAAAACTTATAAGCGCCACGCTTCAACTTGACAGACTGATGGCATTTTCACTCGCGTGACACCATTATCTGTTGACTAGATGTCTAACTGGGGCTCGCCGAAATTACGTCGCACTAACATCTGTTCGTGTCTCGCTACGTTCCCACTTGACAGATGGGTATTATTACATTTCTTCTCGTGTGACACCGTGACTTATTGCGGGTTGCAATATGAGGTCAATGTATCCCATCTCAAGTGCCTCTATACGCCCCATTGTACTGCTGCCGCCTTCAGGTAAACGCACTGAGATTCAGACAATTCATCAAGGTTGATTCCCGGAACAACGACAACACCATGTGACATGCGAATCGAAATGTTTAGGTACAGGTACCATTCTAGGCACTGATGAATTGGTCGAGATATGCTAGCGGTCAGAACGAATGACCAGGGGGAAATAAATAGTGACATACAACGGACTGCCTGGTGGTTCCACATATCTGTTAATTCTCGCTAACCTCGGACAAGAGACGATCATAACCGGCTCTGGTTTACCTTCCGACACGGATAGCCTGTAGTTAATATAGGAGACGGAATTCACAGCACACATTAACGATAGGTCATTACTGTTCAACTATGTTTCTGCTTATTCGTGAGAGATCATATCTACAATTTCCGTTCTTCCACTGCGGACTTTAACTTAGCTGAGCTTCTAAAACTCAGTGGACTTTATCGCACCAATTATCTGCTAACTTGCCAAGTTGCTTACTCCATCTCCGTTATCTTCTTTATGTCATCCTTATTCTATCGCGCATGTAAGTCGCGCTAGGATACAGTTTCACTCTAGAGTGATTAACCACTAATTTGGTGCAATGTCGTATATTTATTACACCTGCCTAGAACGGATGAGCCACATCAACCTACCTTTATAGGGTCTACCTAACTCGGTTGTATTTCGCGTTTATTTCACGTGTTGCCCACTACACTGTTGTACTCACCATGGTCTATGCTACCCTTGCTACCTTCTCAACTGGAGTCTAGTACACTGACATACCGAGACGGTGAGCTACGGCATCTTTCCTCTTCGTATTGTTATTCGGCCGTGATTCACATCACTATGTAAGCTTCATGGTATTGCTGACCAAACTATACTATCCACATTCTGCTCCTTGAAATCGATTTGTAGATTACATGACTCTAGCTTGACCAGCAGCGCAATGCTAACTAGCGCGACGCTTAGAGATTCGATGTATCGCCGGATAAAGGTTCAGTCTATCCATGTGCTCTGTCGTATTTGACGTGCGCGCGGAGTTTCTTAGCGAACTGTGCTGTTGATACGGATCAGTGCTAGGGTGCTAAATTATTGAGTATGTTTCCATTTCGGTAGATCCGTGTGAACCCAGGGGTTACCAGCGCTTGGCCGCTTACAGTACTCATAGAGTGTACAGTTTGGCATCTGGAGCACACAATGCTCAACGATTGTCCCTCGTGTGACCACGAAGAGAATTTACCCGGGAAAATACGTGGCAATTAAACACGCCCGGCAATGATTGATGAGAATGAGCATAGCTTTATTTCCCGTTGTTCAACAGCCATAATGTACCGCGGCTTATGTAAACGCAACTACCAAGCGGATTGAAGACGGAAGCGCAGAGACGCTAACCAGAAGTTGAATTGGACATGGTCAATCTTCTGAATAGACTAAGAAAAAAGTAATGCCAATGGTCATAATACGTCATTGTCAGTATATTACATTGGAAATGAATAGGCGCATATATGTATGTATGTATATTTCTATTTTTGTGTCCCATGCCCCATTCTGAGGCTGATGTTGCATTCTTGATACTTCTTCGCCACAGTTGGGCTAAACCAAATTACACTCGAACTAGGTCTTTATAAATTGGATAGATTTCATTCCACTTTATTTGGTTTGTTCTGTCTGCCTGAATAATCTTCTATTTACTGACCACGTCGCTGACGCTATTTGCGCTTATCTTCGATAACTTTTGCGTCTATATCATCTTTGAGTAACTTTTCCACATTTTGTACTTATGGCGGATTCGTTGCTGACCAACTTACTTCATGTGCTAATTTAGCTAAGAGTTATGTCACCGTAGCTCTATGCATTATTCGATTTATTTTATTTCATCTTGTCGTTTCAAGTGATTGGCTGTTGCTTGACATATCAGGTGTGGCTGCGCTTGATGTGCATGTTGACAAGGTGCCTACTTGTCTATTACGCACTACCTCGTCCATACTGGCTCCAGAAGACACTTGGTCGTTGCTGGAGGGGATGGGGTGCACAGCCCTTGTGGTCCTGCTAAGCTCGAAGAGTGGTTCCATGCACTCAGTGTGGAGCGGTCCAGCCAGCGCCTAATCTTCGCTTGATACAGCGTGCTTGTGTTTGCCTGTGAAGGATTGTGGTCCGGCTCCGTTACTGAAACGTGGCTCCCATCCACATGCCTCCCGGTCTTATTCCTTCGTGTTCACACTGGGTATGGCATGTGTGCTTGGAGCTGTGAGTGGTGCAGCGCAAGCCACCCATGGTCCTCTGTAGGCGCAGGCGTCCTGTGGCTGGCCACAGTGACAGGCAAATCCGAAACCGGATGCCACCAACCATGTACGTATATTCCTGGCTCTTAAACACGTCGTCGTATATTTGCTTTTGGCTGTTTGCCATAACGAACGGCACGATTTATTGTGCAGGAGAAAGTTGGTGAAAAGCATGGAAAAAATCCCAAGTGACCTGTAAGCTATCTTTCATTTTTCATTGTGTATCACAGCTAACAATATTTGCTAACGGCGCGCATGTGTCGTTTTTCATCTGGTACTCATCGTCCATGCTTAAAAAATAATAAAATAACTCGCCAGCTATATACTGTAACGACGCCTCGCTGCCACGACACCACCACGTTCCGCACGGCTCATTATACCGCGAGGTGCCCATTCCTACGCGGAATCGAACCGGTGACCTTATGGTTGCAAACCAGGCGCGCAGATCAATCGGCCACCGGCCCTTCGCTTACCAACCTTTTTCTATTGTATCTAACGCATTCATGAATCTGTTGGTGGTTTTTTGGGAAGCCCACTATTCTTGGATATTTAGTCACGTCCGATCTTCCTTTGCTTTCATTTGTTCACGCCGCTTCGTCAGTCTTAAGATCATGCACTTGTTTTCTCTATAGCTCACCCACCGAGGTCTGGATACACAAGTAGATACCGAACCTCTTACCCTATCGCTTCCATCGCAGTTGAACATCGGTGGCCACGGTTTCTGTACCAACTCGTCATTCGAGCATGCCGGAAGCACCTGAGCTAGATAGTTGACAATCGTCTTTGATTATTTAAAACAGTTAGTCCCTTTCAGTAGTTTGAACAACGAAATGAGAAGACGAATATTGGCAGATGCTAGCATTTCGTATTATCTCGTCAGTACCAATACAATAACAGGGAAATCCTTTTATATATCTTACAGGGCACAGCCAAAACAATCAAATTTATTGTTGTGGTCATTGTTATCAGATTACGTCCGCGGCAACCGCAGGTTGACAACTAATTGCTTTTGGACACACAAAGCTGGTCTAATTCGGCTTATCGCGACGGCCTCGGCAAATCGTAAAAGGCGTGCATTAGTATGACGTAACAAAATCCGGAAAGTTGATAAGGGATTGACCTGGTGTCGAGTCGCCAAGATGTGCCTGCCTATGGAGGACGCTGGTGGCTTACGCGAACACGTATCATCGGAGGTGGATTGGGTAACTTCACGCTGAACCCAGTTTGGTAGGTGTTCCTTCACTTGTGAATCTAGAACCCGTTCGGTCCTGCCGATGTAACTGATACCGCAGTCACACACGAATTGGTAGACACAATGGGATTTGGCGCCGACGGGTTCATCTTCCTTTACTGAAGGTAACGGCAACTTTCGGGTTCTGTTGATAATTACCGCCTCCGCAGCACAGTATGTACGCTGAATGGCCGAGACAATCCGTTTGGTTATCCTTTTCGTTGCAGTGTCACCCTTGAATGGGAGCTCAATGTACACCTTCTTCTTAGGGGCTGTCAACACCATCTCCCTGGGCGGTCTAACTTGGCTATGTTTGTCTATGAATCGCTTTGGGTAGCCATTCTCCATAAGTGTCTTAGTGATCAGCTCTAACTCTTCAGCCAGGCAGTCGTTGGAGCAGATACGTCTGGCCCGAGTGAATAATGTTTTTACTAGCGCGCGCTTGTGTGCCATCGGTGAGAAGCTAGTGAAGTGTAGATATTGGCCTTTGATTGATCTTTGATTATGACGATGGTATAAGCTGTCCAAGAAGCACTTCTCAGCCCCCCTACCACTGCTGAAGCCGTTATTGGGGCCATGAATAGTCAAGCTCCGTTTGAATACCGAATTATCCGCCCGTTGGTTATTGGCTCACAGTGTTTCATGAAATGCTTTACTCGGCCCGGGGCATCAGTGTAAACTATTTGCGCTATAGTTCCATATGCGAACTGGACTAGGGCTTCAACCTTTTTTTATGATATCTGTATTCTCACTAGAAACGCTTTCTCAGCCGCGTGATGTAGACAGGACCACATAAACCACGCTCTATCGCAACACATTCGTCTGTGCACTACTTAATTATGCTGGCAAATCTCTTGTTTGGGAGCTGTAGCAAATCTGATCACTGACTGCTTTTGTGCGCACAAAAGAAGATTTCATGGCAACAAATTCCACTAACGCACTCGCCTTATATTTCTCCAGAAGCGGACTACAAACGCCACTGGCCAAGCCGAAGTGAGCACTGAGCTGAACGCATGCGCTGAGACAGTGATGCTCAATTGAATCCCTTTTCTTGCAACCTACTGAAAAGTTCAACGCGACTTTCCGGTTCGTTGCCGGCACACATTGTCTTTTCTCTGTAGCAGCGTATTCTTCTATATATATATATATATATATATATATATATATATATATATATATATATATATATATATATATATATATATATATATATATATATATATATATATCCCATACTGAGGCTGATGTTACATTCATGCTGCTTCTTCACCGCAGTTGGGCTAAACCAACTTACACTTAAACTAGGTCTTTTTAATGTGGATAAAATTCATTTCACTTTATTTGGTTTTGTTCTGCGTACCTGATAATCCCCTAACTTGCACACGTCGCTTATGCTAATTGCGCTAAACTTGCGTAACTTTATCAGGTGGTATTGCTTTAAAAACTTTCGGACATTTTGCACTTATCGCACATTCGCTTATAAGCATTTTCCTCCATATGCTCATTTAGCGATTATTTATGTCATCATATACGTTACTTTAATTAGCATCTTTTATTTGATATAGGCATTTCGAATGATTGGCTGTTGTTTGACATATCAGGTGTGGCTGCGCTTGATGTGCATGTTGACAAGGTGGCTACTTGTCTCTTACCCACTACCTCGTCCACACTGGCTCCAGAAGACACTTGGTCGTTGCCGGAGAGGACGGGGTGCACGGTCCTTGTGGTCGTGCTAAGCTCGAAGAGTGGTTCCAAGCACTCAGTGTGGAGTGGACTACGGTCCAGCCACCGCGTTGTGTGCGCTTGATTCCCAAATACAGCGTGCTTGTGTTTTCTTGTGAAGGAGTGTGGGCCGGCTCCGTTAATGAAACGTGGCTCCATCCACATGCCTCCCGGTCTTATTCCTTCGTGTTCACACTGGGTATGGTATGTGTGGTTGGAGCTGTGGGTGATGCAGCGCAAGCGATCCATGGCCCCTCTGTAGGCGCAGGCGTCCTGTGGCTGGCCACAGTAGCAGTCAAATCCGAAACCGGATGCCATCAATCTTTTATATATATAGATGCAAATAAACATCTGGCAGAGTGCCATGACATGTACAACGACAAGCAACCCAGAGGGGAGAAAGAGCGGTCAATGGAAAAGAGTCACAACATGTTTGCTGTTGGTTACGATTCCGGGCCATATCCATAGCGTATCCAACCTGGTGTGCTCACTGTCCTTGTGCCCCCAACTTGGGGTTCGGAACATGCCGCCGTGGCTGACTGAAATCTCAGCATCTTGACACTTCATACCCGGTTATCATCTTCACTACCTCTCCGTCACTTCCAGACCACGCCGACACATGCAAACAAAGCTTGGGGGGATAACCGTTGATGAGGCATACGGAGGACACTTCTGAGCCACCGAAGCGCACTCAAGCTTATGTAGCTCAGTAGTCGGCGGCGATTGCCTGACTTGAGGATGCGACGTTGATCGTCATCATTGTTTATGCGATGCTGCCAACTTATCCCAGCGATCCTCCGGAGGCTGTGCTGATCGAAAACAGTCAGTCTCTGGTCGTCGCTCCCTCGAAAGGGTCTCGCAGCCATACAGGAGCACTGCTGGTATTGTAGCTTTGCACACTCGACTTTTAGAGCAAGGCTGAGATCACCCCGGCGCCAGAGCTGTTGGAGATTAGCAAAGGCTACTGTGGCTTTGGTGATGTGATGTCATCCGTCAATCCGCTCATGCTGATGCCACTCCTGTGGTTAACGGATTTGTTGACTAGTACCAAAGAAGAGCGGGAGAAGGTGAGGGTAGAAGCATCTTCTAATCTGTCCTTGGGGAGAACCTTGCACTTAAAAGGGGCAAACCGTACATTATGGTCGAACTTACGGCTGCATTGTACTCTCTACCCCTCATGCCGGCACCATCTTTGGCGAAAGTTAACGAAAGCACCCTGAGTTGTAGCCATACGTTTCCTGATCTCATCTGCAATCCCGCGGCTGCTAATATAGCTACCTAGATACTTAAATAGCTGATCCCCACCAAGGGTCAGCGCAGTAGTGGATACCTGCCGATCTTGGAGAAGGACTTTGGATTTCGATGGTGCAAAGGAAACGACTGACAGCCGAAGCTAATTTATCCAGTGCAGCTTGGCATGTTTGTGAGCTGTCACAGATGAGCACAATGTCGTCGGTTTACTCCAAGTCGTTAAGTCGTCCATCTGGGAGCAACTCCGCACCTAAGTCGTGCCTGGCGAACGCCCTTTCCATGGCTTTGTCAATAACGAAGTTGAAGAGGAAAGGTGAGAGTTGGCACCGTTGTTTTACATTGCTGGAGATATTGCAAGGCGGCAACTGCTTGCCTTACTCTGCCCGAGCTACGCGCGTAAAACGGTCGCATAATGCATACTTCTCGGACACACCTTTCCTTAGCAGAAAGTTCCAGAGGGCACGTCGATCCACTAAATCGAAGGCACCTTTGCTGTCAAGGAACATGACAATGGTGGGCCGCCAATATATGTGACAGTGCTTCAACAACTGACGTTATGTGAATAAATGCTCGATGCATTCCCGACTACGACGAAACTCGGCCTGCCCCTCACGAATGTGACTTTCACGATCGCCAGTTATTCTGTGAAGGATTACGGATGAGAATAATTTGGAGGCGATTGAGATCACACTGATTCCTCTATGTTTTCCGCCTTCTCAACGTGATCCTCCTTGGAAGACCGGGACAATAACCGAGCGGCTCCAGTTGGTTGGGACAGTTTCCTACTCCTACAGTTTCACTAGTAATTCGTGTAAGAGCAGGGCCCCCGAATTTGAAGAGGGCTGGTTGAAGAGCATCCGCTTCTGCGGCTTTATTTAACTTCAACAGTCCGATCTCAAGTTTGACTTCTGAGCGAGAAGGCAGATCCAAAGGGATAGCCCAGGGAGCAGGGCGATCACTGGCCCGTGAGGTATCTAACAATTCCGGCCGATTAAATTGCTTTTCCAAATGCTCAGCTCAAAACTCCAAACCTTTTGACAAATTGTAGATAAGCTATCCACTCTCATCACAAATAGTTTCACCACACCGGGTCTCTTGCTGCCCGTTTCCCTTATCTGACGGTTACCAAGGGCAGTGGCCATTTCCATTTCTGACACACGACAAGACCACCAGGATTCGCGGTCTCTCACGGTTACCGGTGTTTTGCCCTGATGTCTCCGCGAGTCTCGTGTTCGTTTTCAGCCGGAATGTGCCTGCCAGTATCGATAAGTTCCAGAGATTGCGAGGAGACCCGATATCTATTTTGGTTAGTGGATTTATCACATGATGATTTACCTGCTTCTAGTAAGCTCTGGTGAACATGCGGCTAGTGACATTCAACTGTATTCAGTGAGCGTTTGCTCAACCCGAACTCCAGCGCACTACGATACTCTTTCAGAACACCTGGTTTCGCCAGTTTGCTGGTGTCTATGCGCTGACAGCGTCGTCGAGGGACACCACCAAAACGCACCCGTAGCTCAGCACATACAATTTCTTGGTATGTGTTTACACCTGTGCTCCAAATCGAGTGATAATTCTGGATGCAGCCTCTCCGACGGTAACTAGTCTCGATGTGATCGATTTGCGTCCATCGCTGCTTGGAGGCGGGTGGGCACCATATCTCTCTCCATCGGGTATTGTGTCGGAAATTAGTGCTCCCCAGAAATAAGTGAGCATCTCGAAAACGAAGTAACCGCACTCCTTTGTTATTACGAGAGCCTGCACCATGTTGGCCGCACAGATGCAGCTCATCAGTGGACAGTTTTCCAACTTGAGCGTTCAGATCCCCAGTCAACACTACAGTATCCATGCCTCCTCTGTGACGAACCAGCTCGTTCAGTTGGCGATAGAAGTCGTCTTTTGCCGAATCATCGCTACAGTTTGTGGGGGCGTAGGAAGCGATGATAAACCGGCACCTATTGGCCCCACTCGACTTCGAAGCTTTGAACGAGCCAGCCAATCGGACCGCACACATCTGACTACTGATTGGAATCCACTGAACCAGAGCAGCTTCACCTCGGGGACTCAGGGCAATACCAACGCCAACTTGGCCGGCATTCGAAGCTATATCATCTCTGGATAGGCGCAGTGAGCAAGCACTGCTAGTGTCATTTGAAGGGGATCGCAAAACGAACATAGAGTCCGAGTCTTGCAGGCGGGTTTCCGAGAAGCAACGGACATCGATCGTGAGGATCTCTAATTTTCCCGCAATTGCTGCCTGTTGACCGATCTGTAACAACATGTGTACGTTGATGCATGCCAATCTGAGGGAGGATTGGGGGCTCCAAATAGAATTCGCTGACTGGGCTTTACCGCTTGGTTATACTTGAGCTTGTCAGCAGGACAGGAGTGACGCTCCGCGTTTGCATGTGAGCTGAGACTAGAAGATAAACGCCTATCAAAGCATGCCGAGGGAGTGCCAAGAATTGGTAGGTTGAAAACGGGGGGATAAAAGTGAAGTTGGGAGGGGACGATAAGGATGGGAAGGCTTGAGCAGTAGCATCAAAACGTCTGTCCACCCTGCTCGATGCAACAGATAGGGTACCGTTGATTGTCCTCTGTAGTGGCTAGAGCATCAGGAAATTATTTGAATGCTGAGAATAGAGTGTGAGAAGATAAAATCTGTGTTGCTCCGTCGTAGGTGGATCGGACACATGCGCGGAATCACGTCGCTGATTCCTGCGCGGTGGCAGCATATTGCAGCTGCACTACATCTTATCTGGGTGCGATACGCTCCCTATACCTGTAGTCTGCAAATTAGGCGTCAAGAAGTCTGTTAACTTCTGACACCAACTTCGCCTCGACTAACGTCTCTGGCAATTTGTTCCAATATTTAAGCACTCGAAGTATAGATGGTGATCGACGCGCTTTAAATCCGGTATCACCAGTTTGTACCGGTGTCCGCGTGTTCTGCTTGGTGCGCGCACGTGCAACATCGGCTTTAACCTAGGGAAGTAGCTGAGATGCAGTATCCGGTACGTCTTAATGAGATCAACTCGAAGCCGACGATATGACAAGGTAAAAAGCCCTAGTTTCTTCCATCGGTCCTCGTACGACATACCCCGTAAACTGGGGATGAGCCTTGTACTTACATGCTGGACCCGTTCTAGTCTCTGCACCTTACCTATTCTGATCGGACCATAGGTGAGTGAGCCGTACTCAAGCATCGGTCTTTTCATGGAAGAGAAGAGACAGGTGGCAATCTCTTCAAACCAAGTGCAGACACTGCGTCTAAGTGCCCAAAGCAGGCATAGTCCGTTTGCGTACAGTCTGTTCGTGTTGTCGACGGACTTCCTATCATAGCGTGAGAGTGCGCCTAGATCCTTCACGGAACCGGTGGGATGCAGCGGGTTGCCGACCAGGGTGTACACACGCCCATTACCAGCCCTTCACAGTTCCATAAACCTGGACTTGACCGGGTTGACCGGTAGGTCAACTTCTGCAGACCATCGGAATAGGCGGTCGGGGTCCTGCTGAAGGCAGGCACAGTCACCGGGAGAATCAATAATCCTCCAAATCTTCAGGTCATCTGCAAATAATGCGCAGAGCGATCAAAGAAGCTGAGGCACTTCGTTGATGTTTATCAGGAACAAAATGGACCCCGGTACTGTGCCTTGTGGCACGCCACTAGTTGACGGGTCCCATTCCATTCGGTCGTCATCCACCTGAATCCGCCATCTCCCAATAAGTAAGTCATTGATCCACTGGTGCATTACGCCACCAACACCACACATCCTCTGCTTGTGGAGCAATACTTCGTGGTTCATTTTATCGAAAGCTTTACTGAAATCAATGTAGATAACATCCACTAACTTCCTCCGGTTAAGCGCTTGTAACCACTCCTGCCGCGTCGACAGCAGGTTGGTGATGCACGAGTGGCCCTTCATGAAGCCGTGCTGTGCCAGTGTTAGAATATCTTTCGACTCCAGCAGTTGGAGAAACACTTTTTTGCTATCTTCTCGAGCACCTTCGCCAATATAGAGGTGAGATAAATCGGCCGGTGATTGTCCACATTGCGTTGGTCACCTCCCTTTGGAATTAGCTTCACTACCGAACATTTCTAGTCGCTCGGCAATGCACCCTTGGACAGCGATCTGTTAAACAGATCCGTCACGGCGGGCGAGATGACGGCCGATAGGGACTTCAAAATTAACGGGTGAAGTCCATCCGGTCCGGCAGATTTCCTTCCGTCAAGATTGGCGAGTAGACTGCGGACTTCTTATATACCGCAATCCAGGCCCTCGAGTTCAGTAGGGACTGCACATGTCGAGCTCGGCATAGGCGCATGCCAAATTGTAAATACGGAAGCGAAATGCTCCGCCAATGCGGACGCACGTTCAGTGCTGGAGGTCAGAGACTGTCCGTCAGTGCCATCTAACACAGTTACGTCACTTGCGGGCCTCAGGCGCCGCTTCACGTAAGCAAAAGTCTTGGGGACCGTTTTCGCCGAAATTGCAAGCTCCTCTTCTAACTGCCCACGATTTTGCGCTGTCGCATAGATTTCGCTGCCTTTTGTACGCCTCATAATTGTCGGCAGAGCCAGACACTAGGAATTTATTCCACCATACGCCTCGCCGTCGAGCCCATTGACTATACTCTCTGTCGAACCAGTGCAGCTTCACTGGTCCAGCTTTTCGATACTTGAGGGGTACGAAACGAGCATCCAACGATTGCACACCCTCTTCTATAATAGACCAACAGTCTTCAACAGATGAATCATGCGGTAGCGACCAGTCTACTTCACTGGCTGCCCGTTTTAGTCCATCGAAGTCGATCTTCCAATAATTGTAGGAAGGCTCCGTCGGACGCGAGTAGGGCAGCGACAGCTCTACGCTAGCTAACCTTATCAACTGGTCCTTAGCTGCTAGTTGCTCGATGACCTGAATTTCATATACACGTTGCCCGCAACTCGTTAGTAGTAGGTCCTGGCACGCTGGAGCGGAATGCGATGTGACGCGCTTCGGTTGGCTGACATGTGCTGCTTCAGTTTCAATTACCATCTTCCCAAACTGCGCCTCGATTTTACAGTGCCCTGGGAGAAGTTGAACCTCAGGCTACCATATTCGAGGGAATTTAGGATCGCCCTTGAGCAAGAAGTGGGTCCGACTCATGTAGTTTCTGACATGCAACAACCAATCCAGGCATTAACTTCGCGGGCTACGATAAGTCGCACCCACAAACAGTTCGCCCTATCTCAGACGGATCGAGCACCATAACTGTTCGCACAGGCCCTCTTCGCTGCGGTAGATGTGTACAAGCCTCCTGCACAGCGTGGACCGAATGTATAACAGTACGCTGCCTCCATCTTTTGATAGTCTGTCGCACCGGAAGCACGGGTAGTAACGTCAGGATTTAACCAGGTTACCGCTAGTCCTAGTATGTCCGAACGATGAGAGGCAACGAAGTGATATACATCGTCACGTTTGTTCATTAAACTACAAACATTTGTGAAGGCTACGCGCAGGTCGCGGTAGGAATCAACGGATGGGCAGTAAGCGTCATCTACCTCTTGATCCGCGTTCGGCGGGCCCGGGCAACTACCCGAAGATTTACAATGTGGAGATTGGCTTCTCCACGATAGCGGACTTCAGTTTCTCTCTCTATCTTTGACGGATTCAAATCGGGATGAATATGGATCTTCAAACCTGTTAGCTTACCGAGGCGGGATAGTATCAGGCTCGGGTTCGTTTCATCAAAAAGCATGATTCCCTGAGGTCGGGACTTCCTCTCCTCTCTCTTTACAAGACGGGTGATTTGCTTCACCCGCAAACCATATTCGTTTACGTCGCGAAGCCCATCAATGAGGCTCTGCAGAAAATCCACGTTGTGGTCATAACGGGCCTGAGGACTAGCATCTATTGACTCAGGCGCGTGAAATATCCTAAGGCTACAACGCCGCTGATTGTTGTCAGTGGTCTTCTCCATATCGCTTCGCTGCATTCTCCATTGGTCTTCATCTCCTGCGCTATCGCACACCGGTATATTAGTGTCCGTAGGACACAATACAGAAACGCCAGCTGAGGCTCTAGCAACTGGTGGACATCGCTCTAGAGAGCCTGCAGTCGGTGGGCAGGTGGACTCGTTCGAACATAGAGGTGGCTGTGTTTCCTCTGGCTTTGGTGAATTCACGTAGCTCCTCCGTATGGAGCATTTCGCCCGTTTTGTGGGCTTGCGCGGCGTCCCGGCTCTTTGTGACTGCAGAGACACGCCAACTAGGGCTCCAGCAACGTGTTGACATTCGTTTCGGAGAGCCTGTGGTCGGTGGGCAGGTAAACTCTTTCGAACATAGAGGAGGCTGGGTTCCCGCTTGCTTGGATGAGAAAAGATTCATGGTATTATGGGGGCAGAATACTGTCAGGTTTCCCAGGTCTAGATAAGTTAACGATTAGGGTTCTCAACCAAAGCCCTTGGTTCAAAAACCTGACGGCAAGGCAGTTGGTTTAGCAGTGGACTACGAAGCGTCCCTTTTAAGGAATAAGGAGCCTTCATTTTAACCCCCGACCTGGAGGGCCAGGAGACTGAGATTGTCTGGCCTCTAACCATTGACCAATCAGGTATGACTGGCTCTGAAGGTGCGAAAAGCACCACCCAGCATAACTCAATGGATCGCTGAGGCACACAAACCATCGCACCATGGTAAGGTCCAGCCATCATCGCTTCTGCAATGCAGAACTCGGTTCAAGCTAGCAACACTAAATGTGCCCACTCTTCTGCAGATCGGACAATAAAGGGGACTGGTACGCAACTGGAAAGCTCTTGCAGTTGATGTCTGCTGCCTGACTGAGACACGACTTCAGGATTCAAACACATTCTGCCAACTATTGTCACTAATCCACCACCCACACCCGTTTTCATCTCCGCCTTTCCTGTGACGCTGGGTCTGCCACATCTGGCAAGCTGGTGTTGGCATTGCGCTCAGTGCTAGGGCCAAGCCTACCCTCCTTGAGTGCATTCCTATCAACAGTCGTCTCTGTGCTACTATTTTCCTTGGCTCCTGCAAGATTAGCAGGCATCGAGCCGATAAGCGTGCTCTTTTTGCCATCTCCGCCTATGCCCCCATTGACTGCAGGTCCGATGCAGTCAAGCATTAGTTCTTTCAAAGTCTTCATGATCAGCTCCTAAAAAGGCACCTAAAAGGGACATCATCATTATGGCAAGAGATTTCAATTTACGAGTTGGTCGGTTGCTTCCATCTGAATGCCGCTTCAATGGATCACACGGATATGATAATGTTCGCTCTGATCATTTAGAAAATTTGCCCAGTCTGTGTGGCGATCTCCAGTACGAGCTTTTGTCACCCCATGCGATATTACGCCACCTTGCGTCCTGTATCATCAGCCTAACGTTGGTCTCAAACTGACCACATAACCATAAGTCGAAGGTAGCGTAGAAGCGTACGCGATTGTTGATCACACTGATTAGCTTATATGGAAACCGATCAGGTATTGGTGTGCACGACAGTTTGCATGCACTTCGCCGGTTCTCCAAGGTCCAAACAAAACCGTATGAACGTATGCAATTTGCCACATCCTGCAGTACAAAATTCTTAGCGCAGTCTAATCCTTGAAGCGTCCTAAAGCCCCCGTCTCAGACAGCCTACCCTCAGCTTCATTAAAACATGGCGGGATGCACCCGTCAGCGCAATCCTATCGCCGTTAACGATTGTTTGGATTGACCAGAAGCTTCCAGGGTCAGAGGGAGTATAGATCATAGTCCTGATCCACAAGCATAACTCCCGCGAGTATTGTGTTAATTACCACGGCATTCCGTTGCTCTCAGCGATTGGTTCTCAGAGATTCATCAAGAAAACCAGTCTGAGGAAAACGGTTATTTTCAATGATTCATCTACGGGCCCGTACAATCATATAAGGTTAAACTACAAAAGAATGGATAGCGATTGGTTCGGAGGTTTGTTCTGAAATAAATCGGTCAACGGTTAGACATCGAATAGTTCGCCACTGTCACATGTACACAGATCGATTTAGGGTTACGTACTCACAATGCCTGAGCTGATGTCAGCGTGACGGCTAGGCTGATGGCAGTTCGGTCAGGGCGGGTATGGAGAGTAAGCAAACCTTTTTGCGAGCACAGTGGGGGCTGGAATATGCGGGTGGCAATAGCCACTGCAGTGGCAAGCATCCTTAACCGCGTACCTTTCGATTTGCTCATTGGAACCTGATAAATCACTGTAAAGGCATTCGGGAGGTTAAGTCGGTGACCTGATTCGAAAAGATGAGATAAAATACCGCTTGTAAGAACTCCGGTGCCCCCGTTCACAAACCACTTAAGGCTATGTTCCTTAATGCGACTTGACAATTGACGAGCCATCCGACCAATATGTGTTGACCCACAAATGCACTCAAATCGATAGATAATGTAAGAAGAGGTCAGCTTCAGCAGTCTGTCCTTTTTGCACACAGGAATTAGCTGGCTCCTGACGAAGATGCATCGTAATTCCGAAGCCAGAACGGTGTTCCTTATCGACTGCGCCAGTTTTCTTGTTAGAAGCTCACTAACTGTATCACCTTTAAAATCAAGGCAGATGAAGTGGGCCGTTTTCTCGACTATTTACTCAATGACCGGTGCTATTTTGAGTTGTATGTTACGCTGAATGAATCTTTCCGGACAACCATTTTCGTGCAACGTTCTCTTGATGGAATCCATCTCATCCTCCTAGGCGTCCTTTGAGCATATCTTTTGCGCCTTTGTGGTGAGACAATATTCTAAGTTACGCTTGTATTTAAGCGGTACAAAACTTCTGATGTTTGTATACTGACGTGTCCACCTCTTCTTTCTGTTGGTCTATGAAGTGTTCGTCCCTCGCCTGAATGGACGCTTGATTCCCATTCAAACCCGAAATCGCTGGTCCCCCAGAGAACAGAGAGAAGACCGGATCGGACGAGCAGAGTAACAGAGATGAATTAGGAGACCACACCGTTCATTGTAAAGGTAAAATGGAAAGTTCGTGAATAGTATTTAAAGCCACCGTGGAAAGCTCTGGAAAGGTTAAGTTACAGCCAATAAAGGAACTTCGACCTAGCGTTCATTGGCCGCTTCTCCTGGTCGGCTCGCTGTTCGCCCCAATCAGGGCGGATGAGTTTGGATCGCCGGCCGCGGCGATGGGGTCCTGGCTTGTTCGACTCGCGTATTCCTTCCTAACACTTCCCCCCTTTGAGTTGTGTTGTACGATTTCAGCTTGGGGTTGACTTGCATGGTTGACACGAATTTGCGTTGCCGCTTCGGTCTCTGTGCTGCTAGGTTTCGGGGCGAATGTTGTGCTTGCTGTGTTGGGGCATGTTGGGGAGTCTTCGCTTCACCCGCGTCGGCCAGTATGTCCAGTGGTAACTGCGCTGCTGGTACTCGTTGTTGCAGTTGTTCGCCAGTCCGTGCCTCTAGCAGCTAATTGGCATGTCTTACCCAAATTGCCGTCCCAACCTGGATACCGTAGATCATGTTACCACGTTTGTATAGCACATGGCCCATAGCCCATTTAGGATAGTAAATGCGATAATCTCTTGCCAGAACTTGTTGACCAACATTAAAGCTTCGCTTCCGAGCACCGTGTCGGATGTTGAATTGTCGCTCCATCTGATAGTTGCGGGACAGTAACTGATCCTTCCTAGGCCTGAGGGCATCATGCGGCACACGGATTTTCCTTTGAAACAAAGTTTCAGCCGGAGATAGTGCGTTCGGTGTCTGGGGATTCGGAGTTGTGCGAGACGTCGGCAGAAATGTGTCAAGAATCTCCTCCAATGTACCTTTCCCCTTCATTTTTAGCAAAGCTCTTTTGAGTGTATCCACAAAGCGTTCCGCTTGCCCGTTCGATTGTGGGTGGAAAGGTGGAGACCTCACATGGACGATCGCGTTTCTGCGACAGAAGACGACAAATTCAGATGAGGTAAATTGTGTACCAATGTCCGAAATCAACGTGTGGGGAACGCCGAAACGCGAAAATATTTGTCGGAGAGTGGAAACAGTGGATGCTGCGGTGGTTCTCACCATTGGAATCACCTCTGGCCACTTACTGTGGGCATCGACAACGATGAGAAAATGATGACCGTCAATTGAATCCGCAAAGTTGACGTGTACCCTTGACCACGGTTCCGTTGGTATTGGCCACGATTACAATTCCGTCTTCGTTGGTTGTTTAGATACACTGGCACATCGGGGACAATTCTTGGTTAAATTCTCGATCTGGGAATCCATATAGGGCCAGTACACATGGCTTCGTACCAGCGATTTCTTGCGATTCATTCCTGGGTGGTCAGTATGAAATTGTCGGAGGACTCTGTCTTGAAGGATGAGAGGAATGACGACGCGATCTGAGAACAGCAGGCAATTTCTAAAGACTGATAGTGCTTCCTTCCGTTGGTGGAATTGTTGAGGCTCCGGCGTTGTAACTCTCTTAGGCCAGCCATTGAGGTTGAAATCGATCACTTGTTGTAGGGTAGAATCATGATGGGTCGCTTCCTGCACCATTTTGAACGTTACTGGTAAGGCACCGAAAATGTCAGACACGACTTAATGTACTTGGGGTTCTACGGAGATTTGAGCAACTACCAAATCCTCTGGTTCTTGATGCTGTGTACCAATTAAACGGGATAACGCATTTGTTTGACCAATGTTGTGTGTAGATTGATATTTGCCGACGAAATCGTAACCAAGTAGAACAGTTGCCCAGCGTTGGAGACGACTGCCACTTGTAACCGATGGTGACATGGCAAATGTATATCCGAGATACCGTCCAATTAGCTTGCTCAACTCGTATGCTTATGTAACAATTGCTGTCGGCACGCCGATAAAGTGACCATTCACCAATATTAACCCAAAATGTTAACTCCGAATTATCCTCTAAAATCGTACTCGAACGTCATAGTTCGCCTCAGTCTTCCTCTGTTGCATTTGGGTACAGTAAAACTGACTTAGTTTGTGACCTTACCTATTGACCTGATTCGCAGTTTTTTCGTGTTCTTGTGTCCACCGGCTTTTTCATTATTTTTAACCGAGTTTATTTCATTAATTAATTCCGCCGGTTATTATGTTCTCTGAGCTCACCATATTACTCTTTAACTTCTATTTTAGCTAAACTATCATCGATTCTACAACACGTGGTTGGTGCTGATACGGATGAAAACCGACTGTCTAAATTGGAAGCTGTGGATGAACTCGTCACTTTCGCTCAGTTCGCCTGTGATGAAGGTGATTTCGGCCAAAGCTTAGAACTCGGACTGTCAATGTTGGCGTTTCATCCCAAGGGTAATTCATTTTTATCTCATTCTGAGTTCTCCTCAGCTTTCTACTTTTAATCGCTCATGTGCTTCTCATTATTACTTCGCTTTCCATCGTCCACTGAAGCAAATAAATTCACCTTCCTCCAAGTTTAATGATCTACACTCAGCATTTGTTTGTGTACTGGTTTCCTCTAACTCATCTGGTATACTTTGATCAACAGTTTCGGGTGTGGGATCCAGTGAAGCCATAAATTAGTTTGGCGGAACGAGCATCACTAGATACAATGGAGACAGTGTTTTTGAACACCCAAGTATGGTTGGCGGCATCTGGTTTCGGATTTGCCTATCATTGTGGCCAGCCACAGGACGCCTGCGCCTACAGAGGGACCATGGGTGGCTTGGCTGCGCCACCCACAGCTCCAACCACACACCCCATATCCAGTTTAAACCCGAAGGAATAAGACCGGGAGGCATGTGGTTAGGAGCCACGTTTCATCAACGGAGTCGGCCCACACTCCTTCACAGGCAAACACAAGCACGCTGTATTTGAGGAATCAAGCACACACAAGGTGGTGGCTAGACTGTAGTCCGCTCCACACTGAGTGCTTGGAACCACTCTTTGATCCTAACACGGCCACAAGGACCGTGCACCCCGTCCCCTCCAGCAACGACCAAGTGTCTCCTGGAGCCAGTATGGACGAGGTAGTGGGTAATAGACAGGTAGGCACCTTGTGAACATGCACATCAAGCGCAGCCACACCGGGGATATCATGCAACAGCCAATCACTTGAGAGAGAGCTAACAAAGAAAAGAAATCGAGTAATGCATAAAGAAACCGTGACATAAATATTACATTAATGAGTATATGAGCTAAGTTGCTAACAAAGGATCCGAGATATGTTCAGGGGGTCAGAAGGTATATTTTCCGGAAATGACACAAACGCGAAAATGTTATCGAAATTATCTACAATTGGCTTAAGCGAGTTGTGCAGTTTTATAGAAGAGAGTACAGGTAGACATTTATTTGAGAAAGAAAAGCATTGGGATAAAATTGTAAACTCACCACCTGAACTAGAGACTTAGCATGCAAGCACGCGGTTAGTAAATCGAATGCAGCGTACGTAAAATCGCAGCGCCGGTTCTGCCTTCGTCCTCTGCAGGACCGGTCGTCACTTCAGTAGTAGACCCGAGTGGCCTCGCCCATGGCTCACTAAGCCTGTCTGACTCAGGCACTCGCGACCGCATGTGCTATAGCACCATGCGCTTGATGTCGATGGAGTACAACCCATCGGTGCTTGCCGCTTCCGCACTTGCCGCTTCTTCTCTGCATGCATGAGGGCCTTCTCCTGCACCTCGGCAACTGCCTTCGTGATCAGATCGCGCCATGCATGCCGACCAACCGCTTTCGATTCTGATGATCTGCAATCAAGATTAGAACGTCAGAGGGTCACTTTGATCCTGTCCTGGTAACGTAAACTTGGTTTCCCCACGTGCCGCTTCCCAATATTCAGCTGACTGTATAAGAGTTGTTTCGGTATCCGCGTTGAATCCATACCGCTCACATAGTCAATCCACCTCAGTTGTCTCAGCAAAAGTATGCAGTCCACTGCATACATTCCACTACGGCGCAACACTTCCGTGTCAGCAACTCTGTCGCCTCAACCGAGGCGCAAAATCCGTCGCAAACACCGCTGATGGAACCGCTCGAGATATCGCACATCCCGACGGTACATCGTCCACGTTTCACTGCTGTATAGAAGAACGGACAGCACCATGGATTTGTACACCATCAGCTTCGTGCCAATGGTAAGCTGATGGTTGTTCCACACTCGGTACTTAAGCTTCCTGAATGTCGCCGCTGCCTTCGACACGCGGATACGAAGCTCACTGTGTATCTGCTGATCAGTCGACATCACACTCCCAAGGTAGCAGAAGCGGGAGGTGGTTTCCAATACTTCGGCACCAATGGTGATTGAAGATTGCACCTCCGATGAAGGCTGAAACAGACAGACAGTTTTGCTTGTGTTGATGGTGAGCCCGAATTTGGCCACTGTCGAACCAGAGCACTAGTCATGTGCTGCAACTCATCCGCGCTGTGTGAAAACAATGCACAGTCGTCAGCAAACAGCAACATACGGATAGTTGTCTCACAGACTAGAGTTCTCTCACCGAAACGACGGAAGTTCAGCAACCCACCATCAATACGGTGCTCCACACGAACACCGTAAGCACAAGCCGCATCAAAAGCACAAGACAACATTGCATGAAGATATATATTAAACAGGGCAGAAGCTAAGACACAGCCTTGCTTCACACCAGAGACAACTGTAAAGTCATCAGAGGTCTCTCCACTCAGCTGCACCCTCCCTCGCATACCACTGTGAAGACATCCAATTAAACTTACAAACTTACGCGGACAACCAAACTTACCCAACACCAGCCACAGTGCCTCGCGGTTCACCGTATCAAATGCCTTGGTGGAATCAACAAAAAGCGAGTACAATGGCTGGTGTCGTTCTCTGCACTTCTCTTGCAACTGACGAGCCGCAAACACCATATCTATAGTGCTGCGACCCGAACGGAATCCACATTGCTCTTCCGCCACGTTTGGTTCCACAACCTGACTGACGAGGCAGTTGAGCAGGATTCGGGCAATCACCTTGTCCACACAACTCAGCAAGTTGATGCCATTAACATTTATTTTTGACATTTGCATGCATGGCTCGAGGGATGAGCTGTACAGCAATATGCCAAGAGAGGACGAATGTCGCGGCAGAATAGGAAACACTGATTAAAATAAAAAATCTTCAAACAGTGGTCGGAACCGCGTCAATTGTCACCGTGTGAGATTGGGCGCGTGTTATGTAAGGCGTGATAATGCACTACGCATGTAGGTGTCGTAGACCTTCAGAGTCAGACGAAGAATAGAAACACAGAGGTCAGAAATATCAATTGATGTCATCCCGAGTGCGGTAAGATGTTTGGCTGAGGTGGAATATATCATCCCTCGATTATTGATAACGACGGCATGGTGAACAATATTTGTCGTCTCAGGAAACTGTTCACGTATGTATCGCGATATGGCTGCGGCATTCTCCCCTGATCCGTATTTATCCACTTTCAGTTTATAAGTACAATCCATTCGGTACGCGTCACAGATAGCCACGTCCACAATGTGAACCGTAGAATTTCTAACCGCAAGCAGGTCTGGCTTGATGAAGGAGGTGGCTGTCGGAATCCTCGGCTCCATAACAATGTTAATGCTTCGGCGCCGCAATTGCCTGGCAAGCTGTTGGGCAATTTCATTGTGACGTTTACAGCGGACATCATGCGTGATGCAGCACGCCTGAAGAACATGTGACAAAGTCTCTTTTTGTCCGCAGCTCCCGCGGCAGTTGAGAGTAGCCGGGTCATTTGTAGATCTGCCTCTGCTCCGTCGCGTTTTGCTAGAAAGAACACCCCCCCCCCGTAGTTGGACACCCCGTATGAAAAGACGTGGAAAAATCCTGGTGGGGTCCCTCAGGTAGTGGTGAGCGGAAGGTGACGTGACCACATTTCGCAAGGGTGAGCCATCCACTGAAGCAAAAACAGCATCTCTCCAGGCTTCCGCAGCTGAGCTTTTATCCATGACGACGCGATTACTGATGGTAACAGTGGAGCGCGCTAGACGATGGATGGCAGCGGCTGCAGGGTCTCGGATCGCCCAACTGGTCACTGGATGGCAGTTGGCTAGGTGTCGTTCCAGCCTCTCCTTCCGTAGCAGGGGAATACTCGTTGACAGACACGGAATACCCAAACCAAAGCTCGCAATGGGAGCGTGAAGATATGCAATGGAGGTGTCTGACGGCAAGTGCAGCCATTTTCTGACGTGTGATCTGACAATGCGATCCAACCGTTTCAATGTATTCCGGTGAACCACTGCCAGTGCTAACTGATGAACATGCTTGGGGAGCAGATAGGTCCTCAGAATCTCAAGTCATTGTTGTGGTTTAAGCGGTGCCTTGGTAACTTCGTTAAGTTGCACAGTAATATCGTCGATTACTGTTGGAGGGAGCTTACCTTTCCAGTTAAAAGGCAGGCCCAACATCTTGAACTTTTCATCGGGCTGAATGGAGGGAATAAAAATAGGATCACAGTCCAAAGCATGCGTATCCAGTATGGTTCGTTTGCGAGCGCCATCAACAATTATATTTACCGAGAAAGATTTTAGATGGTTGATGTTGAGGCCGATGCACTGCAGTCGTTGATGGAATCGCTGAAGGTGATCTCCCAGAGAAATGCGGTCTTGAGCACGTCGTCCGCGTAAGCGAGGTACTCAATCGGGCCAGCCGGTGATATCCAAGGCGTAGTGGCGACTCCGTGTAAAACTTCATCTAGGGGCATTATGAAGAGCAAAGGCGAAAGCGGATCTCCTTGCCGAACCTCTCTATCAGGATGAAGCTTGACATCATTAAAGGTTGAGGACGCGGAGCTGTAATACGATGCCAAGTAATCTAATAATAGCGGGGGGGGGGGGCTCCGAAAGCAGCTGCTGCTCGAAGTAAGGAGTGATGAGAAATGGAATCGAACGCCTTCGAGATATCCATTGCCGCTAATGAAAGGGGGGTACGAGAAGAATGAGAATGGCGAAGAGCAGCATGGAGTATGGACGGGGCTTCGAAAGCGCCATCTTTACGAAGAAAACCAAATTGAAGGCGGTCGGTAGGGAAAGTAGGAACCCAACGATCAAAGAGGATACGATGAAGAAGGCGTGTGAAGACAGATGAAACTGCGATTGGACGGAATTGGTCAGGGGAGATGGGCTGGGAAACTTTTGGTACGAAGGTGATCTGAGCAGTGTTCATGTGGATGGGAAATGGGTAGGAAGCAAGAAGACAGTTGAGCAAAGAAGTTACAAAGTAGGGATCCGTCCTTGAAATATCGGCTGGCTTGATGCGGTCTACACCGGGAGCCGAACCCCGCATCTGTTTGAGAACACTTTGCATCTCCTCCAGGACAATTGGCTTCACCAAGTCATCATTAGCTGGAAGGAATCGACGCGGTGCGCGCTCATCATTAGCAGAAGGTCTGGAGAGGACATTCTTCCAATATTCCGTGAAACCTGGAATGTTCTCGTCCTCATTAAGAAAGGCAGTGCGCCATCTTCCGTCAATCATCGTACTTGCAGCGTCTTTCCGGCGGGTATGATAAAGACGTTGAATATGGCCATATTGTAGGCGTCGCCGGTGCTGATTGTTTCGAATCTTAACGGTATGTACACGTTTTTTCAAAGGCCTCCATCTGTGTGGAAAGAGAGTAGCACACACATGGTTTAGGGCCTCACTAAATGCTATCCTCGATCCATCAGTAGCGAATGAATTCACCAGATTCCGAAGTATGCCGTGTTCCTCCTTGGTAGGAGAGGCGCAGTTGCAAACAAGCTGTTGGGCAGCTAGCAGGAGAATGCGGAATACTGGTGTTGGCGCGGACGCAATGGAAGCTTCGTAATTAGAATTGGAAGCTTCTGATTGATCCTGTACCGCAATGGCCGTGGGGCACGTAGTGGACGGAGGGGCCATAATACCAGCTGAAGTTTCGCTAGAGAAACTTATGGTAGACGACTGCTCCTGAGTGCATACTGTTGCCTCTGGAACTAACGCTGCAGATGAGTGAGGCGAGGTTGAATAATCTGTCGAGGCAGTGGGGAATGGTGCATTGAAACGCAAATCAGCGTCGGAGGAGGCGGTGGTCACCGCAGGATTGCCTTCGTACGATTCTCGAGGGGTTTGTGTAGACACACCCAAGTTAGTAGTTAATGTGGGCTGAGGTTGATGGAATTCATCGGACGTTATGGTTGGGAAGGGTGACGCTCGTACGGTTCCATCTGGAGGCGTGATTGGATGTTTGGTTTCAGTCGATGGTTGCGGAAATGCACTGGAAGTGGACGTTGTGTGGTGTTGAAAGAACCATCTAAGTCGTTGCAAGCGTTTTCTTATACCGTCCCTGGTGCGAAAGGGGAAGACGCGCCTCAGTCGTTCTAAAAGGATATTTAAGGAAGGAGACTTAACCGCAAAACGTGAGGCTGCTAAAAGTAGGGATTTGTCATCCCTGGCTGACCAGTTATAAGGTTGCCTCGGTAGTCGGGCTAGACAGTCTGCATTGTAACTGACAGGATGCTGATGTCTCCAATGCTGAGACAGGCCATTTTTAGTCGAAAACGTACGGTGACATGTTGGGCATTCTAAACTGGAAGTATTCCCGGCAGCGGCTGTGGTAATTAAACTCGTAGGGTTCCTGAGATGGGCCGCCAAATGGCGCCGCAGGCCGCTCCTAGATTTAAACGTCCTCGAGCACAGCGAACAAGAGGGAGGCTGGAGTACGTCAGAGATCGTCGCCGGATCGGAGGCGGGAGATTTGGATGTTGATAAAGTAGCTTCGGCAGGAGAAACTCTTCGTCGTGGTGATAGCAGCAACTGAGGGAGGCGATCAAGTAGTACACATGGTTGTCGTGCTCCCGATGGTAGGGCTATGGGTGATAAGTGTGAGTGTGTGGGTGACGGGTGGACGCGGTTCCGAAAGCTGGCTATGGAGTCGGCAGAGGCCGGTCCGTTTGATTCGTTGAAAGAGCAACCAGCAAATCCACTGCTCTGACTCTGCAGGGCAGGGGATGAAGGGAAACAGGTGGGAGCCTGCGCCGCAGGCCGTTCATAGGCCCCTATCCGCGGCTGGGGTGAGCGGGGGTGCATTGAGTTGGGCGTGTATAAAATGGCATTCGGGTCATTGGAGGGGTTAAAATCTGGGGCGTTGGTGATAAAAGGGTTGTTGGGCGATCCGGGACAACATTACTTCCTCCCTTTACCCTTGTACAGTGTTAGCGCAAGGGCATCCTTCAGCTCAGGAGGCACCTCCTCCTCAATTCATACGCATTGCACCAAGTGGTGCAGCGCAGTTAACAACGCGGGTTACGTGTTTCAATACTTCAGGCAGGATCCCGTCGGCTCCGGCACATTTGCCGTGTCGCAGCTGAGCAAGTGCTCTCTGCGTCTCATCCAGTGTCGACGTGTCCGCCAGACTCGTCTTCACATCGTGCTGCTTCAGGCAGTTCAATGTAGGCCAGTCTGTCTCTGAACAGTTCAAGAGACAGTCAAAGGGTTTTCGCCAGATCTGCATTATGTCTGCAGTCCGTGTGCAGGTAGATCCTGAACTACCGTCGATCAGTGTCCTCAGCGGCTCCAATCTCGGTCCATACACCGCCTTCAAGAAGTCAAAGAATTCTTTGTGTTGGCGGCGTTTGGCGTAGCATTCCATCTGCTTCGCCTTCTCCGTCCACCATGCATTTTTTTATGCGATGGAGCTCTCGGGTCAGTCGCCGTCGAAGTTTGCGAAACTGACTACTCTTCCCCAAGTCACCGGGGTCTAGCACATATGCAGTAAATGCTGCATTCTTCTCCGACACCAATGCGCCAATCGTCGCATTGTTGTCATTAAACCAATCAGGCCGCTTACAGTTTGTGCGCCCGATGGTCTCCTCGGCCGCAGCTGTCACCTGGCCGCGAATGTGGTGCCACAGATCACCCACTGTGACTATGCAGTCCACATCACACAGGCGTGCAGCCGTCGTCTTCTGCAGCTCAGTACGTTTCGCCCCAGTACCGAGGGAGGGAATGTTAAATTTACACCGATTCACGGCGGGAGTGCAATACATAGATTTACGTAAATATATGTACAGTTTGGTGCGCACCAATTTGTGATCAGTGCCACACTCAGCTCCACGCAGTACACGTGTCATGCGCACTTCACACGGATCACGTATATATGTATATATATATATATATATATATATATATATATATATATATATATATATATATATAGCAGCAGTCTATAAGCTAGACATAGAGCCAGCGAAAATCGTGAAACGGAAGTAATAAATACAGAGACCACAAAGAAGCAAAGGATGAAACTTGCAGAAAATGTTTTGTTTTTGTATCTTACTTGTCTATTTTGTATTTTTCACACGCCGTTTAATCGTTTTTTGTCTGTTTAATCTTTGCGATGTCAATCAAAAGAATCAGAACAAATATTCATACACATTTTCCATTGGACCCGGTTCTGTGTCATCTTCAAAATAGTTTCCGGCCAGCGGTGTTCTGCATCTTTAGTCTCCCAGCGTGGAAGAGACACGGGACCTACAACCGCTAAACTGGAAGTCAGCGCTTTATTCGTTTGTCGCCACATGATAGGCTGACCATCGCGCGGTTTCTTCCAGCCTGGTCCTGTAAGAGCAAAGAGAGCGCGTCGAGGCTGCCGTTCGCCTGGCATGCGTAAAATGTTGCCCAGCCATTTTAGTTGGCGCAATGGTACCAGTCTGCCAAGTGGAAGTCCCGTGTTACCCAAGACGCGACGTCTAACATCATTGTTGCGCACGTGGTTCATCCACCACACCCAAGCTATTATCCGTAGACATCCATTGTCAAAGGCCGAAATCCGACGCAAGTCATTCACACGAATCGGACAGGACTCACTCCCACACAACAGCACCACGCGACCGCAGGCATTGTAGACCTTGTCTTTTATCAATAGTGAAACGTCACGGCGTCGCCACAGATGCCTCAAGTTGGCGAATGCAGAACGGACTTTGGCAATGCAGAGGGAAATCTCTTCCAATACTACTATCAGCAGAGACAGCTTTCCAAGTAAACAAAGTTGTCCACTTGTTCAAGCTGCGTACATTGAAGTGTGAGCAAGTGGATGCCAATCCAGAACCAGGACTTTGTATTTCGTAGGGGGCAAAGGTCATTGCATATTTTGATGCTTCAATCGTCAAGCGGTTTAGAACGGTTTGTGTGCTCTGTGCGTCATCACCAAGCAAGGCAATATCATCAGCATAATCTAAATCGGTCACACGGTCGCCAGAAGAAGCTCTACACCAGAACCCTGAAAACCCCCGAGAGCGTTTAAAAGGACATCCTCGATCGCCAAATTGAAGAGAACCGGGGACATGGGACAACCCTGTCGTACACAGCTAGTGATGGCCAAAGGTGAAGAGAGCTTACCGTAAACCCTCACTACCTGAGACATTGCAATATAATGTTCGAAGGATGGCGATATACTTTTCGAGTACTCCATTCGTTGTAAGCAACGCCATAAAGCTGGTCGAGTCGAAAGCCGCTCGGATATCCAGAAAAGCAACGATAGTGGGCTGGCGGTAAAGATGACACGTTTCAAGGAATTGGCGGAGCGTAAACAACTGCTCTGTACACCCTCGACCGGGGGCGGAAACCAGCCTGTTCTTCACGGGAGCGCAATTCTCGAATGGGGGCTAGTCTGCGGAGTAGAATGGATGTTAACATCTTGGAGGCAATGGATATTAGACTGATTCTTCGGTGGTTAGCGCATAGGGTACGGGCACTTTTATTGAAGAGCGGGACGATAATTGACTAGCCCCAAGCGGATGGAACTGCTTCTTCACACCAGATCTTAGAGAACAGAGCTGCTAACTGGTTGACAAGGGCTTCGCCCCCGAATTTGAACAGCTCCGGAGGAAGTCCGTCTGGGCTAGCAGACTTGAATCGCTTCAAGTATCGGAGCTCAAGGCAGACCTTAGCTTCAGTGGGTGGCTCCAATGAGACGTTCCAAAGCGCGCAACTAGGTATACTAGTTAGATTCGCCGGCGGAGGAGGTTAACTGAATTGAGTGCGGAACTGTTCAGCCCAGCGGTCCATGCGCCTTTGTAAGTTGGAAATCGACGTTCCGTCAACCTCGCAAATGACCTCACTGACACCAGTTCTTTTTGTGACCAGTAGTCTAAATGACCTGGAAGAGCTTGCGAAAGTTTTCAGAGAGGACTGCCGTTTCCATATCTTAGGCGCGCTGTGACCACCAGGTTTTGCGATCCGCACGCAGGCTTTGCTTAAGATTTTGGCTGCGAATGCGACGCATTACACTGTTATTTAAATCGGTCGGGCTAGATTTACGGCGATCAAACAATCCCAGTGAGTGTGCGGAAATCTAGCCCCTCAGTGGGCGCCTTGTGATTCCGCAGATTGAATGACTGGAAGTTAGCATCGCTTCAGGCAGGAAACTCCAATGATTTTCGATATCTCGAGGTGGAGTACTAATGAATGCATGCAGCAAGAAAGCTTGATAAGTTGATTGAATAGAGGAGTCAGCTAGTCTGTTGGTGTCGAGCGTATGGAGCTTTCGTTTTAAGGAGCCGCCGAAGCGCATGCAGATGTTAGCGCAGACCATAGCATGATCTGAATCGAGATACGTAGACCAACTCGATCCACAACCCTGGACGCTGCTTCGCCATCTAAAACTGATTGCAATGTAATCTATTTGTGACCACGCTTGCATGGGTGAAGGCGGACGCCAAGTGATTGCACGTTTTCTTGTTTGCCTAAATTTCGTACTTGCGAGAAAGCGACAGTGGTATTCGCATAATGTAAGAACTCTATCACCGTTGTCAGAACGACTCTAATCAAGCGCGTGACTGCCACCAAGATGACGTTCTCACGGAAGTAGGCAACCTACTCGTGCATTGAGATCTCCGGTAAGGACGATGACACCTGACTTTTCGGTCTTGTTCAAAAGGTTGTGAAGACCACGATCAAACTCATCCTTAACCGATGCACAGCTGCAGTCTATTGGAGCTTAGGCAGAAACGACAAACAAACTGCGCCTCTCTTCACGATGTCTGTTGATTCTACATGAGCCTTGAAGCCGAACCCCTCACAGCCAGCTATCGATTGGATACCAGTCGAGTGATGCAGCCTTCGCTTTGTCATCGACACCATCCGAGCCGGCTGTTGCTGCGTCCATGTCACTAGACAGACGTAGGTAATATATGGTTTCAAGAGCAGCTGTGAACGACAATTTAACCACGGTGCTGGGATCCTGTAATCAAGTCTCTGAAAGGCAACAAACATCGATGGCGAGGGACTCTAGAGTGCGCGCCAGGCCAGCCTGTTGTCTAATCTGTAGGAGGGTCCATACATTGAGCGCTTCCAGGTGGAATAAAAGATGGATGATGGCCGGACGATTTGGATACCAGCGAAACGGGCATTGGAAGTAGATTCAACAGGTCGTGGATTCTCAACAAGAGGAAAGCTGGCGTGTGATGCATTAGCATGAGTAGCAGCTAAAGTAGCAACAGAAGTGAGCGATGTAGTAGTAAGTGCGAAATCCATGGTTTTCACAGAGGGCACGATACTACCCGGTTGCCCAAGCCGACGTAGGGAGTTGTCTTAGAAGAATCCACCCCAGGCTTTGGCTCAGTAGCTCACCCGCAAGACAGCGGAGCGAAGTCAGGGATTCGCACCCATTGGGAGCCGATGCCTGATTGCCCAGTTCATACGCCTTTCGTTTAGTCGCTAGCCATACAGGGGCCCAATCCTTCCCACGATTTCAGCAGCAAAGTGCTGGGATAGAATGCTTCACCAAGGTGAAACAAGGGGCAGTGACTTTATTTAGTGGCGAGTCACATCCGCCACGTCGCGGTGTTTTTAAACGGACACTTGGCTTTTTATTGGGAGAACGCTTGCCAGGCGAAAACCCATCACGTTCTGGAGCACTGCTGCCGAACCATTCGCTGGACCGAGATAATCCCGGACCTCCGAGCTGGCACCACCATGAGGTTGTTCGGCAGGCCACGTAGTTGAATTCCTCGGATAAAAGCTTATGGACATTTTCTCGCCCGCTCAGCCAATGGCGAGACGTTGGGGTTGTCTGCGTCCCACCTTATCTACACCTATCGGCTTAGCTCAGGAAGGCTTGTTTCTTAACTGGCGATGCTGAGGTTTTATATATGACGACATTATTGCCGACGTAAACAGATGCGTTTGCAAGTCGATGGAGAGTAGCAGCCACCGGATCTCGAATGGCCCAGCTGGTAATAGGATCGTAATTTGCAATTAGCTTCTCCAATCGTGCTTCCCGCAGTAAGAATATCTTAATAGTTAAGGATGGAATGCCAAGCCCACAATCCGTGTATGTACGCTATTGATGTATCCGTTTGGTACGCGTAGCCATTTGCGGACCTCGACTCTAACCAGTCTATCCATGTGTTTAAGGTTTTCCGTTGAACCATAGAAAGAGAGAGAATGTGGCAAGGAATTGAAAACTTCCGAAGAATATGCAATCGCTGACATGGCTTCAGAGGCGCTTTATTGACCGGTTATCTGGGAAGTTCATCCAAAGAGAAGCGAGACCATTTTACTTTCCAGTTAAAAGTGAGATCCAACAATGTAAAAGCATCATATTGTATCGATGGGGATAAAAGTTACCACGTTTAAGGGGAGACGTGTCAAGAACGATCAATTTTCTCTTTCTTTCCATCCACTACAATATACGCAGCCACAGATTTCAGTTGATTAACAGAGGGACCAAGTTGTTGTAGATGTTCGTGAAGACGACGCATATGGTTCTCCAAGCCGTTCGATTTTCAGCAAAAATGATAACTTCGTCGGCATAAAGCAGTTACTCGACAGGACTTGCTGGAGACAACCAAGGGTTTTCTGCTACTCCGTTAATCGCCTCGTCTTGTGTCATACCGAAAAGCAAGGGGCAAGGATGTCGCCCTGCTGAACTCCCAGTTCGGGATGGAGACCAATTCCGTTAAATGTTGAGGCCGCAGACGAATAATATAATCATAAGTGTTCTAAGAGAAATCGAGTCACACCAAATACTGTAGCGGCTCGTAGCAATGAGTGATGAGAAACTGAATCAAGATCCTTTGAGATATCCGCAGCCGAAAAAGTGGGTGGAGTATAAGAGGAATGCGAATGGCAGAGAGCAGCGTGTAAAATAGTGGGGGCCTCGAAACTTCCGTCCTTACATATATAGCCGAGTTGCAACCGATCGGATGGAAAATAAAGAAACCCAACGATTGAAATTATACGATGCATCAGGCACGTGAACACCAACACAACTGAGATAGACCGAGTGTTCCAGAGAGGTCCGTTTTGAGATCTTTGGCACAAACGTGATTCTGACAGCATTCATATGTGAAAGAAAAGGTGAGTAAGCGAGGAGACAGTTAAGGAAAAGTGGATCCGTTTTCGCTACGTCCTTTGGTGTAATACAATCCACTCATGATGCGCTGCCCTGCATGTTTCGAAGCGCTATCTGCATTACCTCTTTCGTATTTGGTTTTATTAGATCCATGTTAGGAGGGAGAATCAATCGAGCGAACTTTTAGTCGACTACTGGCGGCTGAGAGAATACACTGGTCCAATATTCCGTAACATTTGGAACTACATCGTTTTCTTGTAAGTATGCTGCTGACCATCGATAACCGTTGTAGCGGCATTGTGTCTCGTGCGGTAAAGCCGTTGAATGTGCCCATGTTGTAGGCACCGACGCTGACGATTATTTCTTATGTTTTGCAGCTGTTTCCGGCGCTTTGCTGGTTTCCATTTATGCGGGAAGAACGTGACACATATGATGCTTAATCGCGCACTAAATGAGCCCCTCTTATCTTTCACTGTGAAGATCTTCAACAAATTTCATAGTGGGGAATGTTGCGTCCTTTCTATATGTTCACACAAAGCTATTAAGCGTTGAGTTTCCACGACCAAGGATCGAAATATAGTGTCATTATCAAGCAATGAACTGCGTTGTTAATCACCCAAGGCTGTAGAGGTTTCATTCTGTAGCCAAGAGCTTTCTCCAAGGCCAGAGACAGTTGTAGGCAAATTTATCCCTTGCGTCTCTGCCACAGTAGGGTAGGAGGAAAGAGTACGTGGCGGAGCGTTCCATAGATTTTTCTGAGAAGAACCTTTAGGCTGTAGGGTTATTTGTCTGTTGGGTAAAAGCATTGAGTTTGCAGCAGAACTCCGCAAGTTGTGGTGAGGGGAATACCAACTTAGATAATATAAGCATTTCATTAAATTGTTAAGAGTCCTCATTGGGAATAATCTCTGAAGCTGCCGAAGTAATTCTAGCTGTGTCGCACAACTCCGAGATAGTTCTGGAGCTTGAAAGATAAGTTCGTTGTCCTCGTGTGATATCACGTGGATGCATCAAACAATCGGCGTTATATTGTGAAGGATGCCTATGTCTATGTTGTTGAAGGGGGCCGATTTTCGTACGAAATATCCGTCCACAGTCTTGGCAACTATGTTCTTGGGCTGCAGTTGTAGGAACTGGATCAAGAGCTGTTGTCGGGTTCCCGTGGTGAGCTGCCAAATGCCTTTGTAAGCCACTTCCGGTAAGGAAAAGCCGGGAACATACGCTGCATGAAAAATACTGCGGACGAGTGGAATCGGATGTGGACTAGGACAGGAATTGAAGTATCGGAGATTGTGAAACGGTATCAGGGTTCCGTTCCGTTGAAGTACTCGAAACTAAAAGTGGATTGGTTCGATTGGCTGTGTAATCCTTCAGGTGCCAAATGACAACGGTTCCGCGGGCTGGAATTGGGGTCAGCTGAGGCTGCCGCACTCGACTCATTCATTTGAATACCAGTTGGTCCACTGATCCGAATATTCGGAACAGGGGATTTGGGGGAACAGGCAAATGCCTGCGCCGCGGACCGTTCATAAGCCCCCATCCACGGGTGGTAGGAGTGGATAACGTGAGGGTGATGTATATGCTTGTGGAGTTGTGCATCATGTGGACTCGGTGGTGTCATTTGTAAAACTTGCAGGGGCTTCTGAGATGTCAACGACAAAACTCCTCAATGGCATCACGGTGGGACTCCTCCCAGTGAATGGCTGAATGACGCGCATCTGTTTAAGGGAGGATGAAAGCTGCGGGTGTAGGGTCCTTTAACTCCAGATTTGTCGTAGATGTGGTATGGGAAGTAGGGCGGTTCGGAGGTGGAGAGGCTGGGGTCGGAGAAACGTGTTGGAGGACAGCGCAAATGAAAGCTCAGAGGCGGATGAACATTTCTCCTGGGTAGTAAACGATGCGGTCGCGACATTAATAGTGCGGCGAGAGCATGTTGAATGTTGCAGTTTTAGATATTTAAATCTTTTTAATGGCCGCAATAGTCCGAGAGTGATGCTGAGATCAAAGCCGGGGAAGAAGTTGCTTCATGCAAGTAACAGTCGAGCACAAGTCCGTCGCATATTGTAGAACTTTCCGTTCTTCTTCCGTCCAATAAATGGAATCAGTTGTAGCCCGAGGTTCCTTCACAGCGTCCCAGTCGCTAGAGTGTGTCCGACGATAGTGGGTTATTAGAGCCCGGGCTTATACAAAATGACGATCACACTTTTGATTTGTTGCTTTCTCATCACGGAGACGTCGGTCATTGGGATGTCGTTGGTGATACCACCCATGGCGAGAAAGACACGCTGCAGTGGAAAATGTTTTGTGGCAAATGTTACAGGTGTGGAGCCTTTGTTGGAAAGACACTGTTGAAGTTGACAGGGACGAGCTAAGAAGGATTTTGTTCGACGCGGGATCGGCGTGATGTAATGCATGTGACAAGTCCATTATGTTGTTAGTTGACTAAAAGTAGTGTTTTTCCATAGAGCTCGGGCCACACAATAAAATACAGAAATGACTAGGACAAGACTGGGATAGAGAGTTAAAAATAAGCCAGAGCAACAAGTGAGCAAAGACAAGGATAAGAGACCAACAACAATGCCTAATCCACTATTGTGGTTACAGCTAAAATCAGAGAAGTAGAGCGCTCAGGGATGAGTCCTCCTAACATTGTATATGCACCTAAGCTAAAACCAGAAATACGCATGGTTGAAAAATAAAACGTTGGAGACACTTCAAAACTGTTATAATATCTCAAATGTCTACTATTGTAGTGTAGATCGCCCTCAAGCCTTATCTTACGCCGATAATAACTGGCTATTAAGCAATCATAGTTTGTATATGTTCGTTCCGTACACTGCCGTTACTGATCCGTCAACGTTCCACCTAATTTTCTCGGTAGCTCACTGGTATCGTTCGATATAACCTACCATCGATAAGCCAACAACTACTGTTCGGTCTAAAAGCTGTGGGTATCCACTAGGTGCGCATTAGGACAGCGGAGGCTCATCTGGAGCAGTCTAGAATTAGAAGGTATTATTAAGTAAAAATGATTATATTTTTAAAGGAAATGACATCAAATACAACACGAACAAAAACGTAAAAGCTTAAACATAAAATAAAATAACTAGCACTTAAAATCAAAAACATGCAAGTAGTTACTCCATGTAGGGAAATCCTATCTTAGCAGGCTCATCCAGAGTAACAACACAAAAAATGGGGATTCTGGAGAGATCTTTACTTACATAGATAAAACAGCTCAATCCAAAGCACATACAAAACTATATAAGATAAATATAAAACGAGAGATAAAAGTGGCCCGAGCTCTACAGCAACGCCCTTTAGTCAAACCCACGATTCATGTTGGATTGCTAAATAAGTTTTACAGTGTTCACAGAAACCATTAGATATAATTCCAACCTTTTACCATTGAAGGATAGAGCACACAAGGAGGGATCGAATGATGTATAATAATCCACGATTTGGATGACTGCACGTAAAAAACAACCAACTTCAGAGCTGCGGCACTTCGGTTCGCCGTACCCCAACTACCGTCATCATTCCGAATCAGCGAATCGCCATCACGTATTCTTGCCACCGGTACTTTCATAGGTTATGGAATCCACTATTGTCGATGCGCTAATGGCCTGATTGGAATAATTTACCTACCTTGTACCAGAACAACATGGCTTCCGATGAAATCGGTTGTGTATTACAGATTTACTGCTAGCATGATCCAGCTGGGCCGAAGTAGTAAACACTGGCATAGGAATCGATGTTTTTCTTGTCTTCTCAAAGGCATTCGACCGGCTAGACCCTGGCATTCTGCTCCCCAAACTCTAGACCTTTGGTATTTGTGATCCTCTCCTAGGTTGGATCAGAAGCTTTCTCCTACGCCGGCTTCTGGTGATACAAGTCTGTGAAGCTTCTGTCAGCTCCCATCCAAGTTAAATGCGGAGTACCACAGGGTGTACTGGGACGGCGGTTGCTTTTGACAGATATCAACGATATCATACGCCTCATCAGCTCCAACTGCCTGCTCTGCGGCCATGACAAAGATGTGCAGGGCGATCTATTCACCAGATAATATTACACTATTTCAACCGATCTGAATAGGGTTTACACCTGGTCAATCCGGAATCTAAATCGGTTTAACATGGGTAAATGTCGAGTGCTGCACTTACGGCAACAGGTGGCGTGCTCTTACTATCTCGGCAACTATGAGGTTCAAACGTCTCCTAATGAAAAGGATCTGGGCGTTTTGGTCCAGATCGATCTTGGATGTTCGAATATGTCTGGAACGGCGTCAAGGTAAGGTATCCAACACCGTGGGCCTCCTGAGGCGTGCATTCGGACAATTCGACTCGCGGATTTTTAACAGATTCTTAGCTCATGCATATATCCACATACAGAATACGAAATACAAGTCTAGCAGCCAAGTCTAGCAGCGCCTTGCAAATATTCCAATGACGGGCAACCAAGCATGTCAAGAGTTTGTATCATTTACCGTATGAACCATGGCGTCGAGTGCTCGGGCTCTTCAGCGAACAATACCGGTGATTGTATTTGGCCTTTATTCTGACTTACCAGTTTTTGATGGTTCGCTACCACACGTACTGGCAATCTGAGAAGCCACTATCACAATCGTTTGGAATACCGTTGGAATTTCTTTTCCGTACACCTTAGCAAAGTGTGGAATTCCCCACCGGAATCTGTCACCCGTGCTCCCACGCCGGTTGAGTTCAAAGCCCAAGTTGACTGTGCACTCGTTTGACTGCACCATCTCACTCGTTTCTCATGCCCACACACGAATGTCTGTTATAGATTTCACTACTGGTCAGCTCGCAGGATAAATTCCACATTTTCACCTCTATGTGTTCAACAGGAATCGACGCGGTTTTTACCAGCATCCCATTAGTCGTCATTCCTTACATATACAGTGGATTGCAGTTTATGATACCTATACCGCAGTGAATCCGCCTGTGTGAAGTTACTTTTGTCGACTTTTTGTCGTTCGGGCGGCTGCTTCGAGTAAAATAGAGATAACTCTGATACGTCTTGTGAGTCTAACCCGCACAAAATTTGCCGAATTGTCAAATGGTTGTATCCAGATCGGTTGGATATTCGTCCTTTTCTTACTGCATCGTTTTCAAAACAGCGCGCTGCGTCTGATTGTATATCGAAACATCGCCATCGGTTGTTCATTTAGACTCACCAGTGCGCAGAACTCATTTCACTTGCCTTTCCAAATTCTTCAGGCACTAACCAACTAATGTTTTTCCACATTCATTGAGCAGCTGGTTGCGCTCCAAATCGTAGCTGAGCATCGTTCGATGAACTTATCTTCATCTCTTCTGATATGACGCAGAACCCGGTCTTTCAGAGACACGGTTTCTTCTCTGTGTAAATGACAGCATAACTAGTTTGTAGAAGTCTCGATGTAAATACTTAGGTCACTTCATAACTAACGACACCTCTGCATTCATGAGATTCCTCTTTGCCTCAGTCAAATAAACTTTCTCCGGAGCAGCCAAATGTTGTTCCATCAGCATAGAGGTGGCGATGCGTAGGCATCCAATCAACTGCTCCGCTCACATGGTAATGTAGCTGCTTGCCTCATTATGTAAATCCGCCTTATTCAACTGATTGCATAATCCCATCGTAGGTTCCACATCAGCTTGACGACTAATAATTTTACGGCTTTACACCAACTTTATATTTATTTCCTTCTGAAGAGGTGCCGATTCACGTTTGCTCATACTACACTTGAAATCGGTTTTGGTAGCAAACAAGCTCGCTCTCTTGTGAAACTGATGGGCATAACATTCATCTCTAACTAGGATTGTGCACGCGTCGAAAAGATCAGTGCTGCTGCCTGCAAGTGATTGACATTAGCTTTATCAGGCAGTCTCTCAAGCACCTGACTGGATTCTTTGAGTTTTTTATACTATTGTCTCGTCTACCAGATTGTAGATTTTGCTGTCAGATTAAGCCATAGAATGCTGCTGTTAGTTTTGTCAGCCGAATCCCAGTTTTCTCCTTGTGGTCCCCTGCAACCAACTGCATTTTGTTAGGGCGAATCTAAATCTTTCTAACTACTGGCATACGGCTAGCTGTCTGACGCTGGTTAACCGTATTTTTCAATGGAATAAATGGTTTTCTGGTATTCTGAATTAAAAAATCGGAAGGAAAAATTGGTCTTCATGACCGTATGTCAACACTCAGGTTAATGGACGAAAACCGTTTTTTATTTTACATTGTAAGGCCAGAACCAAATGCGAAGCTTTAGACGAAGTGATACATGGACGAAGTACTAAGACAAGAAGAGTGACTCCACCGATTGACTTCTAATTCGGGCTAAAATGTAGGGGACACGAACGCTGAAACCCAGCACCTTTCACTTCGTACCGTTCCAGATCTGTGCCGTTAGCGACCTAGTAATTCGCTTTATTGTGTGCTTATTGAACTGTCAGCTGCGTTAAAAAGTCCTATTTCACTGGTATCGATTAGACGATTGGAGGTGCTGAGCAATGCGTCGGCGCGGTTGGAAATGCAGTCTTAGACGCGTGCACAGTCACGGTCGGGAAGCGTGAGCTATCTTTGGATCCGCAGTGGCTTGATAAATGTAGCGTCACTGAAGGAATGAGCTGCAGTTACCGCACGTATTGTCTGATTGTTCTTAGCTAGAGCTGCATAGAAAGCCCTTCAAGCATTCTCTCGAACTAGGGTAAAACGTTGTGTTTGCATACAAGAAATTGGTGGTCGTACCCACGAGATTTAGCCATACTACTTCTAGAAACGCAGTTGGGAGATACCCATTCGGAACATCGCTCGTGGATAGGAGTTGAACGAGTCCAAACGCGTCAGTATTTGCTGACAGAAAAAACCCACGAAATGCCAGAGCGCCAACTCTGCGACCGCATCACTGACAGTGGTTCTGTTGCGATGACATTCATAATGTTCGTGAGACCGAATCGATTTTGCCCAATGTTATGTTTCACGTTCGAATTGCTGTCCCCCAGTATACCTAAATGTAGGTGTTCGATATTTTTTAGATCTTCCTCTGGAAAAAGCGAATGTGTTGAATTCACGAATATCTTGCCTTCTCGGTGTTGGTTACCGCCTGGCTGGAAGATATGAGTTCTCCGACGTCATCCAAGCCCACATGAATGCTCGACGCACTGATCCAATGACTATGCCCACTGATTTGTTTTCTCCAGGACTTTTGATAACCGACAGATGATTATTGTGCTACCTGTGGAATTGCATTTGTGCATTCTTCTTTTCTTATTAAACAGATGAACTTTCCGATTGTATCCATTTGTGTTTTTATTCTATCGTAACTAAGTTTTCAAAGTAAAGATAGATATTTGGCTTTATTCTTCGCGTTCACCATCCCTGGAATTGGCCTAAATTCGTGCTGTACTACACAGAGGGCTTTGTAGAGTTTGACTTCTAACACGATGCCCTGATTTTCTTTCCTCTGTCTTATTGGGCTTCACCAGGTCGGACACTTTTCAACAGCTACTTTCAGCATGATGATACCGACAGTGAGAAGAAGTTCAGCGCGTTCATCTCGACAGAGATTTTGATCGAACGGGACGTCTGCGACTTGATAAGCGGCATCTACAGCTACTCCGGGAAGTTGTGAAATCGGTAAAAAATTTTGATGGGTGTGGCGATTTGTGCTTTCAATTCTACCATACCGTCGTTCGGCATAGATCGAATTTGTTAAATCTATCCATACCATTCCCAGATTTTGGTCCGCGATATCAGCCATTAAGGGCAGTGGTGCCTCGGTACTTGCGTAGAGTACGTTGCACATTTCACGCGGCAATCTACGAAACCACATTTCCTTGAGAATTGCGTCGTCTACCATGGCGGGTTTGGCTAAACTTGGCATCTTTCGCAAATGCGATGGTTTGAGGTAACCCAACTCCGTTTCGCTCAGAAGCTTTGTGGCACGCTGCCGATCTGAAAGACCTGTCCTTTTAAGAACCACTGCTTTAATTTCCTCTCTGCTGTAAAATCGAGGATATCGTTGTTGCCATCGACGACGTGAGGATGAAGCGTGGATACGACGTGGAAATATTTGATACTGTCATATCTGATGCCAAGCAGTTAACATAGTGCTTCTCACTGGACAAACCAATGTTTTGAATTGCTTTCGTGAAATGGCGGTGTGGCGATGGCTACAGTTTCTGCCTGGCCGTCGGGAACTGTGTCACACGCATCCATGACAAAAGGGATACAAAACCCGAAATAAGCACAACAAGTGCAACTTGATGGACGCACCACAGGAATTAACTAACCCGCAAGGAAAATTTAGTAAACGTCTTGCCGAATTTTCGGTCACGGACGTCAGTTATAGAGAAATCACTCGGTTGCTATAGCATAGCATAGCATAACATAGCGCGGGTTCGTCCCGCCCTAAGGAAAGCTCGGAAAAGGACGAATATATAGGCGAGATAGACGTTTATTGTCGAAATGCTCCATCCCGTTAGCTAAAGGCGTCGCAATAAGGTTCTAGCTAGGGGGAAATGGACACCAACGCAGACCTCGCTAGCACACTTCGAGCCGGAGAAGCTGGAAGCGCGCGAAGTGCCATTCCTCTGATTGGCTCAAACACACATAGTCATCGTTCGAACAGACACGTTTCCTCCGTTACCTAGGTACAAGATGATATTATATATTTATAATATTTTATACATCGTATCCAAACAGACGGGAATCTCTAGACCACTGCATATGTTTTTGTTCCTCCTTAACTCGTCTAGGGCTGTCAGATGTTTACGTTTAATCAGGCCATGTTGATTTGCCTGATACTTACGATGTTGGTGGTAACAACTAACCAAGGAGGAATTGAAGCATTCAAGCGCATCAGTTGATAGCGCTGCGAAATCGTGCGTTTGCGCCAGCGAGTTTTCGAATTGGGTCTCCATATCTAGTTGATGTTCATTGCGTTTAGGATAACAGAATTTGGAACCGAATGTTGTACTTCAAGCAGTTCAGGTGAAAGGACCAGCTTTGAATAATTATGGACCTACTTCTCTGGATGGGTCTTGAAAATAGCCTGTGGTTTCATAAAGATGATTGAACATATTTTGCACTTTTCTGTCTATGATCTGTTGAACATAATCCACGAACACCCGCTTTTCCTCTGAGATTAGTGTATCAACACTGGATTGTCTCTAGGTGAGGTTTCGAAGTTCAGAAATTTTGACACAAATAGTGTCGCATTGATTTAGCGCGTGACGACGAAGGGTCTTATAGTCCGGAGAAAGACGGCTTCGGCGAAGATTTTTCCAAAACGCGGTTAAGTATTCACGAGTATTCATACAGTCATTCAGAAAATGAACGTGGAAACGTGTTTAACACTTTAGGAACTGGTTAAGATACTTGACCACGTGAGGCAGCTTAGCATGTTTCAAAATGTGGAACATTCTAAGCGATTCATCAAGAACACCAGTCCAATAGTGCGTCACTGCACACACATAGGTCGATCGGGGTTACGTAATCACGCTGACGACACCGATTTCGGAGTGACGGTTACATTGACTGCTGTTCGGCCAGGGTAGACAAACCGATTGAATGAACTTTTGCTAGCATGAAGGTTGGAATATTCGGATCGCAATGGCTTCTGCTGTGGCGAGTATTCGTGGACGCAGATATTTTGACTTTTTTCAAGGGAACCTGCTAAACCACAGTAAATGCGTTCGAAAGTTTTACCCTGTGACCTTATCCTTATAGGTGGGACAAAATTCCGCATTTACTGTGGTTTACCAGGTCTTCTTGAACAAGTTGAAATGTCTGCGTCTACCAATACTCGTCACATCAGAAGGTATTGCGATCCGAATATTCTAATCTCCGTTATGCTAGCAAAAGAACTTTCGATCGGTTTGTCTACCCTGGCCGAACAGCAGTCAACCTAACCGTCACTCCGACACCGGTGTCGTCAGTGTGATTACGTAACCCCGATCGATTTATGTGTGTACAGGACAGCGACGAACTATCCACTGTCTAACCACTGACCTACGTCTGAACCAATCGCCATGTATTTTCTTCGTGTTTTAACCTTATATGATTTGTACCGGCCCGTAGATGAAACAATAAAAACAAATGTTTGCCTCGGCCTGGGGTTCTTGTTGAATTTTGGTATGTATCATGTTCTTTTTGGGAGGAACCTGTGGCTGTTTGATTGGACGACTAACGACGTTTTGAGTCTTGTGGTAGTATTGGTAGAATTGACGGCACCTAGTTTGACAACGGACGTGGTTACAATGGGAGATGTTTCTGTCAAGTTGGTAGCAACAACGTATGAGTATGTAGTCGACCCTCTAACCATATTCGATGTGTCGCATAACCCTGATAAAGAGTGTGTGAGCAGCTCATAGTATTGAGGTGGTTAATTCTGAATCATTGCTCCTACGTTCGGCCTGGCTACACTGTTCTGAATTGGAGTTTGAGTTCGAGACACAGAGTTGTCTTGTTCATGTGGGTGGGACAGCTCTCCTGACGGCTGTTTGCTCTACAATCTTTGTCAGTCTGTCGCACTTATGTGCCAACACACATAAGTATAACGAATGGACTAGCCGTACACTTAGTGCAGAACCAGAGGAAATTAATCGTCTTCTGAATTTTCTTTATATCGCTGGGGCTAAGCTGAGCACATCTAGGATGTACTTCTTTATGGCGGTTAGTGCATTCTATTCAAACTTACACAAGTGCAACATAGTTTTCTGCGCCACAATCAACGTTCATTTTTGAATATTTAGGCCTAGCTTCCCTCGAGCAAGTGGTGCGTGCCATTGTGATCGTCAGTTTTGCGGATGCCATCTGTTGCATAGTCGACACCAGTAGGCTGAATGCAAACACAGTCGGTCAAGTGCGTGTTGAAATCCAGTCCTTGGCTGGATCAAGAATTTCTCGCAGGATCGGCAACAGCAGGTCAGAGTTCATAGTGCGCTGTCCGATCCGATTTATGTCGAATGTGGAGTTCCACAAGGATCAGTTCTGTGGCCGCATCTGTTTCTCGTGCTCATTAACGAGCTAATGCGTTTGATTACTTCAGATTTATTGCTGTTTGCTGAATATTTTAAGATGTGGCGGAAGATCGCCGACCCAGCAGATCACGATGCACTACAGCGAGACTTGGACAGAGCGTATTAGTGGTCACTCCACAATCTGCTCCAGTTCAATTCGGGGAAGTGTAAGGTGGTTCACGTTTGCCACTAGCCGAACATTACATATAAGCTTTGAGATCATGTCCTGCAAGCAGTTACCGAGGAGCGCGACCTTGCGTTACTAGTTTAGGCTGATCTCGGTTGCTCAGAACAATCTGAGAAGGCGTCAAAGACCGGAAACCAACACGTTGGCATGGTGCGGAGGGCATTTGGGCGCTTTGATCCCTCTGTCTGTTCGCAGTTGCTTAACACCTACGTGCGGCCTCATGTGGAATACGCGATCCAGGTGTGGCAGTCCTGGCACAAACAAGACCTTGCAGCGCTCGAGACTCCATAGCGACGAGTCACGAATCAGTCAAAGGGTTGTTCAACCTTCCTTATCAACTTAGACTTAGGATCCTAAAATTATACAGTGGCCGGTACTGGCGCCTACCTGGCGACCTTATTATAGCTTACCAGATTCTAAGGAACCCCAGCCACATCTGCTGTCACCTACTACAACTGAACCACCAGTTCAAGTTAGCCACGCAATACAGTCGGCTAGAATGTCGACGGAACTTTTACTCTCTTCGTGTATGTCAGCCCTGGAACGCCCTCCCAAATTACGTCGTTTCCGTCCCCAATTTACCTGTGTGTAAAAAACCGCCTTGATATTGCCCTAACACACCTACACCACGAGATATAGCCTGTGTGTATTGATGGACGATATAATGCGACGAACTTGGCACAATCAGAATTAACCTACACAACTGTGGTTGACTCTTTCTACGTGCCTCTGTATTAACACTGTGATGACTCCACCAAAACGATTTTCATTGTATCCCTCTGTTTTCTATTCCTCAGGTTGTGGTTCTCATTCAGGCCATCCTACGGGACTTGCTAAGTATCCGCTATTTTGCCCGTAATATACCATTGTACCATTGAGATAGATTAGAGCCCACTCGAACTCATCCACTGCAATTATTCGACGCGAAGCATATCATATACCTGCAGTTTGGACAAGAGACAGCAGGGTGGCTAGGTGCCGAATGCAACAGCGAAGTTAATGAACAGCACGTCAACCGCTTGACATTGCTCTACCGCTTCGAGCCAGCATTCTTGAGCGCACAACGTGTCAGTCAGACGGAAGTACCCTTCGCGAAACCTATGTTTAGACGGTCTGAACAAGCCATACATCATGAAGTGGGTTTCAGCGGCATTTCTTACTGGCTTCGTTAATAATTAGACTAAAAGACTCGTTAAGCTGACCGATCTACAGTTCTAAGTGTTTGGCACCTTTCTTGAATGTGCGACAAACTATTGCCTCCATCCAATCAGAAGTTAAGAAGCAAGTGAGAAATGGCTTCGCGAACAGTCGCGTAATCGGCTCATACAGCTCAGCTGCTAATTCGAATATCAACTTTGGTTGAAGAGCATCCAACACACGCTTCAGTGGGATTTAGCTGCTGTAAAAGAATGCGGATTTAAGTCTACGAAAGGGATATCTGTCAACAAAGGAACTGCCAGAACTTTCATCTCTTGTTCAATATGTAGTAACAGAGATTCCGTAATGAGCGCTCTCGCATACTCATGCGCTAGCAGACGGGTCTTTGCTTGATCTGTGTGTGCAGCAGTGTCGTCAGTACCAAACAATATTGGTAGAAAGCAGCTCAAATCGCTTCGCCTTGTAATATATGCCAAATCGCTTTAGGTTGACTGAAACTGAGTTGCCCACCTCCATTTATGGCTTTGTAGAATAGCGTGCATTTATTTTTAGTAATATGAGTCTTGATAGCAGCGAAAAGTACCATTTGAGTATCATAGCATCACTTATCCGTCTTTTCAATTTGCGCGCAATTGAATCGAATTACTGTGGCATGTGTGGGTCAGACACCACAATAAACTACGGCTTGGAACAGGACCAGCTGGTCTGAACATCGCCATCCGGTAAAGTAATATAAGACCAAGCTGTGGCTTTAGCTCTGATTGCAGAGAAATCCGCTCATCATATATTCGGACTACCGTTGTCGATTTTTTGCACGGTATCGAAAGAGCACTTTTGAGTACCAAACGAACGTGGTCACTAATCCACAGAAGTGGTTCGTAAAGTTCCTAACAAAGTTCAGCGATTTAGCAAAAACGAGACCTAGAAGGAACGGAATCTGTCCTCCATGTATCTGGTGTGCCGTTGCACGAACTAGTGTGTGCGTGACTGCAACGAAAGGCCAGGAACATCAGTGACCAACCCGCTGCCGCTGACGTACACCAAAAGGTGTGCCAATTTACGTCTGGGATGTAAATGTCATCTATAACCAGGCGTATGTTAGACGAGTGCTTACGAGGGAACTCTATGGGACATCCATAAGCACTATCAGGGCTCATATGCACTAATTCGGTGTTGAACTGTTTTGGAGTACAGACATCAACCGTAAGAGTTTCTGCAGTTCCATCCGGTGAATATGACATGTACGTTCTCGAAGAACTTATGGTAGGCCTGAAGTACAAACCTATTCACCCACCGCGATGGCTGGAATCGCGGTCAGATCTCAGCAGTACATAGCCTGCTAGGCCTATTTCACCATACATTGCTAGGTGACAGGTTTCGATGAGTGAGAAAACATCCCGCCAACAGCAATTCGTGATGGCGTTTACCTCATTTTGTTTCACAGGCTACGCATGTTATTTATGATCACTTGAAGAAGTTTGTATCTTGCGCCACCAGTTTCGGTTCTGGCGGCTGAAGCGGACCACTTGCTCATCACCCGATAGTTGGAGTCATCCGCTGGCAAGCTACTAGGCCTGGCAGATTTTCTTACTTGCTCTGGGAAACCCAGATAGTAATAGTTTTAACACAGATTTCAAACCACTGAAGATCGTCCAGCACACGTTGCTTTAGTAGAGCAACAGAGGACTCGGCGGCGTTCCTGAAAATAACACTACTATCAGTATGCAAGTTCCCGTGATGGGTATTCGCCACTTTTAGCATCTCCTGAAAGGAAGATAATTGGTTGTACATACAGATCGCTGTACAGTCTAAGTCAGATAAGTGATCACCTAGTGAATAACCTCAACTATATTTCATTTCACAGTACCCCAGCGATACCCACCATATTTCTGTCGTTGATACATTGTCACGCCCGCAAGCTGATTCATTGAACAGGACTCCCATTGATCTGGAGCGCACGGCTCAACTACAACAAGACGAACCACTTCGATCGCAATTGAATTACAACCGACTTTCTTCGAAGATCCTATCAGTAACTCTGCATACTACACCAGATACGACTGATTGTGATGTTTTCATCGCAGTCCTGCATGCATGCGAAGAATCATTTTCGAGGCACTTCGTAACGTCCTGTATCCTGAAATACGTGCAACTGCGAAGCTGATTTCCGAACTCTTTGTATGGCAAAATATGAACAATGATATCCGAAAAATGGACCAAGACTTGCCTGTCATGGCAACATTCTAGAGTCATTCGGCATACCCAATCACACATGGGAACTTTCGCTCAACCAGATAGCAGATTCGACCATATCCACGTCAAATCGTTGAACACCTGCCATATTCTAATGGTAATTCATACATCCTGATATGCATGGATTGTTTCACTCGATAGGCCGAAGCCGCTCCCATTGCCGATACACATGCGGAAACCATCGCCCGTGCACTTGTCACCAAGTGGATAGCCATTTTTGGTGTCCCTTCCTACAGCACCACTCCTGCGGTTTCAACTTCGATGCTTTTGCTTCATTAGCTACTTTGTTTCGATCAATTCTTCAATGTTCACTCGCATCTCTGATTTCTGGAACCAGGTAACGCATCTTAGGTCAGTTTTTCAATCGAGTACCCAACAGCAACACCGGCCCGTTAACGTGTTACCAAATTATCAAGAACAAAAGACCGAAGGTAAACAATTGTTTTCGATGATTCATCTTCAGACCCGTATCATATGAGAGAAATAGCAATGGGCGTAAAAGTGGATTAACGATCAGTTCAAAGGCCAAAGGCATGAACCAATAACAAACGGCAAACTGGGACACAGGTGCAGTTGCACAATTACAGTTGCTGTCAGAAGGATCCATTTTGGCTGGCCAAGGTAGCTTAACAGCTTCGATCAGCTTCTTTTGTGCATACAAAATCAGTTGATACAACCGAATGCTGATCGCCTCGGCAGTATATATATATGTATATATATATATATATATATATATATATATATATATATATTTGCAAACGTCTACGAATAGACATAATGCCATCAGAAACCATGAGATTCAAACGAAGGTATAGAAATAGTAAAGGAAAACACAACACAACAATTTCCATGGTTTCGTCAGAGGGCGAGATACTACTCGGTTGCCCAAGCCGAAGTAGGGTGTTGACTTAGGGGACACCACCCCGAGCCTTTGGCTGAATAGCCTGTCCGCAAGGCAGCGGAGCGCATTCAGGGAATCGCGCCCATTGGGAGCCGGTGACATTGCTCAGTTCATACGCATTTCGTTTGTTCCTGTCAAACAGGGGCCCAATGCTCCCCAGAACTACAGCATAACGTTGCTGGAACACAATGCTTCGCCAGGATGAAGCAAGGAGTAGTGACTTTATTTAGTGGCGAGTCACGTCCGCCACGTCGCAATGTTGTTAAACGAACATGTGTGGCTTTTTATAGGGAGAACGCTTGTCAGACACAAACCTACCACGTCCTGGAACCCTGCCGCCGAACCATTTACTGGAACGGAAAAATCCCGAACCACCCAGCTGGCACCACGAGGAGGTTGTTCGGCAAGCCAGCCTCGGCAGTAGCAAGGGTGTGGAGACGCAGGCCTTTCGACTGGAGTGAAGGGATCTTGTATAGTATTCGAAAGGCACTGATTGGGTCAACCTCATGATCACTATCAACAAGATCAGCCATAACAGAGCTAGTTATAGCCCCAGTACCGCCTCGACGCAACCAGCGTGTTAGGTGCTCCTTAATGCGCTTCGACAGTTGCCACGCTGTTCGACCGATGTAAGCAACGCCACAGGCGCACTCGAACTGATAAATTACCATAGAAGCGGTCAGCGTCGATCACTTGTCTTTATTATGAATACGAATGAGTGGCTCCGTTGAAAAGGTACACCTAAGCTTGGCAGCTGGGAAAGTTGACTTGACAGCTGTTGAAAGGCTTCTAGTTACACACTCAGCAGCGGCGTCTCCCTTGAAGGGTAGTCGTATGAAAAGTTCTTTTTTCTCTGCTGTCTGAACCTGTAACAAGTCGGGCTTATTTTGCATGTTCCTAAAAATGCGCCGATCAGGATATCCGTTTTCGCGCAGCAAATTCTGAATGGACGTCAACTCATTATCCAACTTGTCTTCAGAACAGATCCTGCGGGCCCTTGTGGTTAGACAGCGAATTAGGATTCGCTTATATCTCAACGGAACGAAACTGAAAATTCGTATACTTGCCACTCCAGGTTTTCTTCCTGTAGACTGGCCGTTGGATCGAGACGTATGCCCTTCTAGTTAACAGCACATCAAGAAACGGCAACTGATCGTTCAATTCTTTTACATAGGTAAATTAATGATGCGTGGCCCGATTAAAACGGTCAATAACAACTTATTGCGCACCATCATACGTTCACCCTAAGCTCATATTTTTATTCGCAATGACCGTATAAAATAATCTTTACAACCGCTGTGTCAAGCACTGCTCGCGGAGCTCACTGGCCTGGTGAGCATGACAATAGCCGCCATGCACTATGCGCCGAGTTCCATTCCCAGCTCGGCTATACTTTATGAGTCTAAACCAAGACGAAGCTGTCGGTCGTGGAGTGTAGGGGGGGGGAAGAGAGCCACAACGAAACCCTACGATCTTTCCAACCTTCATTCTTCGTTCTTCAACGTTCTGCTAGACATTTTACTGTCTAGTTGCACTATAGAACGGACACTGTTTGTATTGGCCGCTTGAAACCTACTTATACAGCTTTTCTGGAATCCGTGTCAGTGGAAAACTCCCTAACCGAGAGGAAGGAAAAACCATCGATGTTTGCGACAGCAACCCCTCACACGGGCATTTTCACCAAGGAAATAATACGTACGTATCACTTGTTTAGGACTATGCGTGCATTGGTCTGACCGATTTGTCGCCCAATATGTGGTACAATATAAACATTTTGGTTCTCATCAACACGCGCTCGCTCATAAAGAGGAGGGTATTGTTAGGTCCGTCTACAACTTTATCAAACATTCCTTTTTGGGAATTGTGCTTCTCATCAGGTCTACATGGCACCACTTAATCAACACCACGTGGTCCATACGCAGGCGTCAAAGCACCATTTGACCTCTATCCATGAACACACCGTGCGCCCGAGCACTTGACGACCATGGGTGATTGAAGTAGTACTTTAACTCACACTCACTCACAAAACGGACATACATCGCATCAAGTAGCAAAACACATAATTGATCCGCACGTATTCATCCATGTCCTTAGGGCTCGCCGCCGCCGCACAATAACGATGTGTACTAATGTCTAACGTACTGATTTTGTAAGGTCTAGGCTTAAGCGGCAATGGTTGGCGGCATCCGGTTTCGGATTTGCCTGTCACTGTGGCCAGCCACAGGACGCCTGCGCCTACAGAGGGACCATGGGTGGCTTGACTGCACCACCCACAGCCCCAACCACACACCCCATATCCAGTGTAAACCCGAAGGAATAAGACCGGGAGGCATGTGGATGGGAGCCTCGTTTCATCAACGGAGTCGTCCCACACTCCTTCACAGACAAACACAAGCACGCTGTATTTGGGGAATCAAGCACACACAAGGTGGTGGCTGGACTGTAGTCCGCTCCACACTGAGTGCTTGGAACCACTCTTTGATCCTAACACGGCCACAAGGACCGTGCACCCCGTCCCCTCCAGCAACGACCAAGTGTCTCCTGGAGCCAGTATGGACGAGGTAGTGGGTAATAGACAGGTAGGCACCTTGTGAACATGCACATCAAGCGCAGCCACACCGGGGATATCATGCAACAGCCAATCACTTGAGAGAGAGCTAACAAAGAAAAGAAATCGAGTAATGCATAAGGAAACCGTGACATAAAAATTAAATTAATGAGTATATGAGCTAAGTTGTTAACAAAGGATCCGAGATAAGTTCAGGGGGTCAGAAGGTATATTTTCCGGAAATGACACAAACGCGAAAATGTTATCGAAATTATCTACAATTGGCTTAAGCGAGTTGTGCAGTTTTATAGAAGAGAGTACAGGTAGACATTTATTTGAGAAAGAAAAGCATTGGGATAAAATTGTAAACTCACCACCTGAACTAGAGACTTAGCATGCAAGCACGCGGTTAGTAAATCGAATGCAGCGTACGTAAAAACCCAGCGCTGGTTCTGCCTACGTTCTCTGCAGGACCGGTCGTCACTTCAGTAGTAGACCCGAGTGGCCTCGTCCATGGCTCACTAAGCCTGTCTGACTCAGGCACTCGCGACCGCATGTGCTATAGCACCATGCGCTTGATGTCGATGGAGTACAACCCATCGGTGCTTGCCGCTTCCGCACTTGCCGCTTCTTCTCTGCATGCATGAGGGCCTTCTCCTGCACCTCGGCAACTGCCTTCGTGACCAGATCGCGCCATGCACGCCGATCAACCGCTTTCGATTCCGATGATCTGCAATCAAGATTAGAACGTCAGAGGGTCACTTTGATCCTATCCTGCTAACGTAACTTTGGTTTCCCCACGTGCCGCTTCCCAATATTCAGCTGACCGTATAAGAGCTGTTTCGGTATACGCGTTGAATCCATACGGCTCACATGACCGATCCACCTCAGGTGTCTCAGTAAAAGTATGCAGTCCACTGCATACATTCCACTACGGCGCAACACTTCCGTGTCAGCAACTCTGTCGCCTCAACCGATGCGCAAAATCCGTCGCAAACACCGCTGATGGAACCGCTCGAGATATCGCACATCCCGACGGTACATCGTCCACGTTTCACTGCTGTATAGAAGAACGGACAGCACCATGGATTTGTACACCATCAGCTTCGTGCCAATGGTAAGCTGATGGTTGTTCCACACTCAGTACCCAAGCTTCCTGAATGTCGCCGCTGCCTTCGACACGCGGATACGAAGCTCACTGTGTATCTGCTGATCAGTCGACATCACACTCCCAAGGTAGCAGAAGCGGGAGGTGGTTTCCAATACTTCGGCACCAATGGTGATTGAAGATTGCACCTCCGATGAAGGCTGAAACAGACAGACAGTTTTGCTTGTGTTGATGGTGAGCCCGAATTTGGCCACTGTCGAACCAGAGCACTAGTCATGTGCTGCAACTCATCCGCGCTGTGTGAAAACAATGCACAGTCGTCAGCAAACAGCAACATACGGATAGTTGTCTCACAGACTAGAGTTCTCTCACCGAAACGACGGAAGTTCAGCAACCCACCATCAATACGGTGCTCCACACGAACACCGTAAGCACAAGCCGCATCAAAAGCACAAGACAACATTGCATGAAGATATATATTAAACAGGGCAGAAGCTAAGACACAGCCTTGCTTCACACCAGAGACAACTGTAAAGTCATCAGAGGTCTCTCCACTCAGCTGCACCCTCCCTCGCATACCACTGTGAAGACATCCAATTAAACTTACAAACTTACGCGGACAACCAAACTTACCCAACACCAGCCACAATGCCTCGCGGTTCACCGTATCAAATGCCTTGGTGGAATCAACAAAAAGCGAGTACAATGGCTGGTGTCGTTCTCTGCACTTCTCTTGCAACTGACGAGCCGCAAACACCATATCTATAGTGCTGCGACCCGAACGGAATCCACATTGCTCTTCCGCCACGTTTGGTTCCACAATCTGACTCACGAGGCGATTGAGCAGGATTCGGGCAATCACCTTGCCCACACAACTCAGCAAGTTGATGCCACGATAATTCGTGCAACATTGCTTGCTCCCTTTGCCCTTGTACAGTGTTAGCACAAGGGCATCCCTCAGCTCAGGAGGCACCTCCTCCTCAATCCATACGCGTTGCACCAAGTGGTGCAGCGCAGTCACCAACGCGGGTCCACCGTGTTTCAATACTTCAGGCGGGATCCCGTCGGCTCCGGCACATTTGCCGTTTCGCAGCTGAGAAAGTGCTCTCTGCGTCTCATCCAGTGTCGGCGTGTCCGCCAGACTCGTCTTCACATCGTGCTGCTTCAGGCAGTTCAATGTAGGCCAGTCGATCTCTGGACGGTTGTTTAAGAGACAGTCAAAGTGTTTCCGCCAGATCTTCATTGTGTCTGCAGCCCATCTGCAGGTAGCGCCTGAACTACCATCGATCAGTGTCCTCAGCGGCTCCAATCTCGGTCCATACACCGCCTTCAAGAAGTCAAAGAATTCTTTATGTTGGCGGCGTTCGGCGTAGCATTCCATCTGCTTCGCCTTCTCCGTCCACCATGCATTTTTTTATGCGATGGAGCTCTCGGGTCAGTCGCCGTCGAAGTTTGCGAAACTGACTACTCTTCCCCAAGTCACTGGGGTCTACAACATGTGCAGCAAATGCTGCATTCTTCTCTGACACCAATGCGTCAATCGTCACATTGTTGTCATCAAACCAATCGGGCCGTTTACAGTTTGCGCGCCCGATGGTCTCCTCAGCAGCAGCTGTCACCTGGTCGCGAATGTGGTGCCACAGGTCGCCCACTGTGGCTATGCATTCCACATCACCACACAGGCGTGCAGCCATCTCCTTCTCCAGCTCAGTGCGTTTCGCCACAGTACCGAGGGATAGAATGTTAAATTTATGCCGATTCACGGCGGGAGTGCAATACATCGATTTACGAAAATATATGTACAGCTTGGTCCGAACCAATTTGTGATCAGTGCCACACTCAGCTCCACGCAGTACACGTGTCATGCGCACTTCACGCATATCACGATGACATAGTCGAGCAGGTGAGCGTGACCACTCCGTGGGTGCGTCCAAGTTGCTATATCACTCGCACTCAGTGCAAACCGAGTGTTCGTGATCGTCAAGCCGTGAGTGGCACACAGTGAGAGCAGCCTGTCACCGTTCGCATTCGCTGAACCAATGCCATGCGCACCGATAACATCTGTCCACGCTGATGCATCACGCCCAACGCGCGCGTTGAAATCACTCAGCAGAAATAGTCGGTCGCTCCTCGGCACGGACTGTATCACGGAGGATAGCTCAGTGTAGAACTGATCACGCGTGTCATCAGGATAACACATGGTCGGACCGTACGTGCCTATAAAAGTAGCAAGCTTACCTCTTCCGAGTCGTAGGCGAACAGTCATCAGTCGCGCACTGATGCCCGTTGGTTCACCCACCAGCTGGCCATTCAGGCGATCGGATATTGCAAATCCGACCCCATGTTCACGTGGTGCTGAGGCGGCGTTGCCCACCCAGTAGAATGTGTAGCCAGCACCTGCTTCATGTAACTTACCTTGCTCAGCGAGCCGAGTTTCACTGAGCGCCGCAATATCGATGTGGTAGCGCGCCAGCTCCATTGCGACCAGTGCAGTGCGTCGCTCCGGGCGCTCGCTGGAGTTCCGGTCCAGTAGTGTGCGCACGTTCCAGTACCTGATGCTGAGTGCTTTGCGCGCAGGCATACGGTTGCATTGGTGGGCAATCGCACGCGAGGTGGTCGTTGTGCTTCGGAGTTTTGCTTGAGGGACTCCACCCTATCCCATATACACTATATCATACATACACTATATTCACTAATTAGCCCTCGTTGGCCCATCATGTGATCTTGCATTTGATTGGTTGGATTGCGAACCTTAATCGACTTAATTGTACTGCGTCTGTGTGCGGACAGTTTCCTCCATTAATACGTACGTTTCGGTGCTACGCTGGTTTGCTGCTTTTTCGGGTTAAAACACTTTGCGCGCAGGCATACGATTGCATTGGTGGGCAATCGCACGCGAGGTGGTCGTTGTGCTTCGGAGGTTTGCTTGAGGGACTCCACCCGGAGCCTTTGGCTCAATAGCCTGACCCACAAGGCAGTGGATGGTTTGGAGGTTTGCTTGAGGGACTCCACCCGGAGCCTTTGGCTCAATAGCCTGATCCACAAGGCAGTGGGTGGTTTGGAGGTTTGCTAGAGGGACTCCGCCCGGAGCCTTCGGCTCAAAAGCCTCACCCACAAAGCAGTGGAGAGCAGATCCAGCTCGGGAATGTGATTGCAGAGACAGATTGGGATCTGCTTGACGGCCGTCACACGCAGCCTTTGAGGTTCTGGAACAATTATCATATGTTTTGCGACCGTAGTAGGGTACGCACCTGCGACCACGGCCAGACGCAGGTGGGTTTTTGGCGGGTTTGCACCAAATTGACCAGGGGCTGCCTGGCTTGAGGCGGGCAGTAGCAAACCATTGAACACCCGGAGGTGTCCTCCCACCGTCAGTGACAATGCGTGGCACTCGTGCTCTACGCCAATCGAGCATTGAGAATATAACCCGTAACCTGTTGTCTCTCATGGCTAGGTTTTACGGGAAGTGGGCCATCGACCACTTCCTAACCTCCGGAGAGGATGGACTAGGATACTGCCAGGGCGCCCAATCCTGACAGGAGAACGACTCGGGTCCTCAGCCAAAGCCTTCGATTAAATGAACACCCGAAAGGCAGTGGGTCTAGCACATGGTCAGTTAGCCAACTCTTGCGGATTGGTGTCCTGGATCTTAGCAGCGAGAAGGGCAAAACCCAACTCCCACCCAGCGGTCGCCACGTGGAGGCGCCCAGGACATGAGATTATGACGCAACAGTAGCAGCAGTGGGTAGACCATCTGTCAGGATCTTGCCACCACCAGGCTCTCCCGCCGTTCTGCCATTATACCCCCCTTCAATACACACAACAAACTCACAAAACAGAAGTTCAAAATGGCGTTAGTAAAACACAGAAACATCGTTCCGCATATTTTAAATCGCAGTTCGTGTTCCTGTCTTCACTTTTTCTGCCATGGTTCGGATGGCGCAATGTCTGCTAACTGACTATATATATATATACATATATATATATATTGCTCGAATAAAAAAGTGGGCGAAGTCAGTGGATGCTGGTCACGGCCTTCGAGCAATAAGCAGATTGGTAATGCAATAACGTGCCCTCCGAAATCCGTGCTGAGCAGGGGAGATGACGTCCAATTTCTCAATCTGAAGCTGCAAAGCGGGTTTCAAAATCCTTTCCATGGTTTTATAGAGGATTGCTGACAGGCAACTCGGTCGATAGTTCACTGGATCCTGGCGATTCTCACCTTTGTACATCGGTTTCACAATGTTTGCTTTCCGTTTAGTAAGGAGACGACCGGCTTCAAGTGAGCTCCGAAATATTTGCCAAATAGGTGCAGCAATGAACTCCGCCACCTATTTGAGGAACAAGTGATGTAAGCCATCGGTACGCGGTGAAGAATTCGCGTCCAAGTCGAGAAGCAGTTCCAGTACCCTGTCAGTGGTAATTTCAGCATGCTCTAAAGGAGAGAGGTGACTGGGAAAATCCTCAACAACTAACGGCGCCTCCGTCGTATACACAGAGGAATATTGCGAAGCTAGTAGACAAGCTTTCGCCATGTCATCATGAAGCACGGTGTCATCTTTGCTTGAATACAGTGCAGGTATACCGTTGCCAGCTTTGGTGCTTCTTTTTATATATGCGAAAAGCTTTTATGTATTAATTGCAGATTATATATATACATATATATATGCTGACGCTGATGTTGCATTCTTCATGCTTCTTCACCGCAGTTGGGCTAAACCAACCTACACTTAAACTAGGTCCTTGTAAGCTGGATACATTTCATTCCACTTTATTTGGTTTATCCTGCCTACCTGATTACCCTTCTAATAACTGGCCACGTTGCTTACGCTTATTGCGCTTATCTTCGGTAATTTTCTTGTGCTTGTAGCATTTTTAAGTAACTTGTGGACATTTCTTACTTATCGTGGATTCGTCGTTAACCAACATACTTCATATAGTAATTTAGGGAAGAGTTATGCCACCGTATCTGTATGCATTATTGGATTTATTTTATTTCAACTTGTCGTTTAAAGTGAATGGCTGTTGCTTGATATCCCCAGTGTGGCTGCGCTTGATGTGTATGTTGACAAGGTGCCTACCTGTCTATTACCCACTACCTTGTCCATACTGGCTCCAGGAGACAGTTGGTCGTTGCTGGAGGGGACGGGGTGCACGGTTCTTGTGGCCGTGTTAGGCTCAAAGAGCGGTTCCATGCACTCAGTGTGGAGCGGACTACAGTCCAGCCACCACCTTCTGTGTGCTTGATTCCCCAAACATAGCGTGTTTGTGTTTGTCTGTGTAGGAGTGTGGGCCGACTCCGTTGATGAAACGTGGCTGCCATGCACATGCCTCCCGGTCTTATTCCTTCGGGTTTACACTGGATATGGGGTATGTGGTTGGAGCTGTGGGTGATGCAGCGCAAGCCATCCATGGTCCCTCTGTAGGCGCAGGCGTCCTGTGGCTTGCCACAGGGACAGACAAATCCGAAACCGGACGCCGCCAACCATATATATATATATATATATATATATATACGGTTCTCTGCCGTGTATAGTAGCGCATGCCTTCACCGGAGATGCAATCTACAATGGCGTCGCGAATCAGCATTGGTGCTGAAGTATTGGAAACCACCTCCCGCTTCTGGTACCTTGGGAGTGTGGTGTCGACTGATCAGCAGATACACAGTGAGCTGCGTATCCGCATGTTGAAGGCAGCGGCGACATTCGGGAAGCTAGAATACCGAGTGTGGAACAACTATCAGCTTACCATTGGCACGAAGCTGATGGTGTATGAATCCATGGTGTTGTCCGTTCTTCTATACGGCAATGAAACGTGGACGATGTACCGGCGGAATGTGCGATATCTCGAGCGGTTCCATCAGCAGTCTTTGCGACGAATTTGGCGCATCGCTTGGGGCGACAGAGTTGCAGACACGCAAGTGTTGCGCCGTAGTGGAATGTATGCAGTGGACTGCATACTTTTACTGAGACACCTGAGGTGGATCGGTCATGTGAGCCGTATGGATTCAACGCGTATACCGAAACAGCTCTTATACGGTCAGCTGAGTGTTGGGAAGCGGCTTGTGGGGAAATCAAAGTTACGTTTCCAGGACATAATCAAAGTGAGCCTCTCACGTTCTAATCTTGATTGCAGTTTCTGGGAATCGAAGACGTGCATGGCGCGATCTAATTACGGAGACAGTTGCTGAGGTGCAAAAGCAAACCCTCGTGCATGCGGAGAAGAAGCGGCAAGTGCGGAAAAGACAGGCGCCGATGGGTCGTACTCCATCTATGAGTGCGTGATGCTGTAGCATATGCGGTCGCGTATGCCTGAGTCAGTTAGGCCTAGTAAGCCGTGAGCGAGGCCACTCGGGGCCAACAGCGAAACGATGGACGCTGCTGAGAACGTAGGCAGAACTGGCGCAGCGTTGGTAGGTACGTTGCATTCGACTTACTAACCCCGTGCTTGTGTCCTGAGTTTCCTTATTTCAGGTGGTTGGTATGCTCTCTTGTCTCAATCTCTTTTTATCTCATTTAAACGTCTACCTAAATAATCTCCCATCAACTTGGACACGTCGCTTATGCTTACTTGGTTAACTTAGATAACATTTTCGCGTTTATCGCATTATCTTTAAAAATATTTTTTCCGACATCTTGAAATTATCGTGGAGTTGTTGATAGCCAATTTATTTCATATGCTCATATAGCGTAAAGATATATCAGCACTTCCGTTTGCTTTATTCGATTTATATTGTTTGTTATTACAATCACAATGGTTTGGCTGTTTTTTGACATCCCCGATGAGGCCTCGCTTGATGCGCATGTTGACAAGGTGCCTACGTGTTTATTACCCACTACCTCCTTCATACTGGCTCCAGGAGACACTTGCTCATTGTTGGAACGGATGGGGTGCACGGTCGTCGTGGACGTGTTAAGCTCGATGATTGGTTCCATGCACTCAGTGTGGATCGGACTACGTTCCAGCCACTGCCTTGTGTGAGATTGATACCCGAAGTACAGCGTACTTGTGTTTGCTTGTGAATGAGTGTGGGCCGGCTCCGTTAATGAAACGTGGCTCCCATACACATGCCTCCCGGTCTTGTTCCTTCGGGTTTACACTGGATATGATATGTGTGGGTGAAGCTGTGGATGGTTCAACGCAAGCCACCCATGGTCCCTCTGTAGGCGCAGGCGTCCTGTGGCTGTCCCCGTGGAAGCCACTGTGACAGGCAAATCCGGAACCGGATGCTGCCAACCATGTGTGAGTATATTACTATGTATTTATTGTTATTGGTTCTACCTCCCTGTTAATTTTTGCGCACCTCGGACAACAGACGATTATAACCGGCTCTGGTTTTACCTTACGACACGGATAGCCTGCAGTGGACATAATCGCACCATTTCCCTGCTAATTTAGAAATTTGCTGATGCCATCTCCGTCATTCTTTTTTGGATGGCATCCTTATTCTACATACCGCATGTAAGTCGGGATTGGGTGCAGTTCCATTCGAGAATGATTAACTACTGATTTGGTGCAATGTGGTATCTTTATTGCACCTGCCTAGAACAAATGAGCCACAGATAAGCTAACTTTTTTAGGCTTATTTATCTCGGTTGTATTTCGCGATGACTTCACGTGTTGCCCATTACGATACTGTACTCATCATGATCTATGCTATGCTATCACGGCTATCTCCTCTAGCGGTGTCTAGTATGGTTACGTACCAAGAGTGACTTATGGCATCTTTATTTTCGTATTATCATTCGACCGCGATTCACATCACTATGTCAGCTCCATGGTATTGCTCACCATAACCGTAGCTTGACTAGCTGCTCAATGCCAACTTGCATGATGCTTAGAGAGCCGGTGCTTCGCAGAATAATGGTTCAGTCCATCCATGAGCTCATTCGTAATTGATGTGAGTGCGGTTTTCCGGGCGATTTGTTTGCTTGCTACAGATCAATGCTAGGGTGGCAACTTATTGGGTATGTACCCAGTTCGATGGATACGTTTGAATCAAAAGGTTATTATCGCTTGGCCGTTTACAGTACGCATAAAATGTCAAATTTGACATTTGTAACACAATGCTCAACGATTGTCCCTCGTGTGACCATTTTGGATTATGCATTCGAAGAGAAATTTCCCTGGAAAATCTGTGTCAAGTGAACAATCACGACAATTAACCGACTAGCGATTATCACGATGTCGCCATTCTATGTTCCACTCCGCAGGTTAGTGATGAGAGTGAGTATGGTTATAGTTCCAGTTATCCTTCAGCCATACTGAATTTACCGGGGCCTATGGAAACACACGTACTAACCGGATGGAAGGCAAACGTGCAGAGACCGCCTACCAGAAGTTGCATTGCACATGGCCAATCTTTTGGATGGATTAAGTAAAAGGTTGCATCTAACGGGAATGGTACGCCAGTGTGTTATTATATAACATCGGAAATGAATCGGCGCATAGCGACAATGGTTTTATGAGTACCGAATGGGCTGCACCCGGAATGTACGATATAGACCGTTAGTAAATAGCTTATGGCAACAGTAGAGTACAGGTCGGTAGGTATAAACGGTTGAGTACTTGGACATTTGCACAATAAATGCGAACACTGTTTGGAAAGTCGCATGTTTGACAGTGGGCAGCGGGACTTAGTTGATGTCACTTGTTAATACCAAAGGTTGCGCATCAATCGTTCTTTGAGTAGGTGCACATGCCTCGGGCAGCACATGACCGAACCGGTCGGAGACACAGAGAGCCAGAAATGGACACTGTATCGCATTCGTACGCTGTGTGATCTCCCACATCAGCTACTCAAACCAGACTGTACATGTAGAGAGCAACACCTAAGTGCACACTATTTCACTGTACCAGTAGTCTAGTCATCATTCTACTTAGCAGTTGCTTTACTATTGCCACATCGGGTTCCTTCAAATATGGATGCCCAAGATTTAAGGCAGTCACGTCTAAATGTTGAAGAAAACATCAACAGTTCGTATTGGGTAGTTATTCTCATGCCTGCGAAAGTGGTTGTTAGCCTGACCTCCAAACGAAACCCATACATGTTTGTCGTACCATTGATGATGATGATGTCTAATGTGTCTCTATCCAGTTTGTGACAGCTCACACTTAAGTTTGGATAAACGCATGTACATATGTTGTATTCGAACTGCCATTGGACACAGATGACGCCAATCTATGTAACTATGTGTATACCGAATGAATTCCACGAGGATCTTCATACCGCTTTTGTACAGTTAACGTAGTGCAGTAAAACAATATTCGAACAAACCGAAAATAATAGTACCAGAACATGAAGAAGGTGAGTTTATGACAAACTCATGTTGATTTCAGGTGTTGCGAATCCAAGGCAAATTTGATCGATGCGAATTCCGTGGACTGCTCAAAAGGGCGGTCTCTCAGGTGCCGGAGAAGGCACTATTGTATGCGGAATAAATGCATCATGGGTATGTTCCCATCCAATTTACTAATCCAGGCCAATAAGGCGGCGTATGTGGTACGTTTGTCTGCGTGATGAGTAATCTTGCATTTCAGAACTAGATGTTGCTTGAGCTCCCCTGTGTGGATGCGCCTGATGTGAATGTTGACAAGGTGCCTACCTGACTATTACCCACTACCTCGTCCATACTGTCTCCAGGAGACAGTTGGTCGTCGCTGGAGGGGGCGGAGTGCACCGTCCTCGTGACGGTGCTAGGCTCAAAGAGTGGTTCCATGCAACCTGTGTGGAACGGGCTACGGTCCAGCCACCGCCTCGTGTACGTCTGGTGTGTATGATTTCCCAATTAGGCCGGAATGCTTCCGTTCTGCTTGTTGAAGGAGTGTGGGCCGGCTCCGTTGATGAAACGTGGCTCCCATCCGCATGCCTCCCGGTCTTATTCCTTCGGGTTTACACCGGATATAGGGTGTGTGGGTGGAACTATGGGTGGTGCAGCGCAAGCCACCCATGGTCCCCTTTGTAGGCGCAGGCGTCCTGTGACTGTCTCCATGGACGTCACAGCGACAGGCAAATCCGGATACGGACGCCGCCAAATCATATATATATATATATATAGTCAGTTAACAGACATTGCGCCATCCGAACCATGGCAGAAACAGTGAAGATAGGAACACGAACCGCGATTTAAAAAATGGGAACGATTTTTTGGGTTTTACTAACGTTATTTTGAATTTTTTGTTTTGTGCGTTTGTTGTGTGTACTAAAGGGGGGTGTAATGGTAGAACAACATTGACGCTACTGATATCTGTTGCGGGCATGACATCCAATATTTCCAACCACTGCGATTCAGCATCTCGTGGTTCCCAACCTGGAAGATGGACTGGTCCTCCTGCCGCCAAGCTTGAGGTTGCCGCCTTTATGCTCCTTCAATTCATCGGCTCTCCACCGCGGCGCTTTTTCTAGTCGCTCCCTGGGAGCGCAGATAACGCTCGACGTGGAAGACGATGGACTGGCATACGCAGAAGGTGCCTGTGCCAACGCATGCGATGTCGGAGAATAACGTCCTGAAGACTGGCACTACTCGCTCCGAGCACGCGGTCTCGCACCTCTGCGTTGCTTACGTGGTGTTGCCACCACACCCGAGCAATTCTTCCTAGACAACGATTATCGAAGGCTGACAGCCGCTTCATGTCTTCCGAGTGAATGGGACAACAGTACGAGAGTACTGCACGGACGGAAGCATTGTACACCCTGCCCTTGAGCTTGAGACTGACATCACGACAACGCCATAGGTGTCTCAGTTTGATGAATGCGAGACGGACCTTTGCAATCCGTTGTGAGACTTCATCTCCAACACCGCCACTAGCCGTGATGCAACTTCCTAGATAAGTAAAATAAGGGACTTGCTCCAGAACATGTCCAGTAACGGTGGGCGCGGGTTCAGGTACCTGCCAGTCCTGGAACAGCATTTTACATTTTCCGGAGTGAATCATAAGCCGTACTTAGATGTCTCTATCGCTAAGCGGTCCAAAGCGCTCTGGATGGTTTGTGGGTCGTCCCCCAGCAAGGCGATATCCTCGGCGTAGTCCAAGTCCGTGACTCTGGCTCCAGGGAGGAGCTCAACACCTCAGTTCTGGACACCTTCCAGTGCTCTTTGGACAAGATCTTCGATGGTGATATTGAAGAGGAAAGAGAAAATAGGGTAACCTTGGAGAACACTGCTGGTCACAGCAAATGAAGAAGAGAGCGTGCCGTAAGCCATGACTTTGCCCGACGTGTGACTGTAAAGTTCTTTCAGGATGGTTACAAACTTGTCGGGCGCACCTTTCTTCAGTAAACAGTTCCACAACGCAGATTTATCTACTGAATCAAATGCCGCTCGAATGTCCAAAAACACCACGGTCGTTGGCCGCCGGTCGATGTGACGGTTCGAGAAGTTGGCGAAGCGTGAAGATTTGGTCGATGCAGCCGCGGCCTGAACGAAATCCGGCTTGTTCTTCTCGGGAATACTCCTCTCTAGTCCTTGAGGAAAAAAAGCTGCTGTAGCTCGTCCCCAAGTTCCCCTCTTAGTATGGGCCTCGTAAAGATGAGGGATTAGGGAAGAGAAAGAACGAAAGAGAGATACCACGCTAAGGAGAGACTCTACCTTAGGGTCTACAGATTCCATGGTCTAAAAATATCGCAAAGATTGAAGCTACCGTATGCAAAAGTAAACTGGAAAATATGGAAAATAAATGGAACGAGCTCATTGGAGAAAAGTTCGAAGTATCCGGCGCTGAGATTCTTCCGGAGTCGGGGTCACCAATTTAGGGAGTAGCCTTTAGCATGAGCCCGGATAGTGAGTCGAAAAGGCAGATCGGGTTGCAGGAAAACTTTTATTCCTTGGTTCGTTGGTGTGTTGAGAGCAGGAGAGGCGACCCTTGTCAGCTCCGTCGATTCCGATTCAGTGCAGGTTTGACACAACTGGCTGCGAAGCGGTATTCCTCTGGAGATCGTCGCCGTTGCAGCAGGAGCAGCAGAGCCCTGCGATACTCAACAGATGGCAGTCAAGCAGCCGTTTGAAACTTTCCTCTGTCGGTGCATCCGAAATGATCTCCGGTATGTTGTTCCAATGATTCACTACAAGAATTAATAGGACAGCCTCTGGACAGACGTGAAGTATTCGGCAGTTGTACAACTTACACTTGTGACCTCGTGTTGAGCCGTCCACATTGAGCCGAAAGTGCTTTTGTACCTCACTCTCAACTTCTCCTCTTAGGATCCGTCTGGTGTAGATAAGATCTCCACGGCGCCGACGATAATCCATTGGGAACATGTTCAGCTTTCTGAGTCGAAGAGGGTAAGCAAAATCTCGAATCTTCATGGCGGATTTCGAGCCTCGCCTCTGAACTCTTTCTAGCAAGTCGCATTCAGATTTTAAGAGAGGAGAGGTAGCTGGTAGCCTATTCTCCAATATCGGGCGGATATGTCATGTGAACAGCGTTCTAAAAATAGTCGGAGTGATACGGGAGGAGGAACTGTGTAGAGCACTCAGTATCCTGTTTGCGGCCGCGATCTTTCTCAAGGTGTCTTGGGAAGTTCTAAGGTCATATGGCAGGACAACCCCCAGATCCTTCTCGTGCAGAATATTCTTGAGAAGATATCCACCAACGTTGTATACACTGAATGAACCCGGGTTACCAATCGGAAGAACAGCACATTTGTCGTGGTTAACGGGTAGTTGCCATTTGACGGACCAATCGTGCAGCTGGTCCAGCGCCGTTTAGAGTCCGTTCGCGTCCTCAAGACGAGCTACTTCTGACCATAGCTTGAGATCATCAGCGTAGACTAAGCAGTCGGCTTGAAGAACTGCAGGGAGGTCATTAATGTAGAACTTGAAAAGTTCCGGCCCAAGGACAGAGCCTTGTGGGACTCCGCTAGCCATAGACACAGAGCCAGACAGCGTTTCGTTCACCTTCACTTGAAGAGTCCGATCTCTCAAGAAGTCCGCAACCCCTGCAAGGACGTTCCCGATGACGCCGATGCTCTTGAGTTCGAGCAGAAGTCGTTTGTGTGGGACTTTGTCAAAGGCCTTGCTGAAGTCAATGTAGATAACATCTAGGTGTCTCTGGTCGTCTGCCGCTTTGACCCACGTTTCTCTGGCAACCAGTAGCTCAGAGATGCAAGAGGGAGCACTGCGGAATCCTTGCTGAGCGGGGGAGATGGCGCACAGGCTTTCGCAGTGGGTTTGGAGGGCGCGCTTGACGATCCGTTCCATGATCTTGCAAATCACAGACGTCAGGCATATCGATTGATAGTTTGCAGAATCGTGTCGGTTCCAACCTTTGTACTTAGGCACTACAATCCCTACTTTCCAGTAAGGTGGTAGGCGGCCGCCTGCAAGAGAACGCCGGAAAACTTGATGTATCGGCTCAGCAATGTATTCTGCTACCATCTTGAGGAATAACGGGTGAAGTCCATCAGGGCCCGGTGCGGAGTTAGGGTTCAGTTCAAGAAGGAGTCTCTTGACTATCTCGGGATTGATTTCGACTTGCTCGAGAGGAGGGTAATGCGTTGCCAGATCGACAGTGGGTAATGACGGTTCCACGGAGTAGATCGAGGTGTACTGCGAGGCTAGTAGTTGAGCCTTCTCGTCATCTTCGTAGAGCACTGTGTCCTCTTCCTGGCAGGATAGAGTAGGGATACCATTGCCAGCCTTGGTGATTCGTTTCAGGTACGAGAACAGGTTTTTGGGCAGGTTCGTGATTGCATGGTTAGGCTATGTTCGAATTGTGATCCTTTCTGTCGCTTTCTTAGAGTGTACAGATTTCTGACCACTTTGTACTTTGAATAATCTGACTTTACCTTTGTTGACTTGGACATGTTCCACAGTTTGTGTCGTCTCTTCATCAGGGATCTCACCTCTCGGTCGATCCAGAAGGGGCCTTTGGGGAAAGGCCTGCCCTTGGTGATAGGAACAACTTTTTGGATGACCGACATCATCTTCGAGCGTAGTAAGTTCCATGCTTCATCAAGGTTCAGGGGTTGTGGAATGTTCCAGTCTGTGGTGCTTGCCACTTCTTGTAATCTGGATGGGACAACACTCCAGAAGTTGCGACGGCTTTTCCCTATATTATATATAGCAGGGCAGCATGCCCAAAAGAAGGAGATTGTGGAGTGGTCACTCCGGCAGAGTGGTTTTAGAATCTTCAGGCTATGGACATCAAGGAGCGCTGATGTGAGGACGAGATCCAGTATGTTTGGTGTTTGACCCGGTATCATCCCTGTTGGCGCTAAGATGTGCTGGATCAAATTGCATTCGTGACTAACGTCGAGAAAGCCAGCCTCGAAGGAATCTTGGTACAGATCACAGTGAAGGAGGTTCCAGTTGACACTATGTGCATTGAAGTCGCCCATTAGCAGACAGTTCCTTCCTAGTCCATTGGTTTTTACAGACTGTAATAGACGGATGCCTGAGCTCAGTGGAGCTCTGTAAGCCACACCGAAGGTGTGCAGCTGATAGCCGTCATGAATTCGGCACCACAGTATCTCTGAGGCTCCGTCATTGTCGCAGAGCTTTGATAACGTAGACCTTGAGGCAGGACCTCGAGTAGAGAATTACTCCACCCCCAGTCCGCCGACTGGAGCGATCTGCTCGTGAGATTTGATATCCTGATATGCTAACCTCAGTGTCCTGGATATCTGTTGCTAACCAGGTCTTCGTGAAAGCCAGTAGATCTGGCTGATGCTCGGTAATGAGAACAAGATTCCCGTCGAGCTTGTTTTTAAGACTGAGTAAATTGGCAAATATCACTCGCTGACCGCTATTTAGACATGGGCGCTGGGTAGCAGAAGGATTGGCTTCCAGCGAGTTCTCTGGGTTTTATGAACAACGCAAAAATTCTCAATGTGGAGATCAGTTTCGCCGTTCGTTCGGTGAGTTCGAAGTTCGTTGACGGCTTGCCTCATCTTGACTCTATCTTCTGGGGAAGTCTATCAGATCTAAGAAGGTTTCTCCTTTGAGACGCGAGGTACGTCTGAGGATGCGGCGCCATTCATCCTCATCTTGACAGAGGACTTCTAGCGGGCGAGTCTTGGATAGATCATCCTGCTTTCTACCTAGACGGAAAGCTGAGACGATGTTGATACTCTGCTCACCTTCATCAACCAGGATGAATACCATCCGCTTCAAAAAAGCCTGGTCGTCAAGAATCCTTCAGCTGATGATTCTTTGTCGGATTCAGGAGCATTCGTAAGTATTAAACAACACTCACGAGGTGTTTCGTTTCCTCCTAATAGACTTGGCTTTTGCGGGGCTGGCTTTTCTTTAATGAGCGGCTCAAGTTAGGTAACTTTGTAAATAATGAGCTCCAGTTGCGTTGGGTTGCATTTTGTCTTAGGCCTTGAAACTGCTTGTTTCGTCTGTCTTTTGACCGGGTTCATCGCCGATGTTCCTGCAGCGTTTATGCCCGCCACAGCAGAGTAGGTCCTCGTCTTTATTTTTGGCTTACTTGCATCCAGCTGTTCTTTACAGACACTACTCTGCGTTAGTAGTGCACGCTCTGAGGAAGAGGTGATCTGCCTTCGACTTTGATCTGGATTGACAGGACCGACAGGCAACAGTGTTCCCTACAAAGTTGTTGAGGAGGCACGGCTTCTTTTCCCCTTAGGCGTAGAATACCCAGACCCAGACAGGCCCATAGATGAGACAGGAGTTTCGCAGTCAGAGTTAGACCGAGCTTGTGCAGGAGTAGTAGGTCTGCTGAGGGGACGTAAGCTCATCAGCAGATTTTTGTCCTTAACCACTGCTAGACACGGGTCGCAGTGAAAGCTTATGCCCTTGGAGGCAGTGTGCTGAAGACAGTGGTAGAGATCCTGACCAATGTTACAGCAAACTATGTGCATCCATCTGATGTGATATTTAAAGCACGTGTCGCGAATCCAAGCGTTTGCGGTCCGGCAACTTGTTTTGTAATCAGTGTTCGTGCAAGTAGCAACGTGAGAAAAGGGGACCGGTAATTTTATAATGGGCAACGCGGAGTCATCGCGCGCCACGGTTCCAGGGGCTTACGGTTTGGCAGCTGCTTATGTAGACAATATATTCGGACAAAATGCAATTTGAGATCGGGCGACAGAAGCACTTCTTGCAGAGGACAATGGGCACGCAGTACATGATGCATGCACCATGGTTCACTCTAAAATGATAGCTCCCTTTACTTTGCTTTCATTTGACTAGCGCAGGAGGGTGGGCTTCCCACTCACGGACAGCGGAATCAAAAACGCCGTCCGAAGTGTTACCACCAACAGGTACTCCCATACCCAACGGGAAGTAAGCCGGTTTCCGATTTTGATGATTTGTCTAGATCCTGTCCGAGAACAAATAGGCCTTTATGGCGCGCCACTATTCTTTCCGGCTTATTTACCTCAGAAATAGGACTGTCCTTTGTGTGTGTGAAACGTAGGGTCAACTCATGGTGGTAGCCAGAAGAGCGTATTGCTTCGGACTGAAGCCAGTACTGGATCCATGATACAACCGATTACAGACGTCACATTGCATGCCACCAGTCAATCCGGTAATGGATTGAAACAACTCGCTTTGCCACGTGTAACCGCCAAATCAGCAGATACACCGCGGAGCAAAATACAGCTCTCATCAATAGCGTGACAAGTTGATAGAAGCTAGCGGAGAAGACAAGCAAGAATGGTATGAACCGTTGAACTGTTGAAAAATTCAAATGTGCAAATAGCGATAGACAGACACCTTAGAAACCACAACACTGAGGAAGTAGTTCCACAAGTTAACAATGCCAAGAGGATGCATCACCATAACGAAAACTAAGAAACTGGCGGTGTGTGATAAAGCGTACGTAAATGTCTAAGACGCAACGCATTGTTGGAAAACACTGTACTACTTTACGCAGCATCCGTTTCCGAATTTTCTTGCCTCCATGGCAGAGCCACAGGACGCCTGTGCCTACAGAAAGACCATGGGGGGGGGGAGGGGCTTGCACTGCATTATTCACAGTTCCATCCACATGCTTCATATCCAGTGTAAACCCGAAGGAATAAAACAGGGAGGCAATTTGATGGGTCACGTCTCATCAACGGAGCCGACCCACACTCAAGCGCACACAAGTTAGTGGTTGGACCGTATTACGTGCCAAACTGGATGTAACCACCCTTGAGCCTAGCACAGCCACGAGGACCGTGCACCCTGTCCCTACCAGCAAGGATTCATAGTCTCCTGGAACCAGTACTCGAGGTGGAGGGTGTTAGACAGTCAGGCACCATGTCAAAAATTACATCAAGCGCAGTCACACCGGAGATATTGCTGGGTGGCGCCTGGGATACTAGTCGATAATCAACGACACGTAAGAGACTTGTCAAATATGGGACATTATAGTTGGGGGAGTAGGAGACTGAACCCAACGTGTATTGTGCAGGTTACAAAAATAGCAGGCAAATCAACCAGAGCAAGAAACGATGTGGCAAGATACTCCCTAAAGCAATTTGTGTCATCGAAAGTACCATCAGTAAGACAAGTGGACGTTTTGAAGGTGAAAACAACGGTAAAATCCAATGTTGCAAAATACTGAAAGAGCGTGTTTTCCGGTACACTATAGGGGTCTCCTCCTAGAAGGAGAAGGATGAAAGGCTTTGATGGAGCTGTTAGTGGGGGAAAACGGAAGGTGAGGATGGATGCGAATAGTTGCATGGGCTTCCAAGATGGGGGGTATAGCAGAGTTCGCTAGGTCCAGACATTTGTTTTTCGTTATTTATGATAATTGTATGGACCAGGGTGCATCATCGGTGGACCGTCGGGGCAAGCTGATCGTACTGCAAAAAAACTGGCTAGTCCAGAAAGATGGCGGACTAGACATTCCCTCCGTTGCAGACTTGACGGTGCGCTACGGAGGTGTCACTCCCCCCACCGCACTCCAGTCTACGGTCCTCGTCCCACGAAGAAATCCGGCGTCCTCGTCGGCAACGCCTGGCCAGGCGTTTGGCAGCCAATCCGTTCGTGGGCGTCGGCGGTCGAGGGCGACTGACTGTTCCTTGTGTCAGGAGGGCGTATTGAGCCGGCTGACGAGTCATTCGGGGGTTGCGTTTAGCCGGTTGGTGAGTCACTGGAAGGTTGACTTGACATTTCCGGTGGTTGAGTTTTTGTAAGGTATAACTCAGAGGGGGTAGGCAAGGGTTCCGGGGGGAGTGGTTTGCCATCGGAGAGGGAACATGACATGCGTGATAAAAGCAAATACGCTTTCTAAAGTATCAAGAGTTTTTAATTTTTTTCGATTTTGCAAAACGTTTGTGGACGAGGCGCACGATTATTATTAAAGACAAAGAAGGCGCATTGATGGAAATAGTAAACGTCTACAAACCCTGTGAAACGGACTGGACGTTTGACCTGTCTACCGCGTCGGTCGGTTGTCGAAGGTTGAGGGTCAAGGGGAACGGAGGGTTTTGGCGCATCCAGTGATCTGGAAGTCACCGTAGGTGCGGGTGCTTGAGTGATAACATCAGGATGGGTTGCAAGTGGTTCGTCAAAGAAAACCGCTTTGAGGCGGTCGATGGATACCATTATTCGGTGACCATTCTGGTCTAAACTGAAATGTTTCGAAGTCCGTTGCAGGAAGCTGAGAGGGCCAGTGTAGGAAGTCTGGTGAGGGCATCGCACTGCGTCGGTGCGGTATTATATCATTATACACGTTGGCTAGAGGCGGGAAACACAGCTATTGTGCCGCAATACATAAAAGAAAAAAGGGGAATGCAATAAGTGCCAGTCAGCTGAGCTACCGGTAACGGAGGGGCATCGTTCCGGTAAGCTACCAGCCGGCTAGTAAGCACCAAAAAAATTACTATGCAAAATTATATAAGGCTAAATAGTGAGATCGTGGTTGGAGGGGAGGCTGAGATAGATGGGGTTGGACAAAGGAACTCACAGCACGAACGCCACTGAGGTCGGCTTCTAGCCATATCAACAAGCGTATCCAGCCAAACGTGTTCATCATCTTTCGGACCCCAATCAGGGAGCCGAGACGCTCCGACCGAGGCCAAATTCGAAGTGAGGGCCTTCATTCTTCTCGACCCACTCTTCGCTTGGCCACCCCTACTCTTTTCCATCCCCTTTCCCGGGACGCGAACAACGCACGTCGCGGGAGTCGGTGGGCTGGCATGCTTAACATATGTCCGGGCCATCGGACGAAGGCGTGGGTGTAGGTAAAGTGTCCGCTGTGCATTTGCACGTCTCTATGCTCACGGGGCAGAGTCGGGCGTAGTGAACGCATGCGTGGATCTAGGAAAGACTCAAAGTTAGTCAGAGACGTACCCGACGATGCGAAACGAATTATCCTGGCAACTTGAGCTTTGTGCCGTAAACCAGCTCTGCAGGTGAACATTACAAGGCAGCTTTGATACTGCTGCGAATGTCTAAGAGTACGAGCGGAATGTTTCTGCTCCAGCCAGGGTCGGAGGAGTCGCAGAGCGAAGCTTTTAGCTGTCTATGGAAGCGTTCACTAAACCGTTGTCTGCTGGATGATTTGCTGTGGTATGAATGCGGCGGCAGCCTAAAAGGTTGAAAGACGTATCGAATTGTGAAGATTCGCAGGGCGTTCCTCGGTCAGTTGTGATAGTGGCTGAGCATCCGTAGTGCGATAGCCACCGATCTAAGAAGGCTTTGATAACAGTCTCAGCTGTGCAATCTATTCCGGGAATGGCTTCTGGCCATCTAGTGAAGCAGTCGACACATGTAAGAATGTATACGAATCCGCGTGAAGTAGGCAAGGACCTACCAGGTCTAAGTTAACATTGCGAGAACCGAGACTCCAGGGCGGGAATTGAGCCGAGGACTGCGGGTGTGACGATGTATTTTGGAGCTCTGGCATAGAATGCAGGCGCGAGCCCAGGTGCGAACATCATTGTTTACGCGTGGCCAAACGAAAAGTTCGGTGACCAGTTTCAAAGCTGCATGAGACTTAGGTATGATCGTCCAAGAAAGTCTTATCAATTCACTCCATGCTCGAAAGCAGCGAATGAGGTAAACTTGAACTTGATGCTTTTGAGGAGAGCTGTCGGTACCTTTGAGCGACGGCTAGTATCACTATTGATCAACACTTATCTTCGTCTCCATGTTGGATATGCAGTTCAAATCTGGCGCCCATGGTTAAAACGAGATATTCGTCACTTGGAGAAACCGCAAAGAAGAGATACCCAGGCAATACGTGGACTATTCGGTCTCAGTTACGAACTGCACCTTCGTTTGTTTGGTGTCTTCTCCTCAGGATATCGACGGTTTCGCGGTGAGCTCGTCCAAACATACCGGGTGCTCACTAAAATTAAACACCCGTATGCATCACTGCCGACCCTGGCCCCTTACAAACAATGTCGAGATTCTCACCTGAAACTAGTGACTCAACTCTCCCGTTTAGATTGTAGAAGTACCTGATCCCGCTGGTATGCATTAGCAACATATGTGGTGAACGCACCAGATATTGCGAGATTCGAGAGACTGCTAGACTTTAATCTTGGTGCTAAACGTAACAAAACAGTGTTGTAAAGTGTGATCTCTTTACTTCTGAAGCTTCACCTTCCACGCTGGAACCTATTTGATTTTACTTTTTTTGTGCATTTTTTGTAAAGTTATACTTTTTATCCCATCATACACTGCTTAACTAATGAACTATTGCTTGTGCAATATATGACGCCGGGTCATGCACGGGTGATTTACACTCCACATGCGCTATATAGACAATTTATCACCATCAGTACAAATGCTTGCATTGCATAGGCGGAAAGCACGCCGGCTTATGCATAGTTTTTTAACACAGCGAGCGATGTGAAGACGATTTATGCACATATTTTTGCAATTGGTATAATCCACCTGCGGAAAAAACGTCAAAATAGATGTGGATTATATTTACCCCACCGCGCTGAGACGACCAATTACGCACACCACTGTGCAATTAGATGAACAGCCTGAGCAATGAACAGCGTCACACAACATAGTTTACTTACATTACTCACGCACCGAGAGGTTCAGTTAAACATACAACCGTGCAATGGGTTATTCTGCATATTCAGTAAAAACTCCGAAAGAAATATACTTTATTTACAATCCGCACGCGCTTAGAAGTCAATATATACATGTCTGTGCAATGGGAAGAACTGCCCATGCATTATAAGAAGCCGAACAAAGCATAGCTTATTTACACTCCGCAGGCCTTCAGAAGTCCATTTATACACACAACTGTGCTATTGAATGAAGTGCCAGTGCTATAAGTCACGCCGACACCAAAATGGCTTACTAACACTGCATGCGCTGAGAAGGCAAGTTAGACACACATCTATGCAATTGAAAATTCTACATGTGTTTAAACAACGCCAAACATATATGGCGTTTTTTGTACTCCGCATGCGCTGCGAAGACTTGGTATCTAACATCTGTGCAGTCGGATGAATTACCGTTGCACTATAAGCCGCCAAAATAAATATGGTTTATTTACACACTGCACGAGCTGAGAATGACGTTTAAGCTCATATTTGTGCAATTGAATATTCTGCACGTGCAATAAATAGCACCGGAAGAAATATAATTTATTTTCAATCTGCAGGAGCTGAGAAGTCCACTTATGCACACAGCTGTGCAAATGGATGAGGTGTGTATTGTACCGGAAAACCCGCTCTTTCAGTATTCGGCAACATTGGATTTTACCGCTGTTTTACCTAAACGTCCACTTGTTTTACTGATGGTACTTCCGTGGACACAAATCGCTTTGGTGAGTATCTTGCTACATCGTTTCTCGCTCTGCTTGATTCGCTTGCTATTTTTGTAACCTGCACAATACACGATGGATTCAGTCGCCCCCAACTTCTATACTGTTCCATATTTGTCACGTTTCTTACGTGTCGTTGATTATCGACTAGTATCCCAGGCGCCACTCAACAATTGGTGACCCCGATCCAGAACACTCCGCCTGCCATTTTGTATTTTCATTCTGGTGAGCTCGTTCCAGTGATTATATGATTCATTAATTGTGATCATATTCTTTTCTCACCTACCACATTTTTATTCGCTTTTTGCGATGGATTATACAGAAGTTAGCGCAGTAGATCCTATCATGTTGTATAAAGTTGAGTTATCCCCACCTTTTTGTCAGAATGATTCGTCGTTACGGTTTTTGCACCTAGAATCCGTTTTTTACCTTCGTAGGATTTCTTCTGAGTTCGCCATGTATAATCAGCTAATATTTCGCCTTCCTCAGAGTATATCCTCGCAGGTGGGAGACATCATACTTTACCCTCATCTTGTAATGAAATGCGTGACTCTTAAACAGGCTATTATTCAGCGAATCACGCCATCTGACAAGGTCTGACTGCAGCAACTATTTAGTGATCTGCAGCTAGGAGATGGGATGCCCTCAGGCTTGTTGCGCGAAATGCAACAGTTCATTGCTACGTCCAACATTGATGTAGGGATTCCCCACAATCTGTGGATGCAATGCCTTCCTGCAAACACCCAGACTATCCTTGCGGTAGCAAGTGATTTGCCAATCACAGCAATTGCAGATTTAGCAGACCGCGTCATCGAACGGCACCAAGCAGCGGCTGACACTAAAGCACCTAAACAGCTTTCTGCTGGCGCAACCACACCGACACCCGCGACTAACCAGCCGTCGACAACAGACGCATTATCATCGCAGATAGCGTTACTTCAGCGCCAGATCGAGGGACTCACTTTAACCGTAAGCACCGCAGCCGCTCTGGATTATCGCCCCGTCGCACAAAACCTGATACCCCAGGTTACTGCTTTTACCACTCGCGTTTCGGTACTAAAGCCCGTAAGTGCGTACAGCCATGTAGCTACTCCGCTACAGATAATCCGCAACGCCGGCCTGTAGTGGCCACGAATGACGTCGGCAAAACTCAGAGCCGTCGCATCTAGATTAGGGATTCTGATTCTGAGACCCAGTTCTTAGTTGATACCAAAGTGGAAGTCATTGACATTCCCTCTATGCTAGGTGAGCCTATCGCTGCTTTGTCGACAAGCCTCAGTGCCGCTAAATACACGCCAATAGCCACCTACGGTCATCGATCACATACCCTGGACCTTGGTCTTCGGCTGGGTATTCAACGCAGCTGGAGTCCCCTTTATCATTATCGGCATTGACTTTCTCAGGCATGTCGACCTCTTGGTCGATGCGAAACGCCAGATGATAGTCGACACTGCAACGAAACTCAGTGTACGTGGCATCACCGCCGATATCGCATCTATAACATCGGTCTGCACCTTTCCCTAGACCTCGTCAGACCATGCCAACGTCTTTTCCCAGTTTTCCAAGCTCGTTCAGCCAATGTACACAGCTTTTCTCGTGGCATCTTAAGTCACGCACCATATACGGACGAATCGCCCACCCGTCCCATACCGTCCAAGCCGACTATCTCCCGAGCAACTTAAGGTATCTAGGGCGGAGTTTGAGCACATGCTTGAACTAGGAATCATCCATCCTTCCGAAAGCGTTTGGTCCTCTCCCCTGCAAATGGTCCCATATAAATCTGGTGACTGGCGCCCTTGCAATGAATACCGTGCACTCAATCGGCTAACCGTGCCATCCCATACACGCAGGACCTTACCACATGCTTCACAGGTAAGACGATCTTCAGCAAGATCGATCTGGTTCGCGCCTATCACCAGGTACCTGTAGAAGAAAATGATATTCCTAAAACAGCAGTCATCAGTCCTTTCAGCTTGTTCGAATTTTCAAGTATGCCATTTGGACTGTGCAAAGCAGCACAAACATTCCAACGCTTCATCTACGACGTCACTCTTGGCGCAATCGCTGGGTGGCCCCTGGGATACTAGTCGATAATCAACGACACGCAAGAAACGTGTCAAATACCGGACAGTATAGTTGGGGGGGGAGGCGCCTGAACCCAACGTGTATTGCGCAGGTTACAAAAATAACAAGCGAATCAACCAGATCAAGAAACAGTGCTTCAAGATACTCAACAAAACAGTTTGTGTCAACGGAAATGCCGCTAGTAAAACAAGTGGACGTTTTGAAAGTGAAAACAACAGTATAATCCTATGTGAAATACTGAATGAGTGTATTTTCTGGTACATTGCGCTATCAGACAACCAACATAGAAAGAAAGAAAGAGCGTACACGAAAAATTGACACAAGATATGCAGCAGAGTAACAGAATTCAACATACCAAATAAAGAGGAATGAATTGTATCCAGATTAAGAAGAACTAGCTTAAATGAAACTTGATGCAGTCCAGCTGTGGTAAAGAAATATCCTCAAAGCAACATCAACCTTAGCATGAGACAAGGTAAATATACAAATATATATATATACATATATATATACATATATATATATATGGTTGCAGGCATCCGGTTTCGGATTTGCCTGTCACTGTGGCAAGCCACAGGACGCCTGCGCCTACAGAGGGACCATGGATGGCTTGCGCTGCATCACCCACAGCTCCAACCACATACCCCATATCCAGTGTAAACCCGAAGGAATAAGACCGGGAGGCATGCGGATGGGAACCACGTTTCATCAACGGAGCCGGCCCACACTCCTTCACAGGCAAACACAAGCACGCTGTATTTGGGGAATCAACCGCACACAAGGCGGTGGCTGGACCGTAGTCCGCTCCACACTGAGTGCATGGAACCGCTCTTTGAGCCTAACACGGCCACAAGAACCGTGCACCCCGTCCCCTCCAGCAACGACCAACTGTCTCCTGGAGCCAGTATGAACGATGTAGTGGGTAATAGACAGGTAGGCACCTTGTCAACATGCTCATCTAGCGCAGCCACACTGGGGATATCAAACAACAGCCATTCAATTTAAACGACAAGCTGAGATAAAATAAATCCAATAATGCATACAGATACGGTGGCATAACTCTTCGCTAAATTACCATATGAAGTAAGTTGGTCAGCAACAAATCCGTGATAAGTAAGAAATGTCCACAAGTTACTTAAAATGCTACAAACGCAGCAAAATTACCGAAGATAAGCGCAATTAGTGTAAGCAACGTGGCCAGTTAATAGAACATTATTCAGGGAGGCAGAACAAACCAAATAAAGCGGAATGAAATTTATCCAGCTGAAAAAAGACCTAGTTTAAGTGTAAGTTGGTTTAGCCCAACTGCGGTGGAGAAGCATCAAGAATGCGACATCAGCCTCAGCATGGGGCACACATACATACATGGTTGGCGGCATCCGGTTTCGGATTTGCCTGTCACTGTGGCAAGCCACAGGACGCCTGCGCCTACAGAGGGACCCGTGGATGGCTTGCGCTGCACCACCCACAGCTCCAACCACATACCCCATATTCAAGAATGCAACATCAGCCTCAGCATGGGGCACACATACATACATGGTTGGCGGCATCCGGTTTCGGATTTGCCTGTCACTGTGGCAAGCCACAGGACGCCTGCGCCTACAGAGGGACCATGGATGGCTTGCGCTGCACAACCCACGGTGCTAAATGCAAACCATCGGTCGATATGAAGAAGTGTTCAGTTGTTTTGCGCGATGAAATGGGTGAGTTTGTAACCAAGTTTAAATCTATGCAGAACGATATAATCGAGCTTAAACTCAAATTATCATTACTTTCTCATATTGGGAATGCTAACCGTAACATTAAACTCCTTACGGCATAGGCACATGCAGCAAAATAACCCACTCTAGATCATCTCAAAATGCTGCTGCTTTCGTTGATGCCATCTCATCTGGACTACTTAGCAGAGTGAGATGTTATACTAATGCATTTATGTTTAACATCGAAGAAAAAATTCCACTGGAATTAATAGAAATAATTCTGTTTGAAACCGGAGCCATGAGCGATGTGTATTGCATCTGTATAAGGCTGAGGAAAAGCGTATAGAGATCAGACTGTCCCATCCTTTTCAAGTCTGCGACTCTAAAACTGTCAACAACTTTATTAAAAGTCGCGATCTTATCGCCAATGACACCACTCTCAAAAAGGTAAAAATTGTCCCGGACAGGACTCCGTTACAAAAGAAAATACAGAAAATCCTTCAGCATCTGGTCCGGAAGAAATACTCCCCACGCAATCACCACAGGCGTCTGCCATTCCAGCAGCCCGCGCGTCCCGGTTAAGGAAACCAGTCCTTAAGTTGTCCCGGCTACATGCATCACTACCGAATACGATCCGATTCTATCAGCCATTTGCTTTCTGCCAAACCCTTTGTTACTCTAAACACTCCCCATTTACCTGTCACAGCCCCGCAACATCTCACACCCGACGCAACCTAAAAGTCCCATGATACCTGAAAACCTGTTTCCACTTTGGTCCACAGACAGAATTTCACGGTTTCAGCGAAAACGTTACGCGCACAGCCCCATGTGTTCAAATCAATCAAGACAAACATTGTTTACGCCAGTATCAGGTGAACCAGCTGCATCTGTTGACTTAGGCTGCTCTCATAACACACTCACTAGCCGAGTCAAGCGCCTATCTTCTGTTTCATCTTGGCCCCAAAATGCTGAAACTGTACTAGATCGTCCCACTACCTCTGACGACAGCCCATGCTACCAACAATGTAAGAAGCCTTAATTCAACCTTGCTGAAAGCAAAGTCAGCCATTAAGACCCGTTTCAAACTTTCATCTGATCAGCTGTTGAAACACTCTAGAATAACTGGTGTTGCGATACTTTTGCCTCGCCTCAAAACATCTTTAAACATATCTGCTAGAAAGATGAAATACGATCGCAAACACCTAAAGCCATCCACTTCCCTGACAGTCTCTCATCTTCACGCGATGTCGCCGAACAGAGCACCAAAATGTTTTCCTACACGTAACCAGTTCCGAGATGAGGTCACCGCTCTGCATCCTGCCTAATTCACCCCATGTCCATACTCCTCGCATATGGGATCCAGGGCACAGCATGTTCATCCCCCTTTTTAAGAACTTACCCAACCAACCAACTCGTAAATCCATACCTCACTCCACACTCCGATGCCCTTAACCATTTTTTGGGAACCAGGCAGCATTCCCACTGCCTCCACTGCATCCTCAATGGCCCCAGCTTCTTCAAAATGCCTAAGTGTCCCATTTGCAGGCTCTTATGTAGAAACATCTACGACCCATCTTATCCACCTCGTTTTCTCCTCCATGTCCTACTTTACTTCACCATCCAGGGTCAAATCAATAACAAATGCTCCATGCCTCAGAAAAATATATCTGTACTTCTCTTAAACGCTCGATCTATCACTAATAAGATGCATTTTCTCCGCTAAGATCAATCTCAGATGCAAAATTGGTTACGGGAGGACCTCGACTAGGCCGCAGTTTCACGGCTAAGCATGATAAGCCAACCAAGAGTAAAACGGCTACAATCCACAAAACAAGTGATATGCATGGCGCTTCCTCTTGGATAATCTGTTCTGGCAGTTATATAGAGTTTCCTAGCGCTCTCTTTTATGCGATGTGATAACAATGGGGAGCAGCGAATAACAACCGCATTACCTACTAAATCCCAGTTGCACGCGAATCCGCTGCCTCAAGCTACGAATTGTCATGTCCCGCCTGAAGTCTGCTATGGCCAATATCCAAGCTCATCGAGAATATCGATGGACGCGGTCAAATTGCTTGATAATAAAAGGACGGTTGACCTAGATTTATCGCAAGCATCACTGTGCGTCTCTGTTTCGTCATTTTTCCTAACTGACTCACCTTCGCTTTTAAGTTCTTTTTTTAAGGACTCAAATGGCTTGGTATTCTACTTGCTTAGCTATCTCCACAGTTTCGTTTTGCCCTTTGAGTTTACTTTTTTTCTTTCTTACTTCACGTAACCGGCCCAGCAGGGGCTGCTAGGGCAGGATACGTGGGCACTAAAAGGTTCGACAGGGTGTGATGCGGTCTTTGTTTTAGGTTCATCAGTGTTTCAAAGTCTGCCAACTCTTGGTTCAACGACCCGCTGAAGAAGGAACACTCACGGGATAATCCTATCGTTCCGGTCCCGCTTGAACTTGAACTTGTGCCAATAAGCAACCTCCGTTATCTATGCTGAGTCATCAACGATTCTGTGCAGTCTAAATCATACAATGAGAAGACGGGTGTCGCACGATGATATCATTTCGCGCTTTCTAAACACATGCAAACGAGCGACATTTAACTATCACGAAAGGGGAAATCAATGATTTAAATTGTGTCAGAATGGAAGAAACATAAGGGTATAAACTCCAACAGAATCACAAGGTTTGAGACAAGTGTCACTATCCCTAGGGAAGCTTGAGCGTGACAATAAACTGTTTTTTTTCACATATAGGTCCAGACGGCTGTGATTAATTGCCACAGCTTCCGCGAGCTTGAGTATCTTAGCGTTTGCATTGCGGTTGATAACCGGAAAAGCCAAGTTAGAATCGATTTGGTACCCCATTCCAAGTAGATGTCTGGCTATCGAAGAAACCGGAACTTTGAAACTTGACTCATGTCGCTGCGATTGTTCTGCCAAACTTGTAGCAAACCATTTTGGGATGTGCTCACCGATCCCATTCTAACACCATTTGAACCATTGATTTCCCCTTTCGTGATCGTTAAATGTCGCTCGTTTGCATGTGATCAGAAAGTGCGGAATGATATCATCGTGCAACACCCGTCTTCTCATTGTATTATTTAGACTGATACACTGAAACCATTGCTTCAATATTCTGTGCAGGTTGACTTCGATAGGGTACATATACATATCAGTGAGTTACCAATTTAGAAATAATGAAATGAAATTTCTTGTGCCTAGATGTACCAGGACAAGGGAGAAATACTTCCTGATAGTTTATTCCAACCGATGGAACAAGCTGCCAGAAAACATTCAGCATACCAAACCTCTGAAGAACTTTAAGAAATAAAGGAGCCCCTTGCAGCGAACCCAGTAACAAACGTCGATTGCAACGGAAGGAATAAAGGAAGTAGTTGGAAGCAATGTATGTAACGTATAACGAATGTTTAGGAGCTAGAAATATCACTTTCAGCCTAATTTTCTTCATCTATTCGGCCATGCCTTCTTCGTGTCCACAATTTCCACATGGTGCTTGAATAGGAGAAGCGCACTAAGCCCATATCTCTATTGTTTATCCATTTCCCTTCTATGCTTATGCCCATATAGCCCATCTCGCTGCGCTCATGTCCCCATGGGATCCAAAGTCGGAAACAAACAGAGCTGTTTACTTTCCTCCTTGGTTAGTCTTATTTTCACTTATATTCAGCTATGACTACCTCGCGGCTCTCGTATCTACATGGAAGCGGAAATGGGAAACAAACCGAGTTGCTATCTTCAAAGTGCCTACTTTTGTTACGTTCGAAATTGGCACTGTCTCGATATGTAAAGAATGTTGATAGGGATAGAACCCCATTCCAAATGTACTTACATCCTAACGCTAGTTGATCATAGCATATTCTAAGAATTAGAGCATAGGTAACACCCCGCTTATGGGTTCGTCTCTTCTCCCGCACTAACTATCGTCACCACTACTTGTGTGTCTCATTGTAATATGTTCTTTATAAAATGTATTCTTGCAGCCAAACGTCACGTTCTTTGTGCGCAATTAAGGCCAAGCAATGTCATCGTCAATCATCTAAATTCCAAAACAAGTAACTAAAAATTACTATATTATATTTTACTACGCTTTCAATTAAGGTTCCATTTTGATCTAACGATATACAGACGATACATAACCCTTCTTTTTTAGTTAACTTCCGTCATTTCTTCCACAAAATTTGCTATGGATGACATCTTTAAGCGCAATGAACGGAACATGAAGATTCGAAACATCCACTAGCATTGGTAGTGCTCAAGAAACAAAACAAGTTATACTGTCATGAAGAAATCCAAGAGTACACTAGAACTTTCATTATTTGAGATTCCTGCCTCATACCTGTTAAGCTCTGCACTTGGACATATTTACTTAACATAATTTGTCAGCAAGAAACATTGGAGCAGACCCTGCTTTGGAGCAGTTTCTCACAAAGCCGATGAATATACTGCTTATTTAGTTAGTTATTTATATATAGTTGTTTGCATTGGTTTCTAGATTTACCTGGCACTACGACTGCGAACAACCGCAGGACATGTACCCGTTTAATTAAGGAATTAAGCGTACCGACGTACACAAGACGATGGTAAAGTTCTTATCCCAGCACTGCCACAAGAACTGTGCACCCCCTCAAGCGCTGCCACATGCACAGACCACCTGCAGCGATGATGTAGCACACATGACAAATAGACCCCATTATGGCCTAGTTACGTAAACTGGAACGGAGGCAGCTTACTTACCAAGCGCTGTGCTAATGCTACCTTACTAAGCTTGCTCGTCACCTCTTAGATGTTAGCCCCTGATTGCCACGTTGATAGCTTACCAGAAAGGCTTAGCGGAGACACACCTGACTGCATCTGGTATAGCATCAGGTGCTTGACGTCGATGACCCACGCCCCACTGGCGACTGGGGCTTGTGTAACAGGCCTTCTGCTTCTTTTACGGTACACAAGGGCAACAACATTATTGATGTGCTAGCACCATTGACGACGATCCACTGCCATTGCTTCCTAACACCTAAGTCAGCATTAGCTCCTGATAAACTAACTCACTGTTAATGTGGATTTGGTTTGTCCGAGCTCCGCTTTCCCGTACTATGATGGCCGTACAGCATGTGCTTTGATAGCCTGGTCGGCGGATATGTCAGAGCCGCCTCAGTTATCGGGGAAGAAGTACGCAGCAGTAGTTATGTCAATACATACGGCTCGAGTGCCTCCGTTCACACCGCGGCACCGAGCCCAAAGAAAGCGTAGAGAGCCTATAGAAGAATTAACAGATCGCTCTACAGCACGCACCGTGTTAGGGTGGACAATTAAAAGTACAAATGCTCATTCGTTACATCAGGAGACACATAGTGAAACGATTTGTTAGCAAAAGATGCAAGTTTGTAGCCATTTAGAAGGAAATTTGCAATCAAATGTCGGGGGAAGTCAAGGCCTATGGCAGACTCGCCTCTTAGTTTGCTGCAAAGGTTGCCCAATTTCCCCTTACTTCTTCAATTCTGCCATCAAATGTCGTCCAACGCATATCGGAAGGTATCCAAAACCGCGGTGTTGAACTTATCCCTGCTGAGAGTCACAGACTTGGATTACCTCGATGAAACCGCTTTGCTGGGGGACAATGAATTAGCTGTACATAGGGTTTCTAACCGCTTGTACTTCAGCACAGTCAGTTGTAAAACACCACCCCAAGATGGACACGTGCCTTTGCCAGCCCCACCATTGCTGGTGATGTCCCTTGCTTCACTTATCTAGGGAAGTGTTTCACGGCTGGTAATGGTGTTGAAGATGAAGTCTCAAAACGGGTCGCGAAGTCCTGCCTTGCACTCGTCAAACCCAGGCACCTATTTCGTTGTTGTATATCAGCCTTAGGCTGAAGCGTAGGATGCACCTTACTTCCATCCTTGCCAACCTGTGGTACAGCTGTCGGAAGACGTGAAACGAATGTTGGCTATTAGCAGCCGTTTTCTACTAAGGATCATGCATTTTCGTGGCCACAGAATCTAAGCAACACAGAATTCTGAGACCCAGTGTTTGGAACGAACAGCATTTGCCTCTAAAATGCTATTCTCCTACACCGCAGGCGCTGGCTCGGGTACTTATTACGCATGCTAGCCTATCGCCTTCTCCATCGAGAGTTAGTTACGCTTCTCGGAAGCGACTAGAAAGAAGTGCTGTGGCAAACAACTGATGACGTGAAATATGGAAAAAGCAATCTCATGTTCAGAGTCCGTCGGATCGGCTTCCAGGCTGAGAAGCACGCCACACTGAATCCCAATGTTTGGATGCATGGAAGATACGGTCCGTAACAGACATCAGTGGTGCCAATGCTGTTTCAAATTATCGCCTATTAGTTAATCGCTAATCGAACACATAAGACTCGAAAACAAAACAAAAATATCAACTGAATATGTAGAGGCCAATAAACGCATTTCCTTTGGGTATTCATTTTCCACTTTTTCCTGTTTTTCCCATGCTTCTGACGGCACATTGTAATTAATCACAATGCTCATGCATATATATATACATATGGCTGGAAGCAACCGTTTCCGGAATTGTCTGTTCCTTCGGTATCCATAGAACAGCAACAAAACGCTTGCGCCTGAATAGAGACCATGGATAGCTTGCGCTGCACTATAATGTAGTACTGCTAAGCATGTAACGCACGCTTCCGAGACACATGATCCCAACAAGCAGAACACGTCTGGACAACAGCAGGTTCATCGCTTAATTAAGGAACGTACAAGACTCACGGAAACGCGTTGCGAAACCGGGGAGTGTGTGAGATAATGAACAATGATATATTACAGGTAAAAAAGCGATTGCTTTACAAGTCCCGTAGAATGGTTGAGGTGAAATTAAACATCAGTGTAAATCGTCAGTTTAAGCTTCTAGTGAATTCAAGTGCCCCTTATTCATATAAACGTTGTAGAATTTGTACTGAATTGTTACTATAGAGTAATATGGGTAAGGCAGGTCTTAAGAACAAGAGAAACGACCAACGCTTACTCGTGCGCCGCTTTCTTGGACTGGGGTAAATTGATGAATGCAGTTGTAATTTATCCGATACTATATTCCACAACAGCAGTGTGTAAATAGTGAAGCACAGAAGCTGACAATGAGCACCGTTTTTTTCGTGTTTGTTCAACGTGGACATCTCTGATTATATAGCGTAATGTAGGTGGATAAGCGAATCATCCAGACGTCTTTTGAATAGCGATAGCGTGGGGGAAGAGACAACGTATGTGGGAAGAGCGTTCCAGTGTTCGCACACGAAGGGAAGAGAAATTCCGGCGGCATTCCAACCGGCTGTATTGGCTGGCCAGCTTTAGATGGTGTCCTCTGAGTGTTGTATTGCTATTCAGCTTTAGTAGATGACGACAACAATGGTTTGAATTCCTCAGGATCATATAAGTCATTATCAAGTCGCCACGCAGGCGTCGATATTGTCCACTGTAGACCCCGAGGGTTTTCAGCCTTAATCGGTAAGGGAGATGAAACAGGCCCTTTACGTTCTTGGTCGCCCTTCGTTGTGGCAGTTCAAGAGCGGTAAGGTCTTGCTTCTGCCATGGCTGCCAAGCTTGGTTGGCTGATGTGTGTTATCTTATCAGCACACAGCTGATGTACACGGATCGAATTTGTTCGCGCACGTGACATCTCGTCATGCTCCGAACTGTTTACACTCCTGGCACCAAACGATCAACTGGTATATGCGTACGCTGAGATCTGCGAAGCAATGATGCATCTGACGATTGTACAGAAGCGTTGGGGGTTGCTTACGTCGTCAGCTGTACTGAATCCGTTTCACGCACATGTTCGTCTGCTGTTGTCCCAACACAACGTGGACCTATGTGACCTGTGTCGCCGTACTACCCACGCATTTAATTCGAGGTCTGCTTGAGTGCAGTCACTCGTAATCACAGTTGCATGTTGCAAGCAGTACTCATGGAGAGGTCATGTTCATACGGGATAACTCGGCTGCCAACCAGAGTCGTGGTCATTTGCGATGCGGCAGCTTTGTCTTGTGTTCTCTCCGTTTGTGCTCGACGATTTAAAAACAGAACATCCAGTCTGGTACTGAGTGTTTGGCCATAGATCATTTGCGCAGATAATTTACCGGTGGATCCCGTTGGTGTTATTTTCGTCTGAATAGTTCCTGGTACTTGCTTTAGGAGACCTCTTTTAATAGTCCGCACCGCCCTTTCCGCTAGCCCCTTAGAAACAGGATGAACTAGTACTCTACGAACGTGCTAGACACCATTGTTATCCAAGAAGATTTCAATTTCTTTGCTAGTGAAGCATGGCCCATTGTCTGTGCAGTGTTTTTGGTATCCCAAATATTGCAAATGACGACCGCATTTTTGAGATAGTTGTTTCGGTAGTAAGGTGGGATAAACATCTATCCATTTTGGATGAGCGTCAATTAACAGCAAAAAATACATCATTAATGGGTCTAAATTAGTCTGCTTGGACGTGTTGCCACGGCGTTTCACGACAACGCCAAAAATGTACCTGATCGGGAGATTTATTAGCCTGATATTCCTGACCTAGATCACGTTTTTAGATGGTTCACTATTGCTGAATCCAGTCCAGGCCACCAGTAATAACCGCGCTCCAAGGCTTTTAATCGGCCTACGCCTGGATGTGCGTTGTGGAGTTCGTTTAGGACGAACAGGCGTGCCTTTATCGGTGGAATCAGGCGGGATCCCCAAAACAAGCATACATCGTGCAGACCCTGTTCAGTTTTCCGTTGTCCGTAAGGCATCGGATCAACAAGGACTGTGGTAGGCCAGCCGGTTTTTGTAAATCGTACTAAAGAGGATAGCGTCGGATCACGATCAATACATTGCCATATGCTATCACATGTCAATGGAGTGGTGTCGAGATGTTACATTACATGTAATAGCTCTACCAGTTCTTCCAATATTTCGTCGGGGGTTCCGTGTGTTAACCTGTTTAATGCATCCACGGTCAGATAATTCAATCCAGAAATATAGGAGATTCTATATTTATATGAACTTAACAGCATTGCCCAACGTTGCACATAAGTCTATGGTGAGTCCACCACAACGCTTTTCACTTTATCATACAATTGATTTTCGCAATAATTTCCATCCTACGGGACTTGTTAAGCAATGCTTTTTTACCCGTAATAAACCATTGTTCCATTCTTAGTGAAAACATCAGTTCGATTCCCCCTGACTTGTGCAGCAAGCATATCCGTGTTTTATTATCGGTTTGTATTTCGAGATAGCTGCCCCAAATGTAATGATGAGACCACTTGACAGCAAATATAACTGATAGGGCTTCCTTCTCCAACTGGGAATAATTCTTTTCGGCAGGTTGTAGGGTTCGTGAGGCAAGCGCAATCTGGTGAATGACACCATTCGATATTTTGGGACATTGAACGGCTCCGACTCCGTATGGAGGGGCATTACACTGTAAGATTAGCGGTTTTGCACTATCGTAGGGGACTAAAACAGGTGCGCAAGCAAGACACTTCGTTGCACAAACGAATGCAAATTGATGCGCTCTTCCACACTCAGGGGAAGCTTTTGTGCAACAATTCTTTCAACAGAAATAGAATGGTTGAGACATCCGTTAGCAAATGAGAATAGTGCGACTACATTCATAGGAATGATCGTAATTCATCACCAGTCCTGGGCAGAGGTGCCTGCACAATAAGCGTTGTTTTATCTTCCAGGACATGCAAATCGGTTTTGCCTTGTTGTAACCGAGGTAGCAAACAGAATGGGATAAGAATTCACATTTTTACTTCATTTGGTTTCAACCCACACTCTTCCAGACGCTCGAGAACAGTTCGCAATGTGGTTAGGTGATCAGTGTCATTGCGGCTAGAAACAAGGAGATCGTTCACGTATGCGCACGTAAATAGTATATCTTTGACTATGTTATCCGCCATCCAATGGAAAATGCTGGGTGCTAAATTTATTCCGAACGGGAGACATATGTTGAAAAAGTCCCAGATGAATGGCTATTGTGGTTATTTTCCGTGACTCATCATCAAATTCGGCTTGAGATTATGAGTGACTCTGATACAGTTTGGAAAACTTTCGGCCGCCGGCCAACTTCGCGTACAAATTCGCAATACGTGGTAGAGAATATTTTTCCGCTTTTGATGCCCAGTTGACTGTCAGTTCGTAGTTTCCGCACATGCGGACGGAGCCATCACTTACAGTCGGAGTACTCCAATCTGAAAGTTTCACCGGAACTATGACTCCTTCTGATTGCAGACGTTGAAGCTCTACTTCAACTTTAGGGCGCATTACATAGGGTAAGAAACTAGCTTTGTAAAACTTAGGTTCGGCACCATCCCGTAGTTTGATAGATGCTTTGAAATGTCTCTGCTTCTGATATTTGTTTTCAAACAATGATCAGAACTGGTTTAATAATCCTTTCGAACTACAGTCTTCAACAATGGATTTGTTATGTTGCATTGTCTCGGGAAAGAACACTATCCAGTCTCGACCCATGAGATTCGGTTTGTTCCAAGCTACGACGGTTAAGGGTATTGTAACATTTCGCACCCCGTACCTGACTTTAATGGAACATCTACCTAATACTCAAATTGAGCCACCGGTGTACGTTTGAAATCTTCAATTGTACGGTTGCAAAAGCGGTAGCTTTTGATTGAAACGCAATTTACGATGCTAACCGCTGTCCATATATCTAGCTCCATGTCTATCGGTTCATCCTCTATCGTTAAACGCACTTGGTAGGGAGGACAGTTTTTGAGTATCACATTGTTCAATTACACTGAGTTATGTTCACTGTTAAAGGTTTCTAGGATCCTATCTTCACGTATCTTTACCTTGCTTTGACGCGTCGATGAGGCGGTGTTCGTCTGGCGGGAAGTTTCTGCTCTACACACGCAAGCTAGATGGCCTATCTTGCCCATTATTGACAGAGACTTTTTTGTGCCGGCAATCGGAAGCGTGAGAGTGCCTTAAGCCGCAACGATAACACATGTATTGTTTTTGATGTTTGCTTTACGGTACACATGCAAATCATCAACTACAGAGCGACCAGCGAACTCATGTAATTTGTGTGTAATAGTTTCCCCGTTGGCGACCACTGAAACTAACGTTTTCCTATGCAGCTGCCGACTTAGCCAAGGATAACAACTTTTCATTAGCAGTTTCGTCCGATGTTCCCACGATTAAACATTAAGTTTTCATTTGCTCTCCATTTTTCCAGGTGTAATGTCATTATGCTTACACTCAAGAACAGATTGATGAATACATGCAGTGAAATCATGGACAGTTTCGTTCAACTTCTGGACAATATTAGAAAACTGTATGTAGCGGTATAAACCTTCTGTTTCAGTCAGCAAGTATCCAAAGCATAACTGACGGTAGCATAGTTTTCCAAATGCAGTGCGTCGCATTGCTGTTGAACTTCATCGATAAGCGCTTGCCTGGATGATCTGATTTTGTGAGACTCATAGAGCAAAACGGTCGGATTATGTACGTAGTAAGATAATGATTTCCTCCATCTTATCTGGTTCTATAAGGTGGGCTTTTACTCAGCGGGTGACCAAAAGATAGGGGGTATATTCTACATTCGAATCCCACCTCTGTATCCACTATAATATAGTACTGTTAAGTTGGTAACGCACGCTTCCGCGACACGTGATGCCAGCAAGCAGAACACGTCTGGACAACAGCAGGTTTAGCACAAAAAGGTAAGGTACAAGACTCACGGAAACACGTTACGAGACCGGGGCATGGATGAGATGATTGGCTGGCTGGTGCGAGTGCTAAGCAATCCGCGTACAGTTGACGTAAACAGATCGAAGTTGTTCGCGCAGGTGACATGCAGCACCCACAGCTCTATCAGCATATCCATATCCGGTGTGAACTCGAGGGAATAAAATCAGGAGGCAGGTGGACGGGAGCAAGGTTTCTTCAAGGGAGCCGGCCCACACTCTATACACATGCACAGCAGCAGTGTTAGTGTCTAATTAATTCATGAATCCTGGGAACTAGACATACACAAGGCGGTGGTTGGGACACAGCGTACTTCCCACCGGAGGAAATCACTACTTGAGTATAGCACAGTCGAGAACCGTGTACCCCGTATCCCCCAACGAGAGTCAACCGTCCCCTGGAACCAGTATAATCGATGTGGAGGCTGTTAGATAGGTTGGCACCTTGTCAACATTCAAATCAAGAGTAGACACACCGGGGATATTAATCAACAGTCAGCACCTGAAATGTAAACATATCAACACGCAGGCACGCGCTCAGACTAAAGCCAGCGGTATCGTAGCGCAATTACCACGTAAACCACATTATCGGCCTGAGTTACTAAACTTAATCGGAACCAACGTACTTACCAAGTGCTGCGCTGATGATGACTCCCTATTCAAATGATGTGTCACCTCTTCTATGTTGGACAGGCATGACGATGTTGATGCCCTACCGAGTGGGCTTCGCTCGGACAGTCGCAACCGTCTGTCCTGGAGTATTATCGGCAGTAAGTGAAAAAGGAAGGAAAAGGTAAGTGAAAAGGCTTTGGGCGCAATTTTTCAAAACACTAGATTATATTTATCATGCGGACAGAGCGCCCTTTGTGATGCTCTGAGCTGTCCAAATGTTTTTGTACCTACGAAAATTAACTTCAAGAATTTCACCTAGTTACGACGATCCAGGTACGTTTATTCAACACTTTTACGCGTCTCGCCGGGAAACACGGAAGAAAAAGTCAAAGAAAGGAAGGATTTCGAATATAAAGTAGGGAATAAGGAGAGCTGGCGACCTGTTGACTTACCAGTTATTACTTGGTTTTTTCTGTATAAACTGTGGCGTCATCTGGCTGTGTGTGGTTCCTAATATTGAAGTTGAGAAAGGGAAACTCGTGTACAGAAACTAGATGTCAAGATATATGCAGAGCAGTGAAGCGACGGAAAGAAAGCGCAGTATACGGGAAGGGTCAAGGAAAAGCAACTGTCTCAGAGTTGGAGCGGGAAGTGATAAGTGAAATGCCGCAGCTGCAGCGAAGGTAGTGTGGCCGTGAAGTGATTTAACTTGGAGAAAAAATAGCACAGCGCCAAAATAGATTAAGCCACCTGAAGGTCGAGCTCTATTGTGTATCCGGTGAGTCAAATGGGCACAGGGAACAGATAGGGAAAGAGCAGGGTTTACGTGGTATACTCCGCTCGTGTATGGGAGATTTAGGGACATGGACTGTCGAGCAGTCAGTTAAGAAGAAGAGTGGTAGTTCACAGAAACTAAATGATCCAAATATATATTAATATAAAAACAACTATCTACATGATTGTAGGTGGTTCACTGATACACTGGTTGTCCAACTCTATAATCTCTAAAACCTGCAAAGGAAATTGTTAGGTACAGCAGGAATACTACACAGGACCTGAGATTCTTGATTACTCATGCGTCATGCCGTGGTCTACCATCACCATAAAAATATGGTTGGAAATCTCACCTCCTAACAAAACATCCACATTACTTGTATCGCTATTTTCGCACTCAGGGACTGCTTCACGCCTAGCAAGTCTACGCAAAAGAAGCGGTCGCATTCTTAATGTGCGTGCGGAAGGCAACGCATAGGAACAACGACGACTGGTTAAACGGCTTCGCAGCTCTATAACATCAAACCTAAACAAGACAATTACTTACGTAATGGTTGTTGGACACAAAGACCTTGGTGAGAAAAACAACGGACGTACGGATACGGTAAACACCGATGAAACCTGGGAGCAATCAAATGACCGTGAAGTTCAATTTCCAGTAAAAAAATGTATACAAACGAAAGCGCAGGCTTACCTTACATGCCAACATTTGCGCGATATACTTTTCTTTATAACCGCTTTAAGCAATTATACGTAAGTATAGATTGTTCAACAAACAACTTCATTTGCACTGATTTCGGACCAATCAGATAGGTATGTAAAGCGCTGTTAGCAGCGCACCAAAACGATTGTCTGCCTTCGTCAACCTTCCCTAATGATGTAGGAAAACGAAGGACTACCTTAGTATTGGTTCGTAAATGACGAAGCAAAACGAAGACCAACCTTCGTAAAGTTTCGTCAGTAACGGAGCAAAACGAAGATTAGCCTCCGTTTTGCTTCGTCATTGAGGAAGCAAAACGAAGTTTTTGCTCAGTGTGACGGAGATTTCTCTTCGTCGCTCGCTAGCAAGGTTTGCAAATGGTTGCAACTTACCCGCAGCAACGTGCACCGACGTACACCAACACAATCGAGCAGTCAAGAATCTCAGGTACTGTGTGGTATTCCTGCTGTACATAACAATTTCCATTGCAAGCTTTAGAGATTATAGATTTAGACAACCATTGCGCCAATGAACCACCTACAACCATGTAGATATTTGTTTTCATATTAACATATATTCGTACCAATTTCCCGTGTGCTTACCTTGTTTCCCGGTACTTTGGCGATTCGTATGCTTTCCCACCACCTATGGGCGGATCGTGACCATGGTGTGCGCCTACTGTGTCGAGGGAGAGAAGGCAGTGGAGATCATAGTCGGTGATTTTTCAAAAGCATGGAAAACTCCGTTCCGCATTCGCGTATTTTGCAGTAGCTGCAAACCTATGGTTTTTTCGAACATCTCTTAAGATGGATGTCAACATTGGCAATAGGGTAGGATTAAATGACGCACCAAACCGGTATTTGCTCGGTGGTAACTTCCTAACTATTTCAGACGGCGACAAGCATATGAAGCCCACGAGTCCGCAGTTGGTAAGTGCGTACATTACACTTCACTGCAGTCTGATTATTTAATAGAATCACTTACAGTGCGTCGCTAATTCGTATGGGGTGCACTTTACAGTACAAGCCAACCGTGCAACCCTTCCCGGTCGCTTGGGCAAATGAACGGTTAGATATTAAGAACAGCTTCGTTTTGACTATCAAAAACCGTATCGCCTCGGTGATGGGAAAACCCTTCCTGTAGCCTGGGCAGAAGCATTGCATTGTGTCTTTCATAGGAAGGAAACCATCTGTGTAGAATAGCCGTGATCTTCGTATCGCGACGTTCATACGAAGAAGCGTCTTCATGTGGACTACGCGAAAACTTGGTATTGCCTCCTTCCTACGAAGAAACGCCTTCGTATTGACTACGCAAAGCCTCCGTAGTAACTCGTCCTTACGAAGAGCGTTCAGATTCACTAGGAACTTCCTTCGTAGCTAATACGAAAAGCCTTGGTTAAGCTACGTCAATACGATGAACAGCCTCCATATTTACTAAGAAAATCCTTCGTTGACCTTCGTAAGTGCGGTCCGTCTGTCATCTGATTGGTTGCGTACGCCGTACGCACACACCTGTTCGTGATGAACTGTTTCGCTCATTGGTGGATATAGACCTTCGTAAGCCTCGTGTCACCCAGCGGCAAACACAAAGCTTTTACGAAGCGAAATCTCAGTTTACCTTCGTAAAACCTTCGTTTACCTTCGTACTCCGCCCGGACATGATTAACTAAGAAAAAACTTCGTTTACCTTCGTTGTTGCTAGCAGGGAATGGACACAGAGAACAGAGGGGTTAAGAGCCAGAATGATGAAGTGACAGAAACCGCGCTTAGTTGAAGGATTAAGTAAATACACAAAAAATATATATTTTATTCTCGACAAAGCGAGGCACGCTTTTTGGGCATGATCAGCATAATGCAATATTGTGCATGATAACATGATTAGCAGGACCAAGAGCGGGAGTAATAACAATGTAGTCAGTAGTGTGTGCCTTCATGGCCCAAAGGGTGTATGAAGTCCAACCTCACCGAATGCGAGATTTAGAGATAAGAATTACATCATTAATATGGAGTATGTTACTGCGGAACTAGTCCGATGAGGTTGTGTACACAATGCCGGTCAGGTGAGTGAAAAATGAGGAAAAAGCTGCAAGAATATTTTAAGAAAAGTGGCATGTCACTGATCAATTATGGAGGCGTAGTCGTATGAGAGTAGATATATGCACAGAATTTGGGAGATGTGGTATCGGTCAAATTGCCAGTGCGTGGTTGGGGCAGTGATTTTATTGAATGGCGAGTCACGTCTGCCACGTCGCAGTGTCGTTAAACAGACATTTGTGGCTTTTTGTAGGGAGAACGTTTTCCAGGCGAAAACCCAGCACGTCCTGAAACACTGCCGACCGGTGATATATCATTGACAAGGTTACATCTGACCGATTATCCTCGTGGATATTCGAAGTAATGTTATGCCAATTTGTTTCCTATGGTTGTGTGATTGTCTTCTTCGGAGTCACCCGCAAGTCGGACCAGTCGGATGACTTGTATTTATTTGATTACTTTTCCGGGCTCCTTCAGTGTGTCAGGATTGCAAAGTGCAGATGATTTCATTGTTCTGTGTTGGTTCCGTGGCCTGGTGAGCGCCGCAGGTATGTCAGTAACTGTGTTCCGTGAAGCTAATTTTATCATGCACAACTATACATGGATATGGACTGCCAAGAAGTTGGGTAAGATGAGCAATGTTGATTTATGAAAAGGAATTTTGTAGCTGACGGGAAGATGTGGTAGTTAGCCAGTGATGCTATGAACCTGCAGATGTAGAATAAAATAGGGCGGCGTGCCACGGATGACTAAGTGAAACACTCGAAGGTGGAGCTCTAGGGTGTCAAAGGTAAGCCAGATAAACACAGAGAACATGGAGGAAATACGCAGGATCAAGTATGCAGAAGGATCCGCTCATAGTTAAGAACATAACGGACATTCACTGGCGAGCAGGAGTTGAGACAAGGAGCGTCAATTTACAGGAACAATTTGTGTAGCTGAAGGCAAGCTAAGGTGGGGGAAGCAGAGATACTATGAACCTGCAGATTTGGAATAAAATGGGGCGGCGTGCCACAAATGACTAAGAGGACTACTCGAGGATGGATCTCTACGGTCTCACGAGTACGTCAAATGTACATGGAGAACAGAAAGAAAGAGCCGAATTTATTATGTAGAACTATCTACTGTGGTTGAGAGATTAAGGGAAATAGACTGCTGATAATCCATTTAAGAGGAACAGTGGTGATTAATAGGGACAATTGTTGTAGCTATAGGGAAAATAACGTAGTAAACCCAGCGATGTAATAAACCTACAGTTGTGGAATACTATGGAGCAGCATCACCATTATAAACTGTAAGAACCAATCGAGGGTGGAGCTCTACAGTGTCACAGGTAAGTCCAATGGGCACAGAGAACAGAGGGGTCAGAGCCGGATACATGATGTTGCAGAATCCTCTTTTGGTAGAAAGATTGGGGGAAATGGACTGTTTAGCATCCAGTAGAGATAAGCAGCATCATTTTACCGAAACAATTTCGATAGCTGGAAGGGGGATAGGGTAGAGGAGCCAGCGATGCTATGAAACTGCAGATGTGGTATCAAATGAGATGCGGGGTCATAATGATTAATGAGCCACATGAATGTGGAGCTCCACGGTGTCACAGGTAAGTCAAATGGACACAGAGAACAGAGCGGGTAAGCGCCAAATACATAACACTACAGAATGCACTCTTGATTGAGAGCGGATTAACATGGGGCAGCGGTGAGGAAAAGGTTAACTGAACCACTGGAAGGCGGTGCTCAACGGTGTCATAGGTTATTCAGTTTGACACGGAAAACAGAGAGCAAGAAGAGGATTATGTATGTAGTAGAATCCGCTTTAACTTATGTGATTAAAGTTCATGCAGTGCCATGCAGTTCGTTAAGAGGAGCGGTGGTTTAAAGGAACAACTGCTGCAGCAGAAGCGAAGCTAGAGTAGGGGAGCCAGCGATGCTGTGAACCTGCAGATGTGGAGTGAAATGTGGCAGCTGTGCGATAATGGTTAAAAGAACCACTCGTAGGGGAAACTCTACGATGTCTCATAGTGGTCAACAGAACACGGGAAACAGAGGGAATGAGTAGGATAATGTATGCAGTAGAATCCACTATTAGTTGATAGTCTAAGGGAATGCATTGCCGAGTAGTCGGTTAAGTGGAGCTTTGATTTACAGGAACATTTGCTGCAGCTGAAGGCAAGATAAGGTAGGGGAGCCAGTGATGTTATAAACTTATGGAAGTGGAATGAATTGAGACAGCAGTGCCGCAATTGATTAAGTCTTACACTCACAGGTGAAAGTCTACGCGGTCACAGGTAAGTCAGATGGACACAAAAGGCAGAGGGGTTGAAAGCCAGATTGTGGACTTAGCAGAATCCGCTATTGATTAAGAGATTAAAGGACATGGGTTGAGTATTTGGTTAAGAGAAGGAGAGTTGCTTTACAAGCAATTCCGTAGAGACTTGAACATAGGGTAATAGAGCCAGCGATGCTATTAACCTCCAGATGTGGAATAAAATGGGTCAGCGGTGAGAAAAAGGTTAATTGAACCACTGGAAGGCGGTGCTCTGCGGTAGCTTAGGTTAGTCAATTGAACAGAGAACGGAAAGAAAGAACCGGATAACTATGTAGTAGAATCCGCTCTAACCTATAGATTAGCGCACATGCACTGCCGAACAGTCCGTTAAGAGGAGCGGTGGTTTACAGGAACAATTGCTGCAGCGGAAGGGAAGATAGGGTAGGGGAACCGTTGATGCTATGAACCTTCAGGTGTGGAATAACATGGGGCAATGTACCACGGACGACTAAGTGAAACACTGGAAGGTTGATCTCTACGTTGTCAAAGGTAAGTCAGATGCACACAGTGAACATAGAGGAAAGTAGCAAGATTAAGTATACAGCAGAATCCGCTCATAGTTAAGAGATAAACGAACATGCACAGTCGAGCAGTCAGTTGAGATATAGAGCGTCAGTTTATAGGAATAATTTGTTGTAGCCAAAGTAGAGATAGGGTAGAGAAGCGTGTGATCATATGAAAATGCAGACGTGGGATAAAGCGTGCAGCATTACAATAATGGTTAAGTGCACTACTCGAAGATGGTGCTCTACGGTGTCAAAGGTTAGTTAAATGGACACAGAGGGGATAAGAACCGTGTTGATGGCGTAGCAGAATCCGCTATTAATAATAATAACCAAATAAGCATAATAATAGGTTTGTCTCTCAATGATTGAGAAACTGTGGTCATATTTGACACAGATCATACGAAGATGTGTATAGTCTCGTCTGAAAGACTGTACCCGAGAGAGCCAGCTCAACATCTACAGAAGGGTCATGCACATGCGTGAGGTTTTCAAGTGTTATTTGTCAGGTGCTTTGTAACTGTGGGATTCAAAACGGGCAGATAACACCTCTCGCAATGTGAGTGATAGATTGCAGTTTGTCTCCTGTGTGAGTTTGCGTTTTCTCACCACGATCCACCTTAGCGAAACGCGTTATAATTTTATTTCTTCACATGGCCAAAGCAGTTAAGCTAATCTCCCGAGGAATGGGAAAATAGTGCAGAAGAATAAGGTTAAACGGGAAAATAAGACAAATGAATGCAGTAGCAAAGGGCGAAAAAACGTAATACTAGACATAAATTTTTATGTTAAGCGAAATATATTGCAACTAGAGAAAGGGATTATTTAAGCATGCACAAGATACGCAGTATACTATAGCATGCAGACAGTGGAGAACTCCAAGGATTGAGGCGTAACTTCTACTACGCAACACGTGGGCTCCACGAGGAAGAATCAGTGTAACAGGTGAAAGAAAAGTTAGAGTCAACTGTTCTCTTCAGGTTCTTGTCCTTCTTCAGTAATTGCGCAGGAATGTCGTTCTGAAAGGCAGACGGATAAATTTGCCGGCAAAGCAACGATCCAAATTCAACCACGCGCCAAACTAGTTTCGATCACTCGTTACACCGCACCCCCTTCTATGTAGGCAACGTCCCCATTGCCACGTCCGTGCCACCTTGAGGTGGTACTTCGAGTTCGTCGGCTACTTCTGTCGGTGTTTCACTGTGGTGCTCCTCATTCGAATTCTCAGTCTCGATTTGGAAGGGTTTAAGTCTCTTAGAGTGTACGACCATGTGCTGTCCTGTGGCGTTCTTTAGGTCCGTAATCACACATGTCAGATCCGATATTATTCGGCCCACCACGTAAGGGCCTGCCCACTCACGATGCAGCTTCGCTGGTATCCCGGATACTGGTGCCTGATGCAAATATACGAGGTCGCCTGCTTTCAGCGGGACACCGAAAACCTACTTCGAAATGATTTGGAATATTGGTAGCTCGGGAGGCTTGCTCAATTGTTGTAGAGTTCTCCGAGCTGGGCAACTTGGTTGCAAACGTTCCGCCACCATTCGAGGTGGCATCTTCAATGCGGGATTGATAGCAGTTAAGTAACAGTAGCTGGTAGAAAACGAACCCAATAATACATACTGTCAGCAACCACTCCGTTCCATATATAGGCATACGGGGCTATTAATTTTGCCTCGTTCTCATTGATGAATGCTTGTGTTCAGCGGTTGTGCTCGATTCATCGTCATTGGCTGACGACATGACACCTGTATCCGGATTCATCGCAGAGGTGATCATGCAAAAATCGGAACGGGATCTACTACCAATAGTTAATGCGAAACTTTGGGTTCGCTACGTCGATGATCCGTGGGTGATACTCAAACGTAGTCACGTATCGGTTGCACAACAACTGCTTAACAACGCTATGGACGGCATACAGTTTATCATGGAATCAGAGAAGGAAAACAAACTTCCTTTCTTGGATGTGTTAGTAGCCAGAACAATGTACGGTGAATTGCAAACATCATTTTACAGAAAAACCACGCACACCGATCAGATTTTTAATTTCAACAGCAACCACCCAAGATGTCACAAAATAAGCTGTGTGCCGACACTGTTCCATAGAATAGCAACATACTGCAGTACGACAGAAGCGAAACGAGCAGAAGAAAAGCACTTATTAAAGTCACTTGCTTACAGTATCTATTATTGGGTTCGTTTTCTACCAGCTACTGTTACTTAACTGCTATCAATCCCGCATTGAAGATGCCACCTCGAATGGTGGCGGAACGTTTGCAACCAAGTTGCCCAGCTCGGAGAACTCTACAACAATTGAGCAAGCCTCCCGAGCTACCAATATTCCAAATCATTTCGAAGTAGGTTTTCGGTGTCCCGCTGAAAGCAGGCGACCTCGTATATTTGCATCAGGCACCAGTATCCGGGATACCAGCGAAGCTGCATCGTGAGTGGGCAGGCCCTTACGTGGTGGGCCGAATAATATCGGTGTTGTCGAGTTCATCGCCGACTTGCGAAGGAAGCGCTGTAACAACGCATTGAAAGTTGATACTACCAAATCTGACGCCACCTACGAAGAAAATGAGTTCTAGCTGTGTAAACCGGGACTTAGTCTTTCGGAAAGGCATGGTAGGGAGACTGAACCCACTAATCTGGTACTCCGAACCTGGGTGAATGACCTTCAGGGTGCGAAAATACGGAGCAGGTGAAAGTAAACTCAATTAGTAAAAAGTAAAATTATACGGAATAAATTACCGGATCCGAAAACAAATATTAGTACCAAACTCCTCAAAATATTTTTCGGGGTCACGAATTAAAGCACGTGGATCGCTCGCTGCCTATCCTGTACGAGACTAAACGGCCAACCGTTAGGGTACGGGGGAACACACGAATCTAAGCTAGGGTAAAGGTATATTGAACGGCTGAATTTAGAAATAGAGCACCAGAGGAGAGCTAGCTAGGGAGGATGTAGTTGGGCTTTGAGTGCTTGGACGGGGTGTCCTTCGCTGTCGACTCGCGGGCGTAATAGGCAGATATCGTAATCTTGTTTCAAACATACGGAAACAACATTCCAACAGTCAAACCGCTTAGTTCTCTAATACATAAGAGAGCTATACTTTTAATCTATTTTCAAATAGATTCTGGAATGATTTACACAATCATACGGGGGGATCTCCAGGTCACTACAAACGTACGAATTTAAATGCCAACATCGTCCAGGCCCGAAACACGCTAATGCTGCCGCTCTGTCTCCCAGACCAATCCAAGACCATGGGCCATGTCCTACTTGCACCGCCGCTCGCGTAGCTGTTGTTATCCTCCATACCTCCGAAGCTAAAGTATGGATAGAATTGCAGTCTACGGACTCAGATTTGAGCCCGTTCTTCTACCGACTTACACGTTGGGAAGGCCGACCAACTAACCATGAACTCGATGGCGCTAGTTGGGAGACGAAAAGTCTGTGGTCCCTATGGCCACATCTGCGCGTGCGCGGCGGTATAATGTGTTTCCAGAATGGGCCAAGCTACCTACCGCGCAAGGCAACTCAAGATGTCATGCGCCAATTGCATGAGGAGTTGGGCATGCAGGGCAGAACAAGTGGGAATAAGCACTGCGCCGCAGAGTACGCTTGCCCATGTCATGTAGGTACGATTTCATGTTAGTATTGCTGGTCAAAATACGGCAGACCATTCAGAGCATGGAACAGGATGGTGTGGTAGAAACCATCTTTGAAAAAGACCTTAAATAAACAAAGCAATTGGTATATTTCTAGGCTGCCTAGATGATGCACCCACAAGTTACTTTAATCCCATGTCCTTGCATGGGAGTGAGAACAGAGCGAGTATCTGTTCCTTTTCTCAAGTACGAATGCATAGGTTTGTTACGTGTACAGCTGAAGGAGGTGTACGTGCCGACCTTAAAATTCATTTGGCTGTTTCAGGCGAGCTTATTGCTCTTTGATTTGGTTAGTGGCGAAAATTTGCACAAAGCCGTAATTGTGCACGTTGTCTTTGGAAGCAGGATCCAATGCACCACGAACTTCACTATAAATTTTCTGGACTATTTCGGGGCGCTCAGTCGTCATATTTAATGGTGCGCGCATGGAAAGAAATGAGCGGCAGAATTATAAGGAACAAGAAAAGGTTAGAAATAATTTTACTAATGCAAAGAAAAACGAAACGTATTTGTTAAGAGGCATAACAAGGCTGCGAACTTAACTAGAAAAATAGAAAAAAAAACAGAAAATCTAATCAAATTCCTGCTCTAAATCTGATCTCTAGCCCCTAAATTCCAACTGAGTAAACTTCAGGACAAAACAAAAACCATTTCTAAGGCTAGAATATTGCGGAAAGTAGTAAAAAAAGCTACTCAAAACAAGTTTTAACCGCTGCTTACGCCAAAAGCAAGAGCAATGCGATACGTGTAGTAGTTCACGAGTTCTTCGCGATTAAATGGCGGGCTACAAATAACGCCATTATTTTATTTCGCTAAAATAACTTTCTGATTTGCAAGCAGACATCATAAAAAAGAAAACAAAATGTACGAATTGGTGAAAATATGAAAGTTGCTTGTAATCAGCAACTGCTAATGCTTCGGCGATTTCCGCACGTTGTGTGCGTGGATAAAACGCATGGTACAAACCGCCTTGGGTACGTATGATAAACATTGTTATATTGCACTACAGTTTCAACTTCTACCACTTCTTGATAACAGACGGCATGGGTTACGGCAGACCAGTGTTTTTTGGGTTCGTGCGTAAGGAGATGTTTAAATCGTTAGTAAGCTTATTCAATACATTTAGTGATACCATAGACCATGATTGCTCCGTACGCACTTTTGTTATGGATAAAATGATTGCTCAACTGCGCGCATCCCAAGCAGTGTTCGATTATGATATTCCGCTGTGCTACTTTCATATCCGTGAGGCCGTTCGAAAGCACGTGGGTGAAGCGGGTTTTTTATTACGGTAGACGAAAGCTCTCGCATACGTTACATGTTTCACCGAATGTCTATAATAGATACGGAGACAGAGTATGCTACCTTTCCGACATTCACACTGTTCTAGGTTCCAGAAGGATCTTAGCCTACTTTAGAAGAGGGATCCCCTGTATACGCTATCTAACATCACATTTGATGTTCATCAAGGGATCGTGGACGAACTACACTCAAGCGGGATTGGTGCGTTTTGGGAACACCACCAACAACCGTGTCGAAAATGTCAATCTTAGATTGAAGAAAGTCACGCATGCTTCGGACCGCCTTGCTGTGGCTGTATTTAAAGTGTGGAAACTGCCTAAGGCCCTGCTGAAAGGATTTCAGATGTGTACATACTTTGGTAACAGACAACAGGTGTGTGAAGGTAACGCATACGTGCAGCTTCTCGTAGGCCGTCTCACCACGTACGCTGGCACCCTGGTTATGCGTCATCTGGCAACACCCACGTCCGGTACCGTGTACTCAGACACTGGAGCAGGACTGGTATGCCATCTTGTGTGTTTCTACTTCGGCAGTTCGTTTTTCAAGGTCAACACCACCGATATGACATCGACCGCGCAAACAGCACGTGCACCTGCGCATTTTATGAGCACACGCAGCTATCGTGCGTTCATTTAATGATGTTATATAAGAAAATGTAACATCCGGCCGGCAAAACACAATATGTTTTCGTCGCTTTTTAGAAGACATGCCTGGTACTTGTAATCCGTAATCGCTGGTTGAGGAATTACAACATGCCGGAGTAGTCCTTGTTGCTTCGGACATTAAAGGTAGCGGCCTCAAGTCAGTCCACTTCGAACGGAGCAAAACTTCTTGCTCGGCTTAAGGGCCTCGAAGAGTTGAACCCCAGTGCGGTATTTTGGTTCATCGACCGCCTCAATAAGCAACCAGATGACCTCATCGACGTAGCACCATGTGCATTTGTGGTGAGTTATAAGCCACACTGCCAACCATCGCGTAAGTAACCACTTTCGTACAAAGCCGGTATTTCGAGTAGTTCTTGTTTCGCATGCGGTGAACCTGTTGCAGGTACCGGCGTTTACTGCGTGCCCAAACGGCTACTGTACCATCGTAAACGTTTGGCAGAAAACACAATCGCCGGTTGCGAAGTTTGCTCCAGGGACATAACACAAGCTACAGTGACTAAAAAACCGTCATCTACCAGTAACACGTGAGTTGGAAGCAAGTACTTTATCTTCAGTTTCGTGTCGTACACCATCTCCGAATATAACGCTATCGTCCACCACATCAACTTCCCCGCGTATGATGGCGTGCTTTTAAATAGTTAGTTACTTCCACGCAGATAGTTTGAATGATTGTGACGCGGTACCCTGTTAAAGTTATAGATATGTGTCACATAGTACAGACAATCCACCCGGTGTGTATAAGTGCTAACAAACTCATTTGCAGTCAAAGGAAATGAAGCAAACACATAATGGGCGGAGCTGCAGCATATCCTGAAAAGCTGCATTTGAGCATGGCGTATTATATTGTTATCTGCAACCCCTTAGTGTAAGTCTGTATTCCATTGCAAGTGAATCCTTTGCAGGAAAGACCACCGTTTTATTCAGGACTTCCATTATTTTCCTACCAGATAGTAAGTCGTATGTCAATGTCATTAAACTGCTGCAGCCGATGGTTAGGACATTGCCTAACTGCTGAAACGCCAACCTGTGAGAACGCAAATTTAGCCCTTCTTAGAGCCACCCCCATTCAGCACCAGTGTCCGACGAGCGCCAGTTGGGTGTCCGATGGGCGCCCGATGGGTGACCAATCAAGCGCCCAATTCGCACCCATAGGGCAAAAATTTGTGTCACTCATCTGGTGCTCGCCGAGAAAAATTGTGCGGTTCCACCTTCGAACGCCCGGCTTTCACCAGATTTCGTTCTCTAGCCGCATTAACTCCCCTTCCATTATCAATGCTTGCACGTTATTACACTTCCACATAACTGGCTACCCTACCAGCAAGAATTTCGCCAAGAGACCGCTGATATTCCGAAATAATTCAGGACAGAACGTTTTGGACTGCCAATGGACTGTCGGAGCAACGTTCAGCAGCATTCCCCCTATACACTTCTTTGTGTATTCCCCTACGCATAGCCTTAGATTACCTATGGTCTTGGACTCAACATAGCCCGTTAATACAACTGGAGAACGTGATTCCGTCAATTTCCTCATAGCGTGAAAAAAGTGGGATTGCATTCCTAATACTACACACTAGAACACTGCGAAAGGAGCAAAAAGGCACAATCACAATGACCCGTCGTAGAACCACACGACCCAGTGATACGGCGTGATTCAACTCCGCCCCTACTCAGATTTGAACCCCAGTTACAAGGCTATGAGACGCGCAGCCTACAAGGAGTCTACAGAACGACGTTGTCGGGTCATCACTGCTCATATTCCTACCAGCATGAAACTTCGCTGACATTAGTCATATCTTTTTGTTGGACATCCACGCAAGCACTCTGTTACATGTTGAAACTAACGTTGGAATCCACGATCAATCATTAGTTGGAAGCGCCTCCGTTGAATCCAGAACTGATTTTCTCTGTACGTCATCTGTAACGTCTTGTGTTAAACAGGCATTAGTCGCCCACCGACAATATTGTGTGGGAAGGATCTGCTTATGGCGCACAGTTCAGATACTGGAAGTGCAATCCTGTACGCGAATCTCATTTTTCTTGGCGATACCTTTAGGTGTCGCATAACTGAAGTGAGCAGCGTACATGTATCATCAGTTATGCATAATATGAGTGTGAATTCCGAATTCGCGAAGTAAACGTTTCTACTGACTGTTAATGAGTAATTCTTGTAGAAAGTAGAAGCCACGATTAAACTTTGCACAATAATCTGTCTCGACGGGGACTCGAACCTCTGACGCACGGATTACCGGTCCGCTGCTCTACCAACTGAGCTACCGAGGACTGGCGATCAGGTGCGCAATTTAATACTACTACTTCTCTGTAATTTAATATATGACATAAAGTGACGAGTGAGTGAGCCAATCTGCAGCATCAGGACAGGTACTATGAGCTTATTGGCAATACGTCGCGAACCAAGCACAAGTCATGTATTAAATTGCGTACCTGATCGTTAGTCCTCGGTAGCTCAGGTGGTAGAGCAGCGGACAAGTAATCCGTGCGTTCGGGGTTCGAGTCCCCGTGGAGGCAGATTATTGTGCAAAGTTTAATCATGGGTTCTACGTTCTACAAAAATTACACAACTCACAAAACCACCAAATCTAACTTTTACTGAGTAGGTTGCTTATTTTCAGAAGTTAATCGGAGGGCAGTCGATGTTTTCAGTTGCAGAGGGACAGCTGGTGTGGCTATAATCAGGTTTCATATACCATATTTTACGAACGCAAGATGGGTGTCCTATATCGGGCGCTCTAGTGATCGATGGGACTGACAGGGCCCCTGTTTCATTTGCTTGTGATTCACCTTGCCAACCCGATGCAACTAATCGGTTGGCGGCCTTGGTCGGAATATTCGGCAAATGGATCGGACGGTGGCGTGGCCCTTTTGCCGTTCAACAGGGCCTCAATTCCATTGTTTTCCTTGTTCGCAATGCTTTCGTTGGGTTATATTATTTGTACCCCACTCCTTAGTGAGCTGCTGCGTTGATATGATGCATATGACGTGTCCGGTACATTTGCGTGAACACTTTGAATGGGTCTAAACATAACGTTCAAGGACATCTTAGCCGTGCCCTTAGATTTCTTGAGATTTTGGTTACTATATGCATGGGATCACATCCGCATTGTCGCAGAGCTGTTAAACTGCTGTTTGTAGATGCTTCTTGATCGACATTGGTGGATTTCTTGCAATAAGATTGGTGACCTACTGCATTAACGGGTACACCAGGCCTGTGTTGCTATGCCTAGAGACTGTGGGACCGAGATTAATGGGGCTAACGTAATGTGACCTAACAACTGCTGCATACTTTATGGGTTTAAGATCTTTGCGGCCACCAGCAGGAGTCAGCGGCTGCGTAAGCGACGAATATAAGACCCGGCGACGTTTGACAGCAGGATTTCTCGTCTTGGTTTTTCGTCCGCTACATGCCATGGTAACCGACAATGAAGCAGAGGAGTCTCTGCTACGATTTCTGTTCGCAAGCGCCGAGCTGGACACTGAAGCTGGCGGGAGGAGGTCAGCATCTGTTGTTCGTGCATGCGACACAGGTCTAAGCAGGGTTGAATAGATTCCGAGGCACAGTTCATAATTGTCGAGCATCCAAACTTATTTTCCGCAGTCATGCAGTGCTTCGTTCCATCTAGTTTTCCGAACCGAGATGAAACTAGATGCATATATAGATGCATATGGGTTTTTAATACCTGGTAACTTCAACTTCACTGACGTCTGCTGGGCTGATCTAGCTTGCAGTTCGGCGGCAGGCACTTTCGGTTCGGTTCTGTTGGAGCTAACATTTGAACTGCCTTTGGATCAGTTCGTGGACCTCCCGACTAGATATTCACGCAACCAGCTTCCGTGTAACTTGGATTTCATTTTTGCGGTCACACGATCTCGTAAGTGCTATCACATACGGCTGTCCTCTAGGAGCCAGGGACCATGTCTGCATATTCTTTCGATGTGCTCTAGCTAAGTGTTATCAGGTTAGCGCTATCTCCAAATATTTGGAGGGCAGATTTTAATACGACGTCAGGCGAAGCTTCAGTTCTGCGTTGCGCAAAAATCCTGGCTGATACCGGTCAGACAGCCTGGAAGGAATTTAAGGCATACCTCACCGTGCTCCCTGCTCCTCACATACCAATCCTTAAGAAACTGCAGGTAAATACCTGCTCCAGAAGCGCTCTAAATGCTGGCGAACTTACCAAGCGGCTTTATCAACCAGCACCTACAAAAGTTATTGAGCGGTTAGAAATGAATGTAAGCAACATCTTAGGACTCTTCGTCTTCAGCACGAGGAGGATTTGGTTGACGCGGCCGCAACAAATCCAAAGATTTTTTGCTTACGTAAAGTGACGCAGCGGTACAAACTCGTCTGTACCAGCTTTACAATGAATAGCGCAGGGGACCCGTGCGCATAACGACCGTGATAAGGCTTGTACACTTAGCGAACACTATACCGGTGTCTTTTCTCGTTAGAGCGCTGTACCTCAGGTTGTGTTGGTCACGAAGTCCTGGAGAATTCACGCCTACTTGAAATTAGCACAACGACGATACAATTTATCGGGCTATTGCAAGGACTAAATCTTTCCGAAGTTTCGTGCCCCGAGTGCATTCATCCGAAGCTGATGCATGAATTGGCCGCTGAGCAAAGTGACCCTCTTACATGCGTGTTTAAAATATCGCTCGACCGTTGCGCCTTACCATTGGAATGGAAGGAGGAAATCATCTGTCCGATTTTTAAGCGCGGTCATAGCGCTTTGCCAAACAACCATCGTCCTGTCAGCTTGACAGTCGTTGTAGTTAAGTTGTTTGAATAACTGGGTAGGCATTCAGTTGAGAACCACCTTCTCATTGCCGCATATCACGGATTCCGTAAGGGATTTCCGTGTCTGACAAAATTACTTGTAGCTCCTGAAAGCTGGGTTGAGACAGTAGACAATGAACACGTTGTTGACGTGCTTTTCGTTGACTTCTCGAAAGCCTTTTATGCGGTCCCACATCAACGACTCTCATTCAAGTGGAGTTCTTATGGGATATCTGGAGCGGCCCTTAAATGAGTGTCTGCTTTTCTCGAGAGGAGAGAACAGTTTATAAGCGTGGGACCTAGCCTTTCGCTTAGATAAGCCGTTCTTAATAGCGTTCCGCAAGGCTCGGTTTTACAGCCGTTGCTTTTCGCAATTTATGTCCATGACCTACCCCAGGAGCTTGAACTACAGTCGCTGTTGTTTGCTGAAAACCTCAAGCTTTGGAATATTGTCGATATCCATGGTGGCTCTGACGCAATTCAGAGTGCCTTGAATATGTTCTGGGATGGATGAACTTTATGGTTAATGCCTGTAAATCAGGCGAAGTGTTCTGGCTTCCGCATTGGAAGTGCTTATCCCTCCAAGCGCTATCTAATTGGTGGAAGTGAGATCTTTGTTGTTACTCAGCAGGTCCAGCTGGGTGTCGTCCACACCACAGTGTTTCACGCTGGGGACAATTGAAGGAAGGATACGTGTAGGGGGTTCCGTACGATGTGGTTTATTCACCGCTCCTTCGGTGACCTAACGCGCGATATTTTGGTAAAGTTGTTTTCAGTTTTTGTGTGAACCCACTTAGAGACCGGTTAGACGAACAACCTCACCGTGGTGCCAACTAGGTGAGTTGAGTAATCCCGTTCCAGCAAAGGATTCGTCGACAGTGTTCCAGCGTGTGGTGCGATTTCACCTGGCAAACGTTCTCCAAATAAAAGTACCACAAATGTCCGTTAAACAATAATGTGACGTGGAGGATGTGGCTCACTACAAAATAAAGTCACTGTCCCCTCACGATATTTAGTTGTAACTTTAACAGGATCATGCTTACATAGGGGCGCCTCACGTTGTCCGCGAACAACAAATTTATTTACTTCGCTTATAGTTGAGAATAGTTTGACAAAACTCAAATTTGGTTCCTAGTGTTTGCTCACAGTTTTATAACGATTGGTCAGCCTAGAAATCAATTCGAGGATTGTGTATAGTATGGTGGTAATGTGCTACATTAATTAGCATCGTTTACGGAATGTTGTATATTAAAATGACAGTGTTCACAGTGCATAGCATTTTAATTGGCAACCACAACCCCTGAATTATACTGCGTACAGTATGCATAGTAGTGTTATCGTTCGAAACGATCGAGAAATGATAGAGCTGACAAAGGGATCTGCATCTGCTCCCTATCATCGAATGATTCCCAACAACCGTTACCGTCAAAAGGATACTGGACCTTAACGCGGTGCGACTGTTTGCGTACCTCATTGACCCATTGAGTTAAATTGCGTGGTGCCTATGGACAGATTGAGAACTAATCCTAACAGCTTGGTCAATGGTGAGAGGTCAGATAAACTCAGTCTCATGGTCCTCCAGGTTGGGGGTTTGAAATGGGATGGCGCCCAATTTGTGTATAACTAAATCATTGCCACCTCCCCGCTGCCTTTCGGACAGGCTTTTTAGCCAACGGTATTGGAGGAGGACCCTAATCGTCCTCCTTTCTAGGTCTGGGCACCCTGGCATTATCTCAGCCCACATACAACCGTGATATTTTCTTCAAGCACAAACTTCATCCTGCACCGGCCGTCGCGCAGATTATCAAGGGTCGCCTTATCTGCTGCATACAGCAGGGCGGATAAGCGAAAACATGCTACTGCTGGCGCCTCACTTCTTTCTTTTGCACCTTTTGCTCTTACCCCCATCCCGACCCCCATTACTAACCTTCCTTCTATAATTCCCAGCTTCATTGATAGCAACCGAAGTGCGACTGGAGTAGAACCATCCGCAGGCACCTTCGCGCGACACGCACCAGACGCCGATCAGCAACAGTCTCTTGTAAGTTCACACTGTCCCGTTTCCATGGCGACGTTCAACGTTCGCACTCTAAGACAAATAGGGCAACAGGCTGCACTCGCACGCACCTTGGACACACTGGGTATTGATGTGTGTTGTGTGTCCGAAACTAGGAGCAATGACCCTAATGGGGTTGTTGAATTAACTGCACCCGGCTATACTCTCGTTATTGGTTGCACGCCTCCGGAGACCCCGATGCAACACTCAAAGGTCAAGCTGGTGTAAGTTTCATCCTTAGCTCCAAGGCTGAGTCATCGTTGGTTGATTGGATTCCGGTGAACAGCCGTTTATGTGCAGCCCGTTTGACGATATCAACTAAGGTGGATTTACGAAGTAGCACAAAACGCTGTTTGTTTGTGATGTCCGCTTATGCTCCCATCGACTGCAGTTCTAATACTGTCAAGGACGCATTCTATCACGAACTGAACGCGCTACTACGCAGTGCTACTAGTTCAGATATTATAGTACTTGGAGGGGATATGAACGCACAAGTAGGGCGTCTGAGCGCTTCAGAAGCTCAGCTGGGTGGTAATGGTGGACTTAACTCCGCACGGACTGACGACCGTGAGCGTCTGCTGCAACTGTGTGCGGAGCACCAGTCGTTTCTTAGTAGTACTGCTTTTAAACCCATTGGGCGCCGAAGTGCCCCTTGGCGTCCTCCTGTAGCTGGCCAGCGATGGACCCAAATTGACCACATTGCCATAAGTTACAGGTAGTGTGATTCCATCCTGGATTGTCGCTCGTACTGGGCTACCTGCGTCGACTCTGAACCTGCCTTGGTACGCTGTCGTTTCTCCATGGAGGTTTTCGGTAGGCGCACCAAGCATCTCCCCCGATTACCTACTGAGAAATTGTTTCAGCCCTCGGTCAGGCAAGCCTATCAAGACGCGCTGCCTACCGAACTTTCGCTGTCTTGTCCTAATGATACTGAGCTTCAGTGGAATCGGATCTCGGCCATTTTGTACGATGCAGAGGCATCTGCTTGTTGCCCTATCCATCATCACCGCACCCGGGCCCGGATTCCCGCCCACCTGCACTATTTAAGGATGGAGGTGAGGTCCTCTGCAAAGCACTGACCTCCTTATTCGAATGTATCTGGAAGGAAGAGAGTGTCCCGGCTGATTGGAGCGAATCGATTATAGTGGTAATATACAAGAAGGACGGTTGCACAGACTGTTCTAACCACAGAGGTATTAGCCTAACGCCAGTTGTGACAAAATTACTGGCCTCGATTCTCGTTCAGCGCCTCACTGTGGAACGCGAATGTCGGATTAAGGAAGAGCAGGCCGGTTTCCATCCAGAACGTGGCTGTATAGACCATATATTCACTTGGCGGCAGGTGCTAGAGCAGCGCCACGCATATCGTAGGCCGACAATCGCTGTGTTCCCCGATTTCAAGAGTACGCTCGATTTAGTCGATCGATCGATTCTGATCGAAATACTTGCGCGGAACTGTGTTCCCACGAAGTATGTGAACATCCTTCGTGCTCTACAATCGAACAATACAGGCCGCCTCAGGGTCTACGGTGGCCTGCCGGATAGCTTTCCGACCACAAGTGGCGTTCGTCAGGGTTGTCCGATTTCCCCATTTTTGTTCAATTTCGTAGTGGATTATATCATGGAGTGTTCCCTTGCGGAATTTCACGATGTAGGCGTTGAAGTGCTGCCTGATGAAAGGTCAGTTGATCTAGATTATGCGGACGATATCGGCTTGCTTTTCGACGATGTTGAGGCGGCACAATCAACCCTGAATAGCCTGTCCATAGTGGTCTTATTATTAGGTATACACTTTGCACCTTCGTGCTACATAGCTGCTACATAGTAGCTGCCCATGCCAACGCAACATATTCAGTGTTATATGTTGTTCCAGGGAGCTAGCAAGATTATCACCACCTAGTACTCCCCGACGCACACCGTCGTTGCGGACAAGCTGGTGCCATCCGACTCCAGCAATGCTTCGCAGCCAACGATGATCAAAGACGTGAAGACACCTGAGATCTTCAGACCGAAGGGGCCAAGTCTCACTACCATAGAGCATAATATCCCTCACTGTGGCCTTGTATACGTGGCCCTTCAGACGGAGAGAAACTCCCTTCTGTCGCCAAAGATGCTGCAGGTTCAAGAAGGCATTGCTGGCCTTTGCGATACATGAGCTGACGTCAGTTTCTATGCGCGCATCGTTGCTGATGCAGCTGCAAAGATATGTGAAATGATCAACCACCTCGAGTTCCTCGTTAGTAGGGGTCAAGGGGTCAGCAAGTGGTTGGTAGTCCACCAGAAACACTTTCCACTTTGAAGGCGCGAAGTGTATACCTAATAATAAGACCACTATGGACAGGCTATTCAGGGTTGATTGTGCCGCCTCAACATCGTCGAAAAGCAAGCCGATATCGTCCGCATAATCTAGATCAACTGACCTTTCATCAGGCAGCACTTCAACGCCTACATCGTGAAATTCCGCAAGGGAACACTCCATGATATAATCCACTACGAAATTGAACAAAAATGGGGAAATCGGACAACCCTGACGAACGCCACTTGTGGTCGGAAAGCTATCCGGCAGGCCACCGTAGACCCTGAGGCGGCCTGTATTGTTCGATTGTAGAGCACGAAGGATGTTCACATACTTCGTGGGAACACAGTTCCGCGCAAGTATTTCGATCAGAATCGATCGATCGACTAAATCGAGCGTACTCTTGAAATCGGGGAACACAGCGATTGTCGGCCTACGATATGCGTGGCGCTGCTCTAGCACCTGCCGCCAAGTGAATATATGGTCTATACAGCCACGTTCTGGATGGAAACCGGCCTGCTCTTCCTTAATCCGACATTCGCGTTCCACAGTGAGGCGCTGAACGAGAATCGAGGCCAGTAATTTTGTCACAACTGGCGTTAGGCTAATACCTCTGTGGTTAGAACAGTCTGTGCAACCGTCCTTCTTGTATATTACCACTATAATCGATTCGCTCCAATCAGCCGGGACACTCTCTTCCTTCCAGATACATTCGAATAAGGAGGTCAGTGCTTTGCAGAGGACCTCACCTCCATCCTTAAATAGTGCAGGTGGGCGGGAATCCGGGCCCGGGTGCGGTGATGATGGATAGGGCAACAAGCAGATGCCTCTGCATCGTACAAAATGGCCGAGATCCGATTCCACTGAAGCTCAGTATCATTAGGACAAGACAGCGAAAGTTCGGTAGGCAGCGCGTCTTGATAGGCTTGCCTGACCGAGGGCTGAAACAATTTCTCAGTAGGTAATCGGGGGAGATGCTTGGTGCGCCTACCGAAAACCTCCATGGAGAAACGACAGCGTACCAAGGCAGGTTCAGAGTCGACGCAGGTAGCCCAGTACGAGCGACAAGCCAGGATGGAATCACACTACCTGTAACTTATGGCAATGTGGTCAATTTGGGTCCATCGCTGGCCAGCTACAGGAGGACGCCAAGGGGCACTTCGGCGCCCAATGGGTTTAAAAGCAGTACTACTAAGAAACGACTGGTGCTCCGCACACAGTTGCAGCAGACGCTCACGGTCGTCAGTCCGTTCGGAGTTAAGTCCACCATTACCACCCAGCTGAGCTTCTGAAGCGCTCAGACGCCCTACTTGTGCGTTCATATCCCCTCCAAGTACTATAATATCTGAACTAGTAGCACTGCGTAGTAGCGCGTTCAGTTCGTGATAGAATGCGTCCTTGACAGTATTAGAACTGCAGTCGATGGGAGCATAAGCGGACATCACAAACAAACAGCGTTTTGTGCTACTTCGTAAATCCACCTTAGTTGATATCGTCAAACGGGCTGCACATAAACGGCTGTTCACCGGAATCCAATCAACCAACGATGACTCAGCCTTGGAGCTAAGGATGAAACTTACACCAGCTTGACCTTTGAGTGTTGCATCGGGGTCTCCGGAGGCGTGCAACCAATAACGAGAGTATAGCCGGGTGCAGTTAATTCAACAACCCCATTAGGGTCATTGCTCCTAGTTTCGGACACACAACACACATCAATACCCAGTGTGTCCAAGGTGCGTGCGAGTGCAGCCTGTTGCCCTATTTGTCTTAGAGTGCGAACGTTGAACGTCGCCATGGAAACGGGACAGTGTGAACTTACAAGAGACTGTTGCTGATCGGCGTCTGGTGCGTGTCGCGCGAAGGTGCCTGCGGATGGTTCTACTCCAGTCGCACTTCGGTTGCTATCAATGAAGCTGGGAATTATAGAAGGAAGGTTAGTAATGGGGGTCGGGATGGGGGTAAGAGCAAAAGGTGCAAAAGAAAGAAGTGAGGCGCCAGCAGTAGCATGTTTTCGCTTATCCGCCCTGCTGTATGCAGCAGATAAGGCGACCCTTGATAATCTGCGCGACGGCCGGTGCAGGATGAAGTTTGTGCTTGAAGAAAATATCACGGTTGTATGTGGGCTGAGATAATGCCAGGGTGCCCAGACCTAGAAAGGAGGACGATTAGGGTCCTCCTCCAATACCGTTGGCTAAAAAGCCTGTCCGAAAGGCAGCGGGGAGGTGGCAATGATTTAGTTATACACAAATTGGGCGCCATCCCATTTCAAACCCCCAACCTGGAGGACCATGAGACTGAGTTTATCTGACCTCTCACCATTGACCAAGCTGTTAGGATTAGTTCTCAATCTGTCCATAGGCACCACGCAATTTAGCTCAATGGGTCAATGAGGTACGCAAACAGTCGCACCGCGTTAAGGTCCAGTATCCTTACAACGGATTGCTTCGTTCAGTCTACTAGGTGTAGGTTGGCGCAAAGTTCTTTTTAGACAGAAGTTATCTTGTCATCCGGAGATGAATTAACTGACGACCAAACTGGGTGCATTTGGTCCGTCTCGCCTTCCGGGCCGGGGTCTACGTCACTCTCCTTGTGCTTGGTTCGGGTTTTTACAGGACATGTTTCGCAACCGATATCGGTGGCCCTTCTGCTGCCGTCTCCTACTCGTACTACTTGGTTATAAGCTGTTTGGTGCTCAAGTATCTGCGGGGTAATGGCTGATTATGATGAGTGGCAGTGAAAGCCACACGGATGCTCTCTCGCCGATACCTCCTTATCTTTGCACGATGGCCAGCTGTTTGTGACGATATGTTGTCTGCACAAGGTGTAGGCGCCTTGACTCTGAATGTTTGCTTATGACATTACGATTTTCAGTTAAGTCCCCTTTCTCTCACTCTTCTTATTCTTTGTTTCATAGGTCCTCATGGCTGAATGCCAGCGAAGCATCAGTTCAAATGTCTGATGTATTGCTTTTGTTGATGATGATAGCACAACGGCAACACTTGGTACGACTGTACCGAGGCATCTACACAATGATGAGGAGGTGACGGAGCTTACAAAATACCCGCGTTCTGCACTTCACATTCTATTGTGTTCAGTGAATGCAATATATACTGGTTTTCTGGCGGCAGTTGCCACACGTCCATTTGCGTGAAGATCACTGTTATTACTGTTTATGCAACGGCAACTCATAATTATAGGGCGTCCTAACTTCTTTTCTGCAGTCATGCAATGCTTCGTTTCATCTAGGTTTTCGAACCGACATGAATGTTACAGGCACATACATTGGAGTTAGACAGCTCGCTGTATTCCGCTCATGAGGACAATTAACTTACTAACTGTTAGTACAATTAATCGCTGGCATTAACCCGCTAAACAGCTATAGCTGTCATTAATTTTATACAGCTTCATTTCCACCTCGATATGTCATGTAAAACCGCGACTTATTCTCTTCACTTATGTGGTACCTCGTGAACCGGTGGGGATTGCTGTTTCACGACAGCTGTGGCATTACTTTCAGTACTTTCCGTTTCATTGTTACCTGTCACTCTCTATTACCTTTCTATTTAGCATGACGGCCACGGAACTTTCCAAGTTATCCATCTGAGTGTTCGTTCTGATATGAAAATTATCCTACAGGATTGCTTCAATGAAGAGACAGTCATTTTGACTGTGAGCTACACTCAGCTCCCAGAGAAATGGCAGTTACTTTCATCGTTTTTCAATAAAGAAACAAGGAAGGTTCATAATTTTTACACACCAGATAACACGTCACCATCCTTCTCATTTATCAACGTCACTCTCAAATTCCGCTCACATCTGAGTCTTGCCTAGCGGCAGGTTAGGTTCGGTAGATATGCTAGGCCAAATGGAGATGTTGGAGTGAAGTAAAAGGGTGGCAAATATATAGGACGTACATATTAACTACGTTTATATTTGTGTGCTAAACTTACGATTGCCATAGCATTGTCAGTTGTTGAGGTAGACCACATCAGGATTCGAAATCACTTAGCGCCACATTTGCAGCTGTCATAATGATGGATGATTCTGAGAACTTTGGCCTGTTGCCGCGTACCCATTATCGGAAATTTGATGAGAGTGCCACATCTTTTTATAAGCATACGGCTGTGACTCGACAGCATTGCGAACGCCAAACAGTGAAGCAGTTGCCTGAGTAGTACCCGTGCCAGCACGCATATAATCGCTGGGTTCACGGTACGCATTGCAACGGCTGTTGGAAACGATGCGTTGCTTTTGTCACTGTACAATAAATCCTGAACGGTTACACGATGCTGGAATGCAAGCGCATTTTTCTTGCAAGTTGAAGGGAAATATTATTAACAAGGAAAAGTATCTTTGCTTCGTTGTCAAGATTTTCATGTTGGAAAGCTATGGCTTTAACCCCAAAGCAGACGGTTGATGGTGGCGGAGGAGAATATGGTTATTTCGGTTATTTCAGTTTTCAAATGTGGCAGGAAATACGTGGGTTCATATCAGTGGTACATGGGCGAACCTCGAACGCGGATGACCTGAAGTTGCTGCTAAGGCGGCACCGGAAGATGGAAGTAAGAGTGGTGTGGAGTTTGTTGGTGCGGCACAACGCTTACGGTATGGTGAAAGAGGGCAACGTGGTGAGATATTTGTTCTTCGTGCCAGCAGTAATGGAGGCCCTTGCGGAGCGGTACTGGACTGGTAATTTTGCTGGACGCCACGCACCAAGTGCAGTATGGCGGCTATATAATGTGGTACCATATGCTGGTGGATGCAACAGGTATGGCGTATTCATTTTTCTATGCATGCTGCCGAATGAGATGGCCCACGGCTACCGGCAACCTGTGGAAGCAATGAAAGTAACGTTACATTGCAGTCGTCCGTACGTACCCTTGTGATGGGTAAATGCATGGCACAGGTGTGTGCGATGACCAGGACTTATCCGAACACGGCGGTAGTGTACTGTTTCCACGTGCTAAGTGATATGTCCCGCCGGGTTACTGGTCTTGCAGAAACGAGTTCCGCGGACAGAAGCCTGCTGCAGCAGTTCCCACATAACTTGCTCTACACACCTGATGGGAAGCAAATTGACAGGCTACTGAGGCGACTGCTGCGAGGGATACTAGATGTTTTACTTACTTGCAGCGAACTTGGATGCCATGTACGTCTAGATGGTCGGCGCACAAGATGCGTGAGGTGTGTTTACTCGGTTGAGCCACAAGCAACCGTGCTGAAGATTAGAACAAACATTTGAAGAAGCAGCTCACGGAGCAGTCGTCGCTTCATAGTCTGGTGCCGTAAGGGGTGGCTCGTGTGAACCCGTTGATGCAGGATAGACTGCTAACGCAAGATGCGGAAATTTTAGTTGGGTTGTTGCTGTGATTAGGCGTGGTGTGTGAGTATGTGCATGATTGGTATGCCTGTGGTTATGGAAACTTGAATGGGCAGAGGCAGAGGCAGCGCCGTTAAGCGTTGGGTCATGGATACCAGCAGACCTGCCTTCCAGGCACTTCAGAACAGGAGACGTAGGGAGACAGGTAGATGTCTTCGCCAATCCGTGTCCTTGACATGAAGTGGGTGGGAGAGGTGCAGTTGGGTGCGGAGGAGGTGGTCCGGATGGGGGATGTGGAGTTAGGTATGAAGGTTAGTTGGGAGGCAGGGTTCTGTGTATGATCCATAGTAGCTAGTTGGCTAAGAGACGCGAGTGGCCATTAACCTCAGACTGTACACATATAAACAAAGCGGTACTAAATAACCGAAATGAAGGTCAGAGTTAGTACAGCTAGTAAAAGTGCATGACTAAGTGCTAGACTATATAAAGTGAAAAAAGTGCGGGGCACTAAACATACAGGGGCAGTGGCGGTAGTGTGCGGGAGAACGAGCTATAGGTAGTAGATAAGACCGGAGAACCGCAAAACGATACGGAAGTGGTAGTCACCCAAAAAGGGCGCAAAAATTAAGGAAGATAGAAGATAAGCCAAAAACTATTGTTAAATAGAAGAATAACAATAAAAGAAACCCACTCAGCTAGATAATCGTCCACGAATTCCGCTGCTCAAAATACCTATCTGGTGGAAAGAACCCTACGACCGGAAGAACCTATTTAATAGCTGAAAAATGGGTTTGATTAAAAACCAGGTTCATTTAATTTAGCAGATCTGACAATAAAGGCCGACCGGAGACAACAGAAATGAAACATAAAACATGGGATGCGCTAGGAAATTGTCTAGAAATAATTAACAAATATCTAAAGTATACATATTATTGGCTAAAATGTATTCAGCAGAAAATCAGCAAACCTGCCTCAGTGGCAGTAACTTTGTCATTGCTTCTGGCAATAGTTTTGCACTTTCATTTCCTTCATGCGGATAAGCATAATGAAAACGACAGACGTCAGAAAACATGCACATGAACTGCGACTATACCCTGCATGATTCCTTTTGTCTATATAACTAAAAATCATTTCCATCTGCTTCCGCTAGTCTGTAGCGTCCCAAAAGATGACTACTATATTTTATGTACAATTTCATTGCTGACCAATTGTACATTCTTCTTTCCTGTCTTAATCCTCCTTACAGTACGGCCATGCCGGCTTACATCCGACTCGACACTCATCTGTTCTGTAAGTTACCGTGCAACATTCACCTCCCGTCTCACTCGATCCTTCCACCACGTTTTGTAGCCCCTCGAATACAGTCTGTTGTGTCGGAATTCATATGCATTCCGGTATCTGCACTCCATTACGCGCATCATCTCGGACTAGTATTTACTTCTCTTTCAAACTGTTGACCCGATTCGTAAGTGCAGATTTAATTCTTTTCGTCTTCCGTATCTTTTTGGTGAATTCGTTCCTTTTTCTCAATTTTGCACTCGTATTCATTTGCTTCTTGCCTGACTTTAATAGTTTCCAGTAACAGTGAGAAGACGAGAGCTGACAAATATTAATATCTCGCATTGTCTCCTCAGTGCTAATACAATAACAGGAAAGTATATATAACTACAGATAGGGTGTGACCGGATAAGATAGAGACAGGGCGGATAATAACTGTGCCACCCAACGTCCACGGTAGCCTAAGGTTTACGAACAGCTGCTTTTGCACACAGAGTGTCGGTTTGATCCGACCGGTCGCAACTGCCTCGGCAAAAAGTAGGAAGCAGGTGTTAGCACGTCACGAAAAGCTTTTGAACTGTGTGATATGATCGAATGGATGACAAATGGCCTATACGTGTTTAACTATGCATGAAACAGTTGGTAGACGAAGCGGAAGACTGGGTTATTTCATGCTGCTCCTATTTAGGTACATGTTCCCTCACTACGGAATACCACATGCTTTTGGTACGGCTGATATAGCATGCCCCGCCGTTAAAGATAAATTAGTAAATGCAGGGTGAATTGACATCGGAAGTATGATCAGGGGAAGACGCCGGGTCGGCGTTTAGAAGAACTAGGGCCCTACCAGCAACTGTCGTGTGCCCACTGTAGTCCCAGCACTGACGCCACCGCCAGTTAACTATAACAGAAAGAACCAGATGACACCCGGTAACTCTACGGCTATTACACAAGGAAACTTGGCTAATTCCTCTGTGCTTCTTTCCGATCCACGGACAGATGCACTACCTAACACAAAAACGTCAGTATAGTCACTAAAAACGTTACACAAAAGTGTCCTTCGCCGTAGCCTTCTGATTGTAAGCCAACACTACGAAATCATTTCACAGGCGCGATACTTTAAGTCCAAAACATCGAAAAGAAGCTAAACTCGGTGAAATCAGAATTGCAACATACCAACGAATTGTTAGTAAAAATTATACCGCTGGCGCAGCAATCGGATATACATAAATTTGACAACGTGGAAGAGCTTAACGCAGCGGGTGAACTGCTCACCACTCTTGCCAAGGAAGTCAACGAGCGCGTCCTCCGCACACGAAATGCGATGACATTTAATGTGTCTGGTGGCATTCCATTTAAGTAAGTGACGCGCTCACTTCCAAGTGTATGCAAAATAACCCGGGACTGCTTCTCCTGTAGCCACCTCCGAAAGACGAAAAATGCCGACCTGCCCAATTGTCCTCAACTTCAGCAGCCAAGCTCATGCGAAGTGTTTCCTAGCCCACAAGTTCAATATAAGACAGCAAGCAAATCTCGGGCCCATAATGATTAAACGGGATATGCCGCCACTGAGAGGGTGCTCATGTCAAGTGAGCGAGCCCCAAATAAGTAGAGTCTGCGCAACTCCATAACTATCTAAACGTCTCCCAGCATTCCAGCCGCTATGTCTACCTAAAACTTAAATAGGCTCCAGAACCCGCCCAAACAGCTACTCAGTCGAAACGTTACTGAATGGGCCCCAGTACTCGCTGTCATGACTTTCGCCAAAGCAATTGCCGATAATGCTACCAATACGACACCAATATAAGGCATGCAAGTATCTATTATGCACATGAACGCAACGCCCACAGCAAGCTCATTAATGGCATACAGCGTTGACATGGACCTGTCACAACGACATTTAGATCTTAGCGCTTTAGAGGTACCTGCAGATGAATGTCAGGCAAAAGTTACGGCCACCTCGGATGTAACTATGGACAGGACAGTATGGAGCGAAATGCCCATCAGAGTGGCTGATATACATGGCACGTACACTGGAATCGACGGCTTTGGCTTCTTATCCTCAAATACTCCGTTTTCCAGTATCTTAAACGATCTTGCCAGCCCGACAATGACACGGGACCTAAGCCCAGATGTCTAAACCCAAGTTGTTTGATAACTGTCTCCTCGGCTCCCTTCAAAACCACGAAGGTATAGCAATGAATCGAGACCCAAACGCACCAAAACGATCAAGCTAACACCCTTGGTTTGCCATACAAGCCAAGCCCCCAGACTGCTCGTTTTAGGCCGAAGTCCATTAAAGCGCCAGTCAAGGTTGACCAGCCACATCGTAAGAATTACCTCTTCGTAGCCACTAACTCAACGACGAGTAAATGGATTACACCCAAACCTCCTATACTGCCGGCCGATCTGCAACGTCACTCTGGAAATACCCAAAGCCTTACGTCGACCTAACTAAGTACGACCATACAGGCAAAACAAATCGTTCGAACACAAGTTGGCCTCCACACCCTCGTTACGAAGCGAAGTCTTTTGCAGCAACAGTCAAGCTTGAGCGACCGCAACGTAAAGTTACCTACTCAGAACCCTAAGCTCCGCTAGGTGTAATCAGACCCCGCATACACTTCACTATACTACCGGCCAAGCTGTAACCCTGCACGGGCGAAACCTGTAGCAGTCTGGAGATTCCCCGGTTTGCTTGTGTAAAATTCTAACCAAAATTCTTTAATTGTACACTTAGGCAACCGGTGTGGTTTGTTGAACTGCTTGCTGAGTTCGAATGCTTTACTTGCTCATCGCCATTTTTGCTTGGCGCTCGCTTCGGTTGCAACGCGCGACTGCTCTGTGTGCTGTGCTTGATCCGTTCCCCTAGCTAGAGCGTCCACGGTGTCGTTCATTTATAGCTAGCTAACAGGGAATCTTTTGCTGAACCAATAAAAGTTTCCCTGCAACTCGATCCGTCTTCTCGAATCGCTCTCTGGGCTCCCGGAATAGGCAACCCTCTAAATTGGTGACCCCGGATCCGGAACAATCTCAACGCCGGATATTTCGAACTTTTCTCCGGTGAGCTCGTTCCATTTATTTTTCATATTTTCCGGTTTTATTTTTGCATACGGTAGCCTATTTTTCGCGTCATTTTTTTCAAATCATGGAATCTGTAGACCATAAGGTAGAGTCTATGCTTAGTGTTGTATCTCTCTCAGTTCCACCTTTTTGGGATATGGATCCTGTTTTGTGGTTCGCTCTTCTTGAGGCCGAGTTCTATAACCACAAAATCACTTCCGACTACGCGAAGTATTGCAAGCTCCTGTCCTATCTCCCCAAGGAGATATCAACGCAGGTTCGTGACGTCATCATTTCTCAGACCGAAAACCGCTATGAGGCTCTCAAAGAGGCCACGATTAAGCGTGTTATGCCCTCTGAGAAAGTTCGCCTTCAACAGCTTTTCAGAGATCTGCAGCTGGGCGACAAACTGCCCTCAACCCTGCTACGAGAGATGCAGCAACTCCTTGGTTCTTCAACCATGGATGAGACTTTACTTCGTGAACTATGGCTACAACGGCTACCGGAAAACACACAAGCGATTCTCGCTACAGTGAGCTCCGTTCCGCTCACTCAACTAGCAGATTTAGCGGATCGAGTTATTGAACGATCACAGCCACAGGCCAACTCCAGCAAGGTCCATGCCGTCGCGTCCCAGGGCACTTCTATCACTGGCTTACAGTCAACCATAGAAGCCCTGCAAACACAAGTTGCGACACTTAGTCGCCAGGTGCAACAGCTCACTATGAACCCTCGTCGTCATAGCCGCTCAAAATCGCCCTGCAAACGTTCTAAGTCTAGAAACAGGCAGGCTAGCTGTTGGTACCACCAGCGTTTTGGTACCGCAGCTCGTAAATGCGTCAAGCCTTGCAACTACGCCGAGCAGCAGGGAAACTGCTCGGCCGGTCGGTAACGGCGACGGACGCGACCGGCCAACACCAAAGTCGCCTCATCCGTGTTAGGGATTTAACTTCCGGCATCGAGTTTCTAGTCGACACTGGTGCCGAAGTTAGCGTCATACCCCGTAGCTCAGATGAGGTCGTCTCGCCATCGCCGACCAAGCTGCGTGCCGCCAATGGCACACCAATCGCAACTTTCGGCGAAAAGCTGCTAACGCTCAACTTAGGCCTCCGGCGAACCTTTCGCTGGCCTTTCATAATCGCTGCTGTGCCTTTCGCCATCATAGGCATAGACTTTCTTCAACGCTTCGACCTCATCGTCGACGCTAAAAGGAAGAAGCTTATCGACTCTAGGACACAGCTCAGTGTTATCGGGACTAGCGCCAACGTGGCTGCTATCACTCCCATTCGTGTCCTACCTCAAGCTTCACAGCCTTTTCTAGAGCTTTTCAGCAAGCACCCTAAACTCGTTCGCGTCCTGAACGAGTTGCCTCCGGTGACGTCAAACGTCACGCATCACATTTGCACTAAGGGCCCACCTGTTTCGGCCCGCCCTCGCCGACTAGCCCCGGACAAGCTCAAAGCTGCGAAGGCGGAATTCGAGCAAATGCTCGAACTGGGAATCATCCGCCCGTCTAAAAGTCCATGGGCATCACCATTACACATGGTGCCGAAGAAGTCCGGTGACTGGCGCCCCTGTGGTGACTACAGGGCACTTAACAAACTTACCGTCCCGGATAAATACCCTATCCCGCACATGCACGACTTGACCTCAGCTCTAGCTGGCAAGTCTATCTTCAGCAAAGTCGACTTAGTCCGTGCGTACCACCAGATACCTGTGGCGCCAGATGACATTGCTAAAACAGCAGTCATCACGCCATTTGGCTTATTCGAGTACCTCAGAATGCCTTTCGGCCTCAGCAACGCTGCTCAAACTTTTCAGCGTTTCATTCATGAGGTAACGCGAGGACTCGAAGGCGTTTATCCTTATCTAGATGACATACTCATCGCCAGCTCTTCTGACGAGGAGCATCTTCGTCACCTCGACGCTCTCTTCCAGCGCTTAACACAGCATGGGGTTACCGTCAACCCCGATAAATGCGAGCTTGGCCAAAGCTCCATCGACTTTCTTGGCCACCGCATATCTGCCTCTGGTATCGAAGCCCTGCCAGACAAAATCCAGGCACTGAAGGACTATCCTGCTCCCAGTTCCTTCAAGCAGTTACGCCGATTCCTTGGCCTGGTCAACTATTACAGACGCTTTATACCTAACTGCGCGAGCATTGTTCAACCAATGACTGACTTGCTCCGCGGTAAACAACGGTCTTTTCACTTTGCAGATGACGCTAAATTGTCTTTCGAGAAGCTTAAAGACGCTATCTCCAACATAGCGCTTCTCGCCCATCCAGACACGTCTGCATCACTGTCTTTGACAACTGACGCATCAGACACTGCCGTCGGTGCAGTTCTTCAACAACTCATCGACCGTCGATGGATACCTCTAGGTTTCTTCTCAAAGCGCTTACAACCTGCCGAATCGCGATACAGCACCTTCGGTAGGGAACTGTTAGCTATCTACCTAGGTATCCGACATTTCCGTCACTACCTCGAAGGTCGAAATTTTACAGTCTTCACCGACCACAAGCCATTGATCTACGCAATCAATGGCGCAACGGACAAGTATTCACCGCGGGAAACTAGACACCTAGACTACGTTTCTCAGTTTACGACAGACGTACGACATGTCTCAGGTGCTCTCAATCCCGTCGCGGATGCGCTTTCACGCATTCAGCAGATCAGCTTGTCGCCTGGCACCAACATTGATCTAGCCGCTATGGCTGCTGCCCAACAAGCTGATCCCGACATCGACAAGCTACGACGCAATACCTCGTTAAAACTACGTGAAGTCCCACTAGCTTCATCTGAGGGGACCATACTTTGTGACGTGTCACAAACTTCTCCCCGACCCGTAGTTCCTACCTCAATGCGTCGACTAGTTTTCAATGCTTTACACAACCTGTCTCATCCCGGCATACGTGCTTCGCAGAAGCTCGTAACGGAACGCTTCATATGGCCCAACGTCAATCGCGATGTCCGCCTTTGGGCACGCGCATGCTTAGAGTGTCAGCGCGCCAAGGTCTACAGACACACCAAAAGCCCACTTGGCGTCTTTCCCGCTCCTGACGCTCGTTTTGCACACGTCCATGTCGATCTGGTCGGACCTTTGCCTCCATGCAAAGGCTACGTGTACCTACTCACCTGTGTCGACCGATTCACTCGTTGGCCAGAGGCGATTCCGTTAGTCAACTGCTCATCTGAGACAGTTGCGCAAGCTTTCTTAGAACGCTGGGTAGCTCAATTCGGTTGCCCAAGCGTAGTCATCACTGACAGAGGATCACACTTTGACGGATCCTTCAGCAAATTGCTCAACGTTCTTGGTTGCCAACATAACCGAACCACCGCATACCATCCCGCAGCTAATGGGATGGTAGAAAGGTTCCACCGGCAACTCAAAGCCTCACTCTGTGCCCAATCTAGCACATCCTGGCACGAAGCACTTCCGCTCGTTCTCTTAGGCATAAGAAACACGATTAAAGCGGACTTGCACGCCACTCCATCGTCGCTAGTCTTTGGATGCGCACAACGCTTACCTGGTGAACTCGTCTCACCAAAAGCGCCAACAACTTTCGACTATGGCGACTACGCAGCTCGCCTATCTCATCACATGCGACAGCTTCAGCCTGTGCAACCCAGAGCACAGAGCTTGCGTACAAACGTGGACGAACGGTTAACTACTTGCACGCACGTGTTCGTTCGCACTGACAGCGTACGCCGACCACTTCAGCCTCCTTACTCTGGTCCGTACCGTGTCGTACGTAGAAGCGACAAAACGTTTACCATTGACTACAATGGTAAGACTGAGACGGTCAACGTCGATCGACTCAAGCCAGCATACCTTGACAAGTCTGACTCGCCGGTGCAACAAGCACCTTCACAGCCCGTGCCATCACAGCCGGCACCGCAAACGCAGACGAGTCAGCCCGCTCCAGCAGAACCGACGAACACAACCGACAGCACTCCTACCCGCCCTACTCTCAATCGACGCGGTAGGAAACTCAAGCCTCCAGTTCGTTTTTCAGACTTTGTCAGTACTTACTATTTTACGTAGAACGTGCCTTAGAAATTTTCTGCTCTTACTAAACGTTTTTGAAAATCCACAAAAAAAGACCAAAACGTTTTGAAACTACCAAAAAAGAGCAAAACTTTTTGAAAACCCAAAAACAGCTTTGCACGTTTTTCGCTTAACACTCTTTTGTGTATTGCTATGCATTTATGCTGCTTTTTCATTTTGCTTTCCATATACATCGTCGGTTGGTTGCACCTCGGTTTCACTTTCCGCTGGATCTCCGCACGCCAACTGGAAGTTCAACAATCTTCCTGCTCAACTGCCTACGTGAACTTTATTAACTGTCCCCCCCACAAACAGTTTTTTTACCGTTTCGACACCGTAGGGAGGACACGGGTGGGAGCCCGCTAGGGTCCGATTGCATGGTTCTCCCCCAGCAGCTGCATCGGGTTTCACAACCTGGTCTCGCAGAAGGCTGGCCCGCGACGGACAGTCCTCACGTAGATCGAAGGACTGCTTACACAGTCCCTTCTGGGAGAGGGCTATGTAGCAGTCTGGAGATTCCCCGGTTTGCTTGTGTAAAATTCTAACCAAAATTCTTTAATTGTACACTTAGGCAACCGGTGTGGTTTGTTGAACTGCTTGCTGAGTTCGAATGCTTTACTTGCTCATCGCCATTTTTGCTTGGCGCTCGCTTCGGTTGCAACGCGCGACTGCTCTGTGTGCTGTGCTTGATCCGTTCCCCTAGCTAGAGCGTCCACGGTGTCGTTCATTTATAGCTAGCTAACAGGGAATCTTTTGCTGAACCAATAAAAGTTTCCCTGCAACTCGATCCGTCTTCTCGAATCGCTCTCTGGGCTCCCGGAATAGGCAACCCTCTAAAAACCAAATTGGATATGTCCTCTAAACCAACCACACAAATAATGCCAACACAACTCATCAAGGCAAAATTAGGCTTTCACCCCCACGGTATGATGCGGTCTCCTACAGCGACAACCAGTATTGAGCAGCCGCAACGTAAGAATTACCTACCCAGAACCCCAAGCACCGCCGTGCGTCTGCAGACCCCGCGCAAAATCCTATACCCAGTTGCCCGAACAGCAAAACCGCCAGGGCAAAACTCACATGGGCGCAACGAACTGAAGAAATCCGCAGATGCCGCGCTCCCCCATGCAACCATGTCACCACTCCAGTCACCACTCCGTCAACAACACACCATAGTGCCACGAATCATGCCGACACCTTTCGTGGTCCATTTTTTATGGAAAGCCGCAAGTTGCATGCCTCCCCGCCTAGCTCGCGAGGGTCAAGCAGCGGCTCGCTATCACTTGACGCGATTCCTAGACATAACACAACTGATACCAACCAACCTGTCTCAGGCAATCGTACAGCACCTCTAAACGCCAAACTTATGACCGACCTCGGGCTAGATCTCTCAGCTCACATACATCATCAGTTATCTCCACATTCCGCCCCCTCCGACTCACTGCTCCCTACTACTCCCAACCTCTCGCACTACTTTACACCGACCTACCCGGCATGCATCTTTACGCATGCATGCAAACAAACACCTTACCACATTCTGGATCGCCTGCGCTGCTGCTAGACGGTTCCACCAATTTCAGTAATCCAACCAATAACTACCCCCAAGAGACGCATTAACACTCTCTACTGCATCCAACTTCGCGATTCTAGTAAGCTGGTTACCCAGCGCCACTTACTAGCCCTCGCTTGATTCTCTTCGCTACTGTGACACTCATTATTAAACCTACTGGACTTGTCCGGCCTCTCAGGCTCCTAATACCCATCGGTCTCAAATCAAGGCCTCTCTCATTCGAGCATTGGCTGCCGTCGGCAAAAGTTTTCATTTGTATAAGTAACTGCCTCTTGTACTCGCCTCAGTCTGGTACATTACCCGCATGCTTTGTCCTTCTGCCGAAATTGAAATTTCAGGTCCCTGGTTGAATTTTGCCTCTCGGCTCCACTCTCATGCTTCTCAGATCACAATTATGTCCCCTCTCTTGTTTGGCCTCTTTTCTGGTCCATATCGCATCGGTTCAATGGTGGTGTAGGTTCCCATAGCGTCAGCATAACATACTAGGCCACATTTGATCCACTTTCCTACTGCGCCACGCACTCTTAAACCTCCTGGACCGCACCGGCCTCCGGCTCTTAATGCCTATAGGTCTTAATCAATGGCTTCTCTTCCTTCGAGCATCGATAACAGTCTCATTGGCATAAGAAACAGCCTCATGATAATGGCTCATTACCTGCATTCTTGGTCGCCTGCAAAATTGCAATTTCAGGTATCTGATTGACTTTTGCCCCTCGGCTCCACCATCGTGAACCTCAGCTCACAATTACGTTCCCCTCTCTTGTTTGGCCTTTCTTTTGGTCCATATCGCATCGGTTCAATGGCGCTGTAGTTATCACAAGCGTCAGCTCAACATCCTAAGCTTCTTTTGATTCCTTTTGCTACTGTGGTACTCAGTTTTAAACCTCTTCTACTACTCCAGCCTCTCAGTCCCCACATGCCCATAGGCACCAAACCAAGGCCTCTCTTCTTTCGAGGATCGACTGCCACCGATTAATTTTCTCATTGGTATAAATAACTGCCTTATGTGCTGGCATCCGTTTGACACATTATCTGCATGCTTGGTCGTTCTACGGAAATTGCAATCTCAGGTCCCTTTTTGAGGTTTGCCTCTCGGCTCCATTCTCATGCTTCTCAGCGCACAATTACGTCCCCTCTCGTGTTTTGCCTCTCTTCTGGTCTATATCGCAACAGTCCAATGGCGGTATAGTTATCACTAGTATCAGCGCAACATCCCAGTTCTCTTTTGGTTACCATTACTTCTGTGCGTCTCATTCCAAAATATTTTGGCCAAGTCTGAGGCTCCAAATGTCCATAGGCCTCAAGCCAAGGCCTCTCTTATTTTGAGCACCGGCTGCCATCGACTCAAGTTCTCATTGGTATAAGTTACAACCTTATGATACTCTTCTTTGTCTGAATCATTATCTCTATGCTTAGCAACGCTCACCGAAATCCGAATTTCTGGTCTCTGATTGACTTTTGCCTCTCGGCTCTACTTTCGTGCATCTCAGCTCACATTAACGTCTTCCTCTCATATTTGGCGTCTCTCTTCGCTCATATCGCAACTATCCATTGGCGGTATAGGTACCATTAGCCTCAGCTCATCGGTCATTCCATTGATTTCAGCCAGCACAACTTTACCATAAATTTTATATTTATACAATAACATAGTCCTGTTCAATTTTGTTGGCAGTTTGCTCGGTCCGTTTTTCTTCTCACCCTTGTTCTACAGGATAACATTACCTGCACCGAACACCGCTGAAGACGTACCTGCGAAGCTTGTAGCAGTCTGGAGATTCCCCGGTTTGCTTGTGTAAAATTCTAACCAAAATTCTTTAATTGTACACTTAGGCAACCGGTGTGGTTTGTTGAACTGCTTGCTGAGTTCGAATGCTTTACTTGCTCATCGCCATTTTTGCTTGGCGCTCGCTTCGGTTGCAACGCGCGACTGCTCTGTGTGCTGTGCTTGATCCGTTCCCCTAGCTAGAGCGTCCACGGTGTCGTTCATTTATAGCTAGCTAACAGGGAATCTTTTGCTGAACCAATAAAAGTTTCCCTGCAACTCGATCCGTCTTCTCGAATCGCTCTCTGGGCTCCCGGAATAGGCAACCCTCTAAATTGGTGACCCCGGATCCGGAACAATCTCAACGCCGGATATTTCGAACTTTTCTCCGGTGAGCTCGTTCCATTTATTTTTCATATTTTCCGGTTTTATTTTTGCATACGGTAGCCTATTTTTCGCGTCATTTTTTCAAATCATGGAATCTGTAGACCATAAGGTAGAGTCTATACTTAGTGTTGTATCTCTCTCTGTTCCACCTTTTTGGGACATGGATCCTGTTTTGTGGTTCGCTCTTCTTGAGGCTGAGTTTTATAACCACAGAATCACTTCCGACTACGCGAAGTACTGCAAGCTCCTGTCCTATCTCCCCAAGGAGATATCAATGCAGGTTCGTGACGTCATCATTTCTCAGACCGATAACCGCTATGAGGCTCTCAAGGAGGCCACGATTAAGCGTGTTATGCCCTCTGAGAAAGTTCGCCTGCAGCAGCTTTTCAGGGATCTGCAGCTGGGCGACAAACTGCCCTCAACCCTGCTACGGGAGATGCAGCAACTCCTTGGTTCATCAACCATGGACGAGACTTTACTTCGCGAACTATGGCTACAACGGCTACCGGAAAACACACAAGCGATTCTCGCTACAGTGAGCTCCGTTCCGCTCACTCAACTAGCAGACTTAGCGGATCGAGTTATTGAACGATCACAGCCACAGGCCAACGCCAGCAAGGTCCATGCCGTCGCGTCCCAGGGCACTTCTATCACTGGCTTACAGTCAACCATAGAAGCCCTGCAAGCACAAGTTGCGACACTTAGTCGCCAGGTGCAACAGCTTACTATGACCCGTCGTCGTCCTAGCCGCTCAAAATCGCCCTCCAAACGTTCTCGGTCTAGCAACAGGCAAGTTAGCTGTTGGTATCATCAGCGCTTTGGTACCGCAGCTCATAAATGTGTAAAGCCTTGCAACTTCGCCGAGAAGCAGGGAAAACTTCGCGGCCGGTCGGTAACGGCGACGGACGCGACCGGCCAACACCAAAGTCGCCTCATCCGTGTTAGGGATTTAACTTCCGGCACCGAGTTTCTAGTCGACACTGGTGCCGAAGTTAGCGTTATACCCCGTAGCTCAGATGAGGTCGTCTCACCATCGCCGACCAAGCTGCGTGCCGCCAATGGCACACCAATCGCAACTTTCGGCGAAAAGCTGCTAACGCTCAACTTAGGCCTCCGGCGAACCTTTCGCTGGCCTTTCATAATCGCTGCTGTGCCTTTCGCCATCATAGGCATAGACTTTCTTCAACGCTTCGACCTCATCGTCGACGCTAAAAGGAAGAAGCTTATCGACTCTAGGACACAGCTCAGTGTTATCGGGACTAGCGCCAACGTGGCTGCTATCACTCCCATTCGTGTCCTACCTCAAGCTTCACAGCCTTTTCTAGAACTTTTCAGCAAGCACCCTAAACTCGTTCGCGTCCTGAACGAGTTGCCTCCTGTGACGTCAAACGTCACGCATCACATTTGCACTAAGGGCCCACCTGTTTCGGCCCGCCCTCGCCGACTAGCCCCGGACAAGCTCAAAGCTGCGAAGGCGGAATTCGAGCAAATGCTCGAACTGGGAATCATCCGCCCGTCTAAAAGTCCATGGGCATCACCATTACACATGGTGCCGAAGAAGTCCGGTGACTGGCGCCCTTGTGGTGACTACAGGGCACTTAACAAAGTTACCGTCCCGGATAAATACCCTATTCCGCACATGCACGACTTGACCTCAGCTCTAGCTGGCAAGTCTATCTTCAGCAAAGTCGACTTAGTTCGCGCCTACCATCAGATACCTGTGGCGCCAGATGACATTGCTAAAACAGCAGTCATCACGCCATTCGGCCTATTCGAGTACCTCAGAATGCCTTTCGGCCTCAGCAACGCTGCCCAAACTTTTCAGCGTTTCATTCATGAGGTAACGCGAGGACTCGAAGGCGTTTATCCTTATCTAGATGACATTCTCATCGCCAGCTCTTCTGACGAGGAGCATCTTCGTCACCTCGACGCTCTCTTCCAACGCTTAACGCAGCATGGGGTTACCGTCAACCCCGATAAATGCGAGCTTGGCCAAAGCTCCATCGACTTTCTTGGCCACCGCATATCTGCCTCTGGTATCGAAGCCCTGCCAGACAAAATCCAGGCACTGAAGGACTATCCTGCTCCCAGTTCCTTCAAGCAGTTACGCCGATTCCTTGGCCTGGTCAACTATTACAGACGCTTTATACCTAACTGCGCGAGCATTGTTCAACCAATGACTGACTTGCTCCGCGGTAAACAACGGTCTTTTCACTTTACAGACGACGCTAAATTGTCTTTCGAGAAGCTTAAAGACGCTATCTCCAACATAGCGCTTCTCGCCCATCCAGACACGTCTGCATCACTCTCTCTGACAACTGACGCATCAGACACTGCCGTCGGTGCAGTTCTTCAACAACTCATCGACCGTCGATGGATACCTCTAGGTTTCTTCTCAAAGCGCTTACAACCTGCCGAATCGCGATACAGCACCTTCGGTAGGGAACTGTTAGCTATCTACCTAGGTATCCGACATTTCCGTCACTACCTCGAAGGTCGACATTTCACCGTCTTCACCGACCACAAGCCATTGATCTACGCAATCAATGGCGCAACGGACAAGTACTCGCCGCGGGAAACTAGACACCTAGACTACGTTTCTCAGTTTACGACAGACGTACGTCATGTCTCAGGTGCTCTCAATCCCGTCGCGGATGCGCTTTCACGCATTCAGCAGATCAGCTTATCGCCTGGCACAAACATTGATCTAGCCGCCATGGCTGCTGCCCAACAAGCTGATCCCGACATAAGCAAGCCACGACGCAACACCACTGAGACGATCACCATTGATCGACTCAAGCCAGCATTCTTCGACAAGTCTGACTCGCCGGTGCAACAAGCACCTTCACAGCCTGTGCCATCACAGCTGGCACCGCAACCTCAGACGAGTCAGTCCGCTCCAGCAGAACCGACAACCACAACCGACAGCACTCCTACCCGCCCTACTCTCAATCAACGCGGTAGGAAGCTCAAACCTAAGGTTCGTTTTTCGGACTCCGTTCGCACTTACTTTTTTACGTAGAACGTGCCTTAGAAATTTTCTGCTCTTACTAAACGTTTTTGAAAATCCACAAAAAAAGACCAAAACGTTTTGAAACTACCAAAAAAGAGCAAAACCTTTTGAAAACACAAAAACAGCTTTGCACGTTTTTCGCTTTGCACTCTTTTGTGTATTGCTATGCATTTATGCTGCTTTTTCATTTTGCTTTCCATATACACCCCGTCGGTTGGTTGCCCCTCGGTTTCACTTTCCGCTGGATCTCCGCACGTCAACTGGAAGTTCAACAATCTTCCTGCTCAACTGCCTACGTGAACTTTATTAACTGTCCCCCCCACAAACAGTTTTTTTACCGTTTCGACACCGTAGGGAGGACACGGGTGGGAGCCCGCTAGGGTCCGATTGCATGGTTCTCCCCCAGCAGCTGCATCGGGTTTCACAACCTGGTCTCGCAGAAGGCTGGCCCGCGACGGACAGTCCTCACGTAGATCGAAGGACTGCTTACACAGTCCCTTCTGGGAGAGGGCTATGTAGCAGTCTGGAGATTCCCCGGTTTGCTTGTGTAAAATTCTAACCAAAATTCTTTAATTGTACACTTAGGCAACCGGTGTGGTTTGTTGAACTGCTTGCTGAGTTCGAATGCTTTACTTGCTCATCGCCATTTTTGCTTGGCGCTCGCTTCGGTTGCAACGCGCGACTGCTCTGTGTGCTGTGCTTGATCCGTTCCCCTAGCTAGAGCGTCCACGGTGTCGTTCATTTATAGCTAGCTAACAGGGAATCTTTTGCTGAACCAATAAAAGTTTCCCTGCAACTCGATCCGTCTTCTCGAATCGCTCTCTGGGCTCCCGGAATAGGCAACCCTCTAAAAGCTCCCATGGACACGGATTCAATAAAGAACAAAGAAAAACCCGCACTTCATAATCAAGGCACACTAAAGAACCTAGGAAACTGATCAATTCAATACAAGTCACCTGAGTCGTCCGATTTCGACAGCCCCAACCACTTGTAATGGACTCCGAAGGCGACTACACCGCCATAGGAAACAAATTGGCGTTGCGTGACTGCGAATATCCGCGAGGATAATCGGTCAGATACCATCTTGCCAATGTATATCAACAGCCGGCAGTGTTCCAGGACGTGGTGGGTCTTCGTCTGGCAAGCGTTTTCCCTACAAAAAGCCACAAATGTCTGTTTAACAACACTGCGACGTGGCGGATGTGACTCGCCACTCAATAAAGTCACCGCCCCTAACACATTGGCAAGTTGATCGACACCACATTTACAAGTTCTGTGCATATATTGGCTCTCGCACGAACACGCCTACATATCTGACTAGTGACATACCACTATTCTTAAGTATTTTCCACCCGTTTCCTCATACTTCACTCAATGACCTACATTGCTTACGGGACCTCATCGGACTAGTTCCTCATCAACATACCATATAAGTGATCTGATCACTATTTTTACCTCTCGCAATCTGTGTTCATGGACTACATACAACCTATGGGCTCTATGGGCCCACACTACTGTCTCCAACTTTACTACTCCCACTGTTGGTGCTGCTTATTCCGCTATCATGTACAATAATGCAATATGCTGATCATGCCCAAAAAGGCGTGTCTCGCTTTGTCGAGAATAAAATATTTATTTATTTATTTATAATGTGCTTCTCAACAACTCCATGTCTATTAAACAAAAGAATCACCTTATGGGTCCGCCGTTTACCATGTTCACAACACAACTGGTCCTAAGCACAGAGACTTTTAACCCTGCCATCTCGTCTGACTCACTCATCCAGCTACCTGACTTCTCTTCCTTCTATAGTGGACACTATAAGCGACAGGGCGGAGGATGCCTCATCTACGTCAGCGAAGACTTTTATGTATCCTCCTTCCACGTCATAACTTTGGGTAACCCGGATGACACTATATGGATTCAGGCTAATGGCGAGCACCTTGACCTCCTCATTGGCTGCGTCTACATCCGACCAAATATCCCAACAGTTGAAATTAACATATTGTTCGAGTTATTCACTGAAGTTTCGCTCTTATCTGCATGCCTTAAGATAATCGGCATTGAGTGGTTTACCCGTCCTCACCTCCCAACTATAGAGCGTTTGTCGAGCTTGTATTTGCATACGACTTGACGCAACCTGTTAACGCACCACCCAGGAAATCTAATGTACCTAACTTACTAGTTTCGAAAGGTCTCAACAAAGCACAAGTCTTTATGCTTGACAACCTTCTTGGTAGTGAGCATGCGGCAGTGAACCTGACATTCCGTAGACCCAATACTAAGCATTACAACCTCTCCACTAGCAACATCTTCCGTCCTCTACAACGCGCCTATTGGGAAAGCTTCTCCACTCTTCAAAGACCTCCTAACTGGGATGTCTTCTTTCTGGCAGCCGAAAAAGATATGGCGACGCAAGAGATGTATAAGCGCATTATGTTCTGCCTTGACGTGGTCGCTCCCAAGCAGAACATAAGGAAACCAACGAAACCGAAGGGTGTTGCTGATACACCTAGAGTGCTAAACAAACGGAGAAAATGCGCTCCAGCTGCAACAAGACAAAGCATTTACAGATAACAATGCGCATGAACAACACAGTAACAACGTAGAGAAACCTGTTAGCAACGTCTGCCACATCAGCGGAACACGCTGCACGCAGCAGTAACTACAAAGGCACGGCACTCACCAAATTGATGAAATGCAGCGCAAACAATAAAGCTCCAACCATTACATCACGATCACTTATTAAACGCAATCTCATTACTGACCCCCGCCCAACGTTGTAATTATATCAACAAGCACTGCAACTGTTTTTCGCCGAGCACGCTTAAAACTCCCCAGCTAACGGATAACTGGCTGACCAGCATCGAATGTAAACTACGCGTAATCATGCGAGGCATTTGTTCACTCAAAATGTCTCAATACGCCGATGTCGTTCCACCCACAGGGCTGAATCTAGGAGGTATGGACCATTCAGTTCTCCTCCTTAACCTATGTACATGCTCCAGGACAACCCATACTATTTCCTCTGCTTGGAAGCATGGTATAGTCCTACCAAGACACAGACGAGGATCCTGCCTTGACATAGACAATTATCGGCCTATCAGCCAAGAACCCATCGCAAGGAGAGTAATAGAGAGAATGGTAAAAGCAGAAATTCTTAACTTACTTTTGCTTCGTAATCTCATTACTGGGTCTTTACCAGTGTCTCCACAGGCAAAAGTCTGCCAGACATGTATGTTTGCGTTTTAAACAACGTCACTGACGCAATAAATATACGGCATAAAGTGCTCGTCATCTTACTCGACATGCAAAAAGCATACGACCGCGTACCACACCTGAACGCTTTTGCCATACTTGCCGCTTTTGGCATCTCCGGGAAGCTGCCCATCTTGCATGAATCCTAATTATCCAATCGAACACAATATGCGTGCCTGGGGGGCAGGATGCCTTCCAGAAAAATCGGTCACCGAGGGAGTCTTTCCAGATAGCGTCCTGAGTCCCATGCTCTTTTTACTGTACGTCAATAACGTTTTCCAAGTCTCCCGCTGGGGGTAACCCTCACCTTTTCGCGGACGTTCTCAACGTGGTATTTTCTTCCCTTTCCGAGGATCTGAGAGCTAAACTATCCAAAATACAAAGAGACCTTATGGCGCTAAAAAGCTGGTGTGTAATATGGTAGCTCGCATTTTCTCCAAGAAAAACCGCATTCTCTCTTATAGCTGCACAGTGTCACCGAATACTCTTACTCCCAGTGGCGCTCCTCTCACTGTCAACCACTTTGTTCATGACCTGAGCGCCCAATACTCCGGTTCCTTCCACGTTGCGGACAAGAAAGCTATAGTGCAAATGAAGCTATTTCGTTATTAGACTATATCTTCAACTCCATGTCGCTGTTGGAATCTCGACTGACACTGTATAAAACGGGCGCTAGGTCTATGCTTGAATACTGCCCTATAGTCCTTACGAACTTGCGCAAGTGCAACAGGATTGCACTGGAGAACTTACAGCGTTCGTTCACCAAGCGTCTACTAGGCTCAAACATACTGAACTACCGTAGTCGTTGCAAACAAATGCGACTGGGCCCGCTGTGGTTACACAGGTTAGAGATAAACCTTACTTTCTATACAAGGTTACAAAAATCCGGAACCGCACCTGACAAGACACTTCCGAACGGCAGGGATACTTGATATCACCCGCGCAACGCGACCAATTCATACAGTCTACCGGCTGCTCGTTGCGGCGTACGCCATAATTTTCTTCTTTATAGATACACGGATGCATGGAACAAGTACCACTGCAAATCCGCACATCTGTGAGCAATACCCACTACAAAAATGCTGTCAGAAGGTTTTTGGACGTATGCACAATTTCGGATATATTGAGCCCTTAAAGTGCCGGAAGACGAGGTATGATAGACAGGACCAAACAATCTCCAGCCAATAAGCCTACATCTCTTTTGTATCCATTATTGCCAACAGTCACCTACCTCATTTTAACCTCGCTTCCCCGCGGTTTCTGATACCTTAACATTGGCACGTTGGCTCTCATTTGGCCTTCCTATCCCAATCTATACGAGAGTTCCATTCCTTTGACCCAAGTATTTCACTTTCTGTTCTTTCTAGAGCGTTGAGGTTTCACCTCCTCGTCATCATCATTACCTATTCTCTACCCAATATTGTTCCACTCTGCTACCACTCCTTGACTACACCGTACACTGTAGTAGGTACATCACCCGTCTGCCGGACCGATGTCTCCATTATTCCACTGGCACCAGGTTATAACCACTTGTATATTTTCATGCCACATCCACCCCCAAGCTTAACCTCATACTGTGTATAGTAGGATCGGCAACTCTTCTGGTCAATATCTAAACTCTTTAATAGTGGTCTAGGTACACATAACGTCAGAGTAATATCCCAGTCGTTGTTAGATTACCTCCGCTACTGTGCCTCTCATTTTAAACCTTATGGACCAGTCTTTGCACATATCGCCTTCTCGGCACGTTTTGAGTGTAAGTAAACGAAATCCACTTTAATCAGCGTAATGCAAAATTGGCGCATTCAAGTTGTGTACTGTGAGCAGAAATGCACTTCTCAGCGCGTGGCAAGTGCAAGTGTGCTGTGCCTGTACCCACGTTCATGCAATTGCGGCGTTTAGTGCATATATCGTCTTCTCGGCACGTTTTGAGTGTAAATAAACCAATTCAACTCTAATTAGCGTAATGCACAATTGGCGCATGCAAGTTCTCTGCTGTGTGCAAAAATGCACTTCTCACCGCATAAGACCAAATGTGCTGTGCTTCTTACTTGGTTCATGCAATTGCGGAGTTTAGCGCATATATCGTCTTTTCGGCACGTTTTGAGTGTAAATAAACCAATTCAACTCTAATTAGCGTATTCCACAATCGGCGCATGCAAGTTCTGTGCTATTAGCAGAAATGTACTTCTCAGCGCGTGGCAAGTGCAAGTGTGCTGTGCCTGTACCCACGTTCATGCAATTGCGGGGTTTAGTGCATATATCGTCTTCTCGGCACGTTTTGAGTGTAAGTAAACGAATTCAACTCTAATTAGCGTAATGCACAATCGGCGCATGCAAGTTCTGTGCTGTGTGCAAAAATGCACTTCTCAGCGACTAAGAAGAGCAAATGTGCAAAAATGCACTTCTCAGCGCGTAGCAAGTGCAAGTATGCTGTGCCAGTTCTTGTTTCCCTCGTTCATGCACGAATCGCGGTGTTTAGTGAAGATATGCGTCTGTTCTCGGGCAAGTTTATGGTAGTGAGTAAAACTGAATTCCACATGTAATCGCAGCTGCTTGTAAGTGCCAAAACCGGTGCATGCCGTTCTGGTGCTGGTGTGCAAAAAGAGACACTTGCTTGTCAGCGATAAGAAGAGCAACATGTGCAACAAATGCATCGTCATCACGCGCGCGAGCAAGGTGCAAGTATGGCTGTGCCGTTGTTTGTGGGTGTGATGCCCCCCCAAATGCGCGGGTTTAGGCCGCATGAATATCGTCTTGTCTCGGCACGTTTCGAGTGTAAGTACACCAATTCCACCTCTAATCAGCGCATTGCACATATACCGCGCATGCAAAAAAATAAGTGATGTGTGCTGTGGAGCAGTAATGACACGCATCACGCGCGTAGGCAAGTGCAAGTCGTGCTGTGCCCGCTTCTTGTTTGATGCAATTGCGGCAGTTTAGCGCAGATATCGTCTTCTCGGCACGTTTTGAGTGCAAGTAAAACCGATCCCACTTTAATCAGGCGTAAATGCACAATCGGCGCCATGCAAGTTCCGTGCGGTGTGCAAGAAACTCGAACTTCTCAGCTTGTCGGTAGTGCAAGTGCCGCGTGTGCGCGTGCTTGTACCCTCGTTCATGCAATTGCGGGCGTTTAGCTGCCATTATATGCGTCTTCTCGGCACGTTTTGAGTGTAAGTAAACGAATTCATCTCTAATCAGCGTATTGCACAATCGGCGCATGCAAGTTCGTGGCTGTGAGCAGAAATGCACTTCTCAGCGCGGTGGCAAGTGCAAGTGTGCTGTGCCTGCTACCCTCGATCATGCACTCGCGGGGTTTAGTGCATATATAGCTATCTCGGCACGTTTTGAGTGTAAGTAAACGAATTCCACTTTAATCAGCGTAATGCACACTCGGCGCATGGCACGTTCGTGGCTGTGTGCAAACAATCGCACGTCACACCGGTTCTAAGAGCATATTTGCTGTGCTTGGTACTTGGTTCACGCAATTGCGGAGATTAGCGCATATATCGTATTCTCGGCACGATTTGAGTGTAAATAAACCAATTCAACTCTAATGAGCGTATTGCACAATCGGCGCATGCAGGTTCGTGGTGCTGTGAGCAGAAATGCACTTCTCAGCGCGTGGCAAGTGCAAGTGTGCTGTGCCTGTACCTGTCGTTCATACAATTTGCGGGGTTTAGTGCATATATCGTCTTCTTGCACGATTTGAGTGTAAATAAACCAATTCAACTCTAATTAGCGTAATGCACAATTGGCGCATGGAAGTTCTGTGCTGTGTGCAAAAATGCACTTCTCACCGTCTAAGACCAAATGTGCTGTGCTTCTTACTTGTTTCATGCAATTGCGGGGTTTAGTGCATATATCGTCTTCTCGGCACGTTTTGAGTGTAAGTAAACGAATTCCACTTTAATCAGCGTAATGCACAACCGGCGCATGTAAGTGATGTGCTGTGAGCAGAAATGCACTTCTCAGCGCGTGGCAAGTGCAAGTGTGCTGTGCCTGTACCCACGTTCATGCAATTGCGGGGTTTAGTGCATATATCGTCTTCTCGGCACGTTTTGAGTGTAAGTAAACGAATTCCACTTTAATCAGCGTAATGCACAATCGGCGCATGCAAGTTCTGTGCTGTGAGCAGAAATGCACTCTTTAGCGCGTGGCAAGTGCAAGTGTGCTGTGCCTGTACCTTCGTTCATGCAATTGCGGAGTTTAGCGCATATATCGTCTTCTCGGCACGTTTTGAGTGTAAGTAAACGAATTCCACTTAATCAGCGTAATGCACAATTGGCGCATGCAAGTTCCGTGCGGTGTGCAAAACGAACTTCTCAGCTCGTCGGAAGAGCAAATGTGCTGTGCTTCGTTACTTGGTTCATGCAATTGCGGAGTTTAGCGCATATATCGTCTTCTCGGCACGTTTTGAGTGTAAGTAAACGAATTCCACTTTAATCAGCGTAATGCACAATCGGCGCATGCAAGTTCTGTGCTGTGAGCAGAAATGCACTTCTCAGCGCGTGGCAAGTGCAAGTGTGCTGTGCCTGTACTTGGTTCATGCAATTGCGGAGTTTAGTGCATATATCGTCTTCTCGGCACGTTTTGAGTGTAAGTAAACGAATTCCACTTTAATCAGCGTAATGCACAATCGGCGCATGCAATTCTGTGCTGTGTGGAAAAATGAACTTCTCAGCGCGTGGCAAGTGCAAATGTGCTGTGCCCGTTCTTGTTTCATGCAATTGCGGAGTTTAGCGCATATATCGTCTTCTCGGCACGATTTGAGTGTAAGTAAACCAATTCAACTCTAATTAGCGTAATGCACAATCGGCGCATGCAAGTTCTGTGCTGTGAGCAGAAATGCACTTCTCAGCGCGTGGCAAGTGCAAGTGTGCTGTGCCTGTACCTTCGTTCATGCAATTGCGGGGTTTAGTGCATATATCGTCTTCTCGGCACGTTTTGAATGTAAGTAAACGAATTCCACTTTAATCAGCGTAATGCACAACCGGCGCATGTAAGTGATGTGCTGTGAGCAGAAATGCACTCTTTAGCGCGTGGCAAGTGCAAGTGTGCTGTGCCCGTTCTTGATTCATGCAATTGCGGAGTATAGCGCATATATCGTCTTCTCGGCACGTTTTGAGTGTAAATAAACCAATTCCACTCTAATTAGCGTAATGCACAATCGGCGCATGCAAGTTCTGTGCTGTGAGCAGAAATGCACTTCTCAGCGCGTGGCAAGTGCAAGTGTGCTGTGCCTGTACCTTCGTTCATGCAATTGCGGGGTTTAGTGCATATATCGTCTTCTCGGCACGTTTTGAGTGCAAATAAACCAATTCCACTTTAATCAGCGTAATGCACAATCGGCGCATGGAAGTTCCGTGCGGTGTGCAAAAACGAACTTCTCAGCTCGTCGGAAGAGCAAATGTGCTGTGCTTGTTACTTGGTTCATGCAATTGCGGAGTTTAGCGCATATATCGTCTTCTCGGCACGTTTTGAGTGTAAGTAAACGAATTCAACTCTAATTAGCGTAATGCACAATCGGCGCATGCAAGTTCTGTGCTGTGAGCAGAAATGCACTTCTCAGCGCGTGGCAAGTGCAAGTGTGCTGTGCCTGTACCTTCGTTCATGCAATTGCGGAGTTTAGCACATATATCGTCTTCTCGGCACGTTTTGAGTGTAAATAAACCAATTCAACTCTAATTAGCGTAATGCACAATTGGCGCATGCAAGTTCTCTGCTGTGTGCAAAAATGCACTTCTCACCGTCTAAGACCAAATGTGCTGTGCTTCTTACTTGGTTCATGCAATTGCGGAGTTTAGCGCATATATCGTCTTCTCGGCACGTTTTGAGTGTAAGTAAACGAATTCAACTCTAATTAGCGTAATGCACAATCGGCGCATGCAAGTTCTGTGCTGTGAGCAGAAATGCACTTCTCAGCGCGTGGCAAGTGCAAGTGTGCTGTGCCTGTACCTTCGTTCATGCAATTGCGGGGTTTAGTGCATATATCGTCTTCTCGGCACGATTTGAGTGTAAATAAACCAATTCAACTCTAATTAGCGTAATGCACAATTGGCGCATGCAAGTTCTCTGCTGTGTGCAAAAATGCACTTCTCACCGTCTAAGACCAAATGTGCTGTGCTTGTTACTTGGTTCATGCAATTGCGGAGTTTAGCGCATATATCGTCTTCTCGGCACGTTTTGAGTGTAAATAAACCAATTCAACTCTAATTAGCGTAATGCACAATCGGCGCATGCAAGTTCTGTGCTGTGAGCAGAAATGCACTTCTCAGCGCGTGGCAAGTGCAAGTGTGCTGTGCCTGTACCTTCGTTCATGCAATTGCGGGGTTTAGTGCATATATCGTCTTCTCGGCACGATTTGAGTGTAAATAAACCAATTCAACTCTAATTAGCGTAATGCACAATTGGCGCATGCAAGTTCTCTGCTGTGTGCAAAAATGCACTTCTCACCGTCTAAGACCAAATGTGCTGTGCTTCTTACTTGTTTCATGCAATTGCGGGGTTTAGCGCATATATCGTCTTCTCGGCACGTTTTGAGTGTAAGTAAACGAATTCCACTTTAATCAGCGTAATGCACAATCGGCGCATGCAAGTTCTGTGCTGTGAGCAGAAATGCACTTCTCAGCGCGTGGCAAGTGCAAGTGTGCTGTGCCTGTACCTTCGTTCATGCAATTGCGGGGTTTAGTGCATATATCGTCTTCTCGGCACGTTTTGAGTGTAAGTAAACGAATTCCACTTTAATCAGCGTAATGCACAATCGGCGCATGCAAGTTCTGTGCTGTGAGCAGAAATGCACTTCTCAGCGCGTGGCAAGTGCAAGTGTGCTGTGCCAGTTCTTGTTTCATGCAATTGCGGAGTTTAGCGCATATATCGTCTTCTCGGCACGTTTTGAGTGTAAATAAACCAATTCAACTCTAATTAGCGTAATGCACAATCGGCGCATGCAAGTTCTGTGCTGTGAGCAGAAATGCACTTCTCAGCGCGTGGCAAGTGCAAGTGTGCTGTGCCTGTACCTTCGTTCATGCAATTGCGGGGTTTAGTGCATATATCGTCTTCTCGGCACGTTTTGAGTGTAAGTAAACGAATTCAACTCTAATTAGCGTAATGCACAATCGGCGCATGCAAGTTCTCTGCTGTGTGCAAAAATGCACTTCTCACCGTCTAAGACCAAATGTGCTGTGCTTGTTACTTGGTTCATGCAATTGCGGAGTTTAGCGCATATATCGTCTTCTCGGCACGTTTTGAGTGTAAATAAACGAATTCCACTTTAATTAGCGTAATGCACAATCGGCGCATGCAAGTTCTGTGCTGTGAGCAGAAATGCACTTCTCAGCGCGTGGCAAGTGCAAGTGTGCTGTGCCCGTTCTTGTTTCATGCAATTGCGGAGTTTAGCACATATATCGTCTTCTCGGCACGTTTTGAGTGTAAGTAAACGAATTCAACTCTAATTAGCGTAATGCACAATCGGCGCATGCAAGTTGTGTGCTGTGAGCAGAAATGCACTTCTCAGCGCGTGGCAAGTGCAAGTGTGCTGTGCCCGTTCTTGTTTGATGCAATTGCGGAGTTTAGCGCATATATCGTCTTCTCGGCACGTTTTGAGTGTAAGTAAACGAATTCCACTTTAATCAGCGTAATGCACAATCGGCGCATGCAAGTTCTGTGCTGTGAGCAGAAATGCACTTCTCAGCGCGTGGCAAGTGCAAGTGTGCTGTGCCTGTACCTTCGTTCATGCAATTGCGGGGTTTAGTGCATATATCGTCTTCTCGGCACGTTTTGAGTGTAAGTAAACGAATTCAACTCTAATTAGCGTAATGCACAATTGGCGCATGCAAGTTCTCTGCTGTGTGCAAAAATGCACTTCTCACCGTCTAAGACCAAATGTGCTGTGCTTGTTACTTGGTTCATGCAATTGCGGAGTTTAGCGCATATATCGTCTTCTCGGCACGTTTTGAGTGTAAGTAAACGAATTCCACTTTAATCAGCGTAATGCACAATCGGCGCATGCAAGTTCTGTGCTGTGAGCAGAAATGCACTTCTCAGCGCGTGGCAAGTGCAAGTGTGCTGTGCCCGTTCTTGATTCATGCAATTGCGGAGTTTAGCGCATATATCGTCTTCTCGGCACGTTTTGAGTGTAAGTAAACGAATTCCACTTTAATCAGCGTAATGCACAATCGGCGCATGCAAGTTCTGTGCTGTTAGCAGAAATGCACTTCTCAGCGCGTGGCAAGTGCAAGTTTGCTGTGCCTGTACCTTCGTTCATGCAATTGCGGGGTTTAGTGCATATATCGTCTTCTCGGCACGATTTGAGTGTAAATAAACCAATTCAACTCTAATTAGCGTAATGCACAATTGGCGCATGCAAGTTCTGTGCTGTGTGCAAAAATGCACTTCTCACCGTCTAAGACCAAATGTGCTGTGCTTCTTACTTGGTTCATGCAATTGCGCAGTCTAGCGCATATATCGTCTTCTCGGCACGTTTTGAGTGTAAATAAACCAATTCAACTCTAATTAGCGTAATGCACAATTGGCGCATGCAACGTCCGTGCGGTGTGCAAAAACGAACTTCTCAGCTCGTCGGAAGAGCAAATGTGCTGTGCTTGTTACTTGGTTCATGCAATTGCGGAGTTTAGCACATATATCGTCTTCTCGGCACGTTTTGTGTGTTAGTAAGCGAATTCAACTCTAATTAGCTAATGCACAATCGGCGCATGCAAGTTCTGTGCTGTGAGCAGAAATGCACTTCTCAGCGCGTGGCAAGTGCAAGTGTGCTGTGCCTGTACCCACGTTCATGCAATTGCGGGGTTTAGTGCATATATCGTCTTCTCGGCACGTTTTGAGTGTAAATAAACCAATTCAACTCTAATTAGCGTAATGCACAATTGGCGCATGCAAGTTCTGTGCTGTGTGCAAAAATGCACTTCTCACCGTCTAAGACCAAATGTGCTGTGCTTGTACCTTGGTTCATGCAATTGCGGAGTTTAGCGCATATATCGTCTTCTCGGCACGTTTTGAGTGTAAGTAAACGAATTCCACTTTAATCAGCGTAATGCACAATCGGCGCATGCAAGTTGTGTGCTGTGAGCAGAAATGCACTTCTCAGCGCGTGGCAAGTGCAAGTGTGCTGTGCCTGTACCTTCGTTCATGCAATTGCGGAGTTTAGTGCATATATCGTCTTCTCGGCACGTTTTGAGTGTAAATAAACCAATTCAACTCTAATTAGCGTAATGCACAATCGGCGCATGCAAGTTCTCTGCTGTGTGCAAAAATGCACTTCTCACCGTCGGAAGAGCAAATGTGCTGTGCTTGTTACTTGTTTCATGCAATTGCGGAGTTTAGCGCATATATCGTCTTCTCGGCACGTTTTGAGTGTAAGTAAACGAATTCAACTCTAATCAGCGTAATGCACAATCGGCGCATGCAAGTTCTGTGCTGTGAGCAGAAATGCACTTCTCAGCGCGTGGCAAGTGCAAGTGTGCTGTGCCTGTACCTTCGTTCATGCAATTGCGGGGTTTAGTGCATATATCGTCTTCTCGGCACGTTTTGAGTGTAAGTAAACGAATTCCACTTTAATCAGCGTAATGCACAATCGGCGCATGCAAGTTCTGTGCTGTGAGCAGAAATGCACTTCTCAGCGCGTGGCAAGTGCAAGTGTGCTGTGCCTGTACCTTCGTTCATGCAATTGCGGGGTTTAGTGCATATATCGTCTTCTCGGCACGTTTTGAATGTAAGTAAACGAATTCCACTTTAATCAGCGTAATGCACAATTGGCGCATGCAACGTCCGTGCGGTGTGCAAAAACGAACTTCTCAGCTCGTCGGAAGAGCAAATGTGCTGTGCTTGTTACTTGGTTCATGCAATTGCGGAGTTTAGCGCATATATCGTCTTCTCGGCACGTTTTGAGTGTAAATAAACCAATTCAACTCTAATTAGCGTAATGCACAATCGGCGCATGCAAGTTCTGTGCTGTGAGCAGAAATGCACTTCTCAGCGCGTGGCAAGTGCAAGTGTGCTGTGCCTGTACCTTCGTTCATGCAATTGCGGGGTTTAGTGCATATATCGTCTTCTCGGCACGTTTTGAGTGTAAGTAAACGAATTCAACTCTAATTAGCGTAATGCACAATCGGCGCATGCAAGTTCTGTGCTGTGAGCAGAAATGCACTTCTCAGCGCGTGGCAAGTGCAAGTGTGCTGTGCCCGTTCTTGTTTCATGCAATTGCGGGGTTTAGTGCATATATCGTCTTCTCGGCACGTTTTGAGTGTAAGTAAACGAATTCCACTTTAATCAGCGTAATGCACAATCGGCGCATGCAAGTTCTGTGCTGTGAGCAGAAATGCACTTCTCAGCGCGTGGCAAGTGCAAGTGTGCTGTGCCTGTACCCACGTTCATGCAATTGCGGGGTTTAGTGCATATATCGTCTTCTCGGCACGTTTTGAGTGTAAGTAAACGAATTCCACTTTAATCAGCGTAATGCACAATCGGCGCATGCAAGTTCTGTGCTGTTAGCAGAAATGCACTTCTCAGCGCGTGGCAAGTGCAAGTGTGCTGTGCCTGTACCCTCGTTCATGCAATCGCGGGGTTTAGTGCATATATCGTCTTCTCGGCACGTTTTGAGTGTAAGTAAACGAATTCCACATTAATCAGCGTAATGCAAAACCGGTGCATGCACGTTCTGTGCTGTGTGCAAAAATGCACTTCTCAGCGACTAAGAAGAGCAAATGTGCTGTGCTTGTTACTTGGTTCATGCAATTGCGGAGTTTAGCGCATATATCGTCTTCTCGGCACGTTTTGAGTGTAAATAAACGAATTCCACTTTAATCAGCGTAATGCACAATCGGCGCATGCAAGTTATGTGCTGTGTGCAAAAAACCTCGTTCATGCAATAGCGGGTTAAGTGCAAATATCGACTTCTCGGCACGTTTTGTGTGTAAGTAAACGAATTCCACTTTAATCAGCGTAATACACAATCAGCGGATGCAACTTCTGTGCTGTGAGCAGAAATGCAATTTTCAGCGCGTGGCAAGTGCAAGTGTGCTGCGCCTGTAACCTCGTTCATGCAATTGCGTGGTTTAGTGCATATATCGTCCTCTTGGCACGTTTTGAGTGTAAGTAAACGAATGCAACTCTAATTAGCGTAATGCACAATCGGCGCATGCAAGTTCTGTGCTGTGTGCAAAAGTGCACTTCTCAGCGTCTAAGAAGAGCAATTGAGCAAAGATGCAATTCTCAGCGCGTGGCAAGTGAAAATATGCTGTGCCCGTACTTGTTTCATGCAATTGCGGAGTTTATTGCATATATCCTATTCTCGGCACGATTTGAGTGTAAATAAACCAATTCAACTCTAATTAGCGTAATGCAAAATCGGCGCATGCAAGTTCTGTGCTGTGAGCAGAAATGCACTTCTCAGGGCGTGGCAAGTGCAAGTGTGCTCTGCCTGTAATCTCGTTCACGCAATTGCGGGGTTTAGTGCATATATCGTCTTCTCGGCACGTTTTCAGTGTACGTTGACGAATTCCAATTAAATCAGGGTAATGCACATTCAACGCATGCAAGTTCTGTGCTGTGTGCAAAAATGCACTTCTCAGCGACTAAGAAGACGAAATGTTCTGTGCTTGTTACCTGGAGCATGCAACTGCGGAGTTTATTGCATATATCGCCATCTCGGCAGGATTTGATTGTAAATAAATCAATTCAACTCTAATTAGCGTAATACACAATTGGCGCATGCAAGCTCTGTGCTGTGTGCAAAAATGCACTTCTCAGCGACTAAGAAGAGCAAATGGGCTGTGATTGTTGCTTGGTTCATGAAATTGCGGAGTTTTGCGCATATATCGTCTTCTCGGCACGTTTTAAGTGTAAGTAAACGAATTCAACTCTAATTAGCTTAATACACAATCGGCGCATGCGAGTTTTGTGCTGTGTGCAGGAATGCACTTCCCAGCGCGTAGCGAGTGCAAATATGCTGTGCCCGTACTTGATTCTTGCAATTCCGGAGTTTAGCGCATATACCGTCTTCTCGGAATGAATTGAGTGTAAATAAATGAATTCTACTCTAATTAGCGTAATGCAAAATCGGCGCACGCAAGTACTGTGTTGTGTGCAAAAATGCACTTCCCAGCGAATAATAAGAGCAAATGTGCTGTGCTTGTTACTTGGTTCATGCAAATGCGGAGTTTAGCGCATATATAGTCTTCTCGGAACGCTCTGAGCGGAAATAAACTAATTCAAGTCTAATTAGCGTAATGCACAATCGGCGCATGCAAGTTCTGTGCTGTGTTCTGAAATGCATTTCTAAGCGCGTGGCAAGTGCAAATATGCTGTTCCCGTATCTTGTTTCATGCAATTGCGGAGTTTCGCGCATATAACTTCTGCTCGGGACCTTTTGCTTTTAAGTAAGTTAAATCCACTCCATTTACCATAATGCACCATCGGCGCATTCACTTTCTGTGCTATGTGCAAAAATGTGTTTTTTTGCCCCTGGGAAGTGCAGATATGCTGTGCCCGTACCCTCGTTCATGCGATTGCGCATTTAAGCGCCTATGTCGTCTTCCCGGCACGTTTTGATTGTAAAGTATCCAATTCCTCTCTTATTAGCGGAATGCACAATCCGCGCATGCATGTTCTGTGCTGTGTGCAAAAATGCACTTATCAGCGCGTGGCAAGTGAATATATGCTGTGCCTGTACCCTCGTTCATGCAGTTGCGGAGTTTAGCGCATATATCGTCTTCTCTGCCCGTTCTGATTGTAAATAATCGAAATCCGCTTGAGTTAGCGTAATGCACAATCGACGGACGCACCTTCTCTTCTATGTATAAAAATGCGTTTCTCTTCGCGTAAAAATTGCAAGTATGCTGTGCCTGTTCCTTGGTGCATGCAATTGCGGTGTTTGGCGCATATATCGTCTTCTCGGCACGTTTTGATTGTAAGTAAACGAATTCCACTTTTATTAGCGTAATGCGCCATTGCGGAGCTCGCGGATCTTGCGAAGTGTAAAGATTTGATTGATGCAGCCGCGACCAGCGCGAAACGTTTCGCGTGTTGGTGATATCCTGCTACATATGATGGACACCAACAGCTTGCAAACGACGGCGATTAACCTTGTTCCTCTGTAGTTGGTGCGGATTGTGCGCCGGCCCTTTTTGAAGATGGGGACGACTATCGTTTCACTCCAAGATGACAGAACTTTCTCTTTCGACCAAATTGTTGAGAACAAAGCGGCGAGTTCTCGAACCAGCGATGCGCCATCATCATTGAATAGAGCCGGAGGAAGACCATGTGGGCTGAGGGCTTTATAACGCTTCATATGCCGGAGCTCCCGCTTGATTTCATGGGAAGAGAAAGCGAGCGCCAAAGGTAGCAGATGGAGCTGGGGGCCAACAAAACTGAGAGCCAAAATGTTCGGCCCATCGCTCTAACCGGCGTTGAAGATTGGTGATTAAGTTGTCATCCTCTTCGCATATCGTTGCACTTCTTCCAGATCGAACACCTTCGGTGACTCGAATGAGATGGAAGAGTTTTATGGTATTACCACAGAGACTAGCAAGCTCCATCTCCCTAGCACGTTCACATCACCAATCTTCGCGGTCCATTTGCAGACTCCTGCGCAACTCTCGACCAAGGTACTGGCGTTCTCCACTGTGTCTGGAATCCGATGCGAGCAAGCGGCGTCTGCCCGTCAGCAACAAGGAGTAGGCGGAAATCCAATGCTTTGGTGGGTGACGGGTAACTCCACAAGTGTCGATAGTGGCGTAAACTAAATCATCTTTGAGATGCGCCCGCTGCGAATCGAGATCACCGTCAATAGTTGAGCCAAGCAAGGTTGACAGTGAGGCTTGGTACCTGGTTAAAAGCGCAGGGTTTTGTAGATTCTCGACGTCCGGTCGGTAGTGGGCGCGCTTAGGTGATCCTCCGAAACGCATGCAAATCTTAGCACGAACCAATGCGTGATCGGAGTCTAGAAAAGTTGACCAGTACGATCGGCAGTCCGTTACGCTTCCGCGCCATCTGTAGCTGATTGCTAGGTGGTCAAGTTAGGAGCACTCTTACGTTTGTGAGGGAGGGCGCCAGGTAGCAGTGTGTCCCCTCGAGTGCCAAAAACTAGTGCTCGAAAGAAGCAAGCGATGATCAGAAAAAGAGCAAATAGTTTGTCTCCATTGTCTGATCGACTGCCATCGAGACCAAAACTACCCCCAATGTGGTGCTCGCTTGGTGGAAGGCGGCCAAATCGTGCGTTAAAGTCCCCGGCAAGAACGACTATATCAGTCCGTTTGGAGGAACGCTGAAGTTCGTGTAGTGGTTGATAAAAGTTATCTTTAACTGCATCCGGGCTGCAGTCTGTAGGGGCGTAGGCGGAGACGACAAACAAGGCACGCTTAACGTCTCGACGCCTGCTTACGTTACATGAACCTCCTAGTCTGACTGCACATAGTCGGCTGTTGACTGGGATCCAGTCAAGCAGAGCTGATTCAGCCCTGGCACTCAGTACAACCCCAACACCAGCCTGACCAGTGGCGAGAGCTTCTGGGTATCCGGAAAGCCGCAAGTAGTATTTGGCGTCAGAGTTTACCGGTAAGGCGATGCTGAGGATGGCGCTAGAGTCTTGTAATCTGGTCTCTGAAAGGCAACAGATGTCTACCGAAAGCGTTTCAAGAGTACGAGCCAGACATGCTTATCGTCTGATCTGCATCAAAGTTCGAACATTAAACGCTGAGGGGATGAATAGAGAACCAGGTTGAAGAAGAGCTGCAGCTTCGGCGGGGTGAGAGGCGGTTGCGACCGGAGGACATTGATAACCGGGAGTTTGGTGTTACTTCCATCAGCTGCGAGACGATGGTCGTTTGTGACGGTGACCGTAGAAGACACAAGATTACATGTAAGTGAAGGACGGGAGGTGGGGTGTTCTGTGAGTGGACGTTGAGCGGTTGAGTTAAGACAGAAGAGCGGCATAGCAGTAGTAGTAGTGAGCGGTGTATTCCATGATTCGTCAGCGGGCGTGATACTACTCGGTTGCCCAGGCCGAAGTAGAGGGTTGTCTTAGGGGCCCAACCCCGAGCCTTTGATCAAAGATCTAACCTGCAAGGCAGCAGTGCGATGTGAGGGCGTCGCAACCAGTTGGGAGCCAGTGACCAAATAGATGTTTCATATGCCATTTGGTCCGTGAAGGACCAGGGGCCCAACGCACCTATAAAGTACAATGCCTCTCTGGGATGGGCAAGGGGCAGTGACTTTATTTAGTGGCGTGTCACATCCGCCACGTCGCAGTGTTGTTAAACGGACATTTGTGGCTTTTTATAGGGAGAACGCTTGCCAGGCGAAAACCCACCACGTCCTGGAACACTGCCGCCCAACCATTCGCTGGAACGGGAAGAACCCGAAAGACGTAGCCTGACCACGAGGAGGTTGTTCGGCAAGCCAGCCGTTGGTGAATTTAGCTACGCTTCGCCCACGTTACACATTGCGAACACTAGTTAAGTAGGTTGCATGACTTTCAATAGTTCTGCAAATATTGCAATAATTAATTGATTCGCATACGCTACTTCAAACCGGTGCATGGTAAAGCAAGTGATCGCGCATAAAAATGTCGTATGAATTATTTGACCACAATATCCAAAATATATATAACAAGGATGAAAACCCATTGACTTAACCCGCATGAAGACATGGCCCACAACTGTAATCAAGGCTTGCGTTGTTTAAAAATTGAATTGGTTCAAATGTAGTATACTTTAAACATAGAAAAGGAAAATATCAGAAAATTTAAGGCGCTTATTTTCCTGCAGAAATTTAAAAAGCACAGTAAGAGGAAGAAGGCTGGTAGTTGAATGCATTTCGTATTGTCCCCTCAGTACTAATAATGATAATCGGTATGCAAATATACACTTAAATATGCCTGCGACCTAATAAACATGAGGTGCAAAATGAATGCCGGAACTTCTAACCCTATGTCCACGGCAGACTAAAGCTGATAAAAAATTGCTATTAAACACACAGGGACAGCTCCATCCGGCTTATCGCGACAGATTCGGCGAAATAGAGGAAGGTTCCTCCTCAAGCCTCAACCTCTCATATCGCACCTAATCTCAACACTCTCCAGTGTCTACTCTCGTCAGCGATATCAATAGACTCGGTTGAATTGATCTATAGTAAAAAGGCAGTTGGCCTAGATCTATCTCAAGCGACATTGGGCGATTGTGTATCACCATTTTAATGGAGAGACACCCATTGGTTTTCAAGTTATAAAAGGCATCCCACCACGTTTACACATTATACACGATGTATTTGTGCATCATTACTAGCCGGTATCATTACAGAAGCACATGGAACATGCCGCTAGGGGCGTACAGATTGGCACCCGTGTGGCTCCACCGCGTATAATGAACACTTGTGTATCAATGAACAATGAACAATGAATTTATACAGGTTAAGCCGCGTTGCCTTACAAGTCCCGTTGAATAGTTGGTGGATATCGATATAACAATAATGCTAATAGTGATAGTAAAACAGTTGGTACTTTAAATATGGAAATAAGGACTTATCGTTTGCTCCGCCGCAATCCGTCTAGATTCACGGCACCCACAGTTAACATCAAATAATTTCATGCTAAACGAAGATGTATTGCTAAGTGACAACGTATATTTGGATGAGTGCATCATCCAACCGTCTTTTAAAACTATTGTTAGTGCCAGTGCAGAGACGACCGATTCTGGGAGAGCATTCCACGTGTGACAGAAACGAATGGAAAAGAAATTGCTGCGGCACACCAGGCGGCTATACTGTACAGCGAATTTCAATGCTTGGCCCCTCAGGGTTGTATTTGTTATAATCTTCCCACTAGACGCAACTCCAAAAATAACAATTCGCTGCTCCACAAAACTTCTAGCCCAACCGAAGGAAAAAAGCAAAACGCCAATAACCTTGGCCAAACAACGTATTAATCGCCGCCACCAAACACTGTACAACGACTGCGGACCTTCGCTGTATTTATAGGTCTCTACTGACCTTCGACTTCTAGAATTGGAAGGTCAGCTGCCAAGGTTAGCGGTTCCCCATATCTTTTGCTAAGGTGTCAGATGGCTTTTAATCACGTGCAGAAGAAGAACATTCCGGAACGTTCGAAATCGATGCGATAATAGTTAATAATAGATTAATCGCTAAAATAGGGAATTTCCAAGGCAATTCTTACTTTCTCCCGGAGAGTAATGCTGCTGAGTTGTAGTAAGGAGCGGCGCACATGATGTGGGTCTCACAGAATCAAGTATGCCATAATCAGGTCGCCTCGTCGCCGGCGATAGCTTCCACTGAATACGCCCAATCTCCTGGTATGAAAGATTTGACATTCCAATTACGTTCTTAGATGCCCGATGTTGTGACTGTTCCAGTGCATCAAGGTCGTGTTTCGGCCATGGATGCCAGGCTTGGATGGCGTATTCGACATGGGGCGAACATACGCACTTAGCATTTGTCGAAATATGGAGCTGCTTATTTGTCCAAACGCGCGCCGCAGCAGCCCGACGTGTTGGTTCCCAAGCTTCGAGACCTTGTCCGATTGCTGAGAGCAACACAACTCATCTTGAACCAGAACACATTAGGCACGTTCCAGAGTTGCTTATTGTAGTACATTTGTTCCGATCCGGTAGGAGTAGCTGCTCTGATGTCTGGTGAAAACACCTTGTATTTACTGACATTGAAATGCAATACGATTTGTGTTGACCATTTAGCTCACTCTGAAGCAAATGTTGGTTGGCGTTCACCTGGCTCCTGCGCCTGGTCTTGATATCGTCGGCAAACATTAAGACGATTGAAGTGATTCCTTGTGCAAGGTCATGTGTAAACACCAAAAACAAACTTGGACCTATAACTGAGCCTTGCGGCACACCACAATCGACTTGCATGGGGTCCGATAAAGAGCTCCGAACTCTGACCACTAATTGCCGTTGAAGTGGAAAGTTGGCAATCCAGCTTAAAAGGGAATCGCCTATCCCGTAATGCTGGAACTTGGAGAGTAGTATCCGGTGGTCTAGACGATCGAAAGCCTTGGAAAAATCCAGGTAGATCAAATCAGCGCCTTCTGCAGCGTCAACTGGCTTGGCCCAACTACTGCTGCGATTAGTAAATTCCTGGGTTCAGCTGTTCGGCGAGCTTTGCAATTGGCATGCAAACGATTCATCACCACGTGACGTGACTTTCTCAGTGCGCTGCAGGGTCACACATAATCTGCTGACTTGGTCATCGATTTGTTATCGATTAGCAAGTGACTTTTGAATTCACCTTCTCAATATGTGCTTCGTGCTCATTCGTCTACCCGGCTTCTCTGGTAGGTATGGGCGTTCCGTAGGATGGTTTTGTTCCGGCTGTTGCGGCCGTATTTTTAACGGCTCGGTTAGCTGCTCGCGACGGTTTCCACGTTGTTTTAATTCACTTCGTCTTGAGGTTTCGTAAACGCTGCGCTCTATACTTAGTGCATAAAAGTTTCTGGAGAGGCTCAAAGGTGTAGGAGTATATCGTGGCGATATAATGGTATCATTCGACGTGACCGCACTCTTTACGTCTGTCAACTTACAGACCGTAAAGCATGCAATCATCGAACGGCTGGACCAAAGTACGAAAGCAACCGGAAAGCTGACGACTGAAACCCTGTGCTAGCTACTTGACCTATGCCTCGAGACGTACTTCGCTTTTGATGAACAGATCTACGAGCAGGTAAAAGGAGCCCCAATGAGATCCCCAGCGTCAAGACTCGTTGCAGAAATAGTAATGAGGAAACTCGAAGAGGATGTATTGCCCATAATCAACCCAAAATTGTGGATCAGATACCTTGATGATACATTCGTGATACTGAAACGTAGTCAAGTAACGGCTGCATAGGAGTTGCTCAATAACACCATTGAAGACTTCCACTTTACGTTAAAATCGGAGATAGAAGACCAACTCCTATTTTTGGAGTGTTAGTCACCAGGACGATTGATGGACAGTTGCAAACATCGGTTTACAGTAAGAGAACACACACCGACCAGATTCCAAACTACTACAGTAATCACCCGAAATGTCACAAAATAAGCTGCGTGCGGACTCTGTTTCGTAGCACTGAAACACAGTACAGCACTGTTAAGGCGAAGCGAAAAGAAGAGCCATACCTGTTCAGATAATTTTACCTAAATGGATATCCACATAGCTTTGTCCAGCGGTGCCTGAACTACAAAGCTACGACCTCTCAACCTGCTCAAATGACAACAAAGCGAATCGTTCTACCCTATGTAAAGAACATCTCCAAGATGACAGAAAGATTATTCAAACAGCACGGTCTTACAGTGGCTCACAAACCAATCGCCACATTCAGGAGAACTCTGTCAAAACCCAAAGCTAAACCTAAAGCACACGAAAGACGAAATGTTGTCTACAAGATACGGTGTCAAGATTGCGATAATAACTATGTGGGTCAGACAGGAAGCCAACGGTCTACAAGAACACAAAAGCATAAGAGAGTTGGTAAGAATCATTACGCTCTCTCACTGGTTTCAATTCATACAAACGAAGAAGGACGTCACATCGTTTGAAACAATGCAGAGATCCTAGCAAAAGTGGAGTCACGAAAAGGAAGATGGTTCCTCGAGGAATGGCATTCGAAGAAGCGCTCGATAAACATGCACCTCGAGCTTGACCCGGTCTTTGAAACACTAAGACGCAGTGAATTAAAACGACTTAAAAACCCTCGCGAGCAGCTAACCGAGCCGTTAAAAATACGGCCGCAACAGCCGGGACAAAGCCATCCTAAGGAACGCCCATATCTACCAGAGAAGCTGCGTAGACGAATGGTCACGGGGCACGTATTGAGGAGATCAATTCAAAAGTCACTTGCTAATCGATAACAAATCGATGACCAAGTCAGTAGGTTACGTGAGACCCTGCAGCGCACTGAGGAGGTCTCCACGCGTGGTGAAGGTACGTTTGCATACCAATTACGAAGTTCGGCGAACAGCTGAACCTAGGTGCGAACAAACCGGGATACCAGTACATCAAGTCCTTAGTAAATTCCTTGTTGACGGAAACCGTGCTGCTTAGGCGTGTTGATTTTATAGTTTTCCAGCTAACATACCAGTGCATCGGTAACTATGGATTCCTTGAACTTGGAAAGTATAGGAGGAGGGGATACTAGGCGTTAGGTTTAAAGATCAGCACTGATTTCACCTTTGTGAATCCAGGTTATTATTCCAAGCTTCCGCATAGCGGGAAATTGTTTCTGGTCTAAGCATCGCTGGAATATCTGAGCTAAAGTTCCTGGCAGTTGGCTTGCTGCTGCTTCCAGTGCCTTTGGACGAATGGTGTCGGCACCGGACTGGCTGTGTTTGCGTGGAGACGTCAGGTTGTGCAATACAGCAACTGCGGTAAAATTGAGATTTGTTAGTCCTGGCGGTTAGACGACAAACTTTTAACGTCTCTTGGTGGCGAATCCCTCTGAAACGTGCGGGTATATTGCATCTGCAGCGCGTTTGCTGCTGTTAGGCCCTCGGCTGTCCTGTGTGGGGGAAATCCTTGCCTCACCCATCTTGGGCTATTGAGGTGCTTGTACAGCCATTTTTGTTTAGCACTGACGGCTTTTGCGTCTTTTGCTGATAAGCGGCTTCGTCTTCTCTCAGTAGTTGAGTGCAGTGGTTATGTTGGGCTACGTAGTTGTTAACAGATGAATCGAGACCAGAAAGCAGTTCAGGGTTAAGAATTCTTTTCGGTAAACTCTCTTCAGACACAAACGGTTACATAACACTGCTTGTGTGGGGTCAGCGTCAAATAGGGCTGGGATTTATTTCTTAGGTGTTTAAATGGTCAAGATCGACGACTAAATGCGGCTACAGATGGCAAGAAAGTGCACCAAAGGAAACTTAATACACAAGCCTCAGCAACCTAAAGTAAATAAGCAAGGTCACAGAGGGAATTAAGTAACCACGTTAGTCGGCTACGGTAGTAGTATCGGCCGTATGAAAGATTTATGTACACATGTTTTCGACTTCAGATGGTGGATGTAAATAGCCTCGGCAATAGACAATATTTGCTGTGCCGCAAATCATCACTGCCCGTGATACGTAGTTGTTCCAAGTTTCCGGTGCTGGAGCTTCTCTGTACACTTGCCATGCTGAGGTGCGCACTGTTATCCATTTTCAAGCCCTGTTCCTAACGAAAGAAACTGATGTACACTTATTGCAAACTTTTATCTCTGAAGCTTTCGCAACCAACTGGCTGAATTTGTTGACGAACTCGAGCCAGGCCACTTCTGGGAGTTCTCCGTCAAGGAACGACCAATTTGTAGCGTTGACGAGCTGGGCTAATCGATCCTAGTTTGTGATGGTTCGTACAATCTCATCGTTCTCATTTCGATATTCTGCATAGCAGACGAATTTGAAACTGATCACTGCGTAATTACTGCGACACAACGGGCAGTCTAAAACCAAAACAGCAAACATATGCTCTTCGTTGGTAAGCACAAAATCCAGAACAGTTGGACTGGTACCAGTTCTGAACCGGGTGGGCAAAGTGACGTGATTGTAAAGAGGAACAGGGGTTACGAGATCTTGTAGATTGGCTTTGAGTTGTTCTCCGATCGTCGCAGTAGTTTCTACACAATGTACGCTGAAACTACCCATGATAAGTAGGTGAGTGTACTTTCGCTGTACACTGCATCTTAAAACAGCCGCTAGGTGGCAGTCCTTTTTGAGTGTAGAGTAAGGGTGCGGTAAACAAGACAACAAGGCAAGCGTCCTTGCCTTGTAACTTCAAGCGGCACCAAAGAGGGTCAGGGAAATGTGAGGCTGAATCCACCACGACTTCGCACTGTAAGTCCCTTCGGTAATACAATATGACCCCTCCTCCTTTTGTGAGCCTATCGTTCCAGATCAGCGACATGCCTGGTAGCGAAACTTTAGCGTCCGTCATTCCCGTGTGCGATCACGTCTTGGTGATACCAATGATATCATATGACCCGGAAGCTTGGAGGTCTTACAGTTCGGCCAGTTTATTAGAAGGTCCCTGAGCATTCGTATACAAGCAGGTCAGTTTCTCGGCTTCTAGTAGCCCACACACGGGTGATGGGTCCAGGTGTGGGAGAATGTCGACCGAAAGAAGGTCGGCGGTTACTTGTCTTTTAATGGGATGTTGATACTTCGTTTGCAGTTTGATTCGGCCAAGGTGCGTCCCGACCTTCGTTTAGACCTACGTCAAAGTCAGTTAAAGCAGCAGTCAAGTTCCGCTTCTGTAAAATCGTCGGGATGCTTGCGGTTTCAGGTGGTTTAATATTGGAGCTGTGCAAAGCTTCTGCGACCTATAACCGTCACCATGACGGATCTCTATCCAGCCCTGCACATCGTGGATAGCACCTCTACGCTGGCACAGAAAAAGGTTTGTAACAGAATCCACTTGGTAGACGCTTACAACCAAATTCCGGTAGCAGGGCAGGACATCGCTAAAACTGCAGTGACGATTCTACTTGTTTTGTCCGAGTTTCTGTGTGTGCTGTTTGGTCTAAAGAATGTCACATAAACATGTCAACGCTGCAGCGATTACATTTGTCATATCGTAAGTTTTGCCTACATGTACCTCGACGACATCCTAATCGGGAGCTTCTCACGGGAGGAGCACTTGCATCACGTGAGAGCACTTTTTGACCGTTTATACCAACACGGGGTAACGATCAACGCACAAAAGTGTTCTTTTGGTGCCGATTCCACAAGTTTTCTCTGTTATCGTATCTTCTCTGTAGGCTTCGTTTCACTATAGGATAAATTTCGGGGCACCATTGACTACCCAGAGCCCCATTCGTTCAATCAACTCGAAAGGTTTGACGCGCTAGTCAACTTTCTCCGCCAATGTACATTAGAATGTGCAGTCCCTCACGGACCTTTTCTGAAGAAAGCTTAAGAAGTTCGCTTTTCCTGTTGCAGCACGTGCTGCAGTCCAAGATTTAAAAGAAGCTATCCGCAACATATCTTCTATAGCACAATACAACCCTAAGTTTCTATCGTGGCAGTTGGCACCGTTTTACAGCAACAGGTAAGTGATGCTTGGCAACCACTGACGTTCTTATCCAACCGTCTGCAATCTGCCGAAGCTCGTTACAATACGTTCGGTAAAGAATTATGCGTCTTCTATTTAGGCATACGTCATTTCTAACATGGCTTAGAAGCTAGCACATTTACCGTCTTCACCGACCAGAAATCCATAACTTACGTGCTCATCTCAACTACCTACCGTTATACTCCTAGACAGTCGCTCAGATTACGACCGGTACATACGACATGTCTCAGGTTTGCACAACGCTGTCGCAGACCCACTTTCTCGAATTCATGCGATCTCCGATGATGCTGGTGGTGTTTTCGTTCTGGCAGCCATGGTCGCAGCGCAACTCAATGATCCAGAGGTTGATGTTCTACGGAGGTCCCCTGACTAGACATACGATCCGTTCCACTGACAATGTCAGGCGGAACTATATTTGCGATATGTCTCTTGACACACCACACCCAGTCCTCCCACACAAGTTTCGACAGACCGTGTTCGACATGTTACACGGCTTGTCTCAGCCAGCCATTTGTACATCGGCTACACTCGTAAGTTTACGATTCGTTTGGCCCAATGTCAATCGTGCCGTTTGTACTTGGACAGCTGCTCGCCTTGTGTCAATGCGCGAAGGTGCGCACACACACGTAAACTCCAGTAGGCACACTTCCTATGCTAAACGCAGATTTCCGCCACAAGCACGTAGACGTCGTAGGTCCTCTGCCGCCTTCGAATGGCTCTGTATATCTACTGACCTACATCGACCGTTTCACCTGGTAGCCAGAGACTATTCCAAGTTCGTACTGCTCTTTAGTAAGAGTAGCACAGGTATTTTTAGAGCATTGGGTAGCTCAGTACGGCTGTCCCGCCATCGTGACCACCGATCGAGGGTCATATTTCTTGTATACTTGTATAACATTGCATAAGGATTTAGGTTGTCGCTACGGCCAGGCAACGGCGTATTATCCGGCCACAAACGGCATGGTATAGCGACTTCATCGCCAACTGAATGCAACACTCTGAGCACGAACAGACCATTCATAGTGTGAGACTCTTCCCCGTCACCTTCTTGGCCTTAGGAACACAGCTAAAGCCGATTTCGACAAAGCGCCAGCGCAGCTGCACGTTGCGGTTTTCAGCACAACTGGTAGCACCAGCACCGTCCACTTCCTCCTTCGAGTACGGAAGTTGCACCGGTCCGTTAGCTCACCACATGCGTGAGCTGCACCCACCAGCTTCACGGGTTCAGAAGACATCGGCGTACCTGTACGAAACACTGTCTACTTGCTCTCAAATACTGCTTCGCGTGAGCACTGTGCGACAGCTGCTGTACTCGCCCACATCGGACCATTCAAAGTAATCAGCCGATCAGTCATGACATTTAAGATCGATCATCGTGGCCAACACCAACTCGACAATATCGAACGTCTAAAACCAGCCTACATGGAGGCAACCAGCTCGTCTACATCGTCTAGCAATACCTCGAGCGACGCTACAACTAATCGCACTAATTCACTTCACTTTAGTGTCGTCGAACCGGACCACGATTCTGGACTGTGAGCATCCGTCGTCCCGATATTATCCGAACCTAAGATGTAGCCTCCCATGACCAACCGCCGTGGTCTGGAGGCTATAGAGAGACACCACCCTCAAGCCCACCGTTCTGCAGCAGCGAAGTTTGAGGTTCTGTCGGCCTTTGTTTTGGGCTGGCCAGTTTTTCAATTCCGGCAAGCCCACTCCAACTGCTCGCCGAAATCACCCTGTCCTTCCCTGCCCTGCGATGAATATATACTAAATAACGAACGGCACTGCGGACTGTGATTTCCGGAGAACCACCTTGACCACAAAAGCTCACTTATTCTTATTCGGTACGGTTGGTCCATAGTCCACAATTGATTCATCTATCATTTTCAACAGCGAAGGCCTCCTATGTTTAAACTTCGATGGAGGGAGCTCTGTACCGTTGCAAAAGATTACTACTATATTGTATGTATAATTTCTTGTTAATTAGTGGTACATTATTCTTTTCCCCTTTTAATCCCCCTTATGCTACGGCCATTTTGGTCTACAACCGGCTTGACACTCATTTGCTTCATAAGTGTGCCAATGTTTGCTCCTGTCTCGCTCGACCCGTCCACGTCTTTTGTAGTTACTCGAATATAGTCCGCCGTGTCGGACTTCGTTTACCTTCAGATATCGACGCTCGATTACGCGCGTCTCAGCTTAGTACTTACTTGCCCTACAGGTCCTAGTGCTCGTACTGACCAAGGTCCACTCCTACGTTCATATTACTATTGCGTGTCACAATCCAAGTAAATAACGTATGCGTAAAAATGACCCTCTAAGCAGCGCTTGAACGTTGGTCCAAGTGTTGCCCGCCGTGACCAGGTAGCAAACCGGCAGAGGTTTCTGCTACTATTCCCATGGTCCCAGGCTCGACGCCTGTCATCACCATCTGCTGAAACCAACATAAAGCAAATAGCCGCGTGGTGTGCAGGGTATTATGTTAAGCAACACCCAATTTCCAAATTCTCAGTTACGGTCCAAATGATCGAACTGCCCAAGGTTAACTTCAGTGTGTATCACGGTTCGCGTTGAAATTGCGCATCGCGATCCTATCAGACAACGAGTGAATCAAAATTCCTGCTAATCAGTCATTAACTGCTGTGCCAAGCGTTGCCCTCCATGAACCGGTAGCCAAACGCGTGGAGGTTTAGGATACTATTTGTATCGTCCCGGGTTTGAAGCCTGCTATCTACACCTAATTAGATCAAACGAGGTCGAAAAGCGTCCCGATGGGCAGTGTTTTCGGGCTGACATCCTCCAATTCCGATCATGCAAAATACTTATTTACTGAGACCGGATTTTTTGTCGTTTTGTAATGTATTTACGCCAGGCGTTGGTCAGGTACTATAACGCGGTCTGCACACTGATATGCCTTCAACCCCAGTGCAGCATTATGCTGTCGGTTACGTTTTGCGGGGGCAGCTCAGGAGTATGCGACAGCAAGTAGTGTGGGGTTAGTTTCTGGACAAGTTTAATTGGTTGATTATAGTGTTTCCTTGATCAGTTAAAAACTGGTATTTTTCCTGTTACAAAGGTTATAAAAATTTCCCAGATTTGTATATAGTTAGAACGGTAGTATTTCGCAATAAAACTGGCAAGAAACTTGAGATGTGCGCTCAGGGTAAATAATAGCTCACTATGGCAAAAGTGAAAAAATAGTGTAGGAAAAACAACGACTTGAAAAATGACCAATTGTGTGTGACGTGATGTGCTACTTGGAGGGTTCCAACGTTCGTGCAATTTCTGCTACCGTGTCTCCAATTTTCATCGAAGCTCGCCTGCATGCAATCATTAGGTCGCGCTCGATGTGCTCATCCAACGCGCAATCTATCTCGAATGAACGCAATACGGACTACTACCTCCCGTCGATTTTCAAATCTGGGTTTTCTCTGTAGATGCATAAAAGCGAAATTCCTTTTGGTTTGCATCCTGCAGCACAAATTGTGCTCTTTTTTGGAAGCCCAACTTAAGAGCTCGGTAGTTGTAGAAGGCAGCTATAGGTAGCTGCAAAAGACATCTGTCACTTTTCTTTCACTTTTTGTCGAAGCCACTGGGGCTGTCACCTTCAGAACTCAACCCACCGACCACCAACCCATGCTGTGCAGCGCTCTGACCGACACCCTAGCCTGTGCTTCGTTTCAAGGCCTGTCTGGATTCACGTCTAACCGTATGTGATTGTCATGAGGACGCCTATGCTGACCGGACTGCTAACCGGTGCGTCATTGGAACGGCGAGACTAAACCAAGCACTTGGAATTAGTGGAAAGCTCGCGTTCCCAAGGACACAGCGTGTGCAGCTCAAAGGCGGAGGTTCAAACAGTTCACTGTGTAGCGCGTCAGAGTGTTGCTGTAGCAAACCGGTAAGATGTCGTCGAGCGAAGACTGGATTGTGGTTGTCTTATCCCGTATGTAGTATTGTTAGAGCAGCCATCTATCTTGCGTGCTTTCGCACCGTTCATGCAGTCACCTCACGCATAGTCCTCCATCAGTAGATGTGACAGCGCCGTCCAGTTCGCCACGAGGTACACTCGCCATCCAGCTCTGACTCTTACTAGGTAGTTTTGAGGTAACTGTCCAGCCATCTACGAAATACCTATTTTGTCCTTCAGCCCTCTCAGTCTATTCGACCCTTGTGCGTTCAAAAGACGGAAAGCTTCGGAACACTCGACGGGACGCATAGTACACATTGCAATGCGTTAATTTTTGTTCTTCCCTGATCCACTCAGTTTGCTGGAGTTACAGTTTAGCAGCATTAACTTAGGCGTGGATTGCCAGTTACAGGTCAGAGGTTAGAACCCTTTCTCATAGCACTGTTTATTTGCTTCAGTGTATTGTACAATTGCTTCCATTTTCATGCATGTAGTAAAGACAGGCTCGATGAGGAAAACATGGATTATAAGCCAGTATGCTTCAGTATTAGTTCAGAAGCTGAGACAACCAAACAAGATACATCGCGCAATGGCTGAAGGCAGTAGTGAAGAAAATAACCTGAAGAGTGTAGGAGCTATGGCAATTCCTTCGAACTTCCTGATGACTTGATAGAGACATCTGAAAAATGTCCATCCATAGCTGAAACTGCATATGAGGACGTAACATTAAAAATTGATATGTTCACATCTATGATGTTAATTTTGCGGAGTCTAACTGCCTCATTTGTATCGCGCATAAATGTTGTAAAATGCACTCCACGCAGTGCAGTATGCTAATTGACTCAGTTTCGACCGAACTACGCAGTCGAGTACGTTGTGCACGAAATGCTGTGGTTTTCGGTGTGTCGAAAAGCTACTATTAAAATCTGTTCAGAAAGTGCTTCTCAGTGCATGCTGTATGTAATCTTGTTAGCCCAGTTGCATCAGGATACGCAAAAAGGTGATACAATACGCGTGTCACATTCTTTTCAAGTTCGAAAACGAACTAATTGCTGAACAGTTAATTCAAAAGCGCAATCCCCTTTTTATTAATACGACTTACAAATGTTTGCAAATTGTGCAAGACACAACTTCGCTACAAAAAGCGGCTAGGAGGAGACAGGCAGAGGCTCGCCCAAATAGTAACAGCCATCTGGCACTCTGCATCCCGTTGACAGTGCTGCACTCAGCGGCCACTATAATTTTGATATCCTTACTCAACTTGCTGCAGTTAATGATGAGATGGTGAACAATAAAATATTTTTGCAACTGGCAGTGGTTCGCGTGAATATACGGACCACTCTATTCCATTGGATGTTGTGTCTAGTAGAACGCTAAATGCTGGCACTTCCGAGGTAAACAACGTCAGGTACAAAAGCGGTTACAAGGAGACCTCCACAAAGCGGCAGATTCCCGGCTTAGCAGGATAAGGCCGCCAAGCCCAAGATAACTGCGATGCACACAGCTACTGGTGATGATGTCAATCCCTATCGGAAAAGTACTGCTGGTTGTTTAAAAGACTTCTCTAATACTGCTTCCTGCATACAAAGCGATAACAAGATGGTTCAGCGAATAACACCTGCAATACCCGCTAAATCCGAAGCGAGAGTAAAACAGCTACCTCAAGCCTCAACCTCTCATATCGCACCTAATCTCAACACTCTCCAGTGTCTACTCTCGTCAGCGATATCAATAGACTCGGTTGAATTGATCTATAGTAAAAAGGCAGTTGGCCTAGATCTATCTCAAGCGACATTGGGCGATTGTGTATCACCATTTTAATGGAGAGACACCCATTGGTTTTCAAGTTATAAAAGGCATCCCACCACGTTTACACATTATACACGATGTATTTGTGCATCATTACTAGCCGGTATCATTACAGAAGCACATGGAACATGCCGCTAGGGGCGTACAGATTGGCACCCGTGTGGCTCCACTGCGTATAATGAACACTTGTGTATCAATGAACAATGAACAATGAATTTATACAGGTTAAGCCGCGTTGCCTTACAAGTCCCGTTGAATAGTTGGTGGATATCGATATAACAATAATGCTAATAGTGATAGTAAAACAGTTGGTACTTTAAATATGGAAATAAGGACTTATCGTTTGCTCCGCCGCAATCCGTCTAGATTCACGGCACCCACAGTTAACATCAAATAATTTCATGCTAAACGAAGATGTATTGCTAAGTGACAACGTATATTTGGATGAGTGCATCATCCAACCGTCTTTTAAAACTATTGTTAGTGCCAGTGCAGAGACGACCGATTCTGGGAGAGCATTCCACGTGTGACAGAAACGAATGGAAAAGAAATTGCTGCGGCACACCAGGCGGCTATACTGTACAGCGAATTTCAATGCTTGGCCCCTCAGGGTTGTATTTGTTATAATCTTCCCACTAGACGCAACTCCAAAAATAACAATTCGCTGCTCCACAAAACTTCTAGCCCAACCGAAGGAAAAAAGCAAAACGCCAATAACCTTGGCCAAACAACGTATTAATCGCCGCCACCAAACACTGTACAACGACTGCGGACCTTCGCTGTATTTATAGGTCTCTACTGACCTTCGACTTCTAGAATTGGAAGGTCAGCTGCCAAGGTTAGCGGTTCCCCATATCTTTTGCCAAGGTGTCAGGTGGCTTTTAATCACGTGCAGAAGAAGAACATTCCGGAACGTTCGAAATCGATGCGATAATAGTTAATAATAGATTAATCGCTAAAATAGGGAATTTCCAAGGCAATTCTTACTTTCTCCCGGAGAGTAATGCTGCTGAGTTGTAGTAAGGAGCGGCGCACATGATGTGGGTCTCACAGAATCAAGTATGCCATAATCAGGTCGCCTCGTCGCCGGCGATAGCTTCCACTGAATACGCCCAATCTCCTGGTATGAAAGATTTGACATTCCAATTACGTTCTTAGATGCCCGATGTTGTGACTGTTCCAGTGCATCAAGGTCGTGTTTCGGCCATGGATGCCAGGCTTGGATGGCGTATTCGACATGGGGCGAACATACGCACTTAGCATTTGTCGAAATATGGAGCTGCTTATTTGTCCAAACGCGCGCCGCAGCAGCCCGACGTGTTGGTTCCCAAGCTTCGAGACCTTGTCCGATTGCTGAGAGCAACACAACTCATCTTGAACCAGAACACATTAGGCACGTTCCAGAGTTGCTTATTGTAGTACATTTGTTCCGATCCGGTAGGAGTAGCTGCTCTGATGTCTGGTGAAAACACCTTGTATTTACTGACATTGAAATGCAATACGATTTGTGTTGACCATTTAGCTCACTCTGAAGCAAATGTTGGTTGGCGTTCACCTGGCTCCTGCGCCTGGTCTTGATATCGTCGGCAAACATTAAGACGATTGAAGTGATTCCTTGTGCAAGGTCATGTGTAAACACCAAAAACAAACTTGGACCTATAACTGAGCCTTTCGGTACACTACAGTCGACTTGCATGGGGTCCGATAAAGAGCTCCGAACTCTGACCACTAATTGCCGTTGAAGTAGAAAGTTGGCAATCCAGCTTAAAAGGGAGTCGCCGATCCCGTAATGCTGGAGCTTGGAGAGTAGTATCCGGTGGTCTAGACGATCGAAAGCTTTTGAAAAATCCAGGTAGATCAAATCAGCGCCTTCTGCAGCGTCAACTGGCTTGGCCCAACTACTGCTGCGATTAGTAAATTCCTGGGTTCAGCTGTTCGGCGAGCTTTGCAATTGGCATGCAAACGATTCATCACCACGTGACGTGACTTTCTCAGTGCGCTGCAGGGTCACACATAATCTGCTGACTTGGTCATCGATTTGTTATCGATTAGCAAGTGACTTTTGAATTCACCTTCTCAATATGTGCTTCGTGCTCATTCGTCTACCCGGCTTCTCTGGTAGGTATGGGCGTTCCGTAGGATGGTTTTGTTCCGGCTGTTGCGGCCGTATTTTTAACGGCTCGGTTAGCTGCTCGCGACGGTTTCCACGTTGTTTTAATTCACTTCGTCTTGAGGTTTCGTAAACGCTGCGCTCTATACTTAGTGCATAAAAGTTTCTGGAGAGGCTCAAAGGTGTAGGAGTATATCGTGGCGATATAATGGTATCATTCGACGTGACCGCACTCTTTACGTCTGTCAACTTACAGACCGTAAAGCATGCAATCATCGAACGGCTGGACCAAAGTACGAAAGCAACCGGAAAGCTGACGACTGAAACCCTGTGCTAGCTACTTGACCTATGCCTCGAGACGTACTTCGCTTTTGATGAACAGATCTACGAGCAGGTAAAAGGAGCCCCAATGAGATCCCCAGCGTCAAGACTCGTTGCAGAAATAGTAATGAGGAAACTCGAAGAGGATGTATTGCCCATAATCAACCCAAAATTGTGGATCAGATACCTTGATGATACATTCGTGATACTGAAACGTAGTCAAGTAACGGCTGCATAGGAGTTGCTCAATAACACCATTGAAGACTTCCACTTTACGTTAAAATCGGAGATAGAAGACCAACTCCTATTTTTGGAGTGTTAGTCACCAGGACGATTGATGGACAGTTGCAAACATTAGTGTCAGACAGAAAGTTGGCGCTAAAGCGCTGGATGAACACTAAGTGTTTTTGTCATGGAAGTGCTGGGTGCGGGTTCGAATGTTTCTGGAGATTGATCTCCGTTTTTCCATAGGCCTAGGAGTACCATGGCGCTTGATAAAGACTTCCTCGCAAATATTGGTTATTGAGATCATTCCTCGTGTGAAGCAGTAGGCAGTGACTTTCTTTCGGTGGTGAGTCACATCCGCCACGTCGCAGTGTCGTTAAACAGACATTTGTGGTTATTTACAGGAAAACACTTGCCAAGCGATAACGCACCACGTCCTGGAACCCTGCCAGTTGCCAAGACTGGAAGAAATACCTGGCTTTTGTCGCATCTCCGTTTCATCTTAATGGACTTCCATTAGATTTGCGAAGCCGTAGTGCTCACGACCACCCGACCCACCGCCGTTCTAACATCCTCATCTCATGCTGCATACTCTTTTATGGTTCCACCTCCTAGGTACTAGCCACAAGGCTCTGAATACTTCTGCCCTCCTCAATATCTTTCACAGATGGCTGCCTGGGGGCACCAGCGTCTGGCTAAGCGCATCATCTTAACTGGATATCATGTGCATTGTGTAGTCGCCGTGCTCTCAACCTTTCGAATGCCCGTTTCCAGCCTCGCCTCTGGCTCAACTCCGCTTCATCCAAAAGGGCAGCAACTGGGCTTGTGATGCCGCATCGCCCCCAACAACCTGCATTGCCGATCTGTTCACTCCTTTATCACATGCTTGAGGTTTCTGTGGGCTTGCGTTCTTATTATTATCTCCTTCCCGATTCACAACCTTGGTGCCAGTCTTATACCAGGTGAGTCTGTTTAACTCTAAGAAGCGTGCTAGGCCTAGAAGAACCACCAGCCTGTCGCACACTCCCATTTATGCTTAACCTTACCTTCTTATTATCATCTATTTCCGGATTTCCAACACTGAAGCTTGTTGCTTCCTAGCTCCAGCTATTGCTTTCTGGTACGTCGGCTCGGCTCTAGAGAGCCATCTCGGCCGTTACACATTCCCAGTTAAGCTTTACAGGCTTTCATTAGGATTCCGACGCCGCTTCGCTCACGGCATTTGGCAATACCAACCTTTTCCGGCCTTAATCGTATGCTTTAGGCGTCTGTGAACTTATATTCTTATCAGTACACGCAACCTGTGCGGATATGTCGGCTTCGCAAAACCTTAAGTAACACTGGCTTTGCGAACACATTCGTCCCTTATTTTGCCGTGCGTCATCCCTGCTGTGTATTCGGGCAGCATGCTTGCCGTCTAGTCCATACAGACACGTACTTGCTACAGCCCCGAACCTACTCACCTAAGTACATATGTCTTCACTTCAATAGTGGTTCCGCATTCGCATTGCGGCACCTTAATGTACTCACGTAGCTAGACACTTCTCAGGTTACCGTAGGTGGTTTACCGGGGCCATCTTTTTAATTCGGTCAGTGCATTTCTCTTATACAACAACCGCTAACTCCTATTTCGAAGCCATGACTATACGACAATTTTCTATATGCTCCATCTAGGGCCATCCTCCTTTGTACTGTTTTGCACGATTCACCTGAAACATTTCTGTACGATTATATCTATCACGGTAACCCGAAATTTGGCATTCAATACTAAAGAGACTTTTGGATAAAATACCGTGAAAAACAGTGTCTGAACAAACACTAACGAAAGAACTAGACTTTTGGCATATGGTTCAAAGAAGTGAAAGGCAATCGAAAGCCCCCAAACCTATGATCAGGGGAAGACGCCGGGTCGGCGTTTAGAAGAACTAGGGCCCTACCAGCAACTGTCGTGTGCCCACTGTAGTCCCAGCACTGACGCCACCGCCAGTTAACTATAACAGAAAGAACCAGATGACACCCGGTAACTCTACGGCTATTACACAAGGAAACTTGGCTAATTCCTCTGTGCTTCTTTCCGATCCACGGACAGATGCACTACCTAACACAAAAACGTCAGTATAGTCACTAAAAACGTTACACAAAAGTGTCCTTCGCCGTAGCCTTCTGATTGTAAGCCAACACTACGAAATCATTTCACAGGCGCGATACTTTAAGTCCAAAACATCGAAAAGAAGCTAAACTCGGTGAAATCAGAATTGCAACATACCAACGAATTGTTAGTAAAAATTATACCGCTGGCGCAGCAATCGGATATACATAAATTTGACAACGTGAAAGAGCTTAACGCAGCGGGTGAACTGCTCACCACTCTTGCCAAGGAAGTCAACGAGCGCGTCCTCCGCACACGAAATGCGATGACATTTAATGTGTCTGGTGGCATTCCATTTAAGTAAGTGACGCGCTCACTTCCAAGTGTATGCAAAATAACCCGGGACTGCTTCTCCTGTAGCCACCTCCGAAAGACGAAAAATGCCGACCAGCCCAATTGTCCTCAACTTCAGCAGCCAAGCTCATGCGAAGTGTTTCCTAGCCCACAAGTTCAATATAAGACAGCAAGCAAATCTCGGGCCCATAATGATTAAACGGGATATGCCGCCACTGAGAGGGTGCTCATGTCAAGTGAGCGAGCCCCAAATAAGTAGAGTCTGCGCAACTCCATAACTATCTAAACGTCTCTCAGCATTCCAGCCGCTATGTCTACCTAAAACTTAAATAGGCTCCAGAACCCGCCCAAACAGCTACTCAGTCGAAACGTTACTGAATGGGCCCCAGTACTCGCTGTCATGACTTTCGCCAAAGCAATTGCCGATAATGCTACCAATACGACACCAATATAAGGCATGCAAGTATCTATTATGCACATGAACGCAACGCCCACAGCAAGCTCATTAATGGCATACAGCGTTGACATGGACCTGTCACAACGACATTTAGATCTTAGCGCTTTAGAGGTACCTGCAGATGAATGTCAGGCAAAAGTTACGGCCACCTCGGATGTAACTATGGACAGGACAGTATGGAGCGAAATGCCCATCAGAGTGGCTGATATACATGGCACGTACACTGGAATCGACGGCTTTGGCTTCTTATCCTCAAATACTCCGTTTTCCAGTATCTTAAACGATCTTGCCAGCCCGACAATGACACGGGACCTAAGCCCAGATGTCTAAACCCAAGTTGTTTGATAACTGTCTCCTCGGCTCCCTTCAAAACCACGAAGGTATAGCAATGAATCGAGACCCAAACGCACCAAAACGATCAAGCTAACACCCTTGGTTTGCCATACAAGCCAAGCCCCCAGACTGCTCGTTTTAGGCCGAAGTCCATTAAAGCGCCAGTCAAGGTTGACCAGCCACATCGTAAGAATTACCTCTTCGTAGCCACTAACTCAACGACGAGTAAATGGATTACACCCAAACCTCCTATACTGCCGGCCGATCTGCAACGTCACTCTGGAAATACCCAAAGCCTTACGTCGACCTAACTAAGTACGACCATACAGGCAAAACAAATCGTTCGAACACAAGTTGGCCTCCACACCCTCGTTACGAAGCGAAGTCTTTTGCAGCAACAGTCAAGCTTGAGCGACCGCAACGTAAAGTTACCTACTCAGAACCCTAAGCTCCGCTAGGTGTAATCAGACCCCGCATACACTTCACTATACTACCGGCCAAGCTGTAACCCTGCACGGGCGAAACCAAATTGGATATGTCCTCTAAACCAACCACACAAATAATGCCAACACAACTCATCAAGGCAAAATTAGGCTTTCACCCCCACGGTATGATGCGGTCTCCTACAGCGACAACCAGTATTGAGCAGCCGCAACGTAAGAATTACCTACCCAGAACCCCAAGCACCGCCGTGCGTCTGCAGACCCCGCGCAAAATCCTATACCCAGTTGCCCGAACAGCAAAACCGCCAGGGCAAAACTCACATGGGCGCAACGAACTGAAGAAATCCGCAGATGCCGCGCTCCCCCATGCAACCATGTCACCACTCCAGTCACCACTCCGTCAACAACACACCATAGTGCCACGAATCATGCCGACACCTTTCGTGGTCCATTTTTTATGGAAAGCCGCAAGTTGCATGCCTCCCCGCCTAGCTCGCGAGGGTCAAGCAGCGGCTCGCTATCACTTGACGCGATTCCTAGACATAACACAACTGATACCAACCAACCTGTCTCAGGCAATCGTACAGCACCTCTAAACGCCAAACTTATGACCGACCTCGGGCTAGATCTCTCAGCTCACATACATCATCAGTTATCTCCACATTCCGCCCCCTCCGACTCACTGCTCCCTACTACTCCCAACCTCTCGCACTACTTTACACCGACCTACCCGGCATGCATCTTTACGCATGCATGCAAACAAACACCTTACCACATTCTGGATCGCCTGCGCTGCTGCTAGACGGTTCCACCAATTTCAGTAATCCAACCAATAACTACCCCCAAGAGACGCATTAACACTCTCTACTGCATCCAACTTCGCGATTCTAGTAAGCTGGTTACCCAGCGCCACTTACTAGCCCTCGCTTGATTCTCTTCGCTACTGTGACACTCATTATTAAACCTACTGGACTTGTCCGGCCTCTCAGGCTCCTAATACCCATCGGTCTCAAATCAAGGCCTCTCTCATTCGAGCATTGGCTGCCGTCGGCAAAAGTTTTCATTTGTATAAGTAACTGCCTCTTGTACTCGCCTCAGTCTGGTACATTACCTGCATGCTTTGTCCTTCTGCCGAAATTGAAATTTCAGGTCCCTGGTTGAATTTTGCCTCTCGGCTCCACTCTCATGCTTCTCAGATCACAATTATGTCCCCTCTCTTGTTTGGCCTCTTTTCTGGTCCATATCGCATCGGTTCAATGGTGGTGTAGGTTCCCATAGCGTCAGCATAACATACTAGGCCACATTTGATCCACTTTCCTACTGCGCCACGCACTCTTAAACCTCCTGGACCGCACCGGCCTTCGGCTCTTAATGCCTATAGGTCTTAATCAATGGCTTCTCTTCCTTCGAGCATCGATAACAGTCTCATTGGCATAAGAAACAGCCTCATGATAATGGCTCATTACCTGCATTCTTGGTCGCCTGCAAAATTGCAATTTCAGGTATCTGATTGACTTTTGCCCCTCGGCTCCACCATCGTGAACCTCAGCTCACAATTACGTTCCCCTCTCTTGTTTGGCCTTTCTTTTGGTCCATATCGCATCGGTTCAATGGCGCTGTAGTTATCACAAGCGTCAGCTCAACATCCTAAGCTTCTTTTGATTCCTTTTGCTACTGTGGTACTCAGTTTTAAACCTCTTCTACTACTCCAGCCTCTCAGTCCCCACATGCCCATAGGCACCAAACCAAGGCCTCTCTTCTTTCGAGGATCGACTGCCACCGATTAATTTTCTCATTGGTATAAATAACTGCCTTATGTGCTGGCATCCGTTTGACACATTATCTGCATGCTTGGTCGTTCTACGGAAATTGCAATCTCAGGTCCCTTTTTGAGGTTTGCCTCTCGGCTCCATTCTCATGCTTCTCAGCGCACAATTACGTCCCCTCTCGTGTTTTGCCTCTCTTCTGGTCTATATCGCAACAGTCCAATGGCGGTATAGTTATCACTAGTATCAGCGCAACATCCCAGTTCTCTTTTGGTTACCATTACTTCTGTGCGTCTCATTCCAAAATATTTTGGCCAAGTCTGAGGCTCCAAATGTCCATAGGCCTCAAGCCAAGGCCTCTCTTATTTTGAGCACCGGCTGCCATCGACTCAAGTTCTCATTGGTATAAGTTACAACCTTATGATACTCTTCTTTGTCTGAATCATTATCTCTATGCTTAGCAACGCTCACCGAAATCCGAATTTCTGGTCTCTGATTGACTTTTGCCTCTCGGCTCTACTTTCGTGCATCTCAGCTCACATTAACGTCTTCCTCTCATATTTGGCGTCTCTCTTCGCTCATATCGCAACTATCCATTGGCGGTATAGGTACCATTAGCCTCAGCTCATCGGTCATTCCATTGATTTCAGCCAGCACAACTTTACCATAAATTTTATATTTATACAATAACATAGTCCTGTTCAATTTTGTTGGCAGTTTGCTCGGTCCGTTTTTCTTCTCACCCTTGTTCTACAGGATAACATTACCTGCACCGAACACCGCTGAAGACGTACCTGCGAAGCTCCCATGGACACGGATTCAATAAAGAACAAAGAAAAACCCGCACTTCATAATCATGGCACACTAAAGAACCTAGGAAACTGATCAATTCAATACAAGTCACCTGAGTCGTCCGATTTCGACAGCCCCAACCACTTGTAATGGACTCCGAAGGCGACTACACCGCCATAGGAAACAAATTGGCGTTGCGTGACTGCGAATATCCGCGAGGATAATCGGTCAGATACCATCTTGCCAATGTATATCAACAGCCGGCAGTGTTCCAGGACGTGGTGGGTCTTCGTCTGGCAAGCGTTTTCCCTACAAAAAGCCACAAATGTCTGTTTAACAACACTGCGACGTGGCGGATGTGACTCGCCACTCAATAAAGTCACCGCCCCTAACACATTGGCAAGTTGATCGACACCACATTTACAAGTTCTGTGCATATATTGGCTCTCGCACGAACACGCCTACATATCTGACTAGTGACATACCACTATTCTTAAGTATTTTCCACCCGTTTCCTCATACTTCACTCAATGACCTACATTGCTTACGGGACCTCATCGGACTAGTTCCTCATCAACATACCATATAAGTGATCTGATCACTATTTTTACCTCTCGCAATCTGTGTTCATGGACTACATACAACCTATGGGCTCTATGGGCCCACACTACTGTCTCCAACTTTACTACTCCCACTGTTGGTGCTGCTTATTCCGCTATCATGTACAATAATGCAATATGCTGATCATGCCCAAAAAGGCGTGTCTAGCTTTGTCGAGAATAAAATATTTATTTATTTATTTATAATGTGCTTCTCAACAACTCCATGTCTATTAAACAAAAGAATCACCTTATGGGTCCGCCGTTTACCATGTTCACAACACAACTGGTCCTAAGCACAGAGACTTTTAACCCTGCCATCTCGTCTGACTCACTCATCCAGCTACCTGACTTCTCTTCCTTCTATAGTGGACACTATAAGCGACAGGGCGGAGGATGCCTCATCTACGTCAGCGAAGACTTTTATGTATCCTCCTTCCACGTCATAACTTTGGGTAACCCGGATGACACTATATGGATTCAGGCTAATGGCGAGCACCTTGACCTCCTCATTGGCTGCGTCTACATCCGACCAAATATCCCAACAGTTGAAATTAACATATTGTTCGAGTTATTCACTGAAGTTTCGCTCTTATCTGCATGCCTTAAGATAATCGGCATTGAGTGGTTTACCCGTCCTCACCTCCCAACTATAGAGCGTTTGTCGAGCTTGTATTTGCATACGACTTGACGCAACCTGTTAACGCACCACCCAGGAAATCTAATGTACCTAACTTACTAGTTTCGAAAGGTCTCAACAAAGCACAAGTCTTTATGCTTGACAACCTTCTTGGTAGTGAGCATGCGGCAGTGAACCTGACATTCCGTAGACCCAATACTAAGCATTACAACCTCTCCACTAGCAACATCTTCCGTCCTCTACAACGCGCCTATTGGGAAAGCTTCTCCACTCTTCAAAGACCTCCTAACTGGGATGTCTTCTTTCTGGCAGCCGAAAAAGATATGGCAACCCAAGAGATGTATAAGCGCGTTATGTTCTGTCTTGACGTGGTCGCTCCCAAGCAGAACATGGGGAAACCAACGAAACCGAGGGGTGTAGCTTATACACGTAGAGTCCTAAACAGACTGAGAAAATGCGCTCCAGCTACAACAAAACAAAAGCTTTTCACATAATAATGCGCATGAACGACACAGTAACAACGTAGAGAAACCTGTTAGCAACGTCTGCCACATCAGCGGAACACGCTGCACGCAGCAGTAACTACAAAGGCACGGCACTCACCAAATTGATGAAATGCAGCGCAAACAATAAAGCTCCAACCATTACATCACGATCACTTATTAAACGCAATCTCATTACTGACCCCGCCCAACGTTGTAATTATATCAACAAGCACTGCAACTGTTTTTCGCCGAGCACGCTTAAAACTCCCCAGCTAACGGATAACTGGCTGACCAGCATCGAATGTAAACTACGCGTAATCATGCGAGGCATTTGTTCACTCAAAATGTCTCAATACGCCGATGTCGTTCCACCCACAGGGCTGAATCTAGGAGGTATGGACCATTCAGTTCTCCTCCTTAACCTATGTACATGCTCCAGGACAACCCATACTATTTCCTCTGCTTGGAAGCATGGTATAGTCCTACCAAGACACAGACGAGGATCCTGCCTTGACATAGACAATTATCGGCCTATCAGCCAAGAACCCATCGCAAGGAGAGTAATAGAGAGAATGGTAAAAGCAGAAATTCTTAACTTACTTTTGCTTCGTAATCTCATTACTGGGTCTTTACCAGTGTCTCCACAGGCAAAAGTCTGCCAGACATGTATGTTTGCGTTTTAAACAACGTCACTGACGCAATAAATATACGGCATAAAGTGCTCGTCATCTTACTCGACATGCAAAAAGCATACGACCGCGTACCACACCTGAACGCTTTTGCCATACTCGCCGCTTTTGGCATCTCCGGGAAGCTGCCCATCTTGCATGAATCCTAATTATCCAATCGAACACAATATGCGTGCCTGGGGGGCAGGATGCCTTCCAGAAAATCGGTCACCGAGGGAGTCTTTCCAGATAGCGTCCTGAGTCCCATGCTCTTTTTACTGTACGTCAATAACGTTTTCCAAGTCTCCCGCTGGGGTAACCCTCACCTTTTCGCGGACGTTCTCAACGTGGTATTTTCTTCCCTTTCCGAGGATCTGAGAGCTAAACTATCCAAAATACAAAGAGACCTTATGGCGCTAAAAAGCTGGTGTGTAATATGGTAGCTCGCATTTTCTCCAAGAAAAACCGCATTCTCTCTTATAGCTGCACAGTGTCACCGAATACTCTTACTCCCAGTGGCGCTCCTCTCACTGTCAACCACTTTGTTCATGACCTGAGCGCCCAATACTCCGGTTCCTTCCACGTTGCGGACAAGAAAGCTATAGTGCAAATGAAGCTATTTCGTTATTAGACTATATCTTCAACTCCATGTCGCTGTTGGAATCTCGACTGACACTGTATAAAACGGGCGCTAGGTCTATGCTTGAATACTGCCCTATAGTCCTTACGAACTTGCGCAAGTGCAACAGGATTGCACTGGAGAACTTACAGCGTTCGTTCACCAAGCGTCTACTAGGCTCAAACATACTGAACTACCGTAGTCGTTGCAAACAAATGCGACTGGGCCCGCTGTGGTTACACAGGTTAGAGATAAACCTTACTTTCTATACAAGGTTACAAAAATCCGGAACCGCACCTGACAAGACACTTCCGAACGGCAGGGATACTTGATATCACCCGCGCAACGCGACCAATTCATACAGTCTACCGGCTGCTCGTTGCGGCGTACGCCATAATTTTCTTCTTTATAGATACACGGATGCATGGAACAAGTTACCACTGCAAATCCGCACATCTGTGAGCAATACCCACTACAAAAATGCTGTCAGAAGCTTTTTGGACGTATGCACAATTTCGGATATATTGAGCCTTAAAGTGCCGGAAGACGAGGTATGATAGACAGGACCAAACAATCTCCAGCCAATAAGCCTACATCTCTTTTGTATCCATTATTGCCAACAGTCACCTACCTCATTTTAACCTCGCTTCCCCGCGGTTTCTGATACCTTAACATTGGCACGTTGGCTCTCATTTGGCCTTCCTATCCCAATCTATACGAGAGTTCCATTCCTTTGACCCAAGTATTTCACTTTCTGTTCTTTCTAGAGCGTTGAGGTTTCACCTCCTCGTCATCATCATTACCTATTCTCTACCCAATATTGTTCCACTCTGCTACCACTCCTTGACTACACCGTACACTGTAGTAGGTACATCACCCGTCTGCCGGACCGATGTCTCCATTATTCCACTGGCACCAGGTTATAACCACTTGTATATTTTCATGCCACATCCACCCCCAAGCTTAACCTCATACTGTGTATAGTAGGATCGGCAACTCTTCTGGTCAATATCTAAACTCTTTAATAGTGGTCTAGGTACACATAACGTCAGAGTAATATCCCAGTCGTTGTTAGATTACCTCCGCTACTGTGCCTCTCATTTTAAACCTTATGGACCAGTCTGGTCTCTGAGCCTCCAATTGCTCAGACGTATCAAACCAATGCCACTCCTCTTTTGCGCTTTGGCTGCCATTGACAACGGTGCTCATTTGTAAAAGCAACCGCATCCTGAACATTGTCTCCGTTTGATTCATTATCTTATGCTTGGTCCGCCCTACCGAAATTGAACTTTCCGGCCTCTGCTTGAGTTTTGCCTCTCGACGCCCCTACCAAGATTTTTAACTCCCATTAACCTCTGGCTCTCTCTTTCACAACCTTGCCCATTCTATTCCCTATAGGGCTCCAAACTACAACCACTGCTTGACTACACGGTACACTGTAGTCTTCACTTTCTCGTCTATCGGACCGATGTCTCCTTTGTTCCACCAGCACCACATTATGATTAATTGAACTTCTTCGCGTCTCATCCATTACTATGCATAACCCTACTCTACTGTAGACTGTGTTCGGCACCTCTTCTGGTCAATATCGCAACTCTTCAGTTGTGGTCTAGGTACCGTTAGCGCCAGCTCAAAATCCCACTCTTCCTTAGATTCCCTTCACTATTGTGCCTCTCATTTTAAACCTTTTGGACCAGACCGGTCTCTGAGGCTCCAAATGCCCAGACGTCTCAAACCAAGACCTCCCTTCTTTTGCGCATCGTCTGCCATTGACCACGGTGCTCAGTGGCAAAAGCAACCGCCTCCCGATCATTGTCAGCGTCTGCTACATTATCTGAATGCTTGGTCCCTCTACCGAAATTGTAATTTCTAGTCTCTGATCGAGTTTTGCTTCTTGGCTGCACCGCCAAGGATTTTAGCATGCATTAACATCTGACGCTCTCATTCACATCCTTGCCTATTCTGTGCTCTAGCTTTCTTCCTACTGCTACTGCTTCTTGCCTACACAGTATTCTGTAGTCTTCACATTCTCGTCTATCGGACCGATGTCTTTCTTATTCCACCAGCACCAGATTCTGACCAGTTGAACTATTTCGGGTCACATCCACCCCTATATTTAACCCCACTTTATTGTATATTTGCTCGGCACCTCCTCTGGTCAATATCGCAAATCTTTAGTTGTGGCCTAGCTAACCCTAACGTTAGCGCAACACCCCATGCCGCGGATGAAACGCTCAGCGCTTGGCGGTGCTGTCTGTATTATTCCCTGGCCCTTCGTCACTTCCAGAGCCGGCACTATTGTCGTTCTCTCTACAGCTGTTGCAAATATTGCTGTCTGTTCTCTCTCCTATTTTCAACGCTGCACACCTATCAGTCCATGCCAATCCTAAAATGGGTACCGCTGGCTTATATTAAGTAAGTCAGCTGCCAGCAACTCACCAACCAGCCATCTATTTGAATTGTACGTCCCACCGTGGATGTCCACCTTAAAGTGGCACACCTAAAATCTTTTGGCGCTGCTGCTCACACTATCGATATTGCTGGTCCCTTTCAGCGTTGGCACTACAGCCATGTTCTCCCTACAGCCGTAGTATACAAACCCCACTCGCTTATTTTAAATATTGAATGCTTATCTGCTGGCAGCTACGTCCTCATAATTAACCCCAATCCCAGCATCGCACTTTCCTGCTGTCCATTTGACTTTTTGCGGCCTGTACAACTCCTTGTCTTATTCCGTTATTCCATATCCTTTTAGGGTTGGCTTTGCAACCGTATGCTCGCTACTACTGTAGTATATAATTCTCATTCTCATCACCACTTTGACACTCCGCCTCACACCATCACTTAGCTGTTTCTCTAGCATCCGATTACTGAACATGTTACGTTATTATTTTACTAAATAAATAAATAAATAGTTTATTCTCGAATTTGTCGAGGCGCACCAAACCAGGCATGATCCACCTTTACATTCAGTTATGTTTCGCAACAACCACGTTGCTATGTATGTAGTCGACAGTAAGCCGAAAGTTGTACAGGCTGCATAAATTGTAAAAGCAATCACCAGAAAGAAAGTCGTCAATGAATGACGCCGCATTGGATTCTAGCGCGCTTAGTGTAAACAGTCAGGGCACTATATGTGTAGTGGAAACGATACATGTAAGCAGTGAGTAACTTACTCTTGTACGTGTCAGGAAAATATTTAATAATGATCCTAGTCGACTTGCCAGTGTGTAGTTATGGGCTGTGACTTTAATCGGTGGCGAGTCACATCTGTCACTTCGCAGTGTTGTTAAATAGACATTTGTGGCTTTTTATAGGGTGAACGCTTGCCAAGCAAAAACCCACCACTTTCTGGAACACTGTCAGAAATCCGTTTGTACATTAATGTGCAACTGGCAGAGTAGCTTGCCGACTGCCTTCACGCTCGTTTACCAGCAATCAACTGACTTCCAATTTCCTCTGTTAGTTGATCAGGTATCTTAGTCACGGCCGCCATAATGGCTGAGGCAAATTAAGGATGAGAGATTCACCAAGAATCGTCTTTATGCGTGTCCAGGTGAGCAAAACGTCAGATTCTTGCTTCTGGATTTTTCAGGTTTACTTTTCAGGAATGTGGAGGCATCGTGTTCATCTATCATTACTAGACAGCGGTTTTGGTAATGACTGCAGTTGTATTCCTTTGTTGTACAGCCATGTTCCTTGTAAGTCTTTGTGGGTTATGCCCTGTCCCGGGCAAAAACAGTTTCCCGGTACAATCCCAGATCCCCAAGAAGTTGCGGACCTCGGAAAAAAGGGAAAGTGAGAGACAACCAAGGCTGCACAGAATAGGCGTGGAAACAAACATTGTTAAGGTTCTACTTTATGACACAGAGTGGAGTCAAACTGGTGTACAACGTGCAACAATGATTGTGCTGAAATTGTCTTTGGAACGTTCTACGAAAGCAATGGCCGTATAGGTTAATTGATAACAGATATATGGAATACAGAGCGCTGCGCTATTACGTATCGCTTTGCCATGATGCAACTATTACGTGGGAAGTCAGAAAGCAAAATTCAGAGACCAGCGCCGTTCGCATGGTTGATAAACTGCTGGTAGCCAGACCACTTTGATAGAGAGCGCAGAATAAGCAAGTAAAGGTATAAATGGCTAGTGACAAAAGAGCTTCAAAGATCAATTGGTGATAAACCAACGGATAGACGGGACTCAAGCATTGAATAAAAGTCTCGGGGGATCAAGAGAGAAAGACGACAAGAGGGTACTAAGAGTACATTGCTGCGACCGACTGAGCTGGGAAAAGTCTTTGAGAGAGCTTACCTCTCACATAACTAAGTGTCGAAACCTTTGCTGTATGAACGGACACGGAACACCCACAGAGGCTTAGTTAAGAAGCAAATGTATTTACTAGGTGAGAAAGTATTGATCGCTAGCAGTGAAGTAATAAAGATATTCAAGGAAAGCGAAGGTGCGGAACAAATGTATACCTAGCGTCGCGAAGAGAAACGAGTTATTCTAGGGTAGTACGAAAACGGTACGAAGGTATGCTGAACCAGGAAACGCCAGTGAGTATGTTGGACTCATACATGATTAATGTCGCAAACATAGCAGCGAGCAAGTGATAACTGAAACCCTAGAAATGCGAAGCTAACGAGCCTCTGTGCGCTGACCAGATGAGAGGAGTGATAAACGAAAACGCCAAGCGAGGTTAACTGACGGAAGGGCAGCGAATAGCCGGAAGGAGAGCATACCTTAAGGTTGCTGAGGATATCAGAACTTGAGGCCTAACCGCAGCAGCTAGGATGCTAAGATAATAGTACCAAGCTGGATAGAGCCATGGAATGCTAGCCCGAGTGCTGGAGGATGGCAGATAAATGGCCTAAGACATTACAGCGAGTAAGGGATAAATGAATATCTGGAAATGTGTGGCAAAACAGCGGCTTGCGCTGAATACATGGATATGCTTGTGCGACCGAAGAAAGCTAAGAGAGTTTTCATGATGAAAGGACAGCGAACGGGAGAAGCGCAAGCCTACAGTGAGGTTGTTAAATGGTCCAGAACAATAGAGACTAAGACGCACGACGCGCAGATAATCAAATCGTGCTTGGGTGCTGCTGAAATGAAACTAGGGAAGGCTGAGCAGTGAGAAGCCAGTGAGAGGGCTGAACTACAAGTAATTAGCTGGCACAGTCGAGTAAGCGATGCCTAAGCATCAAGCAAGGAGCGAGTAATGAATAAATGAATGTCGAGAAAATAGAAGCAAAGGAACAGCTTTGTACAGACCACATGAGTTATGATTGTTCTGCAGAAGATAGCTAAGAAAGGTTTCATGATGGAATTACTGCGAACGGGAGGAGCGCAGGCATACAATAAGGTTGTTAAATAGTTTAGAGTATTAGAGGTTAAAACGCGTCGACGCGCCGATAATCAAATCATGTTGGGGTGCTAATGGAATATAACTAAGGAAGCCTGAGCCGGGAGGATCCAGTAAGAACGATGAACTACAAGTAATTAGGTGTTGCAGCCGTGTAAATGACAGCTGAGTATCTAGCAAGGAGCAAATGTGCGCTGGCCTGATGTGATAAGGAAGGTCGCAAGAAGCGAGCTAAAATGTTGAATGAAGGAAGGAGAGCAGAGAGGATGAATGCAAGCATACATTAAGTTCACTGTGGGAGTCACATCATATAATGCTGAGACACGGCGGTGCCTAGGTACACAATTCATGCTAGGGTTCTGGGTTAATAGTACTTTGGAGAGAGCCAGGGAAAGCTAGTCCGAGAGTTGGACGCTTGCAGGTGAAAAGGTCGAAGACGTTACAACAATTGAGAGATATGAGGACGTCTAGAATAGTGAGGCTAAGGAGCGGCTGCGCGCTGACTTGATGAGTTAGGAAGGAGTGCTAGGAGAAGGCTAAAATGTTTATATGAAGGAAGGACATTAACCATGCAGAATGCATGCATACAGTAAGTTTACTGAGGACGTCGCAGTATATGAGTCAGAGGCGTGCAGATACTGAGCTATGTTAGGATGCTAAGGTAGACTGAGCCGAAAATTGCCAGTGAAAGATCTGGACTCCTAAATGGGCAGGTATCACAGACTTTGCAGTGAGCAACGGATAAATGAACATTCAGAAAGGAGAGGCTAAGGAGCAACTGTGCGCAGACCATATGAGTTATCTCTGTTCAACAGAAGAGAGCTGAGAAAGGTTTCATGATGAAAGAACAGTGAACGGATAAAGCGCGTATACAATGCATCTGTCAGATAGTTCAGCGCAAAAGAGGAAAGACGCAGCTACGTCCAAACAATCAAATCATGCTGGGTAACTAATGGAATATAACTAAGAAAGCCCGAGCCGGAAGAAACCAGTGAGAGAGCTGAACTGCGGTTAACCAGGTCTCACATCCGAGTCAGTGACAGATGAGCATATAGCGAGGAGTGAGTAGTGGATAATTGGACGCCTACAAAGGGTAGGTTAGGAGCTGCACTGCACAGACCACACGGTTTAGGTTTGCTCCACAGAAGAGCGCTAAGAAAGGTTTCTTGATGGACGGACGGTAAACGGAAGGAGCGCAAGCATACAATAGGACCGTTTCCCTTTTTCCCGAGTCAGTCACAGATACGGCGTCACGCAACCAAGGAACGGTCCATCGTTGCGACGACAATACAAGCCACACAGTTCCTTTATCTAGACATGAGCGAAAGCTTATCAAAGGTTTTACAACTTACTAACCGGACAAATCATTCGTTATCATCCACGGATAAAATTTTCCGAGGCTTGCACCTTCGGGTGCAGTTTGCCTACCACTATCTCTTCCACATAGCTCTTGCCTGGAGAACTTCTTTTGACTTCCGAAGGCATATTCTCCTGCGGTACAAATCCATAACAAATGGTCATTATGAGCTCTTAAAGCCGCGTTGACCGCTCACTTGGCCGTGGTTTCCTATATTTCTAATCAATTTTACAACATACACGGGGATCTGCGATCCTTTCTTTGGAACCATATTCTATCCTTTAAGACTTCAACAACAACTCAACATATTTCAAGGTATATCCCTCGGAGACTTCACGTGCTTCTGCAGCGGTTCATCACAGCATATGCAAAAGGAATGTTTAGTTCTGGACCTACCAATCGGGCACAGGACAGGACCCAGGAACGCAATAGGCACCCGGCTACCGCGGCTGCCCGGTAGCCGCAGTCCTAGCAGGGTACTTTAAAGATGGTGACGTTTGTTGATTGGTCGGACGGGAGTGAAACAATTAACCTCTAGACTCTGGCACTCTAATCTGGTGTAACCTTAAAACTGTGTTTTAGTGTGCTAAAAAGCTATCAACCGTTTGCCGCCGATTCGAACGCTTAGCAATACGGTTAACAAAATGCTGTAAATTTGGTAACTTAATTAGACAGAGAAATTTCCACAACCTTATGTCTAATATTGCACAGTGAGCGCATTGTAATGCTAAAAGTCAAAATACGGTCGCCTGTTTTCATGGATGCTGCATTTAACTAATTCGCAGTCATGAAAGTCCTTTAAAAACATTGAATTTCCAAACTTTATACCGTAAAAGCTTTTTTTCTGACAAGCTTGTTGTCACGAGCGTCCGTTATTAGTCCGTGGGTTACCTTTTATGTGTTTTTTTGGCGTCTTGTCTAGAGGTTGCTAAACGCAAAACAGAACACAGACGAGATGTGCAGCAAAACGGTTTTGAAATGAATGCAAACTGGTGTCCACTCAATAACCTGGGCCCGCTGTGTTGCAAAATTGCTAATATCCAACTGGCGTTACTATGCGTCCACGGATCGATGGAGAAACGTCGAAGTGTGTAATGCATGCAGCTATATTTGCTTTAAATATGCGCAACAGTAATGCAATATTGGCAACTAAAGTAGAAATCATTCACTACAAGGTATCAAAGACAAGCATACCGTTTCGGAGCCCATTTATTAAAAATTCAAGCCGTCCAATTTTAGTATCGTCCTGGAATATTTGATTAGTTTGCTATTGTGCCGATATTTTTAGCCTCGGAATTCTAATGTGAAACGCATTATTAATATAATGAAATAAGTAACACTTGGGTTTTTGTGAGTTTCATAGCAGTGCATTCATCATAGCAGACATAATTAAGTGGCTTATTTAACAGCGAAGATTTTGTAAAATCATAGGAATCTTATGCAGCATTATTGTAGCTATGAATTAGCGTTTTATCCAAACATATGTACAGCAAGCCTTCCCACTGAAGCGTGCTTTTGGCCACTCGCGTAGAAGCAAAAGGAGATAAAGATAAACGTCTTTATATGTCCATGGATATTGTTAACTATTATTCTAAATAATTATCGGCGCTGTTTAGTGCATTAACTCCTTATTTTTAACCGTACTTCCGGTCAGCACAAGTGACTTTTAGCGCGCCATGTGTGAAGAATAATTCGTCACTGTGTTATTACGTACTTACTAGTCTGTACTCGATTAGCGCGTAACGTTGACGGAATATGCATCCCTTCAGCTCGAGCAGCGAAAGCGTGTGCCGCCGTGTGAGTGTTGTAACTCCCTAAATGAACAGACTTTTGGCCCTCAGCAGTGCAAATGTACACCTTATGGACGACCTTTTGGTCACCCAGTATATCTTCCAACGCCGCTTGAACTCCAGCAAAGAAAATTTCATGGTAAAATATCGTAAACACGAAGCGGAAAGCTACATATTAATTATAATTACGCAATGCAGTAGCAGCAAACCCAAACCCTAAATTGATTTTGAGTTACCAATTCTCGACCAAACGACCACGAGACTTCGAGGGGTGTGCAATTACAACCCAACTGCGTCCTATTACACCGGCACCAAATGTGCCACTGACGGAGCCTATATACAACGACTACGGAACTTGGAACGGTGTGCTATTACAACCCACTTTTGTCCTATTACGTCGGCACCAAATGTGCCACTGATGGAGCTTATATACAACGACCAGTCGCCATATGCTATTACAACCCACTTGTGTCCTATTACATCGGCACCAAATGTGCCACAGTTGGAGCCTATATACAACGACCAGGAGACTTCGAGCCGCATGCTATCACAACCCAACTGCGTCCTACTATGTTGACACCAAATGTGCCACTGACGAAGCCTATATGCAACGACCGCGAGACTTCGAGCCGTATACTATTACAACCCAACTGCGTCCTACTACGTTGACACCAAATGTGCCACTGATGGAGCCTATATACAACCGACCTGGGACCTATTACACTGGCAACTAACGTGCCGCTAGTCCAGTTCATTGTTCAAAACGCTGTAATCCAAAATGAGCGGAGAAACCGATATAAAAACTGTGCATTGTATTTAACAAAAGGCAGCGAGAGAAGGTTCAGCGTTGTTCACTATATTCGTGCCTTGGACGCGCATGTCCCATGCAAGGTATCTTTACACAAAGTCGTATTCATCGGCTAAAATATAATAGTAGTGCTAACATATAGTCTACTGTCGGGTAATTGAATGAGAGTTTTTATCTGAACAAGTTTTTTTCTTTGCGTTTTCTTTACTGGGCTGGCATCCATGTCGACGCTACAATAAAGTGAAAATGGGAGTTTAAGTTGCACCGAATAGCTTACTTTGGCACTCTATTCTGCACAATACCTCTGTTAGAGGGAAACTCCAAGGCTCCTTTTCGACAAGCTATCGATGAAAGGTAAGGAAATAGATCACCGGTACCAAGTGCACGTGCAATATGGGGTACGGTTTGTTGACTTGTACTCGGATCGGCAGTAATCTCATCCTGACTGTCTGTGCAGGAAAAAGTTATACTAAGCTGTCTCTTACCTTCATAAGCGGGGCAGGTTGATGGGGTAGAGGCAACTGTGAAATCCGGTGAGGGTGAACGGCCAACAGCAAAATATCGAGGTAAAAAGTTGCTTTCTTACCGGTAGTATAGCATTGCACTGCCATCATGGGCACAGATACCGTTTGTGAAGCATTGAAACAAATTGTACAACAGGCTCCTGATTGCACACGCAAACACTTCCGATGGTGAAGTAACCGATTGTGCGCACAGCGAACTGCGTCAAGCACAACAGGCTTGCTGCATGTGAAACACAAATCTGTGGGCGGCATAATTTTCGGCCAACGCGGCTTTTTCTTTGCACGTTGAAAGTCTGACGAATCACCAATTACTTCGTTAGTCCTTCGCAATAGCTCTTGATCCAATACCAAAAATCCGGATGGATTAACCCCTTCAGCACTTCTCAGACGATGTACAAGATGTGCAATTTTAGACGTAGATGGTTTCGTAACGGGGACTTTCAACGTCCGCATCGGCATGGACTCTGTGGGTAGGTTGTAGTCCGCCAGCCAGCGGATGCAAATAGGTATTTGGCCTGCAAATGGATGCACATATCAGAAAAGGCTTACTTGTCGGATACGCGTGCTGCTTGTATGCCGCCATTAAATGCAAACACGGTAGCCACATGGTTCCATAAAATGGACAGGTACATATTCCCAAGGAGCAATCGATGGTGAAGCGGTTTCCCTGGTGAGATATCTCAAACTCGAAGCGTCAGAAATCTTTATTCACATGTCACTCCATCTCCAAGGTCCGAGTAAACTGCTTGTAATACGGGTTGTGCTAAATGGCGCATCACTTTGTTGCATGCGTACGTAGTTAAGAGGCAAACTACGCTACGAACATATGCGCTGCCTTCTAGTAGCTGACACCTGTCACAGAAAAACGCGGCATGCATCTGGGACTCTTTCAGGAGAACTCCCGAATGCGCCCAGACTTTGCGAACGGCTGCAACAAGGCCATCCGATGCATGGGTAACTTTCTTCAATCGCAAGTTGGCATTCTCAACTCGGTTGTTCGTTGTATTGCCAAAATGCACCAGTCCAGCTTGTGCGTGTTTCGCCCACGAGCGTTTTATGTACAACCAGTACAACGTAAGGTAGCGCACAAAGTGAGGGTCTGTTCATTGAAGGAGCTTCAAATCTTGTTGAAAGCTAAAACAAGGATATTACATATATAAAGAGATTTTACTCCGTCTCCGTGTCAGAAGTTGCCATGCGATGAAACAGATAACGCGACCGGTTAATGTTTGTCTACAGAATGAAACGAAGATTTATTACTTACATGCTTCTTGATGGCCTGGCGGACGTGGAAGTAACACAACAAAATGTCGCATTGAAAAACGGCGCGCGCCGCACGTATTTGAGCGGCCATTTTGCCCATCATTCTTGTGCGGACGGGAATATCATGACCCATGATATCCCGAAACGCTTCGAACAACGTAAGCATTGAAGCGTAATCTTCCCGACGCAGAAACGCATAAAATATTGGCCGGCTATACCCCATGCTTTCAGTTATTAAAAACTGGTATAGTTTGAAGCTGCAAGCAACAAGTAAGCCCGCTATCAATTCTTACTTCAAACGGTTAGTGCCATGAGTAGCGTCTACGCAAACGACATGCGAGAATCGGCGGAAAAGTTCTATTTGTTGATGCCGAGCGAATAATACGTGTGTGCACAAGCCTTCCTCAGAAATAATTCGCGCAACTCCGTCTTCTTCCATATACTTGATAACCTGATGCAATTTTACTGCAGGAAATAAAAACTATCAAAATAAACTTACACTCAACGCCAGGTCTCAGTTTACGACGAACATTGCGGACATCATCGCTGGTAATATGCTTTCCGAATCGAACCTCGACGAACTGCTTGATGTCGCTTGTTGGGGTGTTGTAGCGGAAAAGGTCTACGGACTGAGTGAACTCATCGTCCGTCAGACGGCGATTGATGGGGTGACGCTCAAAAAAAGGCGATTAACTGGGTGATTGGGAGACAGACCGCACGTTGTGACTTTCAGCTTGCGTCCCGTTCTAATGAGGTTAACGCGCGCTTGGCAGTTATTATCACGTGAGCTGAACGATGTAGAATAATGGAAGCGAAATCCTACTAAACCCGTCTCACTCCTGTACTTTTTGACTTCCGTCGAGCGCAGCGGACACATCGATAAATCACCTTGTCGTACTTCACCCGTGACATGTTACATCTTTTGCTGCTGTAGCGTACGAAATTGACGTAATGAAGAAGCATAAAGTCTGAAAAAAACTATTAAACTCTTCAAAACTGTCAAAAGAACGCCCAAAGAAGGTTCTCCGGAAATCAGACTCCATGGCGTACAATTTCGAAAATACTGTTTCTACCGCGTATCTGGTTTCCGACACATTTAAACAATTGCAATAACACATTTGCAGAGATTTAAATAAAACTGCTAAGGCAGAAAGATAGCTGGGAATAATGCCATAAAATGACCATAAACTATTTATTGCGCACTAGGTTTTGCGGAGTAACGGTGCGTATCTGACTTTTGACACATTTAAACAAATGCAATATCATATTTGCACAGAATTGAACAAAACTGCAACGCCACAAAGATAGCCGGGAATCATGCCATAAAATGACAGGAAACTATTTATTGCGCACTAGATTTTGCGTAGTGACGGTGCTGCGACTACATCGCAGCGCTAACGCGTTAGCCAACAGAAAATGGGACGCAACCTGACTGCGAATAACCGAGCAAACAAACGTCCAACCAGAAACATAGCCAGTTACAACTTGTCATTCAATGGATTGGCAGCAGTGTTTCAGGACGTGATAGGTTTTCGCCTGGCAAGCGTTCTCCCTATAAAAAGCCACAAATATCCGTTTAACAACACTGCAACGGGGCGAACGTGACTCGCCACCGAATAAAGTCACAGCCCATAACTTCACACTGACAAGTCAACTAGCGTCGCCATTCTAGATAGGTTCGTTACACTGGAACTTTTAAATCTGCATATACTGTCGTCCTTTTGCTTTCTACGATATCACCGTTGACCCTTGCGTTACTTATGCACGAACTCACTGTATTGTCAAATCCCTCTTGAGCGTGCTCTTCAATTACCTTCCTACGGATCATTCAGTATTCTCAATCTATTATTAGCCGAGGTCCCGATCTCACGACAGCCAAATTATTGTTTCGCGTTTTCCCCAGTACAGTTCCAAGCATGGACATATGAACAATATTCTACTGTCACTGTTGCAGTTGCCATAAGATATCTGTACAGTTGTACATATCTGATCATGCCTCCATGGGCGTGCCTCGCATAGTCAAGAATAAAATATTTATTTATTTATTTAAATAATGCAGAGCAAGAAAGGATAAGACGCAGCGACGCGCAGATCAGCAAACCATGCTGGGTAACTAATGGAATATAACTAAGAAAGCCTGAGCCGGGATAAGCCAGTGAGAGAGCTGAACTACGATTAATTAGGTGTCGCAGATGAGAAAGTGACAGCTGAGCATAGTAACTCCACTGGCTTTCCTACATGTGCGAACGATAGGCTCTACCACTGTCAACCGGTAGCTCAACATGCACATTAAGCGCCTATTAAACCACTTACTATATTCTTCTGATCCCCTCAACTCATTTACCGGTCATGAACGCCTGATGCTCCCGGTTTCCACACAGGACAACTGTTGCGTACGATAGGCCAATTTGGACAGCATTTGTTTCTCACGTTCAACATATATCGGATCCGTGCTTGCATACAAAACTACGGATACGATGTTTAACAAATTCGGTCATTCATTTACCATAAGTCTTATATTTATGCATTAACCTAGTCCTGTTCAATTTCATTGGCGGTTGGCTCGGTCCGTTTTTCTTTTCTCCCTTGTCCTAAAGGATAACATTATCTTCACGGAACAGATTTGGGGACATATCTGCGACGCTCATCTGGACACGGAGTCAACACAGAACAAAGAAATCACCCGCTCTTTGCCATGCTAAAACACGAAATGAACCCAGAAAAATATTCAAGGCAATACAAGCCACCTGGGTCGTCCGACCTCAACAGCTCCAACCACTTGCGGTCGAGTCCGAAGTCGACTACACAACTATGGGAAACAAATTGGCGAACCAGGGCTGCGGATATTCTCGAGGGTAATCGGTCAGATGCAATCTTGTCAATTTCATACCACCAGTCGGCATTGTTCCAGGACGTGGTTGGTTTTCGCCTGGCAAGCGTTTTCACTACAAACAGCCACGCGTGTCTGTTTAAAAACAATGCGACGTAGCAGCTGTGACTCGCCACTCAATAAAGTCACCGCCCGATCACACATTAGCAAGTTGTCCGATACCACTTTCACAAATTCTGTGCATATATCGGCTCTCGTACGAACGTGCCTACATATTCGAGCAGTTACACGCAATTATTCTTAAAAATGTTTTGCAGCTTTTTCCTCGTGCTTCACTCACCTGCCTTGCACTGTGTACACAACCTCATCGGACTAGTTCCTCATCAACCTGCTCCACATTAGTGATCAGATTCTTATCTCTACATCACGCATTCTGTGAACATGGACTTCGTAAAACCATTGGGCCATATGGGCCCACACTACTGACTCCAGTTGTACTACTCCCGCTCTTGGTGCTGCCAATTATGTTAGCATGTACCATATTGCAATATGCTGAGCATGCCCAAAAGACGTGCCAGCTTCTTCCAGAATAAAATAGTTATTTATTTATTTAATTACCCGGATATTACAGACCGTGAAGTATTTTTACCTGTCTACGCACGGATTAGATGTGATCGCTCCGTTGGTCACCAAGCTGGGATGTCACTATTTAGATGAGCTGTAAAAAATTATTGTCTTAATGACCTGTGTTTTCCAGTCGCCCGATCCAACTTGTGTGCACTTCTTCTACTCAATTAACAGTTGTAGTGGCATTTCAAAGTTCTGGAAGCATTTTCATGGTGGTTATTGAAGAGATTCGTAAAGTGGCTGCCAATAAATGCCTATTACTGGGTGACTTCAACCTCCCTGAAGTCCGCTACGCTGATCTCATAAGGTAACGTCAGACACGGTCGCCACCTCCTTGTATAGATCATACAGGTAACTACCAGTTTCGAAGACTCTCTAACGGTTGACGAACTTACAAACTGGCTTTACTAAACAACACCTACGAAAGCTATCCAGTGGTCAGAAATAACTATAGGCAACCTGTCAGGACCGCTCGTCTTCAGTACGAGAAGACAGCCAACAACAGCGACGCTATTGACGTGCATTTCGTCGACTTCCCGGAAGCCTTTGATACTGTTACACATCAAAGACTTCCATTAAAGTTTAGATCGTATGGGATACCTAGAGCTTCCTTTAAATGGGCATCTGCTTCTCTAGAGGGGAGAGAATAGTGTGTACACATGGAACTTAGCCTTCCACTTAGACAAGCTGTTCTTAGCGGCGTTTTGCAGAGGCCAGGTATTACGGACGTTGCCGTTCACAAGATTTGTTGATGGCCAACCCCATTAGCTTGAAGTACCATGGCTATTGTTACCGCTGACCGTAAGCTCTGAAATATTGCGGATAGCCCTGGGGGCACTAAGGAAATTCAGCGTGCCTTGGCTAGGCTCTGGGATTGATCAACCTTACAGTTGATGCCTATAAATCAGGCGTAATATTCTTTCTTCCGCATTGCAGGTGCTCTTCCCTCCAGGCGCTATCTAGTTGGTGGCAGTAAGGGCCCTGTGGTAACACAGTAGGTTGACCTAGGTATCGTCCACACCTCAGTGCGTCCCACTGGGGGCAATTGGAGGAATTCTGGTTGTCGGGTATTAGAAATATCGGCGGTGCCCTAACGGCCGATGTTTCTGTGATGCCGCTCTCTGCTGCACAAGTACCCCAGTTACAGGCTGGCTAGCCAAACAACCTTCTCGTGGTGCCAACTAGCTTGCACGTGTTTATCCGGTCCCAACAAATGGTTTGTTGACAGTGTTGCAGGGTTTGGTGGAATGTCGCTCGGCGAGCGTTCTCCACATAACACGTCACGGACGTACATTTAACATATATGTGACGGCTGGTTTAACTCGCCACTAAATATAGTCACCGCCTGTCCCGCACATTGGTTTGTACCTTTATCGTGATCAAACCTACGTAGGCGTGCACGGCATAGTCCGAAAAATGACTTTATTTTTTATCTTGTAACTGAGAGTATTTTGACGAAAGTCAAATTCGGTCCCCGGTGGTTACACAGGCAACGTTTCCAAAAATACTTCAGCCTAGAACTCGATTCGATGCATGTGTTTAGTATTGTGGTACTTAGTTTCATAATTTAGCATCATTCACTGTTTAGTTAACCTACTTCTACCACAACGTATACCTATTTATTGGCAACCACCTCTATTGACTTATCTCGTGTAGAATATCCATAGTTATGTTTTTCTTCCGCAAAGATCGGGCAGTAACGGAGCTGACTAAGGACCTTACTTCTGCTCTTTATTATCCAATGATTCTTTACAACCGTGATATTTGCCGCCAGTGCAGTGAGGCATCCATACAATGAAGGAGGTGACGGAGCTGACAAAGTGTCTCCGTCCGGTTATCCACATTCCAAAGTGTCCATTGAATGAAACAGAAACTGATTTCCTGCGGCAGTTGCTACACGACCATTGGCTTGAACTAGGTCACTGTTGTTACTGTTTTACGTCGGAAAACTATATTAAGCTTCAGAATTATAAGACGGCACAAACTATTTTCTGCAGCCATGCAATGCTTCGTTCTACCGAGGTTTTCGAACCAACATGCATATTGCAGGGTCGCACATCAGATTTACAGATAGCCTGATGTATACGGCTCACGAAGAAAATTAAGTTTTTAACTGTTAATGTAAATAATCATTGAATTCATTGAGTCCATTGAGTGCTATAAAGCAAAAGGGTCCCGTGTCAGCTTCTGCACTTTCCGAGCTTCTAAGGATTGCAGGCATAGTAGCTGTGGCATAGCTACGGATGTAGTATCAGTCCTGCTGGATCCTGACGTACTGAGTAGGAAAATGTCCAGCGAACGTTTGAAACTCGATACTGACCGGCATTGACAATCGGGTCCAGCAGTCGGTTGCAATCATTAACTACCGGAGTAGGGCGAGCAACATCTAAACGGACATTAGGCCCCTTGCTGGTAGTACCCAGCTAAAGAGCTGTAACTGTCTTTACGTTTACACACACCCTGTTTCACTTCCATATGTCATATAAAACCGCGGCGTATTCCCTTCATATACGTAGTACATTATGAATCGGAATATAATTCTGCTTCCGAACAGCTGGAGTATTAATTTCATTACTTTCCACTTTACTGTTACCTGTGACTCCATTAATTTTTTATTTATCATAATACGGCCACAGAAATGTCCAAGTTATCGATCTGAGTCTTATTTCCTATATGCATAGGTTTGCTTTAGTGAAGGGACAGTCATTTTGGCAGTCGAAAGGCTACCCTCAGCAGTTAGAGAAACAGCGGCGCTCTCTTCGTTTTTCAATGAAGTAAAATTGAGGGTGCGTAAGTTTTACCTACCAGACAGTAAAGCATCGCCATTCTCATTTATCAACCTCACTGTCAAATTACCTCCTAGGTTCATTTCATTTTAGTGACTGTGGTTACCAATAGTGCACGTCATAATGCGACATTCGAACACGGATTTTAGGTAAAATGGTTTAGAACGTCACACTCTACGCAAATTTGCACAAGTCTATGCAGCCAATCGGATGGCTCCGCTATCTTGAATCCACCCGGTTTGCTCTGCCACTATTGGCCAGCCTGTAAAGTGCTGTAAAAACCCAGCGAGTCTTGTATTCCGCTGCTGAAAAGCAATTAATGATTTGCGAATATACATTAAAAAATCAGTATATGCTCAAATTACAATACTTGCACATTTATTTTCTCTTATTAACCACACCATAGAGGCGTACGCATGGGGACCAATTATAGGGCTCCGGCGTAGTCGCAGCACCGTTGCCCCGCAAAACCTAGTGCGCAATAAATAGTTTATGGTGCTTTTATGGAATGATACCGCCTCTGCAGTTTTCTTCAATTGTGTGCGAACGTGATATTGCGATTCTTTAAATGTGTCGAAAACCAGATACGCGGTAGGAACAGGATTTTCGAATCCCTACTCCATGGAGTCTGATTTCCAGAGAAGCCTCCTTGTGCGTTATTTGGCAGTTTGGTTGAGTGTAATTGTCTGTTTTCAGACTGTATACTTTTTTACTGTGTCAAGTTCGTATGGTACAGCAGCAGAAAGTGTAACGTGTCACGGGCGAAGTAGGACAGGGTCATTTAACGATGTGTCCGCTGGCCACGTCGCAAGTCCAGAAGTACTGGAATCAGACGTGTTTAGTAGGCTTTTGCTTCTATTATTCTAAGAGCTTTCAGCTCACGTGATACTAACTGCAACGCTCGCGTGAACCTCATCAGAACTAGACGCAAGCTGAAAGTCACCACCTTTGATCCGTCTCACAGTCACCCAGTTAACCGCTATCTTTTTGAGCGCCGTCTGACGGACGATGAGTTCAGTCAGTCCGTTGACCTTTTCCGCTACACCGACAAGCAACATCAAGCAGTTCGTTAAGGTCCGACTCGGAAAGCAAATTATCAGCGGTGACGTCCGCATGTTGCGTCGTAAATTGCGACCTGGCGTTGAGTGTACGGTTACTTTGATGTTTTTTCCTACCTGCAGTGAAATTGCATCAGGTTATCAGATCTATGAAGGAAGACAGCGTTGCTCGAATTATTTCAGAGGAAGGCCTGTCCACACACGTATTATTCGCGCGGAATCAACAAATAGAACTTTACCGCTGATTCTCGCATGTCGTTTGTTTAAACACTACTCATAGTACGAATTGTTTGAAGTAAGAATTGATAGCGGCCTTGCTTGTTGCTTGCTGCTTTAAACTATACCAGCTGTTAATAACTGACGGGATGGGTTACGACCGGCCACTATTGTATGCGTTACTGCGTCGGATAGCTTACGCATCTTTGCTTACGTTGTTCGAAGCATTTCGGGATGTTATGGGTCACGATGTTCCCCTTAACACAATAATGATGGACAAAATGTCTGCCCAAATACGTGCAACGCGCGGTTTTCAATGAGACATGTTATTGTGCTATTTCCATATCCGCCAGGCCATCAAGAAGCGTGTAAGTGATAAAGATTTGTTGCATTCTGTATACAAACATTAACCGGTCGCGTTATCTGTTGCATTGCATGGCAACTTCGGACACGGAGACTGAGTACAGTCTTTTACTGTATGTACTATTCCTGTTTTAGACTTCAGCATGATTTAACGCTCCTTCAACGAACAGACCCCCACTTTGTGCGCTACCTTACGTTGTACTGGTTGTAATTAAAGGGCTCGTGGGCGAAACACGCCCAAGTTGCGCTGGAGCCTCTTGGCGATACAACGAACAACCGAGTTGAGAATGCTAACTTGCGGCTGAAGAAAGTTGCCATGCATCAAATGTCCTTGTTGCAGCCTTTCGCCAAGGCTGGGAGCTTTCGGAAGTTCTCCTGCAAGAGTCCCAGATGCATGCGGCGGTTTCTGTGACATGCTTCAGCTACTAGAAGGCAGCGCATACGTTCATCGCGCAGTTTGCCTCTTTACTACGTAAGCATGCAACTTAGTGATGCTCTAGTTGGCACAACCCATGTTACAAGCAGTTTACTCGGACCTTGAAGATGGAGTGACATGTGAATATAAATTGCTGGCGCCTCCATAGTTTGAGATATCTCACCAAGGAAACCGCTTCACCATCGATTGCTCCTTGGGAATATTTACCTATCCATTTTATGGAACCATGTGGCTGCCGTGTTTGCATTTAATGGTGGCATACAAGCAGCAGGCGTACCCGACAAATAAGCCGTTTCTGATATGTGCATCCATTTGCAGGCCAAATACCTATTTGCATCCGCTGGCTGGCGGACTACAACCTACCCACGGAGTCCATACAGATGCGGACGTTAGGACTTCCCGTTACGAAACCAACCACATCTACAATCGCACATCTTGTACATCGTCTGAGAAGTGCTGAAGAGGTTAATCCATTCGCATTTTCGGAACTGTATCAAAAGCTTCTGCGAAGCACCAACGAAGTACTTGGTGATTCATAAGGTTTTCAACGTGCACGGAAGCAACCGTTTTAGCCGAAAATTATGGCGTCCGCAGGTTTGTGTTTCACTTGCAGCAAGCCAGTTGTAGTTGACGCACTTCGCTGTGCACTCCATTGGTTACTATACCATCGAATGTGTTTGCTTGTGCTCTCTGGAGCCTTTTGTACAATTTGTGTCAAGGCTTCACCAACGGTAGCTGTGCGCACGATGGCAGTGCCTAGCTGTACTACCGTTAAGATAGCCAATTTTTCTTCGATATTTAGCTGATGGCCTTTCAACTTCACCGGATTTTACAGTTGCCTTTACCATCCCAACATGCCCCGCTTACAAAGACAAGCGACATTTTAGTATAACCATTTCCTGCGCAAACAGTCAGGATGAGATGACCGCATTTCCGAGTACAAGTCAACAAACCGTACCCCATCATATTGCACCTGAACTTGGTACTGATGGTCTTTTTCCCTGCCTTTCATCGCTGGCTGTCGAAAGTGAGCCGTCGAGTTCCGCGCAACGAGAGGTATTGGGCAGAATTCGGTGCCAAAGTAAGCCATGCTGTGCAATTTAACCTCCTATTTTCACTTCATTATAGCTTCGACATGGATGCTAGCCCAGTAAAGAAAACGCTGAGAAGGAAGAAACTTGATCAGATAAAATCTTATCCAATTGCCTGATAGTAGGCTATACGTTCGCACTACTATTCTATTTTAGCTGATGAATACGACTCTGTGTAATAATACCCTGCATGGGACATGCGCTTCTTAGGCACGGAGATAATGAAAAACGCTGAACATGTTCTCGCTGCTTTCTGCTAAATACGAAGCTTAGTTGTTATCGCGGTCTCTGCGGCACGTTTGATGCCAAGGTAATAGGACCCAGGTGGGTTTTATCAACACAGGGTTCCAAGGCTCGTGCTCTTAGTACAAAGGCTTCATCAATGGCACATGTGGTGCCAATGTACTTGGAGCCAGGTGGGTTGTAATAGCACATGGCTCCAAGGCTGGTGCTCGTAGTATAAAGGCGCCATCAGTGGCACATGTGGTGCCAATGTAATTAGACCAAAGGTGGGTTGTATTAGCACACGACTCCAAGGATCTTGCTCGTTGTAGGTTGGCTCCGGCAGTGGCATATTTAATGCCAAGGTACTTGGACCCTAGTGCGTTGTAATGGCAGTTGACTTCGAGGAATGTGCTCGTAGTATAGATGCTGCGACGGTGGCACACTCACGGTATATGGTGAGGTGGCAACGGTTAAAACCTACTGCTTGACTACAAGGCAGCCGATTGCAGTTACGTTTGGTCGAGTGCTGGTTATCAAAAATCATTCAGGGTTGGGACTTACGGCTACCGCATTTCGTAATTGCAATTAGTAGGTAGTTTTCCGTTTCACGTTTGCGATCATTTAACAGAAAATTTCATTTCGGAATTTTCGTGAGCGTTGGAAAATATTTTGAGTGACCTAAAGTCCTCCATAAAGTGTACGTTTAGGCTGCTCTTGGTCAGAAGTTTGGTCATTTAGGGGGTACATCGCTCACACTAGGGCACACGTTTTCGCTGCTCGTGGGAAGGTAGGCGAATTCCGTTAAGGTTACGCGGGAATCGGTTACAGACTTGTAAGTACCTACTATCACATTGACGAATTATTCGTCACTCATTGTGCTCTAAAGATCACGCGCTGACAGAAAGTACGGTTACACAGTAAGCTTTTTATGCAATAACCGGCGCCGATACGGATTAAGACCATTAACTAACAACATCCACGGACATACAAAGCCATTTATCTTCATATTATTTTGCTTCTCCGCGGGTGGCCAAAATTACGCTTCGTTGGGTGGGCTCGCAGTACATATGTTTGGATAGTAGGCTAATCCATAAGTACCATAATTCTGCATAGGTTTCCTATGGTTTTAAAAATCTTTGCTGTTAAAGAAGCCACTTAGATGTGATTGCGGTGATGAATCAACTGCTACGAAGCTCACAAATCCCACTTGTTGCTTATTTCATTATATTAATAATGCGTTCCACATTAAACTACCAAGGCGCTCCTCTCGCCACAATAGGAGATTAATTAAGTAGTCCAGGACGAGACTATCAATGGACGGTAGGTAATTTTACTAAATGGACTCAGAATCAGTACGCTTATACTTTATACATTATAGTGAATATTTTCTACTTAGTTATTAATATTGCATTAGCGTTGCGCAGGTTTAAGTCAAATCTAGCTGCAAGTACCACGCACTTGAAGGTTTCACCATCGATACGTAGAAGCATAGTAACGCGATTCGAGTATTGGCAATTTTGCATCCCAGCATGCACAGCTGATTGAGTGGGCACTAGGTTGCATGCATTTTAAAACCGTTTTGCTGCACGTTTTGTCTGTGCTCTCTTTTGCGTCCACCAACATCTAGACAGGACGCCGATAAGACGCATAAAAGAGGACCTACGGACTCTTACTGGACGTTCGCGCCGACAAGCTTGTCACAATCGATAGCTTTTAGGGTTTAAGTTGCGGAAATCCAATGTCACGAACGGACTTCCAAGAATGCGAATCAGCTACAAACAGCATCCATGAAAGTAGGTTACCTAATTTTGATTTTTAGCATTACAATGCGCGCACCGTGTAATATTGGACGTTGATATTTTCTTGTCTAATTAATTTACCAATTATGCAGCATTTCGTTAACCGTATTCATGTGCATTTGCATCGAATGGAAGCAGTTGACAGGCTTTTAGCACACTAAAACGCAGGTTTAAAGGTACACCAGGCTAGAATGACAGATTCTAGTGGTCACTTGTTTCACTCCAGTCCTACCAATCAGCAAACGTCGCCATCTCTAAAGCGCCCTGCTAGTGCCTCTACTACTGGTCAGCAAGTATATGTTGCAGTGAGGTACGAAGGTCACTTTCCGCTGTACCGTGCGCCGTCCCTTACGTAAAGTGCATCTGTAGCCGGTCCGCGGGCGTCACGATAACACATTAACGCCCCTACGAGCACACGAATACGACTATTCGTCCTGAAAAAGTATCAAATACAGCTAAATGATTTGATTGCGGATAAGGTCTTGGTCTTCGGAAATCATATGTTAAATGGCAACCCATTCCTTTAAAATGTTAGTTAAGAAGAAATAAATACTATTAACTTTTTTATTACTCCAAGTAAGTTGACCGAACGGTGCCCCATATTTGGTTATAATGCAGTAAGGTAACTATCATTGGGTCTACGCACGGATACTGAAGCTTCTTCTGTCGCCTTAGCTATACGCTTGCTATCTTTGACCGTTCAACTGCATCCAATTTTTATGTACAGTAAATGCCTTGTTTGGTTGGGAAGCACCATATTTATATGTTACATATAAAGGGTATGCGCAGAAATTACCGACTTTGCTCTTTCAATACGCCGAGCAGTCGCGCCGTAAGACCTTGGTGTCGAATGCTTTCCATCGCGCAGTCAAGCAGGGATGGATCTCAGACTTCCGTACCTTGCTCAATAGGCGGTGCAGCTACCAAATCCAAGAGTGTAACAGACTCACGTATTGCGCCAGACGTGCTGTGTCCATTTGTCGACTAGTAACCATTTCGTTGTAAATGCGTGTATCCGAACATCAGTGGAGCATGACTTACTAGAAGTTGGAGGTAAATCAAATGAAAGTGGGTTTTTCCTTCATCTATATTTGTACGGGAGCTGAGTCCTGCGTCCTGCTGAGTCCTATGTATTATGTAACTGGGAGGTAGCGGTATTTTTGGTTTTACAACTGAGCAGCTTCTCGAGAACCTCGCACCATGGGTCATGTGATGCCGGATACCAGCTTCCTCTGTAAATTCTCTACCGTCAACACTTTGCCAGCATCATCCAGATTTGCCCAGAGATTATGGAACGATGATGAAAACACCCTGATGTACAAACAGGAAACACATGCTGCCTGGGACTTACGGCCACCTAGGATGCGCGCTGTGTTTGTTAAAGACGATTCAGGGGAACAAGTTATCACGAGATACAGTAGTGCGCACACAACTGCATGTAGATGGTTGCACGCAATTCCGCGCGTCCCCAATGCAGATATGGCCTACGCTTTGCAGCGCCATTTCGCCTCCTGTAGGCGTCGTCTTCCCTGTAGGCTTGTACTATGGGCCAGGCAAGCCTGCCTATGTTGATCACTAAATGGCAGCACTTTTCTGGAATTAACGGTCTTGTGTGAGAAAAGGCTGACACTTCCATGCAAATCATTGTCCGATGCTGTGTCCCTAGCATCCATAATATATGACACTCCAGCCCGTGCATATAAAGAGGACGGAAAACCATTCCGGATAGGGCATCTGCCATAAGTGTTGCCAGCATGATGAGTAAGTTAACCATAGGGTAAATTTACACTTGCTCACTCCCGTGCTAGCACCAACAGGAGCTTCAGGGCGAGAAGGCGCAAAGCTCTTCCACCTTTTGACAGTTTGCAAATTGACACGGTTAAAGCGCACCCCACACATGCGGTCTGTCTGGATGTAATGCGCAAAATGATATCCCTTTGGCTAATAGGTCAGTGGTCATAAATTGTCGGCTAACTACCGAACAACACAGTGACCTGAAACAATCTATGCTGTGTAATATCTGCCGGTGGACGAAAGACTTCACCAGGCCCTGTAGACTTGTTTCGGTATACCGATGTTGGTGGTCTCATCTTGCGTCAGAGATGGAAGTGGCCGCTGCCCTTGGCAACCATCGTAAGTTATTCCGTCTGATCCGGGAAACGGGCAGCAGGAGACCTGGTGTTAGTAAAACTATACGTGAGGAGAGTGGATAGCCTATCCACAATTTGTCAAAACGTTTGGGGCGTCGGGCTGAGCAATTTGAAAAGCAATTTAATCGGCTAGGATTGTTCGATTCGCCGGTCACGGATCGCCCTTCTCCGTGCGCTGTCCCCTTGGATCCACCCTGTCGCTCGGAAGTCGAACGTGAGATCGGACTGTTGAATTTGAACAAAGCCGCGGGACCAGATGATCTTCCTCCAGCCCTCCTCAAATTCGGAGGCTCTGCTCCTGTTGATGCTTTACATGAATTACTAGTGAACCTGTGGCAGCAGGAGACTGTCCCAACCGACTGGAGCCGCTCCGTTGTTGTTTCCATCTCCAACCGCGGCTCGCGCTCAGAATGCAGCAAACATAGAGGAATCAGTCTGATCTCCATCACCTCCAAATTACTCGCCTCCACAATCCTTCACAGACTGACTGGCGCTCGTGAAAGCCAGATTCGTGTGGAGTATGCCGGATTTCTTCGGGGTCGTTGCTGCATCGACCACAACTTCACCTTGTGTCAGTTGTTGGAGCACCGTCACACATATAGGCGGCCCACCGTAGTCATGTTCCTCGACATCAAATGTGCCTTCGATTCGCTCGATCGATGTGCCCTTTGGAATTGTCTACTCGGAAAAAGTGTGCCCTAGAAATATGTAAATATTATCCCAGCATTTCTACGCGCGTAGCACGGGCAGAGTGAGGGCTTCCGCCAAGCTGTCGCCACCCTTCAATATCTCCAGCGGTGTGAGACAAGAATGCCCGCTGTCACCTTTCCTCTGCAACTTCGTTATTGACGAAGTCATGGAGTTAGCATTTACAAGACATGACTTGGAAGATGTGGAGCTACTCCCAGGAGAACCACTTCTCGACTTGGAGTATGCAGACGCCATTCCCCTCATTTGTGACAGCTCCCAGACGTGTCAAGTCGCGCTGGCCAGATTAACACTGGCTGTCAGCCGCTTCGGGCTTTGCTTTGCACCATCGAAGTGCAAAGCGTTCCTCCAAACCTGTCAGGGATCGCCTCCTGCACTAACCCGTGGTGGGGATCAGTTAGAAGTCGTTCAGAAATTCAATTACCTGGGAAGTTGTATCAGCGCCCTTGGGATCGAAGACGAGATCACGAACCGTATAGCGAAAGCTCGGAGTGCTTTTACTGACCTTTGCCACCTATGGCGGCGGCGCGACATGACTCTCGCCCTGAAGGGTAGTGTGTACAATGCAGCAGTACGTTCGACCCTATTGTACGCTTCCGAAACCTGGCCCCTAAGATCGGCGGGCATGAAGAGGCTAGTTACGTTCCACCATCGGTGCCTTTGTATTTTGGCTCACATCTGGTTGGAACACCGTGTGAGTAACGAGCGTGTTTGACGTCTTGTTTACGGCAAAGGAAAAGGATCTGAACCGCTCAGCACCGTTATTTCCCGCACCAGGCTCCGATGGCTATGCCACGTGTTGCGCATGCCAGCCAATAGACTCCCTCGACGTGCGTTGTTTGCTCACCGGGGATGCGGGTGGAAGCAGAGGAGAGGTGGCCAAGCGACGACTTGGTCCATGGGGAATGAAGTCCCTCACTTCGAAGCTAGCCTCGTTTGGAGCATCACGGCTCCCTGGTTTGGGTCCAAGAGACGGTGAACACATTTGGCTGGATGCACTTGCTGACCTGGCAAGGAGTCCACCTCAGTGGCGTGCCTACTTTGAGGTTCTTTGTCTCTCTCCATCCTGTTTAGCCTCCCCTTCCATCTACGATCGCATTTCGTAGGGTAAAACATAATAAGTTTTTTTGCCTAGTAGCTGGCTGGTAGCTTACCAGCACGACGCCTATCCGTTGCTGGTAGCTCAGCTGGCATGCAACTGTTGTATCTATTTTTCCTTTGTGTATTGTATTATATGTATGTATGCATTTATTTCCTTCGTGCATTGCGGCACAATAGCGGAGGTGTTTTCCCAACTCTAGCTGACGTGTATAATGATAACGAGATAATAATACCGATGTTGGAAATCTGCGAAATTCCTTCAATGTTTATTATACGCGGGTCCGGTAGTTTTAAGACAGTGCTTCGGCCTTCGTTTTATAAGTACTTCATGGACATGCACTCAGGGCTATGCGTATTATGCCACCCACTACTTAGCGCTTTCCACAGTAAATTTGTTAACGCTGCTTTGAGAGTTTTCTTAAGATGATATCACACATTGTAAGGCGCTGATGAACTAACTTTCAACTTGCATTGGCTCATCCACTTAGTTGAAGATGTGAGTGCACATGTACCATTGGATGATTTCCCAGAGCTTCCGTTTGAATCATATATATATCAGTTGAAAAGCGTGTTGAGCGACGTTGCTAAACCAGTTGCGCAGATAATGCCGCGGCGCATGGAGAGCTTCAACCAGTTGTCACTAGATGGGGTATCTCTATCGCATATTGCTGCATCCCGTTATGGACGCTCCAAGCGCAAACTATCATACATTTGTGATGGTGTTCTGTTTACCTCGTCGCCTCCGACAATGTCGTGAATGTATACGGAAAGTCGTGCTTGCTTCTTCGCATGCACAACCTCCCAATAAAAAGGTAATGATTACCTGCCAGGCTTTCTCTGGACTGCTGGTCTTTATGACTAAGGTATGAAATTAAGCTTGCTGGGGGTTTACACGGCTACTTACGTTGATGGCGTAATACTACTGGGTAACCCGGATGCCGGCTCATGCAAGTGCATTAGCTTAAAGTTGATAACGCGGAGGTAACCGTACCCCTACTGCAAACCTTTCGTAGGAACTGCGGTCAGCTAGCTACGTAATGTATCCCCGGGAGCTCCACAGAAAACGAAGATAATGGGGAACCTTTAGCAGCGAACAATAATTATGGTATGTACGTTACTTACAGCACGTCGCTTACATCATATTGCTTTGGTGCAACTACTGCAAATAATTTTTTACCAGACATATAAACTAGAACCTACATGGTAGGGTCCTACATACGCAAAGGACGGTCCGAAGTCGTTGTTATTAGTAGCACGTGGATAAACCACGAACGGTATACCACCATCATATCGAACTTACCTTCTGATTTCTATTATGAGGCCGTGCGGAATCCTTGCGCAGTAAAATCCTCGGACCGCAAATATGGTGTCAAAATATTTCACCAAATCGGTAAGTTGTGTAATTCTGCCAACCAGTCGCAGAGAGCTTTGATTATACCTGCTATTTGGGGCAAAACGCAACTGGTGATCATTTCTCTGATGACATGGAGAATAACAGCAGCATATAAATCACACGAAAGCCAATTGCGTAAGTATATTTATTTCCCACAACACATTAGTTGCAGTCATGCAAGCCGCAGACGTGTTCATGGTGATGAAGAATTACTGCAACCGAAAGGAGCATGCCCATAGATGTGGGAAATGCCGTTGCGCCACCTGTCGTTATAGTTTAACGATCTTCAACATCTATAACCCTACATGCACCTAATACGTAAGGTATCCTCTCTCCACAGGAAACCACAGGTCTGTGTAACAAAGCCGTTCGTATCCCACACCTAGTTCACCGCAGGCCTGCGGCTGTGTATCGATGCACTGCCAGCGTGCAGGATGATGGTTGTTACCCAAAAAGATGGTTTTAAAAATTATTACGTTACGTTTTACAGATTAAATTGTTGTACAGAACACCTGTCAAGAGTTACATTCAGGGTAGTATGCGGCGTAAAACTTTGCTCACTGCTGCTCGCATCTGAGCGGTATGCTCTCAACAATACTTAACAACCTAAAGACAGTTATTAGTATCCTGCGATATGCGCTTACCTGTTTTTAGAGAAACTAACGGACAATTAGAGGATTGCATCTAAATAAATGAGTTGCTTGTTGAACACTATGAATTCTTTTGCCGAAGGGTTGTATCAACCGATCACTGCTGTTCGAGCAGGGCTGTCTCTTCGGTAAACATCGGTGGAAGGACTGACTATATTTGATGCTTCAATCATCGACAGCGCCCTACAATACATTTTGCAAGTTGATGCAATTGCGTCATCAGTACATTACACTGGTACAATATCTGCAACGAATTCCAGGCGGAACTCCGTCCTAGTGCACGAAGCGCAGGGTCGAGTGCATACTCACGCCTCACTTAGCCTCACAGATTAATTTCTTACCTGAGGAAATATACCGGCTTTCCGCCGGACTACTATTTATTCCCTGATGCATGGCAAGTGCAGCATACCGTGCTCAAACTTTGCAGGTACCCACCTCAAGCACTTCGGTGCCAGGACCGCAAGTGTGGAGCAAGCCAGCAAACCGGCTGCGAAATTTGCGCATAAGAACATCTACACGTATCGTCACTGGAACCCTTCCTTGTAGTCAAGTACGCTACAGGATCACCCTTAACCATATTCACTTTGCTTTGCAGACAACCGATTTACAGACACCTGAAACCGTAGACCATGCGCCTTAACTCACAAGCATCTTTGTACATCGCATCTGCTACTCTTACATTTAATGCCGTCAGCCTATTGCTTATTGTTAATTCTAGTACGCTCATGGGGATGGTGGTGTCGCGATTTTTGGGACACGATAAGCAGGTACGGGTTAAACCAGCGCGTAAGCAGGACATGTATCGCAAGGCATGGAAGCTAGCCGCGCAGCTAGCTTACGCTTTCAGCAGAAGCGGAGCGGCGTGGTCCGCTAGTAAACTGTAAGCGGATTGTTTGAGTCGGTGCAATCTGATTGGTTACTGTACAGCGACAAGTCTTTGACTGTCATTGGCTGCCGATGAAAGGCTCACTTGCATACTTAGCGGCTTTGGCACCTGAGCCGTCCATTTTCCTCAAGCCTAGTGGGAAGGCGATACGTCATAGCTCTACTCTGGAACGACGCACTGTGCTAGCAGGGAGGTAAGAAGTGGATCGGTTTTGCTTCCTCTTATAATTACCCTCATGTTTCTCTCCGGCAACCTTCCTTGCCTCGTCCACGAGTCTTTAGCTCCTTCACTTACATCGGCGTTTTACGCGGCTGTAGCCTCCGGCCGTCCACGAGGTATTTAGTGTGCATTGCACCTTGTCGCACTACTTGGACCCGGAAGCGCGCAGAACCCCGGACCGAAGGAATAGTACTTCGAGTTATCTTCGAATTATCAGATTGCTATCTCAGTGTGCTCATCAATTACTAAGAAAGTATTACTTACGTTTTTACGCAATATTACGGAAAATGTCGGGCTAATGAAAGACGAATCGACAAGCACAGTACTTGACGGAGCCATGGGCGATGGCTTTAATGCACATTGCATGTGACAATTTATTGTAGCATCGGTAACTGCCCAGTCAACACCATCGGTAACTCGAGCGCGAAATACAGGAAAACCATCATGCGTGCGCGAAATATGGCATATGAAAACTGCATAGAGCCACACCAACTGTCCATCTGCAACTGCAAACATTGATAGTCCATAGATTAAATTCTTGGCATGAACAAATCACGACGTTCACCTCGTGAATTCGGAATTCGCACGCAACTTAGGCCTAAGCGCTGATACCTGTATGCTTCTGAGTTCCGTTACGCGACTCTTATAGGTATCGCCCATAAAAATGAGATTAGCGTACAGGATTGCAATCTCAGTATCTGAAACGTCACGCCACCAACAGCTACTTCCCACGCAATGTTATTGGTAAGCGACTGATGCTCGCATAGCGAAACGCGTTACAGATGCCTTACAGAGAAACTCAGTCCTGGATTCAACGGAGGCACTGCCAAGTCATATCTGATCGGAGATTCAGGCGATAGTTTCAACATGTAACGGAGAGAGTGCGTGGATATCCGACAAAAAAATATGATTAGTGATATCAGATTGTCGTGCTGGTAGAAATATGTGAAGTATATAGTAGTCCTACAAATATGTGCCACCGATCCATACTCGCGAATTAAAATTTCATTCGTCGTTTGGAGGTACCATTTGATAGCACAATGGCGGGATCACTTGATTTTGAGCTCTATCGCGTCCAATAATACAGAACAAAGCTGCCTAAAGGAAACAATGCAACAAACTATATGCAATTGTAATTTTTTAATACACATTGATAGTTTTATACATAGTTTAAATATATTTAGGAAAAAATTGACGCTATTATTGCCCATAACTTAGTGTAGGTAATCGGGCGCGTAAAATCCATGCTTCTTGCTTTTTGGAAAAGCAAATATTCAACAACGCAGGGCTGCACATTAACGAAAAGGTAGAAGAATTTGTAGAGTAAATATTCGTGGTTAGGGAAGCTACGGTTGAGAGTTTTACACGCCAGCTCGATGAAACTGGGTTGCAAAATCAAACATTTCCTTTCTCATTACTGACTCACCTTCACCTTGCAGGGCACTTTAATGACTCAACCATCTTGGTATTCTAATTGGTTAGCTCTTAGGCCTTCTGTTTATTTTTTCGCTTTCCTACTTCACGTAACCGGCCCAGCAGGTACTGCTGGGGAAGGAGTAAGACTAGTAAATACTAGTTCGAGACGGTGCGTGAAATTAAGCGCAGATATCAGAAGGCAATAGGAGTCGGACATAGCGGATTGTATTCGATGGGCTACAAGACGCGGAAGGATGAAGTGAGACAAGAGGTGCACGTTAACGCGGGAAAGTACAAGTCGGTCGAGTGTCGAGCCGGCTGTAAGGAAGTTTAAAACAAGAAGAAATAGTGTACAATCCGTCAACAAGTAAATTGTACATGAAAGATAGGAGTTATCTTTTTGGGCACCACAGAGCTTCCCCTAAAAGGCTAAACATAGCAAGCTTTCGATTTCCAATAGGACTGTTAAATCGAGGCTCGTAGGGCAAAATCTTGCAGAGCGAAAATGAGTGAACGTTCGTGTCAACTGGGGGTTCGACGGACATCGGAGTCCGCTGTGCCGTTTGTGATTTGTTGTTTATTGATTGCAGGGCAGGGTGCATATCGGCGAGCCGTGGAAGTGGGATTGTCGGACTACAAAAGCTGGCAGGCCTAGAGAAAGGTCAACATGACCTCAAGCTCCGCTGTTGCCAAACGGTGCGCTTGGGAGTGGTCTCTCCCCCGCCGCACCCCGTCCTACGCCAAAACGAACCACGACTACGGAGAAACGGAATTCGTCCCACGAAGGAGCGACCCTCGTCCCGCGAAGAGGCGACACCCGTCCCGCAGGGTAGCGACGCTCGTCTCGCGGATAAACGACCGGCTTTGGCGTCAGAGTCCTTGAAAACATTGCGCGTGTGGGCCAGTCGATCGAAGAGAATGCGTAAGGCATGTAAAGAATAGAAAGTATAAACAGACGTGTAGAAGAGGCCAGAAAGAACGAACGAATTATCTGCGTATTTAACTTTTATGGATGTTGAAAATCCTTTAAAGACTTTCCGAAGGTTTTGATAGTTTTTGTTTTCAAAACTTTAATGGACCAAGTACAGGGCAATTATATACAATAACTATAAAGCTAAATGTATTTACCCTGCACATAGTCGGAAAAACGAACGGGCCTACGCACCTCCTGACCACGGCGATTTGTCGCGGGTGGTGGCGGGCTAGATTCCGGAGATCTTGGCGCGGCTGAAGCCGTTGACCGAGATATTGGTCTGGTTAAGCTGCACTAGGATTCTGTAAGTCGGTGCGCTTAACTTTGACGCCGCACGAAGCACAACCAGATGAATTAGGCGAGGTGGTTTCTTCCATAAAGGCAGGCTTCAGACGGTCGATGGTGACAACTTCGCGTCGGCCACCGCCGTCATTAGGGTAATACTTACTCGCACGGTGTAGTATTTTGAAAGGTCCTATGTAGGGCTACTGAAAAGGCTGTCGAACACCGTCTGCTCGAAGGACTGAGAACACGTAGAGAGCTTCTCGGGCATGTACGCTGGTGTCTTCTGCGATCGAGGAGTGGGTGAACGCATCTTACGCATCTGGTGAGCCAATCGATCGTAGTAACTTCCGTAGTCAGAAGTGAAAGTAGACGGGATGGTGCTACCAGTTGTCCGGGCAATCGCAGCGTGCAGCCGTAGACTAGCTGCGCTGGTGTTGCATCGAAATCGGTTTTAATCGTGTTCTTTAAGCCTAGTAGAACGAGCGTAAGTGTTTCAGGCCATGAAGGATCTGCGTGCGCACCTAGCGCTGCCTTCAACTGGCTGCGAAAGCGCTCCACCATGCCACTAGCGGCCGAACGATACGCCGTCGTCTGGACGTAGAGACAGCGTAACTCCTTTGGCAACTTGGCAAATGTCGACGAGAAATGTGACCCTCGATCGGTGGTCACGATGGCGGGACAGCGGTATTGAGCTATACCACGCTTCAGAAAACCTATCACTACCGTTTCCGAAGAGCAATTTGGGACAAGGACGGCCTCAGGCCACCTAGTAAATCGATCAATACAGGTCAGTAGATACACAGCGCCTTTCGAAGTTGGCAGAGGACCTACGAGATGGACGTGCACGTGATGTAAACGTGCGACTGGAGTTGGAAAGGTGCCTAATGGGCATCTAGTGTGTCTGTGCACCTTCTCGCTTTGACACTAAAGGCAAGCAGCTGCCCACGTACAGACTTTCCGATTAACACTGCGCCAAACGAATCGTGTGGTTAAGAGTTTAACCGATACACGAACGCCTGGATGAGACAAGCCGTGAAGCGTGTCGAAGCGTGTCGCTCGGGACGACTGGGCTCGGCGTGCCCAGGGATAAATCGCAAAGTATACTACCGTCTGATGTTGTCAGCGGCACGGGTTGCATGTCCAATGAGGGAAACCCGCGTGGTAGATCAACCTCAGGATCATTGAGTTGCGCTGTGGCCATGGCTGTCAAGTCGATAGCCGTGCCGGCGTCAGCGCAGATGGCTTGGCTTCGGGAAAGTGCATCGACGACGGCGTTGTGCACATCTGATATATGCCGTAAATCGGTCGTAAATGGAGCGACGTAGTCAAGGTGGCGCGACTCTCTATTAGAGTATCGGTCGGTAGTCGAGCCGAACAAGTAAGTCAGTGGTTATGGTCGGTGGGCGGCAAAGTAGCGGCCTTCTATGATGTGTCGAAAGTGACGTATCGCTAAATACACGGCTAGCAGTCCTCTACCGAACGTGCTGTAGCGATACTCGGTAGGTTGTAAGCGTGTGGAGAAAATCGCTAATGGCAGTCACGTGTCGACTACACTTTGCTGCAAAACAGCGCATAATGCTAAGTCCGAGTGGTCAGTACTCAGGGACAGTAAGGCGGTCGGACCGTGATGAGCTACAGAAGTTATGTTGGCGCTAGCCTCTTTCAGCGACCAAAAGCAGAGCATGCTGCGGCCGGAAATGCGAATTTCTTAAATTTCCCTCACAGTAGGTTCGTGAGAGGTTGTATCAGCCACGAACAGTACGCTATGAATGGGTGGAAAAAGTTGCCAAGTCCTTCATAACGCCTAAGCTGTTTGAAAGAATGAGAGTCGGGGTGGGCAGTGATGGCTTGAATTGTATCTTGCAGTTGCACGACGCCCCCAGAGGAGATACGATGGCCGAGAAAGTTGACTGAGTCGACACCGAACGAACACTTTTCTGCGTTGATCGTCACCCGTGTTGAGATAAACGATCAAAAAGTGTTCATACGTGGCGCATGTGCTCTTCTCATGAAGAGCTCGCGATTAAAATGTCGTCGAGATAAGCATGAGCGAAGTCTAAGCCACGACAAACTTGATCGATGAAGCGCTGAAAAGTTTGCGCGGCGTTCTAGACCAAATGGCATGCGCAAGAATTCGAACAAACCAAATGGACTTATAACGGCAGTCTTAGCTATGCCCGCTTCAGCTACCGGAATTTGGTTGTATGCGCGCACCAGGTCGATTTTGCTGAAGATAATTTTACCCGCCAGAATGGCGGTGAGATCCACGATGTGTGGGATCGGATAGCGATCCGGCGTGGTAACCGTATTTCAAGTTTGCTAGTCGCCGCAAAGACGCCAATCCCCCGTGAGGTAGTTCGGGACCATGTGGAAAGGCGACGCCCATGGGCTGTTAGACGGCCTGACGATACCGAACTGAAGCATGTGGTGAAATTCAGCTCATGCTGCGCGTAGTTTGTCTGGAGCAAGCCCTCTTGGTCGTGCGCCAGCTGGTTGATCGCGCGTGACAATGTGATGAGCGACCTCTGTCGTGACTGTCGGAAGCTCTGCAACTAGTCGTACCAGTCGTGGGTATTCAGACAGTAAGTTCGCATAATCTTAAGGTACACCGGCGATTCGGAAAACGGGACTGATTATCGAGGTGTCGATAAGAACGCCTTCAACCCCTAGTTTAGCACGGTCGCCTAATAGTCTGGCGATTATCATCAACAAGCAACCCAAATTGTCGGAGGAAGTCGATACCGATAATTGCGAAGGGCACAGACGAAACCATGAAAACCCACTGAAAAGCTCGGCGAAGATTGAGGTCCAGGTTCATCATGCGCTGACTGAATGAAGCTATCGGAGAACCGCTGGTCGCACGCAAGTTGTTTCTAGGCTCTGAGTGCTTGTCTTTTGCAGTCGCTGGAATGCTGCTGACTTCCGCTCCCGTGTCTATGAGGAACGTGATGGAAGAACGCCGATCCTTAACGTAAAACAGGCGAATTGTTTAGCTAGTACTGACACATTTGTCATGCTAGTATGCAGGTTATTCGCTTTCCCTGAACCGACTGAAACGTGCCTAATGCAGAGAGCCCGACAACGTCTAGCTCTTCCGCCGTATTGGCGGTGATCCCAACATATTTTTTTGACGGGTTTGGCATTATCTGACTGAGAACGTGTAGGGGAATTGTTGCGCTTTCGTGCCGGATGAGACGTACCCGTGCAGGCACAGACGAACCGCGCTGAGAGGTAGCCAAAACGTGGTCAGCATTTGACCGTGGCACACGATGCTTTGAAGCCTTCATTACTGCTAGCCTGCTGCGAAGTAGCGCAATTTTCCCGTTTTTAGGGTCAGCGCAGCCTGACGACTGGAAGCAAATATGGAATTCGCTTTTCATGGGTGAGCATAAGTCACCGGAGCTGGTGATCGTCCGCTGCGGAAGACGTTCGAACGCAGCGTTGCCATTGGTAGCTAACGCTTTCAGGGGCGCATCCAGAAACATGGACAACATTACCGGCATTGTGTCTGGGATACGTGCATACCACAGCTGTTTTATCCCTTCTTCTTTCAAGTATAAGGGACCAACGATGCGCTAATTTCGTGGAGAAACTTCGATGGCTTGCGATCTTTAAGCTTGAGGCCAGTCAGCTGTTTATATCCAGCTCGTGCGCTGGGCTGTAACTCTTTTACTATGGCCAACTTCATCCTTTCATGCTTTGCCGCATTCGATGTGCAGTGTAGAACGTCCTCAACCAGCACCAAAACCGACGAAGGAAGCCGTAGGACAAGCTGATTGTACTTTGAACGGTCCGTCTTAATGCCCTTATTTTCCAGTTCCGTCTCGATATAGTAAACCAAACCTCTGAGCTGTGTTCCATGAAACGTGGAAGAGCCAAAGTAAGCAGGTTTACGCTGCGAAACGACTCAGATGCCAGTGTCGAACTGAGAGGCGAGAAGATATAGGATGAACAAAAGCACGATCCAATTACTAAAATTACGCAAATACCAAATGAACACGGGTATATAAGCGAGGAAATGAACGAACTCACCAAAAATACAAACGACGAAAGAAGTTGAATTCGCATGTGCGACTCGGGGTCACCAATTTGTAGGGCTAGTTAATACTAGTCCGAGACGGTGCACGAAATTATGCGCGAATATCAGAAAGCAACTGGAGTCGGACACAGCGGACTGTATTGCATGGGCTACAAGAAGACGCGGACGGATGAAACGAGGCAATAGGGAAAACGTGAGCGAGGGATCTTACAAGGCGGTCGAGTGTGGAGCCGGTTGTAAGGACGATTACAACGAGAAGGAATAATGTACAATCTGTCAACAAATAAATTGTACATAAAAGATGGCAGTTATCTTTTTGGGCGCTACACAGGATACGTGGGAATTAATTGGTTGGACTGTGTGTGGTGCGCTCTTTGTTTTAGACCTATCAGAATTTCAAACTCCTCCAACTCCGATTTTGGAAGATATGACATCCGGGAAGGGCTAATTTCTGTTTTGGCGGGAAAGGGCTTCGCTCCGAATGTCCCCGGTGACCTCCAAGATAGTTTGCGTAGTAGCATAGTATACGCTTAATGCTGGTGGTATTACGGTGCGGGAAAAGTAGATAATGCATAGTGGATTTGCTTCCTAAAACCGGTTATGCTAACTTAATGTGATGACTGCAGGTGTAGTTGAAGGTCACGGCGTATTCAAAAGCAGACAAACGGTAAATACAGGTGAAGTGAGAACGGATATTTAATGGAGCAAATAAGTGTTAATGCCATTGCTTCATGTATGCAAAGGTTATGCTTGCGTAAAGCAACTGCTAAAAGTAACTTACATCCGTCTATAAGTGGTATTCATACCTTCTGTCTGAGTAATGTATGTCGTATTTTTTGAAAGCAAGGTGAAAGGGAAGGCGCTTTTTATCCAAAGTAGTAGTACTGGTAATACAGAAACAGAGGCAACAATAATCGCATTGCGGGAGTCATTTGATGTTGGAAGGCGTGAGGTCCTTGAACTTTTGTATGGTCCAATAAAGGGAACATTTACGGGATTAGTAAAGTGGATAGGGGAATGTAACTGAAGGATGGCCATGTGAATGATTATTGAAAGGTATACTTAACGCCTTAATCAAAAGTACAACGCTAATGGGTAATGCTGGTAGCTGTGTGGTGTCTTTTATAAGATAAGTGCGTTTGTAAATTTAATGACATGTAGTTGAGTTGATGCAAGTATGCAAATGTGAAAGGAATGCAAATACCAAATATGAATCAATATGTGGATATATACAGACATATGTATACATATGCGCCATGTATATATGCCCCATAATGAGTAACCACTGTCTTGGTGCAGTGTGGTGTCTTTATTGCACTTGCCTAGAACGGCTGTATTTCCCGATGACTTCACATGTGTTGCGCATTACGATAGTATACTCATCATGACCTATGCCAACCTATACTTGCTACCTTCTCAAGCGGAGTCTAGTATGGTTATATACCCAGACAGTGAGCTACGGCATCTTCCTCTTCATAGTATTATTCGGCCGCGATTCACATCACTATGTGAAATCCTTGGTATTACTCACCAGCTGCTCAAAATGCTAACTAGCATGACGCTTAGAGAGCCAGTGCATCGCAGAATAATGGTTCAATCCATCCATGAGCTCTTTCGTACCGTACGTGTAGAGGGCAACACCTAAGTGCACACTATTTCACTGTACCAGTAGTCTAGTCATCATTCTACCTAGCAGTTGCTTCACTATTGCTACATCGGGTTCCTTCAAATATGGATGTCCAAGATGTAAGGCTGTCACGTCTAAAGGCTGAAGAAAACATCAACAGTTCGTATTGGGTAGTTATTCTCATACCTGCGAAAGTGCTTGTTAGCCTGACCTCCAAACAAAACCCATACACCTTTGTCGTACTATTGATGATGATGTCTAATGTGTCTCTCTCCAGTTTGTGACAGCAGTTGACAATAAAGTCTGGATAAACGCATGTGCATGTGTTGTATTCGAACTGCCATTGGACACGGATGACGACAATCTATGTATATATGTATACCAAATGAATTCGACGAGGATACTCATACCGCTTTTGTACGGCTAACTTAGTGCAGTAAAGCGACATTCGAGCAAACCGAAAATAATATTACCAGAACATGAAGAAGGTGAGTTTATGACCAACTCATGTTGATTGCAGGTGTTGCGAATCCAAGGCAAATTTGATCGATGCGAATTCCGTGAACTGCTCAAAAGGGCGGTTTCTCAGGTGTCGGAGAATTCACAATTGTATACGTAATGGAATCACCATGAGTATGTTCCCATGCAATTTACTAATCCAGGCCAATAAGGCGGCGTATGTGGTACGTTTGCCTGCGTAATGAGCAATCTTGCATTTCAGAAGTAGAGGTTGCTTGAGCTCCCCTGTGTGGATGCGCCTGATGTGAATGTTGACAAGGTGCCTACCTGTCTATTATCCACTACCTCGTCCATACTGGCTCCAGGAGACAGCTGGTCGTCGCTGGAGGGGACGGAGTGCACCGTTCTCGTGACGGTGCTAGGCTCAAAGAGTGGTTCCATGCAACCAGTGTGGAACGGGCTACGGTCCAGCCCCCGCCTCGTGTACGTCTGGTGTGTATGATTTAACAATTAGGCCATAATGCTTCTGTTCTGCTTGTTGAAGGAGTGTGGGCCGGCGCCGTTGATGAAACGTGGCTCCCATCCGCATGCCTTCCGGTCTTATTCCTTCGGGTTTACACCGGATACGGGGTGTGTGGGTGGAACTATGGGTGGTGCAGCGCAAGCCACCCATGGTCCCTCTGTAGGCGCAGGCGTCCTGTGACTGTCCACATGGACGTCACAGTGACAGGCAAACCCGGATACGGACGCCGCCAAATCATGTATACATAAATATATATATAGTATAGTAAAATCTGAGCATTTACTAAATTGGTTTGGTTACTGTAAGGGTTTGAATTTACGTATATATATATATGCCGGGTGAGTTATATACATATATATATCTTTCCCGGCATAAGTATATATATAAGATTTATGTGCACCGAGAAAGTTATTTCAGATATTTATACATGGATACAGTTAACTGTGCAGACATAAGTATGTATGTATATACATCTGGTAAGCTTCATGCTGAGGCAGATGTCGAATTCTTGATGCTTCATCACCGCTGTTGGGTTAAACCAACCTATACATAACCGTGCTCCTTTTAAGCCGGATAAATTTTATTCCGATTTAGTTGGCTTGTTCTGCCTACCTGAATAAGCTTCTAGTAACTGGCCACGTTGCTTGCGCTAATCGCGCTTATCTTCGGTAAGTTTGTTGCGTTTGTAGCATTTTAAAGTCATTTGTAGACCTTACTTCCTTAGCGGATATTCCTTGCTATCCAACTTACTTCATATGCTAATTTAGCGAAGAATTATGCCACCGTAGCTGTATGCAGTATTGGATTTAATTTATTTGAGCTGGTCCTTTCAAGTGATTGGCTGTTGCTTGCTGTCCCCGGTGTGCATGTAGACATTGTACCTACCTGTCTTATACCTACTGCCTTGTCCACTTAGACTCCAGGAGACAGTTGGTCGTTGCTGGAGGGGACGGAGCGCACAGTCTTAGTGGCCATGCCAGGCTTCAAGAGCGTTTCCATGCACACAGTGTGGAGCGGGATACGGTTCAGCCACCGCCATCTGCGCGTTTGATTCCCCAAATACAGCCTGCTTGTGTTTGTGAAGGAATGTTGGCTGGCTCCGTTGATGAAACGTGACTCCCATCCACATGCCTCCTGGTCTTATTCCTGCCGGTTTACACTGGATTTGGGGTGCGTAGTTGGAGCTGTTGGTGGTGCAGCGCAAGCCACCCATGGTCCCTCTGTAGACGCAGGCGTCCTGGTATCCCGGTACATACACATATATAAGTTACTAGAGGCACTATGTTGAGCGGTATGTTGCAATTATGTGTTTTCTTCACATTATTTAGTGGAACGCCAACGATACCTAACATAGGTAGGTTTAAAGTGAATAAATTGTCGTATAGGTAACATTTATTGGCGATGGTTCAAGTTTTTGGAATGATACCGTTCACGTAACATACAGTGCTTGTAGAGTTATTGCTGAACTTTTATCCTTTGGGATAAATAATTTGGATAGCTTACTGGCGGTGTCAAGTAAGTGCATTTTGTTTGCTGAGTAACTTACCTCCTATGCGATTTAAAGTTGGAGGTATATCGGCATAGCGGAAAGGCTGGACAAATACATGTTACTTTATAATTTCAATATTAGTGATAGTCTTTTCGTCATGCGCCGCAAATGCATGGTGATAATGTTCGTGCATGTCTATGCAACGATACCTCGTCAAAGCTGGCTACAATGGTCTGGAGATTTTGGTTGGTTCGGTCTGTGTGCATGCCCGGTTGTCCTAGAAAAGATGTGATGACGCTCGCATATACAAAGCTTTGCAACGACTGTGGTTCAGCGAATGGCCATATGGTTATGTTAGCTCGAATACATCGCGATGGTGTTCCTATGTTTATTGTTTATACCCTTTTTACGGAGACCGTTTTCCTACTTATTTTCCACTGTGTCATATATCCTCGGGTTTCATACTGCGTTGGCGTTGCCTGTTTGGAACTGCGAGTGGGTGCATTATAAACCACGCACGCGTGGCATATGATCCCCGGCTTACTGTGATAGGTGGTGTGGTTGACCGGTGGCGGGGTAATGAGTAGAGGAGTCCGCCAACAAAATCCGACTGAAGGAAAACCCGGAAATCGCTGAAAAGTAATGCTTACGTATGTGGTAGTTGAACTTCACGTTGGAAGAATGCATGTGTCATGGGATAGGCGCTGGATCGAGGGAGTTGTAAGTGTAAGGTTTTCTTAGGCAGATTTGTAAATGTCTCCCCGGTTTTTAATATCTGAGTTATGAAACTGTTTACTTAAAGGGTTGTGCCATATGTATGTCATTTACATAGAAGATAACATTTTTGCACACGAAGACAACCGGCTGACTATCCACTGGCATACAAACGCAATGGAATGGGTTGCATGTGTAAGGGGATGGTGAGGAAAACGGTAGGTAAACCAATCACTGCATCGTCCCACAAGCCCAATCAAAGTGTTCACGCTTATGCTGCGGACGAATGCAAAGATTCCCGTATGCACAGCGGATCCCTGAGTCATAGGGTATAGGTGCTTTCGTTAGGTGTAGACGTGAAGGAATATGCTAAATGATTAGACGTTACAAGGCACCCGGTAAAATGATACAAGAACGGGGACAGCTGGTGGCTATTGTACATGGGGCTTCATAACCTGCCAACCTACCTGTGAGCGGCTGAAATGGTTATGAGGTAAAGTGATAGTTTCGCTATAGAAAAGGTAGCTGGAAAGGCGAACACGTATTCCACATGGAAAGCGAGGACGATCTGCTCGACGTTCACACCAATTCTAATAACCGCGTCATTCTGGGGAGCGTGTCTATGGACGCATGCTAACCGCATTGCGTAGACACTAAAAATGGTGGGCCCTTAAGAGAGCCATTTTCGCGTTCCCTTGATGTAAGCCCTAAGGAGGGAAAACGTAGCGTCCCCTTGTTTATGTCATGGAAGCGGATAGAGCAGCTGAACATGGTGATGCTGTGCAGCCTTAGGGAATATCAACATACACGTATTTATATATGCATGCTTACCGGACTGTAGTTACATGCTCTTCACGATCGGAGGATGGTGCAGGTGGGACCACCGTCAATGAAGGCAAGGACACAGAAAGTACGGGAAAGATGTTCGACACACGGATACGCTTACACCTGGTGTATGCGGCGAAAGGGCGTGGTAGACGGTGAACTGAAGTGCAAATGTATGGGCAGCAAACGGAATCTATGAAGTGAAAAGAAACAGGGAATCGATATCCGCCTACCGAAAGTTTATGACGGCTGCGGACAGATATGCGTCAGTTACCAGTGAGGACTTTTGTCGCAAGTAAACAGGAGGATAACGGTTGCGGTGCACAAGCGGCGAACCAGCGGTCGGTTGCGTTCTAGTTAATGGAGGGAAAGGTTACAAGAAAGCCACTCAAACTGACCTATGATGCTTGCCGGGAATAGGAATGGCGGAGGACACATGGATGACGTTGCTCACATAGCAACGGAGGAGAAATGTGGCAGGTTATGAAGGTGCAAATGTATGGAGAACATGCGTAAGCTATGAAATGAAAGGTAACAGAGAAGCCATATCTACCTACGGAAAGTTCATGGCGGGTAAGGAAATATGTGTAGCAGTTACCAGTGAGGACATCTGTCACAGGCAAACTGCAGGATGACTTTGACGGTGGACAAGAGGCGAACAGGCAGTTGGTAGCGTGCCAGTCTATGGAGGGAAAGGTAGCAGGAGAGCCACGCAAGCTGAGATGTGAGCCTGGCCAGATATTGGAATGGCGGAGGACACATGGGTGACGTTGCCCGCCTAGCAACGGAGGACAAATGTGGCATGTTATGGGGGTGCGAGTCGATGTAGGACACATGTAAGCTATGAAATGAAATGTAAACTGAAAATTTATATTTACCTACGGAAATTTCTGGCGGCTTAGGAAATTTGTGGCTGAAGTTACCAGTTACAATTTGCCATTCAATGGATTGGTGGCAGTGTTCCAGAACGTGGTGGGTTTTCGCCTGGCAAGCGTTCTCCCTACAAAAAGCCACAAATGTCCGTTTAACAACACTGCAACGTGGCGTATGTGACTCGCCACCGAATAAAGTCACAGCCCATAACTTCACACTGGCAGGTGAACTAGCGTCACAATTCTACATAGGATCGTTACACTGGGACTTCTACATCTGTATATACTGTTGTCGTTTACATCCTACGACACGTTGCCCTTTTCCTTCCTTGTGTGCGGGCTCTTCCATTACCTTTCAATGGATCATTCAGGATTCTCAATCTCTTATTAGCTGAGGTCCCGTATCTCACGACAACCAACTTATTGTTTCGCATTTTCAACATATCCAATCATGGATATATGAACAATTTTCTACGTTACTGTTACAATTGCATTAAAATGTTTGTACCGTTGTACATATCTGATCATGCCCCCACGAGCGTGCCTCGCATAGTCGAGAATAAAATATTTATTTATTTATTTAGTGAGGACCTCCGTCACGGGCGAACAGGAGGATAACCACGGCGGCGGATAAGCGGCGACCAGGCAGTAACTGGCGTTCCAGTCTATTGAGAGAAAGGTAGAAGGAAAGCCACGCAGTAGCAACCATGAGCACATAGAAACGTACGTGGACACACATATTGCAAAGGCCTGAACCGCCTTCCTGAACACGTGGTATCCCTGCCAACAGAAGGCAAATTCCCTTCGTTTGAAAGGCCGTGTATACAAGGCCGCAGTGACGGTCGTTGTGCTTTATGGTAGTCATACTTGGCCTCTTCCGTCTGAAGAGCTGGTGTGTATACAAGTCACTGAGCATGGTTGTCTGGGATGCCTTGCTGGTTCCCCAGGCAACAACGTGTACGTAACGAGGATGAGCTTACGCGCAAACTACGTAAAGATAATCACGCTGCAGCTGCCGGTTCTCGTTCTCCACCTTGTTTGGTGTGAAGCAACCGAATGTGCACACCGTTCGCAATCGATGCCACCCCATGAGGACCTATCCTCCTCCCATCTTGTCCAGATAGCTGCACTTCACCATCAATGATGTCCTGAGACGGCCACGTTTCAGTGAATGCGAGTATATCGGGATGAGACCCATCTACAAGCACACCTAACTTGTACACCTTATTCCTTAGACTGAGCACATTACTCAGGACTATCTGAAGCTATTCGTTAGATGCAGACCTGGATCGTGCGCTACCAGAATTGGCAGTGGTAGGGCGAAAAAGGACCGTCGGCTGGCCACCCGAAATCCCCCTAACCGGAGACCATGTTCACCGGTCGCTCGCCTTCTTTTGAGGTCCTGGATGGCCTCTCTTAACTTCAGCCTATCGGCCAGCGGAAGGTCCGGCTGGACGCTAATATTTGTACCTTTCGGCTTAAACGCAAACCGCATGAGCGCTGCTTTCCTCCGGGTTAGGGTGTACCACACGAAGTAGCCGCGGTGGAGGGTTCGGTACATTAACTGCGGCGTTCCACAGTCCAGTCAGTTTCCTGACAGTACCGCCTGGAAAAACAGGCGGAAGAAGCTTCGTTACGCACATTTTAAACCATTGATGTTCATCCAACATGCGAGCAGCTGGAAGGACAGCAGTAGAACCAGTCGGGTTACGGAAAATAACGCTACTATCCGTGAAAGAATCACCACGACGGGGTGTATTAACCTCACGGGCATTTGATTAGGCACTTGCAGCAGGTGGCTTCACCACTGCTGATGGGAATGTCTTTAGCCCCTCCGATGATGAAGCAACCGCAGAATATGTCTCGCTCCATTGTCGATGGCTTACATTTTTCGGGTCCTCCATTCCACCGAAGGCTTTATGGCAGATTCGGTCTGCTTTTTTGGTTAACGGAAGCAAGGGCCCGTGACGATTTTTCGCTTTGAGCAAAGTCCAGGAAACCTTTAGAACCTGCCTTCTCGGCGACGAACCGAGATATCCGGCACCTACGGCTGACAAGCAGAGATTTTGTCGGAATTTCGCCTTCGCACAACCGTCAGACGGACTGACAAGTGTCAACACTTGGCTCGTTTCCGAGACCGAGACGACTGTAACTTCTTGTTTAGCAAAGAGCTTATGGGGTTTCCCCGCTGTATTTCGCTTTACTCGAAGGGACACTAGAACCAGCAATTCGGCGTCGTCAGGAAACCTTTAGGTACGACGCCCGAGGCAGCTTCATATTTGTGCTCGGTAGCCATCTGGACGGGTGACATAATGATGGGTGCCACAAGTGGATCTGCAGTGGAAGCGATCAAATCTGCGTTGTTGGAGACCGGAAGCGTCGTCATGAGCAGAGCAATCTTAAGGCGAATATCTGAGAGCATAGGGACAGAACGCCATACATTTCGCAGCCGGGTATCAAGTAATACGTCTGGCGTATGAAAGGCCGCGCGGCCATGCTAGGGACTACAGCAATTGGCACAACTGAAAAGCAACCTTTCGCTGGACGCCAGTGCTGCGTATTGCTTGGTAATTAGGTCCATACAAAGCCGGTGGTACTATCGGTTGCAGATATCTCACTGCATACAGCAAGAATCGTCATTACCTGGTATATCGCAGCTTGGACTGCCACAAAGTGCCATAACCTCAGAATCCAAGCCACCGGGAACAAGAGCCTCGGTGCATTGCGCGACCGACGTAGTGGAAAACGGAGTGGAATTATAACACGTAAACAATAGTTAAACAAACGCAATAAAAAGACAAAAACTGAGTGCAAAACAGGAGTAAAACTGGGAAAAAGCGGCAAAATTACCCGTAAGCGCCAAGGACGTTTTGTCCAGAATTTCTTTAATCCATCCAAAATACCTTGGATCAGAGGAAATTTGACAATAGGCAAATTCGGTTACGAGTATTAATTCCAAAACTTTTCCAAAATATTGCACCTAAAAAGCTCGATCTGTATTGCACGCCAAAAAACCGAGTTACCGCGTAGTATTTCTCATGCTGCTTCGCAGCATACGTGCGATATATGAAAAAATACCAGCACTCGAGAATTAGAAGTTGCGAACAGCTTCTTCCACTTCCCCTCAGCGTTCACAGAGGATCACATACCATACGGCAAAAAGCAGCGGTGTCATCCAAAATGGAGCTCGATCACCAATTAGACCTCCTCCAATTAACCTCATTTAAAACAGCGCGACATTCACAATTAATACATCTTATCAAATATAATTGCTTGTACGTACTTACACACTAATTTGTATCGCTTAAGCGATAACTATACATCTTTCTCATATTCAGTTATGAAAGCATCACTATTTGGCCTGCCGTACCAGAACACAAAGCCCCTCCAGGCCAATATTTCAGTACAAAAATTAGCCACTCCAATGACAGGAAGGGACCGCTTAACGATACTCGCCATTTCAAAATCGGGGTGATGCCTCGAGGTACAACTGATCTAGGGATCTAAGAAACTATTGTGAAAACGTGCAAAATAAAGGTGGAATGTTACGTTTCAGCAGGTCTAGATACTCAAAAAGCATCTATGTGTGATATATTAGACTAACAAAAAAGTTGGTAATTTTCGCAAAAGTAGCAATGGAATACAAAAGAGATGCATTAATTCCAGTTTAAAAATGAAAAAGCAATGCTTGCAATGGGAGGGAAGCGTATGACGGCTTATTGGTGCACGGTGACAAGAACTTTGGATGGCAACTGTATGTATGATTGTGCACTTCTGCGCTTGTCCTTATGTGTATGTGTCATTAAAAGTGTTAATGTAAATGGGAATCGAAATAACTTGCTATATATTGAATTAAAGAGTGCATTAAATTACGGATGCACGAACCTAGGAGTGTATTCTTATAAAATGAAAGGCTGTATGTACAAGTATAATATATAAATGCTTGCAAAGGTAACATATATGTTAATGCATTGACACGTGTGTTAATGGTGCACACATTTAAGTATATTTATTGAAATGTACATCTAAGTTTATCTGGTACTATTCTAGTTGCTAATGGATTGTAATGTACTCGAGAAAAACTAGCTGCTAATTATACAGATGAACATGTCTATATGATTTTACATGTTGGAATGCGCGTTTCCTGGATAAAATTATCTAAGTAACATAGTAAGTGTTAGCTGAAATTTTTAGGGTGCGTAAATGTATGGCTTGTATGAAGCACATGCAATCACACTGTGATAAATGAGAAATTTAGAGAAGTTATGAACAGGGATGGTAATAATTGTATGCATGTATAGCACACATTTACGCATGAGTACGTATTACTGTGGATTCCTGCGAAGGTGACGGTTGCATATTTTGGCCATGTTAATGTGTCATTTATCGCATTAATGTGCATACTTTACTGGACCCATGGATTGCGTTCGTAGCCGTTATGCATGGAAAGAGAATATAAGTACGTAACGGTAGCGTAATCATCAACTATGAAACTGTGACGCCTTGGATGTTTTCACCTTCGGAAATTCAAGCTGCGTTATAAGGGTGTCCGTGCCCCGAATGGGAGAAGTTATTATTAACTGGATTGAAACGTGTGTCAGTTGGCTGCACCTATTTCTATGAACAATTGTCAATTACCACAAATACGTCCCATTAAATGTGCGGCAATAGTACCAATCGGGCAACGATATGCGTATACGAAACAATTTGCTTTATACAAAACTAATCAAATGTAATCGACGCAGTGTACATGTAGTTATTAATGGTAGAGATTCCGTTGGCATGTGAATAAGCGGTTGATTTCTGCATGCATTCGTCGGGACTTCTATTAGCCGTTAAACTGGACAGCGGGGTGAATATGCCTCTGTTCACGGTTCTAGAGCAGCAGATGGCATGCGGCGGTAATATGCTCATGGAAACCTCATCTGTGCTGCACTATTTTTTTGCAACTGCAGTGTTATCCATTTGTCACGGCTCTGCGCGCAGCTTGGTGGACAGGCGGTAGATGCAATGCATATGCCCATCGGTTTACCGCATTTATATTCATGATTTCACACAGCTGCTATGTACTACCCGATGTGGTAGTTGTCTTGCATTAAGGCTACTTGCTAAGGCAACAACCATACAAGGTACCGTTCTAGGTGATTAGCAGCGGTGGATGTAAATGGTTCCGGACATAGGGAAAGCTGAAGCAATAAACGTGACGGACTTTTGGACCATTCAGAAATATTCATCACTAGGTGAGTGAGCGTATATGTAGCTCTGAACACACCAAGGGTGAACACTGAGAAATGGTTTCGCAAGCCTCATAAGAGGCCACGGCGACAGTTCGAAATCAATATAAACCGGACATTGGATAAACGAACACGTAAGGCAGTCTAAATATGTACTATTGTCAAAAAGAAATGTTACGTGGTAACATCTCGCTGTAAAATATGCAGTGAGGAACATACGCATGGAGTTCTGCATTGCTCCGGAAGCGATGAGATGGTCAGAGTAGTCATGCATACGAAGGGAATATACGACCGCTGTAAAAACCACACGTCACAGAATAATACACCAACCTGACGTGCTAAGAAGTATTTCTGCTGTGGCACACGTGAAGTGGAGGCGGACAAGTAGTGGCTGACCACTGAACTACGCGCCACGGATAGACAGGGGTTCTGAAAGCGAAAAGTGAGCAATTAATGCACCTACCCGAGGTACAACGGAATCTATACGCGGCAGCACATGTTACATGCAGGGAAGTGGTAGTGGCACATCACTCAAGTAAGCCTCACAAAGAGAGGGGTTCTAAAAGCCACCTATTAACAGCCCATACCCTTACGTGATGTGCAACGGAGTAGATAGAGGCGGCATATGTGATGTGGTGGCAGACCAGTAGTTGAGCATCACTCATTTAGGAATCACGGATAGACTGGAGTTGTAAAAGCCGCATTAGAACACAATACACTTACCGTGGGTGAAAGGAAGTATGTAGCGGCCGCAGCCGTGACGTAGATGCTGACCAGAAATAACGGATCATTCATCCAGACAGCACAGATACACAGGAGTTGAAAAACCAATTGTTAACAGCAAATAAACCTACTGGAGGTGCAACATAGTATCTCTGTTGCAGGAAATGTTTCGTGGAGGAATACCACTAATGACGCATATGCCAGAGATACATAGGTGTCCTAAAAGGAAATAGTGAAGAGCCAATGCACTTTCCGGAGTTGCAACGGAGTAGAGAGGAAGCAACGGATACGTGTAGGCCAAAAGGTAGCGCTGAATCACCTATATAGGCAGCATAGATACACAACACTTCTAAAAGCCACTTATTAACAGCGAACCTAATTACTGGAGGTGCAACGGACAAGCTTGCAGCGGCAAAAGTGACGTGGAGGCGGACCAGCTTTGGCGGATCAATTATATACGCGGCACGGATAACCAGCAGTTCTAAAAGCTACTTATCAACAGCGGATACACCTACCGGACGTGCAACGGACTTGATAGCGGCCGCAAAGGTGACAGGGAGGCGGAGCGATATTGCCGGATGAACCATATAGGCAGCCCAGATACGCGGGGTCTCTAAAAGTCACTTGTTAACAGCGGTTATAATTACTGGAGGTGCAACGGACAAGCTAGCGGCGACAAAGATGACGCGGAGGCGGACCAGCAGTGGCGGATCACCCATATAGGCAGCATGGATACACAACACTTCTAAAAGCCACTTATTAACAGCGGATACACTTACCGGAGATGCAACGGACATACTAACAGCGGCAAAGGTGACGTGAAGGCTGACCAGGAGTGGCGGATTAACCATATAGGCAGCGCAGATGGATGGGTGTTCTAAAAGCCACTTATTGACAGCGGGTACGCTTTCCGGATGTGCAACGAAGTTGATAGCGGCGGGAAAGGTTATGTGGAGGCTGAATAGCAGCGGCTGATCACCCATATACGCAGCATAGATACACAGCAGTTCTAATAGCCACTTATTAACAGCGGGTACACTTACCGGACGTGCAGCGGTGTGAGACAGGGACGTCTGTTGTCAACTTCTGTCCGCTAATTCCCTGTTGACGAAGTAATGGAAATCACATTCACACTACCTGGAGATCCTTTTAGGCTTCTTGCACCTTTCGTCAATAAACTTTTCTCATCCTTACCCTAACTTATATTTTATCGCGCTCTGTTTTTCATTATTCTTCAACTGAAGTGCCAGTGCTCACTGCCCTGCGGTTATCTAGTCACACGTACCAGCCTCTTTTTCTCTGATTGCTCCTATGCTACGTAGACTTAAGCGGTATACGCTATGCAGATTTAACCCTCTTGTTCCCCTACCCAGAGAGGCTGCTGGACTCGTTGATCCTCTAATGTTACAGCTTTTTTTCTGCCTTTATTATTCGTGCTTTTTCTACTCGCTGACTAATCCTGTCTCGTCAGATCGGCCACTTGTCTTCCGATTGCACTCAGAGTTACAAACCTTGGTTAGGCTAACTAAACCTTTTGTTTACTTCACCTGTAAAGCCTCGTGGGCTCCTCCACTCTTTAACAATAAACTTTTCACAACCCGGTTCCCAACCTTTTCTTATCACGACCTATGTTCTCAGTCTTCCTTCCATCGGAGGACCAGTTTTCACTACACTGCTGTGGGTCTAGTCCTACTTGACCAGTCCATTTCCCTGACTGCTTCTATGCAACCTAGAATTAAGCGATATTCGCTCTACAGGCTCAACACTATGTTTCCCATACTTCTAGAACTTACTTGACTTGTTCACTTTTTAATATCATGGCCTTTTCACATTATCTCTCTTGGTTCGACTGACCGAATGCTTCTGTTTACATTACTTTGGACAGCCTCGTGAGCTTTTCCATACATTACCCATAAAACATCCGTATCTCGAACCTCGCCTTTCCTTGCTTAGCGCCCTCTTTGTATTCATCTCGTTTGCAACCGAACGGTCGATTTTAATGCCCTGCTGTGCCCTTGTCTCTCCTGAGCTGTCTGTTGCACTATGACTGCACATCTTTAACTTAAGCATCATAGGCTCTTCAGACTAAACGCTAGGTTTCCCTTACCCTAGAGCCTGCAAAACTTGCCCACCATCTATGGTTAGCTATTTTCTCACCTTTACTATATGCCTTATGCAAACGCGCCGAATAATCCAGTCTTATCCGATCGGCCCCTGTTATCGGGATTCATGCACACTTCTGAGACGGCACCTCTCTTGGTTCGGCTGACCCAACTACCCGATTACATTACCTGGAGAGCCGATTTGGCTTTTCCCACCCTTTCGTCAATAAACCGTTCTCATCCTGACCCTAAGATTTATTATGGCGCCTTGTTTTCATTTTGTCTTCAATTGGATTGTCCCATCTCACTGCTCTGAGGTGCACTAGTCCCACTGACCAGCCTCTTTCTCTCTGACTGCTCCTATTCTACCCAGACTTAAGTAACACAAATACCGAGCAATACGCAGCGTTGGCCTCCAGCGAAATGTTGCTGTTCAGTTTTGCCTATCGCTGCAGCCGCCGGCAACCGCGCGGCCTCTCATACAAGACGAAGCTCTTGAGACCCGGCTGTGAGATATACAGCGTTCGTTATCAATGCTCTCAGATCTTCGCCTTAAGGTTGCTCTACTCATAACGACGCTTTGGGTCTCCAACTACGCAGATTTAATCACTTACACTGGAGCTCAGCTTGTGGCACCAATCATTATGTCACCGGTCCAGCTGGCTACGGACCACAAAAATGTAGCTGCTTCGGACGTCGCAGCTAAAACTACCTTGATCGAGACCGAATTGCTTGTTAAAGGGTCCCTTCAAGTAAAGAAAAAAGAGAGCCAGGAACCCGCGTTAGCTATCTGCCGAACAAGACGTTGTAGTTATCTCGGCATCGGAAACAAGTCAAGTGCCGTTACTTGGCAAACCGTGTGACGGTTGTGCGAAGGCGAAGATTCCAACACGCAATACTTGTCAGATAAGTTGCCGGAAATCTCGATTCACACCGAGAAGGCCTAAGGAATAAGGTGTACGAGTTAGATCTGCTTGTAGATGGGTCTCATCCCGATATACTCGCATTCATTGGAACGTGGCTATTTCAGGACATCAGGTATGGTGAAGTACATCTACCTGGCTACGCAGTATTTCGATGCGTTCGCTCCACTAGCCGGCAGGGAGGGTGTCGTTGTTTATGTAAACTGCAAACTTGATTTTTTGAAGGCTTGCTCATTTCAGTCAGCAAACAAAACTGTTGAAGCTCTGTCGGCAGTTATTAGCACATCTTCTGCTCAGGTTACAGTTGTGCTTGTGTATAAAAGCCATGGGAGCGTATCCAAAGAGGTATTCATTTCATTTGCTTCCAGTCCACAAACAAGTTTTTGGTGATGGGCGACTTCAACCTCCCATATGTTTGCTGGGCATATCTTTTTTGCGACTCAGGGCAATACCAACACCGGCTTGGCCGGTGCTCGAAGCTGCATCGTCACCGGATAGCCGAGAAAGTGCTGCTAGTGTCAACTGAAGGGGATCGTAGAGTGATCACAGAGCTTGAGTCAAGTAGGCGAATCTCTGATAAGTAGCAGATAGCGATCGATAGGGTCACTAATGTTCGAGCAAGTGCTGCCTGTTGACCGATCTGAAGCAATGTGCGAACATTGAAGCATGCCAATCTGAAGGAGGATCGAGGGCTCCAAATGGAAGCCGGTGAACTGGAATTGGCCGCTTGCTTGGACATGGGCCTGTTGGCAGGGCAGGATTGACGCTCCGTGTTCACATGTGAGTTAAAACTAAAAGGCAAGCGACTATTGTATCAAGGTGGGGGAGGGCCGAGAATTGGGGGGTAGAAAACAGGGGGGATAAAAGTGAAGCTGGAACGGGAAGATAAGAGTAAAAAAGCGCAAGGGGGAATAAGAAGACGGGGAGGCTTGAGCATTAGCATCCCAACCACTATCCACCGCTTTCCAGCATGGTGATTACATGTTTCACTTTACTAATTTGCTCCGCCTGACTCCGATGCCTCAGATGATAAAATCACGCCTGGTAATACGGATGCCGTATTCCGTTAACACGAATTTCCTGATTTCACGTGTCTGACGAAAAGACTTCATCAACATTAATACCGCTGCTAAGCAGCCGCTTAGCAGGATAAAGCCAAGGTTTCCCCAACTGGAACACATGCGAATGCTGCAGGCAGGCGCGGCCAATCTCATAATACAAGTTCAATTTGGATAGGAACCGTAGGAAAATTTCCATGTGTGTTCCTTCTTTAATACGTCGTGGAACCAGGATGGAGTTGCAGGAGCATTTTGAAACCGAGAAGAGCCAAGTCGATACACACGAAGCACGTCACGGTCAAGCAGTCGATGCCCATGCGGCCTGCATTAGCAGTCTCCGCTGTACCGGATACGTGAATAAAAATAAAGACTAACAGAAAGAAAACAAAAGATATCTAATGCTATCTGTAGCACGGGAGAGAATGTGTGGATAAGACAGTAATAGTAATAGGTGTGAGAAGCCAAGGAAATGGATGTAGAAGTTAAGAACCAAAAGGAAAGGTCTGAAACTGCAACCCAAGGGCGTCGAGTCTATGTTCAAACTCCCTCACCGTTAGTGCTAATACTACTTCGCTGGGTAATGCGTTCCATGGTTCGATGTCCCTGCATGATAAACGAAAGTCAGCTCTAACGCGATCAGATCTGGGCTTATGCAACTTCAGAGAGTGACCACGAAGAGATGGTATCTGAGCCGGATGGAACAGTCCAGATAAACAAGGCCCAATCTTGCTGGTCAATATACGGTACGTAACAATCAGGTCTCCCTGAAGGCACCTATAGTGCAGCGAAAACATTTGCAACTTGAGCAGCCTATCAAGATACGATAGATGCCTCAATCCTTGCACCATTACTGTACCAACGCTCAGCACTCGTTCGAGCGTCATCTTGTCGCGTACCAAGCATTGAGGACAGGCCTGCACGCAGTACTCCAAGTATGACCTGACAAAGGCTGAGAACCATGTAACAAACATTTCATTTGTTATGATGCCGAACGACCTGCGTATCATCCACAGCTTTCGGAAACCCTCACGGGTAGCATTTATCCAGTTCTCGCTGGATTTGAAGTCAGAGGATAGCTAGATACCCAAGTCGGTTGGTTCAGTCACTTGACGTACTACATTTCCGCCAAGTACCTAAAAAGTTTTGGAAGTGCTTGATCCTATGAGCAGGACCGAACACTTGGCGAGATTGACTGGCAGTTGCCACAATTCTGACCACTCCCAAAACTTGCCCAGAGCTGTCTGCAAAACCGTGGGTCCAACAGAATCGCTCACTGTATTCAAAAATTGTAGGTCATCCGCAAACATAAGGGATGGTAACTTAAGCTTCTCAGTGAGATCATTGACTTACAATGCAAACAGCAGAGGTCCGAGAACCGACCCCTGAGGAACACCACTCAGGACGGCTTGTCTGAAAGACAGTCCGGAACCCACTCGAACGCTCATCTGCCTTCATTCCAGGAAAGCCGGAATCCACTTCAATACTTGGCCTGCAACGCCGTATGGTTCTAGTTTAAAGAAAAGACGGCCATGCGGTACGGTGTCAACTGCTTTAGAAAGTCGACGAACAAAACATCCACCGCCTGTCCTTGATCCACAGCCTCAGTCCAGCATTCTCGGGCTACAAACATGTTAGTCAAACAGGAGTGGCATCTGCGGAACCCATGTTGAGACGGGCTGAGCAAACTGCACTTAGCTAAGTGCTTCTCCAAAGCATCTCTTACCAGCTTCTCTAATACTTTCACTACTACACTAGTTAGGCTAACCGGTCTATAATTTTCAGGTAAGTGCTTATCACCCTTTTTGAAATCAGTGCGCACGCTAGCATCTCTCCAGTCAGCAGGTAGGGAGCAGCTACGAAGAGACTTCTCAAAGATACATTTAATCGGCTTACACAGGAACGCAGCCAGTTGGTACAAAAGTTTGGGATGAAGAGAATCTCTCCCGGCAGCTTTTGTAGGATCCAGGTCACGACTGGTACCTTTGCCCGCAATTTGATATTAGGCAACGAAGATTCATGAACAAACTGTTCCGCAAGTAAGCAGGCCTTGGCCCGATCGGTTGATACTTCGGTGCCCTCAGGTCCAAAGAGCCCAGGGATAGGCGATTGCGCATTGCATCTCCGTTTGACAGCCAAAAAACCGTTTCAGGTTTGTTGATGTGGACCGAGCCAGCGCTAGTTCATACCTGAAGCGTGCGGCCAGCAGGTGTTGTTTACATGCAGTTCGCACGCCTCGGCAGCGATGTTAGGTACTTTCACCTCTGCTATCCACAAGTTAATTTGGTGGCCTAGCTTCATCTTGCTGGCCTATCCGAACTCGTCTGAACGGTCTCCTGCCTTCTGACCCACTCGGACTTCTGAGATCCCAATGACCTACGCTCTGCCGACGTAACGTACTGTATCCCTCAACTGAAATGCATTGTTGGCCCTGATTAATCATTATTACTACGTCCCCTTTATTCGTGAACGTGCCTATTCTGCCGATGCTTTCCTTTATTACTTAGACCTAAATTCTACGGTTTTTACTCTTTGAGCTGATTTTCTAATCTCGTCTCAATAGTCTCTTTGTTTCTGGCTATTGTGACCCAAATGTCCAGGGATGGGCAGACTTATCAGTCTGCTTTTCCGTCTCAGTGGTCTCTTAGCTTTTGACTGCTGTGACCCGATTGATCAGCGATAGGCGGAATGGTCTCCTTTTTTCTGACCTCTCTCGGGCTTCTGCGATCTCACTGTTCTTGTCACTGCCGACGCAACGCTTTGTTACCCCCACCTCAAGAACGTTGCTGGTCGTGACTAATCGCAATCATCATGTCCTCTCTCATCCTTAACGTGTCCATTCTGCCGATTCGATCCGACAAAATGCATAGCTTACTATTACGCCTTTCTCCTTATGAGTCGACCTTCTAGTCTGGTCTGAACGACCCACCTTCCGACTTCTGTCACCCTAATGATCAGGGGTCGGCAGACAAAATGGTCTGTTCATACCACGTCGGGAATATCGCTGACTTCTCCACTCATCAATGAAAACTTTTCCTTTACTCATTTTATGTGCCTTCCTTTTTCCACCGGTCAGGCAACTCTCCGGATCTGGCACTACTCTAGCGGCGTCCGACCAGCCTCCTGCTTTCTGACTACTTCCTTACATTCCAAACATTAACGATCTAGGCTCTGTTGTCCTGGTGCTCTGTCCCCCTTATCCCGAGACCGTTCCTCGGCATGCAACCGCCTTTTCATATAGTCACTTGCTTCCCAAACTGCTTTCTGATGACACTCATTACTTATTCCCACCTTACTTTGGAGGCCTAGCTTCAGCCCGCTGACTTACCCGGGTTTGACTGTACGCTCTCCTGTCTTCTGACATCGCTCGGACTTCTGTGATCTATGATCTAGACTCTGCCGACGAAAGTCTGTTACCCTCACCGCAAGACCACCGCTGGTCATGAATGAACCTTATTATCATGTCCCCTATTTTCCTTAACATGTCCATTTCTGTTGATGCTCTCTGTCAGCACTTAGACTTTACTAATACGACTTTCACCCTACGAGCTGACATTCTGGGCTCGCCTCAACGATCTCGTACCTTCCGACTTCCGTGACCCTAATGAACAGAAACCGTAAGCTCCAACGGTCTGCGCACATCACCTGGAGCATATCGTTGGCTTTCTTTTTCTTTCTCCTCTCACCCATAGAGCCCTTTTTTACACTCTAGCCTGACTTATCTGGTTCTGGCTGTACGGCCTTCTGCCTTCTGACCTCTCTCGAACTTCTGAGTTCTAAATGATCTAGTCTCTGCAGGCGCAATGCTCTGTCTCCCCCGCCTCCAGAGCACTGCTGCTCATGATTCATCACTAGTATATCCGCTTTTATCTCTAACACTTCTATCCTGCTGACGCTCTGTTAACTTTCTGACATTTATAATACGGCTTTCTCTCCATGAGCCGATATCCTCATCTCATCTCCATGGTCTCCTGCTTTCCGAATACTGAGCCCATACTTTTGAACCATCGACTGGTCCAAAGGTCTGTTCGCAACACCTCGAGATTTTTGTAGGCTCTTCCACTTCCACTTAAGCGTCGCCTTCACGATTACATTCTTTCATTTTCGCACTCTGTCTGCCTTCCTTTATCCATTGGACGGATAACACTTCAGGCCTGGCTCCACTCTAGCCTGGTCTGACCAGTCTCCTATTTTCTGACTGTTTCCAGAAAGCAGAGACGCACGTGTTCTAGGCTGTGCAGTCATAACACACCCTGTCCCTCAGCCTGAGAGCTTCGTTTGATATGCTAACGGGCTTTTTATATAGCCTCTGTAGTCCCGCAAATTTACTTTCTCGCGACATTCACTACTGTTATCCCCACTTTAATCTGACTGCCTAGCTACATCTTGCTGACTTATCCAGTCTCATCTAAACGCTCTTTTGCTTTCTGACCCCTCCCCAAACACTCCTGCTTCATCTTCAATCTTTCATTCTTTACTGATCCGTGTTCCGCTCGATTCTCGTCGTATTTCGCCAATTACGATATACGTGTATATGCGATATTTAAATAACAATTACATGCATAGTGGTACAATAGTTCAGGCATCGCCGCAATTGATCGACTGCATTCCAGATGCATTCCTTTCTTCTGTCTGTGTGGCTGTCTCTGTTCGTTTCTTTTTTCTCCCGAGTCTGTCACAGGTACAACGACACGCACCCAAGGAATTGTCCTCCGTTTCGACAACAATACAAGGCACACAGTTCCTCTACCTGGACATGAGCGGCAAATTATCAACTTTTTTACAACTTACTAACTGGACAAATCAATCAATTCTTCCGCAGCATGAACCACTGAGTCCAATTTACCTAACAATACCTATTCCACATAGCTCTTGACTGGAGGACTTTCGACTACGGAAGGCACATTCTCCTGCCAAAACAAAGCTTGAACAATCGGTCATTCTAAGCTCTTCAATCCGCTTTGACCGCTCAACTGGCCGTGGTTACCACAATCTCTAATCAATTTCACTACATACCCCGGGGATCTGCGATTCTTTCTTCGGAACCTATCCTGTCCTCCAAGACTTCAACATATTTCAACGTATATTCTTCGAGGCTTCACGTGGTTCTGCAGATGATTAACACATCATATCCAGAAAGAATGCTTAGTTCCTGACCTACCGATCTGGAACAGGAGAGGACCCAGGCACGCAATGGCCACTCGCATAGCGCATCAGTCAGCAGAAAAATGGGACACAACTTGACTGCGAATAACGGAGCAAAAGAACATTCAACAAGAAACCTAGCCAGTTACAACTTGCCATTCAATGGATTGGCGGCAGTGTTTCAGGACGTGGTGGGTTTTCGCTGGCAAGCGTTCTCCCTATAAAAGACCACAAATGTCCGTTTAACAACACTGCAACGTGGCGAATGTGACTCGCCACCGAATAAAGTCACAGCCCATAACTTCACACTGGCAGCTCAATTAGAATCATCATACTGGATAGCTTGCTCTTCAATTATCTTCCAATGGATCACTCAGGATTCTTTATCTATTATTACTCGAGGTGTGACTGCGATATGTGGCAGAGCGATTATGTCCAAACAAACCGTTCTTTCGCATGTTCACCATCGCACAGTTCCAAGCATGGACATATGAACAATTTTCTACTGTCACTACAGTTCCCATAAAATGGCTGTACAACTGTACGTACCTGATCATGCCTTAACTGGCGTGCCTCGCATAGTCGAGAATAAATATTTATTTATTTATTTATTTCTGTGGGAGGTGATACGTAAGTCCTCCAACACCAGGATCGCCTACTGAGCATTCAGCGCGTCTAAGAGTCAAACCAAGGAGGCTTTGCCCCTACTTTATTTTTCGCTGAGTTTGGAATGTGGGGGAGAGAAATCTCGCAAAGGAAGGATTTGAACTTGTCCCAAACAAGCTGGACGGTATCATCCTCTGAAACGATACAGGGTTCATTTGCAACCTAGTCCCTGATGGCTTGGCAATCAGCGCTCCAGATAGTTGGCCTTCTGACCATACACTCTTCACGTCCCCGACTTAAGGCGCAATTGAATAATAGGCAAACGTGATCACTAGAGCCAACAAGGGAACCAGACACTATATCTCGTACAAAGTCCAGCGAGTTCACAAAGACGATGTCTAAAATGGAAGGCTTTTGACCCTGCATGAACCTAGTTGGCCTCATTTCAAACTGATGAAGGGATGCTTGTAAGGATAGGTTAAGGAGATCATTAGAAAAATGTCCAGAAGCTGATGTGCAGAAATTGCGCCAGCATACCACAGGAACACTAAAATCCCCCATAACCAGACATCTATTGGTCGTATGAATAAGAATGAAATCAATGAGTCTGCTTGACGCACTTTCGGGGCTTCTGTATACTAACATAATTTTGAATTGCGTGAAAGAACGAAAACATCCACCGCAGGAACCTCGGCAGTTACATCGGGGGACTTGAAGGGATAGGTTCGCAGAATAGTCAAGGTGGATCTGAGGTAGAAAGCAACTCCACCTCCGCGAGAGCATGAGGAGCGATCTGCACGCAGAAGGGTATAGCCAGGCAAACACATCTCACTGTTCAGGATGTCGGGGAACAGCCACGTCTCAGTGAAAGCAAGTGCGTCTGGACGGGAACTTTCTACAATAGTGCCAATGTCGCATAACTTGCTCCTTAGAGTACGCACGTTGCTGAGGACTGCTTTAAGGAAATAGGAATCGTGAGCCGGGGACCGGGTGCCACCAGAATGCCATCGCAATCAGGCTGGACCTTACCGTGGTGCGCTGGTTTGTGTGCCTCAGTGATAAATTGAGCTATACTGGGTGGTGCATTTTTGCACCTTCAGAGCCACTCATACCAGATTGGTCAATGGTTAGAGGCCAGAAAAACTCAGCCTCATGCTCCTCCAGGTTGGAGTGAGGGTGGCTCCTTATTCCTTAAAACGGACTCCTTGTAGCCCAGTGCCAAACTCGCTGTCTTGCGGTCAGGTTTTTGAACAAAAGACTTTGGTTGAGAACCCTAATCGTTCTCCTGTCTAGGCCTGGGCAACCTGACAGTATCCTGCCCACGCAATGCAATGAATCACCCTTCAAACAAATGTCTGATGCTCCGGTCACCGAAGAGGATAATCAATGGTGCCCTGTCTGCTGCATCGAGTAGGGTGGATAGGGGTTCGGATGCTACTGCTCAAGCCTCCCCGTCTTCTTATTCCCCCCTTGCGCTTTTTCACCCTTATCGTCCCCTATCAGCTTCACTTTTATCCCCCCTGTTTTCTACCCCCCAATTCTCTGCCCTCCCCCACCTTGATTCAATAGTCGCTTGTCTTTTATTTGCAACTTACATGTGAACGCGGAGCGGCCTTCCTACCCTGTCAGCAGGCCCAAGTCCAATCAAGCGGCCAATTCCAGTTCACCGGCTTCCATTTGGAGCCCTCGATCCTCCTTCAGATTGGCATGCCTCAATATTTGCACATTGCTTCAGATCGAACAACAGGCAGCACTTGCCCGAACATTAGTGACCCTATCGATCGATATCTGCTACTTATCAGAGGCCCGCCTGCAAGACACGTGCTCTGTTCTCACTCTGCGTACCCATTCAGGTGACACTAGCAGCACTTTCCCATTAGGCCTATTCAGTGGCGATGCAATTTCGAGCACCGGACAAGCCGGTGTTGGTATTGCCCTGAGTCCCCAGGCTGAAGCTACTCTGGTTGATTGCATTCCAATCAGTACCCGGATGTGTGCGGTCCGATTGGCTGGCTCGTTCAAAGCTTCGAAGTCACGTGGGACTAACAGGTATCTATTCGTTATCGCTGCCTATGCACCGACAAACTGTAGCGATGACTCGGTAAAAGACGACTTCTACATCAACTGAACGAGCTCCTTAGTCACAGAAGAAGCTCGGACACTGTATTGCTGGCTGGAGATCTGAACGCGCAAGTTGGAAAATCATCCACAGATGAGCTGCATCTGGGCGGCCAACATGGTATAGGCTCCCGTAATAAAAACGGTGAGCGACTACTTCATTTGTGGGAGGCTGCTGGCTTATTTCTTGCGAGCACTAATTTCAGACACAGCACCCGCCGCAGGGTGACTTGGCTCCCCCAGCTTCGAACCAGCTATGGACGCGAATTGATCACATTGCAATAAGTTACCAATGGAGAGGCTGCGTCCGGAACTGTCGCTCGTTTTGGAGCACAGGTGTGGACACCGACCATGCACTTGTGTGTGCTGACCTGCGGATACGCTTTGACGGACGTCCAAGACGACCTTGTGAGGGCATTGACGCCAGGCAACTGTCGAAGCCAGCTGTTCTGAATACCTATTAAAGTACGCTGTCATGCGAGTTAGATAAACTCTCACTGGATTCCATTGAAGCTCGCTGGTCTCATATTCACGAGACCATACTAGCATCAGGAAAATCCTCAGGTGGTATGTCTGATCGCCAACATGGACTTTGGGTCTCTTCACAGTCTGCGGCGCTTGTAGATGCTCGCCGGCATATTCCGGCTGAAACTGAACACAATGAAACTCGCAAGGAGCTTCGGGCAAAACTCCGTGCTAGCTTGAAGAGCGACCGCGCAGCCTGGTGGTCTCATCGTGCAAGAGATGGAAATGGCCGCTGCCCTTGGTAACCATCGCGTTATTCCGTCTGCTACGGGAAACCGCAGCATGAGACCTGCTGTTCGTGAAACTACACGTGACGAGAGTGGATAGCCTATCCACAACACATCAAAACGCGTAGAGCGTTGTTCTGAGCACTTTAAAAGGCAAGTTAATCAGTTGGATTGGTTAGATTTTTCGCCGTCTACTGATCGCCTTGCTCCCCGGGCTGCCTATTTGAATTCCCCCTCTCGCTCTGAAGTCGAACGCGAGATCGAACGGTTGAAGTTGAACAAAGCCGCGGGACCTGATGATCTTCCTCCAGCCATCTTCAAATTCGGGGCCCTGCTCTTTTGCATGATTTACACGAGTGACTAGTCAAACTGTAGGAGCAGGAAACTGTCCATACCGATTGGAGCCGCTCCGTCATAGTCCCAGTTTTCAAGGGAGGCTCACGATCGGAATACGGCAACCATAGAGGAATCAGTCTGACCTCCATCGCCTCCAAATTGCTTGCCTCGGTCATCCTTCACAGACTGACTGGCACTCGTGAAAGCCAGATTCGTGAAGGGCAAGCTGGATTTCGTAGAAGTCGTGGCTACGTTGACCACATCTTTACTTTGCGTCAGTTGTTGCAGCACCGTCACATATATTGGCTGCCCACCGTTGTCGTGTTCCTCGATATCAAAGGTGCATTCGATTCGGTGGATAGACATGCACTTTGGGACTGTCTACTCAGGAAAGGTTTGCCTGAGAAATATGTGAATATTATCCGAGCATTATATGCGCGTAGCTCGGGCAGAGTGAGGGCATACGGCAAGTTGTCGTCGCCCATTAATATCTCCAGCGGCATGAGACAAGGATGCCCGCTCTCACCTTTCCTCTTCAACTTCGCTTTTGACGAAGTCATGGAAATCGCGTTCACATGACACGACTTAGAAGGTGTGGAGCCACTCCCAGGAGAACGACTTCTTGAATTAGAGTATGCAGATGATATTGCACTCATCTGTGACAGCTCAAAATGTGCCACGCGGCACTGGACAGATTAGCGCTAGCTCTCCGTCACTTCGGGTTTTGCTTTGCAACCTCGAAGTGCCCAGCGTTCCTCCAAGATTGGTCTGGACCGCCTCCTACGCTGACCCTTGGTGGGGATCAGCTAGAAGTCGTTCAAAAATTCACCTACCTGGAAAGTTGTATCAGCGCCCGTGGGATTGAAGATGAAATCACGAACCGTTTAGCAAAAGCTCAGGGCGCTTTTCTAACCTTCGCCATTTATGGCGGCGGCGCGACATCACTTGCCCTGAAGAGTAGAGTGTACAATGCAGCAGTACGTTCGACCCTACTGTACGGTTGCGAAACCTGGCCGCTTAAAGCAGCGGACCTGAAGAGGCTAGTTACGTTCGACCACCGATGCTTTCGTAATTTAGCTCACATCTGGTGGGAACACCGCGTGAGCAACGAGCGTGTTCGACGCCTTGTTTACGGTACAGGAGAAGGAAATGAACCGCTCAGCACCGTCATTTCACGCACCAGACGCGGATGGCTCGGCCACGTGCTACGCATGCCAGCCCACCGACTCCCGCGACGTGCGTTTTTGCGCGCCGTGGGTGTGGATGGAAGAAGAGGAGAGGTGGTCAAGCGATGACTTTGTCCAGAGGAATGAAGGCCCTCAGTTCTGAGCTGGACTCGGTTGGAATGTCTCGGCTCCCTGGTTGGGGTCCGAAAGAAGATGAATACGTTTGGTTGGACACACTTGCTGATGTGGCCAGAAGCCGACCTCAGTGGCGCTCATGCTGTGTGTTTCTTTGTCCCACCCCATCCCTCTTAGCCTCCCCTCCAACCACGATCTCATTATTTAACCTTATATAATTTCGCATAGTAATTTTTTTGATGCATAGTAGCCGGCTGGTAGCCTAGCGGAACGATGCCCATTCGTTACCGGTAGCTCAGCCGGCATGCACCAGTTGCATTTTTTCTTTTTTTTATGTATTGCGGCACAGTAGCTGAGGTGTTCCCCACCTCTAGCTAACGTGTATGAGGATGATGATGCCACCAGAACGGGCTCTGAAAGGGCGGAAGTGGACCTCCGACTCACCATCCGAAAACCTACCAATCGAAGACCCGTTTCACCCGATTCGCGACTGGCTTTGAGGTCCTTTATGGAGGTCTTCAATTTCAACCTAAGAGTTAATGGGAGGCCAGGTTGAATACTGACCCCAGAACCTAAGAGTTTAAAAGCGAAACGCAGAAGCGTATTACGCTCGTCCGATGTTGAAAGGACTCTCAGTAAACGGAGTTTTACGTCCAGCACAGACCCAATCCTAATGCGTTTCTGCACAGTTAAGCCAGGAAACCCAGGCGGTAGAAGTTTGGAAACCCAAAGCTTAAACCATTGTAGGTCATCAAGCATTCCCTCCTTCGGAAGAGCGGCAGTGGACTCCGTGACAACCCTAAAATTGACTCTGCCATCAGTGTAAACGTCATTGCTGCGGGGGTGCCTACTCAACGAGCCACAGAAGCCTGCGACAGGGTGGCTGGTTGCTTGGATGCACTAGCTGCATAGGAATCGGCTTCGGGAGACGACGAAGAACTCAATACTGAAGGGTCTGCAAGTGACTTGCTTACCTGACTCTCTGTAAACTGCGATAGTACCGCATTTTGAGAGTTTACAGCTTTCCTTTACTTGCTCCGCTAGCGTTTTGCTGGCACTGTCTGTAATATTTCGCCACTAGCTGTGGAATCGCGTACTCCTTTCAACTGTTTAGCGCCAACTAGCTCGCAATCGGTCGCTGGATAGGGTGTTATGTCGACGGAATCGGTTTGCGTGCTACTATCCGCTAATTTTACCTGGCCGAGGACAAAGGATGGTGTCAGGCGATCTACTAAACCTTCAACTTTCCCACCCAAAGTTGTCAACAGCAAAGACAACACTCCGTATTTGTCAGTCTGGAAAAGAGCGAGTCGAAGCAATACTTCATGGTTACACAGCGCTGAGCTTTAAACTTAAAACAACCTTCACGGCTATAATGGAACATCTCATTGCTTCCCAAGAGAGCATACTGATCAGCAGGCGAACAGGTGCATGCCGCATGGAACCACCTACCGTAAAGATCGCATTGCATACCATCCGACAAGTCGGTTAAAGGTATAGAGCATCTCTCTAAGCCGCATAGGTAAACTGAATCAGCTGTTTTAAAACCCGGAGGCACATCCACAACTTTTCTAACCATCTTGACAGCAATGAAGAAAAGGTAAGAACAACGAACAGGTGAGGACCGGTTTGCGAAGGCCTAAAATGCAGCCAGCGAGAGCAAAGTCGGGTATTACCGCAAGAGAAACGTATGCACCGATTTGAACTCACCGGTGACAACCGATATGATGCACTTTTTCAAGCAGGACAGTGTTTACACAAACGTTTTCTTGCACATGAAAGAGTAATCAGCGTATGCAGGGGGTAGCAAGCCGTACTTCGTACGGAAAAAGTGATGGCGTGTAGGTTAGGACTTCTGCGTCCCTTATAATCCCAGCAAACAGAGTTCGCCGAAGAAGAGCTCGAACGATGAAACACGACAGGTAGGCCGTGACCAAACAGTTCCGTAAGTTGGCACTTCCAAGCCCTTTCGGATCCCAAGAAGACTGACAAAGTCCAACTTTTCTGTGCAGTGTTATTCAACTACTGTTTTCAAACAAGGATTTCAGCCTTTCAGCACCACAAAAAATCGGGCCTTGCAGTTGTAGCACTTATATCTAAAAGAGTTAACAGCACACAAATTATTATGCACCTTACCGCTTCCTTTTCAAGTTCTTACGCTTGCTATGCACACATCGATATTGAATGAATCGACAACGATAACCATCAGGGAGATCTTTTCCAGTACTTTGCTTATGACCCGCCGCATTAATCACCGTGCAGCTATAAAACGACTTGCAGTTTCTCTTTGGAAGTGCATCAAATCACGTTGGAACTCCTCAATTGCCTCGTAACCACCAGTTATGCAATGAAATGCTGCGGTATCATCCGGCATGGCGGACGACACGAAACGCGCTAAAATGTACAAGCTAAATAACTCATATAAACAAACCACTTACACTGCCTTCAATCCTTAACCTTAAGGTATATAGAAATTACTCTTAACTTGCCCTTACCATTTACATGACCGTACAACATCTAAACTGCAAGAGCACGTTTACTCTGACTGTACCACGCATCCGTCACGGGCAACACTTTAATCGCTTATCGTTGCTGCGACGTAGTCGCAGCAACGTTACCCCGCAAAACCTAGTGCGCAATAAATAGTTTCGTTTCATTTTATGGCATGGTTCCAGGCTATCATTGTGGCGTTGCAGTTTTATTCAACTCTGTGCAAATGTAATATTGCATTTGTTTAAATGTGTCAGAAGCCAGATACGCATCGTTACCCCACAAAACCTAGTGCGCAATAAATAGTTTATGGCCATTTTTGGCATTATTCCCGACTATCTTTCTGCCTTTGCAGTTTTATTTGAATCTGTGCAAATGTGCTATTGCAATTGTTTTAATGTGTCGGAAACTAGATACGCGGTGGAAATAGTATTTTCGAATTCGGACTCCGTGGAATCTGGGAAGGGCTAATTTTTGCCATGGCGGGAAACAGTTTCGCTACAATTGTCCTCGGTAACATTCAAGGTTGCTTGAGTGGCTGCAGAGTATATCCTTAATTTTGGTTGTATTAAGGTGCGGGGAAATAGAAAATAATGCTATATGGATTTGCTCCGTGAAAGCGGTAATGATAAATTAAAGTGATGACTACAGGCGTAGTTGAAGTTCATGACATAATGAAAAGCAGGCAAATGCAAAATAAAGTGTAGTGTATAAGGCTGTTTGATGGAGCAAATAAGTGTTAACACAATTGTTTCATGTACGTAAATTTTATTTTTGCAAATAGTTACTTGCTTGGATAACAAGTATACATATCTCATGTTTAATTATTGTATTTTGTATTTTTTAAAATCGCGATGAATGAAAGCGAAATTTACAATAATTATATCTTGCGAACTACAATTTTTTGTACATACTTAAGCATAAAGCGACCTATACACATCACTTTCAAATCCAGTTATGAAAGCATCACCATTTAGCCTGGTGTACCGGAAAACAAAGTCCATCCAGGCCGAATTTTCATGTTAAAAATTAGCCACTCTCATGGAGCCTGATTTTCGGATAGTCTTCCTTGGGCGTTCTTTTGATAGTTTTTACGAGTTTAATTGTTTGTTTTCAGAGTTTTTGTTTCTTCATTACCTCAATTTCGTATGCTACAGAAGCAGAAAGTGTAACCTGTCACGGGTGAAGTACGACAGGGTCATTTATCGATGTGTCCGCTGCGCACGTAGGAAGTCAAAAAGTACAGGAGTGAGACGTGTTTAGTAGGATTTAGCTTTTATTATTCTACATCTTTCAGCTCACGTGATACTAACTGCCAAGCTCGCGTTAACCTCATTAGAACGGGACGCAAGCTAAAAGTCACAACGTTCGATCTGTCTCACAATCACCCATTTAATCGCCTTTTTGAGCGACACCCCATCAGTCGCCCTCTGACGGACGATGAGTTCACTTAGTCCGTGGACCTTTTCCGCTACAACACCCTAACTGGTACTGGTGATCTGTTTAATTACCTTTCATCGATAGGTTGTCGAAAGGGAGCCGTGGAATTACCCTCAAACAGAGGTATTGTGCAGAATAGAGTGCCAAAGTAAGATATTATTTGCAATTTATACTCCCATTTTCACTTTATTGTAGCGTCGACATGGATGACATCCCAGTAAAGAAAACGCAAAAGAGGAAAAAGCTTGTTTAGATAAAAACTCATTCAATTACCCGACAGTAGGCTATGTGTTCGCACTACTATTATATTTTAGCCGATGAATACGACTTTGTGTAATGATCCCCTGGATGGGACATGTGCGTCCAAGGCACGAATATAGTGAACAACGCTGAACCTTCTCTCGCTGTCTTTTGTTAAATACAATGCAAAGTTTTTATATCGGTTTCTGCGCTCATTTGGAATCACAGCATTTTAAACAATGAACTGGACTAGCGGCACGTTTGCTGCCAGTGTAATAGGACTCAGATGGGTTGTCATAGCACATGGCTCGAAGTCTCGTGGTCATTGTATATAGACTCCATCAGAGGCACATTTGGTGCCGATGTAATAGGACACAAGTGGGTTGTACTAGCACACCGCTCCAAGTCTCGTGGTCGTTGTATATAGGCTCCAACAGTGATAAATTTGGTGCCGATGTATTAGGACCCAAGTGCGCTGTAATATCATTTGACTCCGAGGGTTGTGCTTGTAGGATACTGGCTCCGACAGTAGCGCACCAACGATTATGCTGTGGTAGCATCAGATATTGCAGTTGGCTGAAAGTCCTTCTAAGAAACTTTCGTTTGAACTAGAATTGGTAATTCAAAATCAATTTAGGATTTGGGTTTGCGGCTACTGCATTGCGTAATTTATCATTAATGGGTCTTTCCGCTTCGTGTTTACGATATTTTTACCTTTAAATTTTCGTTGCTGAAGTACAAGGGGCGTTGGAAGAAATACTGGGTGACCAAAACGTCGTCCATAATGTGCACATTTGCACTGCTGAGGGCTAAAAGTCTGGTCATTTAGGGAGTTACAACACTCACACGACGGCACACGCTTTCGCTGCTCGAGCTGAAGGGATGCATATTCCTTCAACGTTACGCGGTAATCATGTACAGACGGGTAAGCACGTAGTAACACAGTGACGAATTATTCGTCACCAATGTGGCGCTAAAAGTCACTTGCGCTGACAGAAAGTACGGTTAAAAAGAGGGATTTAACGAACTAAACAGCGCCGATAATTATTTAGTACATTAGTTAAACAGATTCATGGACATCTAAAGCCATTTGCCTTCATCTACTTTTGCTTCTCAGCGAGCGGCCAAAAGCACGCTTCAGTGGGAGGGCTCGCTGTACATATGTTTGGAAAATATGATAATTCAGAGGGAAAATAATGCTGCATAAGGTTCCTATGATTTTACAAAATCTTCGCTGTTAAAGAAGCCACTTAATTATGTCTGCTATGATGTATCCAAATGCTATGAAACGCACAATCCCCAAGTGTTACTTATTTTATTATATTAATAATGCGTTTCACACTAAAATTCTGAGGCTAAAAATAACGGCACAATAGGAGACTAATTAAAAATCCAGGAAGAAACTAAAAGTGAACGGCAGGAATTTTTAATAAATGAGCTAAGAAACGGTATGCTTATCATTTATACCTTGTAGTGAAAATTTATAAGTTAGTTACCAATATTGCATTAATGTTACGCATATTTAAGGCAAATATAGCTGCATGCATTGCACACTTCGATGTTTCCACCTCGATAATTGGATGCATAGTAAAGCGAGTTGAATATTAGCACTTTTGCAATGCAGCGGACACAACTGCTTAAGTGGACACCAGTTAGCATTCATTTCAGATCCGTTTTGCTGCACCTCTCGTCTGTTCTGTTTTGCGTTTAACAGCATCTAGACAGAACGCCGAGAAGGCGCATAAAAGATAACCCACGGACTATTAACGGACGCTCGTGCCAACAAGCTTTTTACTAAAGAAAGCTTTTACGGTATACGTTGCGGAAATCCAATGATTTTAACAGACTTCCAAGACTGCGAATTAGTTAAATACAGCATCCATGAAAACAGGCGACCTAAGTTTGACTTTTAGCATTATCATGCGCTCAATGTGCAACATTGGACATAAGGGTGTGGAAATTTATTTGTCTAATTAATTTACCAAATTTGCAGCATTCGGTTAACCGTATGAGAGCGTCGGATTAATCGAAAACAACTGATCGTATTTTGGGGGCGGTACTGTTTGCTGTATTGGCTGCTTGGGATGAATGTTATGGAATAATTTGTTAAGGCCTGTTAAGGGTAAATAAATGTATATTGCTTTGGGGGAACTGAAAATGGTGGTGCATTCTTTTACGATGTATGAGATGGTGTTTGTTTAGTTGCGCAGGTGTTGTTTCGGTTTCGCTGCAATGGTTTTGTATGATACTCTTGCGTTCCGCGCTGTTTTTTGCCAATATTATAAGGAATTTGGTGAATTCGAGGAAGATTTGAGGCGGTTTCAACTTCAGACGGCGACCAGATTTTACAAATATGACGTGTTGACCGCTGCGTCTTATAAGAAGGGGTCAGGTCCAGAGCTAAACGATGGGATGCGGTACAAATGGGTACATTATCGTTGTGTCCATTGCACCAGGAAAGGAAGTGGCAGTCGGTAAGTGCGAACGTTTTTATGCGCAATTTATGTTTCATAGGTATGTGAGCCTCGGTTGTAAAGCGAGCATATCCATCCGTGCTAAGGGCATTTACTATGAGATAGGCTCGCATTGTCTAGTGCATAATCATAATTTTCACTTGGGGAATCCAAGTTTGTACGTGGATTACAGGCGTCTGACTCCCGAGGCGGAGCGGCAGGTTTTTGATTTAATGCAATCCTTCCGTAATACCGGAGAATTGCGAGGCTATGTCCTGGAAAGCTATAACAAACGACTGAATCGACAGGACTTGTTTTCCATCCGCCACCCCTTAGGTGGGGTATCTAAGGGGAATGATGTAAACGCGGTAGCGGAATTGTTGAGTAAGGACGGGGCTGTGCGGGTAGAAAGAGATGGATCGCAATTGCGATTCGTATTTTTCGTTCCTGCTTCAATGCCTTTCATAGCGGCGAAATACGGGGACGTACTTCTTGCGGATGCGACGCATCAGGTGAACGGCGGTGGTTATGGTATTTGGCACTGCATGGTGATTGACGGTTTCGGCGTAGGTCGCAGCGTGTTTTACGCTTTAATGCCCAACGAGACAGCATGCAGTTACCTGGAGGTTGCTCGGGGCATGTCGGAAATGTTGACCACCACCTTGTCAGCGAAGACTATATTCATGGATAGGTGCCTGAGTCAAATGAAGGCATTTAAGTCGGTATATGCACGGACCACGGTAATATTATGCAGGTTTCATTTCCTGCGGGATTTCTGCGCAGATGCCAGTGTTTATCAAAAGCGAAGAAGGCGGACAGAGGTTTGCTCAAGCAGTGGATGCACCGGTTAGTGTACACGAAGAGGGAGTTGCAATTTAAGATGCTGCTCAGAGCGACAAGGGTTGGAAGCAGAGGCACTCACTTACCTCAGTCGGACGTGGTTGCCCTTCGTTTCCTTAGGCAATGGGATATGCCATGCGCACACATTGTGCGAGTAGCTAGGATGTTAACCCTAGACCTTACCCCCCTTATGCACAGAAGCCGTCGGTCGATGGTGGACCATCAGATTTCTATCGCTGCTGGGGAAAGCTTCCGTGCGGAAGTTGCACCGATGCCCTCCACATCTGCCTCCACGCAAGCCGTGTTAACGCGTGAGGAGAAGTTGTCTCGTGCTAACCGGCTGTTCGGTGATTTAACCGTTGCCATGACCAGCTTGGGAACAATGGCTTTCCTTGAGGAAGAGCATTTCTACCAAAGCAGCCTAAATACCTTGCTTGGAAGGCAGAGGCTGGTGTCCATTGGAAATTGCATCCCTGATAACGTCCACCAGGCTGACGCCATTCAACAGCGTCCACGGCCCAAGGCAACAAAAAGGAAGCAGTCGCTTTCATCTAGGGTGATGGAAGCCCCGCAACTGTCAACCAAAACGCATCCCCTGCACTTCCGACGCATGCCGACTGTCACCTCCGCGGTGTGCAAAACAGTGACTAAACGCGCCAGAGCTGAGCATATACAACCTGCAAACATGAACGAAAACGCATGCATCATTTGCAATACGGAGGATGGACCGAGCACCAGCGGAGACATGGTTCACTAGGTGATGTGTTGCAAATGCAGCCGGTGGTTTCATCAGGTATGTGCCGCGTACACCGGAGTCCAGGAGCACTATACGTGCGTCTTTTGCATGTGAGTTCACATTTTCTAACCCAATACCCCTTCATCCATGCCACTGAGAACAACAAAACGGCCCTTTTTAGGGCCACCCTCTGGCGCTTCAGCGGCATGACTCCCCCGGAAGTTAACCCACGCTACTTGACAGCCGCCGGGTACTACTTGGAGCACAACGCATGGCAGCCTAGTGGGTGGCTCTAAGATTGCGTCCTTGGTCATCTATGACAACGGAGCCCCATTCTCAGTAGCAGTTTATTTTGTATGCCAGGATCTACCATAGAGTGACACAGGCAAGGATAAGTCCTGTGCTACGTATGGACCCATAATAACCCTCGCCCTTTTTATCCCCATGTCTTTCCATGGCCCCTCGCAGCTCTCCTCTGGAAGCGGCAAGAATGGAACCCTTCAGCAGGTACGTTCAGTACTTATTTCCCATTTCTATTGCCATTGCATGGAATATAGCCCGGACCTCAGTGATTCAATGTGTTGACGCGACAAACCTATACTGTCCTCAACAACAGCGTGAGCACTTTGCATGGGCCTGAGCAACATTCACCTTTATCCCTGATTATATGGACAATGTATTGCTGTGGCAAATGCGGTGGAACCGGCGAAAGCTGTTCTTTGCTAGTGGTCAGCTTAGTGAGTAGTTGTTTGTCCCCACTGCATGCGCTTGCACGGCTGGTACGCAATCAATGGACCGGGCTACATTTAATAATGACCGTGGTCAACGTTATATATGTAGTCCGATAGCACCATTGCCTATGGTAGGATGCCTTTAACTTCGTCAGCGCAGTCGGGAACTCATAATATGTACCGACCGCCAGGTTACTAGAGTAATCAGTCAGTACAGTTGCATACGTTTGCATTGCGGTGACGTCTTTCGTGGCGCCAGGAACCTGTCACAGGTAAGAGTAGCGAGCTCATGTGAGTAGTCAGTGACATGCATTGCATATGTCAGCAACGCTGTAATATCTTAAGTGCAATCGGGAACATCGATAAATTACTGGCGTCCACGTTAAATGAGTTACTAGTTACCTCTATAGCATATAGTAGCATGCCTGTGACGTCTTAAGTGCAGTCCGGATTACGTAATAACTACTCGCCGCAAGCTTAGATTATTGGCCACTTAGCTCTATCGCACATGGAGGCATTGCTGTCACATCTTCCGTTGAGCCAGCAGCGTACGATAATTAACAGCGGCGAACAAAACTGAGCAGTCCTTTAAGTTTACTGCATATGGTAGCATCGCTGTGACTTTTTAATCAGAACCGGGAACGTCCATTGATTAACGGCGGCCTGCTTATGTATACAGTCCATTAGCTCCATTGCATACGGTAGCATTGCCGCGACACATTCTATCTAGCGGGCGACATTTCATAGTTACTGGCGCGCAGTGTATGCGAATAGTCCGGTAGCTGAATGCATTATGGAACAACGGTTTACTACGAGATAACATTACGTAGATACGGAAGTTCCGTGGGATAAAAATTAGTGCGAAAAGTGAATTGCACGACAACGTGTGAACCGTTATGGTACCCTCACCACAGACTTCATACCACAGCGGAGATGTTGGCGTAATAAACATACAAATGCACTGTAGGCGTTAAGGATTTGGGAAAGATTGAGGGTTTAAATGGACCAAAGGCTATGCTGTGACACATTCTGCGCAGTCGGCAACATGCAACAATTACCGGCGTCCAGCTCATATGAGCTGTCATTTACCTCCATTGCCTACGATAGGACGTATTTTATATCTTCAGTGTAGTCGGGAACATCTAGTACTCGCCGCCCGCCAGCTTATTAGAGTAGACAATCAGTTCTGTCGCATATGAAATCTATATTATATATATATTCCCTTTTAAATATTAAGTGCAGTGCCGATGATCTCCTACTTATGGCCCCCGACTAAATGAGCAGTCAATCAGCTTTACTGCATATGTTAGCATCGCTGAGACAACTTAAGTAGATAATAAGCAGATAATTACCGGCCATCCGGTTACATCAGCATTCCTTTAGCTATATTTCATATAAATAAATAAATAAGTAAATATAGATATATATTCCCTTTTAAATATTAAGTGCAGTGGCCATGATCTTATACTTACGGCCCGCAGACTATATGAGCAGTCAATCAGCTCCACTGCATATGTTGGCATTGCTGTGACAACTTAAGTAGAGTCGAGATCCTCCGATAATTAACGGCCACCAGCTTATGCATCAGTCCTTGCGTATACATAAATAGATAAATACATTCCCTTAGAAATATTACGTGCAGTGGTGCCATTTAGTACTTTCGGGCACCCAGCTTATATGAACAGTCAGTCAGCTCCATTGCATATGTTAACATTGCTGTGACACCTTCTGTGGAGTCAGCAACCTATAATACTTCAGAGCGGCCAGCGTATTGCCGTTGTCAGTTACCTCTATTGCACATTGCAGCATTACCGTTAGACTGTATATGAAGCAAGCAACATCATTTAATTACTGCCAACTACCAGCTTTCAGTAGCTCGTTTTATATAATGCCTATACTGAAGCACATAGTCGCCTATATTTTCCTTTGTAGTCCGATGGTAACCAGTTCAAAACCCTTTGCAGACATGCAAAAATTTGTACAGTCTATCGGTTATTTATCTACCTAAATAATTTTAAAAGCGCGTTCCCCTGTAGCTAAACTCATTCATTTACCGCATAATTTATCACTAGGCGTATCAAGATATAGACTGATTATCTAAATTTTGTATTCTCCTTGCATACTCACGTCTTTTTTTATATAGACGGACGCTATCGCATTAGTACTGCATGCAAATTGCTTGCAAATGTCCTAACCATTGAGTCTGCCATTAACACCCGCTAAACGAGCGCTGATTACAGCATCCACATTTCATATTGACGTTCATTATGTGCTGTTACATATCTACTCATTAAAACCAAAACTTATGCCACGCCAAAAACAAAAACCGAGTATTAATTAAACATTCCTTTTTCATACCTTGTTCACATTACGCCGTAACTGTTGTGTACCTTTCCATCTTTTGAAGATTGATGTACGCCAGTTCCTCCGCCAGAAACTTAATTTCGCGCGTCATACCGATTCAACCATCCCTTAACCGTATTGCTAAGCATTCGAATCGGTAGCAAACGGTTGATTCAAGTTCAAGTTCAGTTGGGACCGGAACTATAGCATAATCCCGTGAATGTTTCTTCTTTTGCGTATCGTTGGATCGGGAATTGACAGGTCTGCTTGAGATGCTGAAAAGCCTAAAACAAAGACCGCATCACACCCTGTCCAACTAATTAATGCCCACATTTTCCTGCTCAGCAGTCCCTGCCAGGCCGGTTTATGTGAAGTAAAAGAGTGAAGAGTAAGCTAAGAAAAGAAGAGGAGGAATGTCAGCTAACTAATGATAATACCAAGGTGAGAAGAAAATTAAAAAAGAACGAAGGGAAGGTTGAAGATACAAGTCGGTTAGGAGAAGGTTTGGTACTGCCACCCTAGAGCATCTAACCGTAGACTCCCTAACCACGTGCGCCGGAAGCGCGTTCCAACGTTCAATAACTCGACGCGACAAGCGAGTTTCCGTCCTTACCCGGTCAGAACGCTGTTTGTGCAGCTTCAACGGGTGACCTCGGAGACTAGGCAGCTTGGCGGGACTAAATAGCCTGGAAAAATCTGGACCGATCTTACCCGTTAAGATACGGTAAGTGAGAATCAAATCTCCTCTAATTCTGCGGTAGTGCATTGAGTACATACCCAAGCTAAGCAAAAGTTCGGGATACGTTTGCCCCCGTAATCCTTGCACTAACCTTGTACCCACTCGCAAAACCCTCTCCAGTTCCATTTTGTCCCTTAAAAGACAAGGTTGACAAGCCTGGATACAGTACTCTAAGTGAGGTCGCACGAAAGCTGAGAACAGCTTCACAATGATATTGGCCGTTAGGACACCGAAGGAGCGGCGAATAAACCACATCATACGGAACCCTTTACAAGCAGCCTTCCTCCAATTTTCCCCAGAGTGAAGCAAGGAGGTATGGGTGATACCTAGATCAACCTGCTGAATGACAACAGGGAGTTCACTTCCACCAACTACATTGCGCGTGGGGGGACTAGCACCTCCAATGCGGAGGACAGAACATTTCGCCTGATTTATGGGCATCAACCATAAGGTTGACCAATCCCAGAGCCTATCCAAAGCCCTCTGAAGTGCCTCAGAGCCACCAGGGATAGCCACAATATTCCAGAGCTTGAGGTCATCAGCAAACAATAGCGACGGTACTCCAAGCTCCTGGGGTAGGTCATTGACATAAATTGCGAAAAGCAACGGCCCTAGAACCGAGCCCTGCGGAACGCCACTAAGAACAGCTTGCCTAAGCGAAATGCTACGCCCCACGTGTACCCACTGTTCTCTCCCCTCTAGGAAAGCAGCAACCCATTTTAGGGCGGCCCCAGATATCCCATACGATCTCAAATTCAATGAGAGTCGCTGATGTGGGACAGTATCAAAGGCTTTCGAGAAGTCAACGAAAAGCACGTCATGGCGCTGCCGTTGTCTACTGCCTCAGCCCAGCTTTCACGAGCTACAAGCAAATTTGTCAGACATGAAAATCCCTTACGGAATCCGTGCTGGGCCGCACTGAGAATGTTAAACTTAACCAGGTGATTCTCCACCGAATCCCTGATTAATTTTTCAAACATCTTAACTACTACACTTGTTAACCTGACAAGCCGGTAGTTCGCGGGCAGAACTCTGTCCCCGCCCTTAAAAATCGGACAGATGATTGCCTTCTTCCATTCAGAAGGTAAAGCACAGCTGTCGAGTGATATGATAAACATGCATGTCAGAGGGCCACTTAGCTCAGCGGCCAATTCATGCATCAGCTTCGGATGAATTGAATCAGGGTCAGAAGAGTTGAAGGATTTAGCCCTTGCAATTGCCCGAAGAATTGTGTCTCCGTTATGCTTATTTCAGTTAGGCAAGAATCCTCCGGAACTTTAGTGACCAGCTCCACTTGAGGTAGAGAGGTCTGTTGGGCGGAACCTGGGATAATAGTCGGTAAGCAATGACACGTAAAACGTGTCAACTACGACAGTAAAGCAGTCGGAGGAGGCTGAACCCAACGTGTATTGTGCAGGCTACAAGAACAGGAAGCGAATCAGACAGAGTGGGAAACGTGCAGCGAGATACTCACCAAAACGGTTTGTGACAACGGATGTGCAGTCAGCTAAACAAATGGACGTTTCGAAGGTTAAAACAACCATAAAATCCAATGTTACAAAATACTGAAAGAGCATGTTTTCTGTTGCACTACAAGGGCCTCCCCTAGAAAGCTGAAGGATGGAAGCCTTTGATGGAGCTGTTAGTGGGGGGAGCGGAAGGTGAGGGTGGAGGCGAATGTTTGCAAGGGCTTGAGAAGGACTTTTAAAGTGGGGTGTAGCAGATTTCGCTGGGTCCAGGCTTTTGTTAGTTTTATTTATGACGATCGTGTGGACCAGAGTGCATCATCGGTGGGCCGTCGGGGCGCGCTGGTTGGACTGCAAAAAAGCTGGCTAGTCCAGAAAAAAGGCCGACAGGACCTTCCCTTTGCTGCAGACCCGACGGTGCGCTTGGGAGGTGTCACTCCCGCACCGCACTTTAGTCCACGGTCCTCGTCCCACGAAGAAATCCAGGCGTGCTCGTCCCACGAAGGAATGCGGGCGTCCTTGTCAAACGAAGAAATCCGGCGTCCTCGTCGGCAATGCCTTAGCGGCGTTTGGGGACCAATTCGTTCGTGGGTGTCTGCGATCGAGGGCGAGGAATGGGGTGGGGATGGGGCTGTGGGACGGCTGGCGAGTCACTCCAGGGTTGCGTTGAGCCGGTTGGCGAGTTACTCGAGGGTTGCCTGGGCAGTTCCGGCGGTTGAGTTTCTGGAAGGTAGAACTCAGAGGGGGTTGGCAAGGGTAGGGGAAGTGGCTTGACGCCGGAGAGGGAACATGGCATGCGTGATAAAGCAAATACGCTTTTTAGGTTTTCAAAATGTTTTGGGTTTTTTGTCGATTTTGCAAAACGTTCGTGGATGAGACGCAGGATAACCATTAAAGACGAAAAAGGCATGTTAATGGAAATAGCAAACGCTTACAAAATCGGAAAAACGGACCGGACGTTTGACCAGTCTACCGCGTCGGTCGGTTGCCTGGGGTTGCGGCGGGATAGGTTGCGGATCAAGGGGTACGGAGGGTTCCGGGTTATCCAGTGCTCGCGAAGTCACCACAGGTGCGGGTGCTTGTGCGAGAGCAACAGGATGAGCTGCAAGTGGCTCGTCAAAGAAAGCCACTTTGAGGCGATCGATGGACACCGTTGTTCGGTGACAATTCTGGTCTAAAGTAAAATGTTTCGGAGTCCGTTGCAGAACTCTGAATGGGCCAGTGTAGGGACGCTGGAGAGGGCACCGCACTGCGTCGGTGCGGAGGAAGACGTGAGTGCAGGTAGAGAGTCCGCTGTGCATTTGCACATCTCTAGTCTGTATACGGGGCGGGATGAGGCGTAGTGAACGCATGCGCTGAGCTAGGGAGGACGCAAAGTTAGGCGGAGGCATACCCGATGATGCGGGAGGTGAAACGAATTCTCCTGGTAACTTGAGCGTCATGCCGTAAACCAGCTCTGCTGGTGCACATTGCAAGTCAGCTTTGATGCTGCTGCGAATGCCTAAGAGTACGAGCGAAATGTTTTCGCTCCAGCTAGGGTCGGAGGAGGCGCAGAGCGAGGCTTTAAGCTGTCTATGGAAACGTTCAACTAACCCGTAGGCTGCTGGGTGATAGGCTGTGGTATGAATGCGGCGGGAGCCTAAAAGTTGTGGAACGTATCGAATTGTGAAGATTCGAAAGGCGTTCCTCGGTCAGTTGTGATGGTGGATGGGCATCCGTAGTGCGAGACCCACCGATCTAAGAAGGCCCGGATAACAGTCTCAGCTGTGCAGTCTGTTACGGGGATAGCTTCTGGCCATCTGGTGAAGCGGTCGACACATGTTAGAATGTAAACGAATCCGCGCGACGGAGGCAATGGACCTACCAGGTCTAAGTGTACATGCGAGAACCGAGAGTCCGGGGCAGGAAATGAACCAAGAGGACTGCGGGTGTGGCGATGTACTTTAGAGCGCTTGCATTGAAGGCAGGCGCGAGCCCAGGTACGAAAATCTTTGTTTACGCGTGGCCAAACGAAACGTTCGGTGACCAGTTTCATAGATGCACGGATACCGGGATGTGACAGTGAGTGCAGTGCGTCGAAGACTGTGCGTCTGAAGGAGACGGGCACGAGAGGTCTAGGACAACCTGTGGACGTGTCACAGAGGATGGTTCCTTCCGTGGTTTGGAGAGGAACAGGTTGTGCATGCAGCGAAGTGGACTGCAGAGTGCGCTATATATCTTCGTCTTGAGCCTGAGCCGATGCCATTGCGGCAAGGTCGACGGTAGGCAAAGAGTGCAGAGTGAGTTTGACGCGTGAGAGAGCGTCGGCGACGGGATTGTCGACACCTGAGACATGATGTATGTCAGCAGTGAACTGCGTGACAAAGTCTAGGTGTCTTGTTTCCCGTGGTGATTATTTGTCGCTAGCAGAGTTGAAGGCAAAGATAAGGGGCTTGTGGTCAGTGTAGACCGTGAAAGCGCGGCCTTCGAGCGTGTGCCGGAAGTGACGTATTGCAAGGTAAATGGCGAGCAGTTCTCTGCCAAACGTGCTGTAGCGGGATTCCGCTGGCTGCAGGCGTTTGGAGAAGAACCCAAGGGGTTGCCATTGCCCACCAACTTGTTGTTGGAGGACGGCTTCTACCGCGACGTCAGAGGCATATGTCGTAATAGAAAGGAGTGCAGTCGATTCCGAATGAGCGAGGAGGGCTATGTTGGAGATAGCATCCTTGAGCTCTGCGAAGGCTGCCTGTGCTGTGTCAGGGAAAGCGAACTTACGTTCATTTCCTCTGAGTAAGTCAGTCAGTGGCTGCATGAGCTGAGCGCAGCGCTGAATGAAGCGTCGATAGTAGTTGACCAAACCACAAAATCGACGGAGGTGCTTGAAGGAAGTCGGAGCTGGGAAGTCCTTGATTGCCTGGATCTTATCAGGAAGGACTTCGATACCAGACGATGAAACAAGGTGGCCTAGGAATTCTACCGTTGATTTGCCGAGTTCGCACTTAGTCGGGTTGACTGTGACACCGTGTTGGGTCAAGCGCTGGAAGAGAGCTCGAAGATGCTCGAGGTGCTCTTGTTCCGATGAACTGGCTACTAAGATATCATCGAGGTAGGAATATGCGAAGTCAAGGCCACGAGTGACATCGTGGATGAAGCGTTGGAAGGTTTGTGCGGCGTTGCACAGTCCAAATGGCATTCTTAAAAATTCAAACAAACCGAAAGGAGTAATGACGGCTGTTTTAGGAATGTCATTGTCTTCCACAGGTATCTGGTGATAGGCGCGAACCAGATCGATCTTGCTGAAGATCGTCTTACCTGTGAGGCATGCGGTAAGGTCCTGCATGTGTGGGATGGGATACCTATCTGGGACGGTTAGGCGATTGAGTGCGCGGTAATCACCGCAAGGGCGCCAGTCACCAGATTTCTTGGGGACCATCTGCAGGGGCGAGGACCAAGGGCTGTCGGAAGCGCGGATTATTCCAAGTTCAAGCATGTGCTCAAACTCCGCCCTAGCTACCTTTAGTTTCTCAGGCGATAGTCGGCGTGGACGGCATGACACAGGTGGGTCATTCGTCCGTATGTGGTGCGTGACTTGAGCTGCCACTGGCAAAGCTGCGTTCATTGGCTGAACGAGCTTGGGATACTGAGAAAGGAGATTAGCGTAGGCTGACGAGGTCTGGGGAAATGCATAGACCGGGGATATAGATGTCACATCGGCGGTGCTGCCACGTACGCTGAGTTTTGTTGCAGTGTCGACTATCATCTGGCGTTTCGCATCGACCAAGAGGTCGAAATGCCTGAGAAAGTCAATGCCGATGATGGCAAAGGGGACTGCAGCGTCAGTGAATATCCAGCGGAACGTACGCCGAAGACCTAGGTCCAGGGTAAGTGACCGATGACCGTAGGTGGCTATTGGCGTGCCATTGGCGGCACTGAGACTTGTCGACAGAGAAGCGGTAGGCTCACCTAGCATAGGGGGAATGACGCTGACTTCCGTCCCGGTATCAACTAAGAACTGGGTATCGGAGTCATAATCCCTAATGTAGATGAGACGACTTTGGGCTTTGCCGACGTTCGTAGCCATTACAGCCCGGCGTGGCGGATCATCTATAGCGAAGTAGCTACACGGCTGTACGCACTTACGGGCTTTAGTACCGAAACGCGAGTGGTAGAAGCAGTAACCTGAGGCATCAGGTTTTGTGCGACGGTGCGATGATCCAGAGCGATTGCAGTGCTTACGTTTTAAGGTGAGTTCTTTGATCTGGCGCTGAAGCGACGCTATCTGCAATGATAATGCGTCTATTGCCGACCGAGGGCTAGTCGCGCCTGTCGTTGTGGTTGCGCCAGCGCAAAGCTGCTTGGGTGCTTTGGTTTCAGTCTCTGGTTGGTGCCGTTCGATGACGCGGTCTGCTGGATCTGCAATTGCCGTGATTGGCAAGTCACTCGCTACTGCAAGGATAGCCTGTGTGCTTTCAGGATGGTGTTGCATCCACAGCTCGCGGAGAATCCCTACGTCCATGTTGGACGTGCCGATGAGCTGTTGCATTTCGCGCAACAAGGCTGAGGGCATCCTATCTCCTAGCTGCAGATCACTAAATAGTTGCTGCAGACGGACCTTGTCAGAAGGCGTGATTCGCTGAATAATAGCCTGTTTAAGTGTCTCGTATTTCATTACTAGAGGGGGGCAAAGTATGATGTCTCTCACCTGCGAGGATATATTCTGAGGAAGGCAAGATATTAGCTGGTTATACATGGCGAAATCAGAAGAAAGCTTACGAATATAAAAGGCGTATTCTAAATGAAAAACCATAATAAAGTGTCATTCTCCCAAAAAGGGGAGGGGCCAATGCAACCGAATTGACCATGGCAGGCTGAACGGCGTTAACCGCGCATGGAGATCGCTTATCCTCTAGATTATCCATTGCAAAAAGCAGATAAAATATGTGGTAGGTGAGAAAACAATATGATCACAAGTAATAAATCACAAAATCACTGGAACGAGCTCACCAGAATGAAAATGCAAAATGGCGGGCGGCGTGTTCCTGACAGGGGGTCACCAATTGTTGGGCGGAACCGGGGATACTAGTCGGTAAACAATGACACGTAAAACGTGTCAAATACGACAGTAAAGAAGTCGGAGGAGACTGAACCCAACGTGTATTGTGCAGGCTACAAGAACAGGAAGCGAATCAGACAGAGCGGGAAACGTGCAGCGAGATACTCACCAAAACGGTTTGTGACAACGGATGTGCAGTCAGCTAAACAAATGGACGTTTCGAAGGTTAAAACAACCATAAAATCCAATGTTACAAAATACTGAAAGAGCATGTTTTCTGTTGCACTACAGGTCTCATGCGAAAAGACACCAGTATACTGTTCGCTAAGTATACAGGCATTATCATAGTCGGTATGCCCATGGTTCCCGTCCGCTCGTAGTAAAGGCGGTATAGACGAATTTGTACCGCTACGTCTCGTTACATAAGCAAAGAACTTCTTTGGGTTTTTTACGGCTGCGTTAGCTAACTCCTCATCGCACTGAAGACGAAGAGTTCTAAGATGATGCTCACATTTATTTCTAAACGCTTGATAGCTTTCGTAGGTGCTGGTTGATGAAGCCGCTTGGTAAGTTCGCCAGCACTTAGAGCGCTTCCTGAGCAGGTATTTACCGGTATGATCTATCCATGGAGGCTGCGCCCGTGTCACACTTGATGGATTTTTAGCACACTAAAACACAGTTTTATGGTTACACCAAATAGAATGTCAGAGTCTAGAGGTAAATTGTTCCACTCCCGTCCTACCAATCAACGAACATCACCATATTTAAAGTACCCTGCTAGGTCTGCGTCTACCGGGCAGCCTTATCGTTTCAAGTTCAAGTTCAAGTTCAAGTGGGACTGGAACGATAGGATAGATCCCGTGGGTGTTCCTTCTTCGGCGGGTCGTTGAACCAGGAGTTAGCGAACTTTGAAATACTGATGGACCTAAAACAAAGACCGCATCACACCAACCAACCAATTAATGCCCACGTATCCTGCCCTAGCAGTCCCTGCTGGGTCGGTTACGTGAAGTAAGAAAGAGAAAAAAGTAAACGCAGGAGGCAAAAGAGAAAGTGGTAAGAGCTAAGCAAATGGAATACCAAGATATCTGAGTCAATAAAAAAAGAACTGAAAAATGAAGGTGAGTCAGCTAGGAAAAAGGAAAGGTTTGCTGTTGCCACCCAAGAGCATCGAGCTGGCGCACAAAACCCTTAACCGTAGGTTCCCTAACCACGTGATCTGGAAGCGAATTCCAGCGATCTATAACTCGGCGCGATAGACGAGTTTCCGTCCTAATCCTATCAGACCGTGGTTTATGCAGTTTCAGTGGGTGACCGCGGAGACTAGGTAAGGTAGCGGGACTAAAAAGCCCTGACAAGTCCGGGCCAATCTTACCCGTCAAAATACGATAAGTGAGAATCAGGTCCCCTCTTATCCTTCGGTAGTGCATGGAGTACATCCCCAAACTGAGCAAGCGTTCAGGATACGTCTGTCCCCGTAGACCCTGCACTAACCGAGTGCCCACTCGTAACACCCTCTCCAAGTCCATTTTGTCTCGGTTAAGACATGGTGGACAAGCCTGAATACAATATTCCAGGTGGGGTCGGACGAATGCCGAAAATAGCTTCACAAACAACTTGGCCGTTAAGATTCCGAAAGAGCGGCGGATAAACCACATCATACGAAACCCTCGACAAGCAGCCTTCTTCCAGTTGTCTCCAGAATGAAGTGCTGATGCGTGTACGACTCCTAAATCAACCTGCTGAGTGACAACAGGGAGTTCACCACCGCCGAGAACATATCGGGTGGGAGGATTAGCAGCTCCGATTCGGAGAACAGAGCACTTGGCCCTATTTATGGGCATCAACCATAAGATAGACCATTCCCAGAGTCTATCCAAGGCACGCTGAATTGCCTCAGGACCCCCCGGGATATCCACAATATTCCAGAGCTTAAGGTCGTCAGCAAACATTAATGATGACACCCCTAGCTCTCCCGGCAAGTCATTTACATAGATCGCGAACAACAATGGCCCCAATACCGAGCCCTGCGGAACGCCACTAAGGACAGCTTGCCTGAGCGAAAGGCTACGCCCCACCCGTACGCACTGTTCCCTCCCCTCAAGGAAGGCAGACACCCATTGAAGGGCGCGACCAGATATCCCGTAAGATCTCAACTTTAGTGAGAGCCGAAGATGTGGAACAGTGTCAAAAGCTTTCGAAAAATCTACGAATAGCACGTCCAAAGCGTGGCCACTGTCTACCGCTTCGGCCCAGCTTTCACGAGCTACAAGTAAATTAGTCTGACATGAAAATCCTTTGCGGAATCCATGTTGTGCAACACTGAGAAGGTTGAATCGATTCAGGTGGTTCTCCACTGAATCCCTTATCAGCTTCTCGAACAATTTGACTACTACACTTGTCAAACTGACAGGCCGGTAGTTCGCGGGTATAGCGCTGTCACCGCCCTTAAAAATCGGAGAGATGATTGCCTCCTTCCATTCCGAAGGTAGGCTGCAGCTGTCCAGCGATATTGAAAATACGCACGTGAGCGGACCACTCAGCTCAGTGGCCAGTTCATGCAACAGCTTCGGATGAATTGAATCAGGACCGAAAGCTTTAGAGGGATTAATGCCTTGCAGTAGCTCGAAGACCTGAGTCTCCGTTATGCTAAATTCAGCTAAGCAAGAATCCTCTGGAACTCTTGAAACCAATTCAACCTGCGGTAAAGAGGTCTCCCGAGCAAAGACCGCAGTATACTGATCACTCAGTATGCAAGCCTTGTCATAGTCAGTTTGCGCAGGGGTCCCGTCTGCTCGCAATAAAGCTGGTATAGACAATTTTGCCCCGCTGCGTCTTTTAACGTAAGCAAAAAACTTCTTGGGATTAGCTGCGGCCGAGTCCGCTAAACCCTGCTCGTATTGGAGACGAGCAGTTCTGAGATGTTGCTTACATTTATTTCTATTCTCTCGATAACTATCATAGGTACTGGCTGATGGAGGTGCTTGGTAGGTTCGCCAGCATCTAGACCGTTTCTTGAGTAGGTACTTGCCTGTGGTATCTATCCATGGAGGCTGTGCCCTTAAACCTCTTTTCCTAATGAGTGGAATATAGGGTGCGGAAACCTCCGTAAGGTATGCCTTAAATTTATCCCAGGCTAACTGGACAGAGTCAGCCATCGAAATCTCACAGTTTAGAACTGAAGCCTTAGTTCGCATTTCACTAAAGTCCGCCCGCCAAATATTCGGAAGTAATTCAGCAGCGGTCTCTTGGTGCCTTGAAAGAGCACATCGAAAGGATATGCATACGTGATCGCTGGACCCTAGAGGTGCACCGTATGCAACGTCAGTCACGAAGTCCAGGGACTTAGCGAAAACCAAATCCAAAGTAGATGGCATTTGGTTGTCCATATACCTAGTGGGAAAGTCAACGAACTGATGCAAAGGCACTTGGAGAGTCAGTTCAAGGAAGTCTGCACCGAATGTTCCTAATGCCGAATTGCAAGAAAGATCGGCCCAACAGACTTCCGGGAGGTTGAAATCCCCTAGAACTAAACACTTATTCGCAGACTGAAACGTGGCTGTCTCAGGACATCACGGATGGTGAAGTACATCTACCTGGCTACGCACTATTTAGATGCGATCGCTCTGCTGGCCGACAGGGAGGGGGCGTCGCTCTTTATGTGAGCTGTAAACTTGACGTTTTGAAGACTTGCTTATTTCAGTCGGCAGACAAAACTGTTGAAGCTCTATCGGCTGTTATTAGCACCTCCTCGGCTCAGGTTACAGTTGTAATTGTGTATAGAAGCCCTGGGAGCGTATCCAAAGAGGTACTTGAATTCATTCGCTCCCAGTCCTCAAATAAGTGTTTGGTGATGGGCGACTTCAACCTCCCAGAGATTTGCTGGGTAGATCTTTCTTGCGACTCAGCGTCAGGCACATTTGGTGCTGATCTGCTTGAACTTACGCTCCAAGTATCTTTGCACCAGTTCATTGACCTCCCCACTAGGTACATGGACGCCCAAGTGCCGTCTATTTTGGACCTTGTATTCGCTAAGTCACTCGATTTTGTTGATGACATTACTTACGGACCTCCACTGGGTTCCAGTGATCATGTTTGTTTGCTCTTCAATTGTACTCTGTCTAGACGCTACCAGAGTACGGTTGAGTCTCGCCCGAACATATGGCAAGCAGACTATCAATCAATGAGAGCCAAGGCTTCTGGTTTCCATTGTGAGATCTCAGACGACGATACTGTCCAGGTTGCCTGGGATAAATTTAAGTCCTACCTCACCGAGGTCTCTGCTCCCTTCATACCAATCACAAGGAGAAAGGAGGCCCGAGCACAGCCGCCCTGGATAGATCCCACTGGCAGGCATCTGCTCACAAAGAGGTCTAGATGTTGGCGGACTTACCGAGACGCTCCGTCCACCGATACTTATGACAGGTACCGTAAAGCTAGAAATAGGTGTAAGCAACACCTAAGGGATGCTCGGCTCAATTTTGAAAAAGGGTTAGCGGACGATGCTTCAGAGAATCCAAAAAGATTCTTCGCTTATGTCAAAAGGCGCTGCGCTTCGAACATGTCAATTCCAGTGTTGATGCGTGATGACGGTACTCATGCGCATACGGATTATGACAAGGCCTGCGTACTCAGTGGGCAATATGCGGCAGCGTTTGTAAGGGAAACCTCTTTGACAGGCGTTGAGCTGGTTTGCAGGACCCCAGAGGGGTCAGAACTATCTGAATTTATTGTAGCGGAGGCTGCAGTTCGTAGGCTGTTACAAGGGCTGAACCCTTCTAAGGCCTCTGGGCCTGATTTAATTCACCCGAAACTGTTGCATGAGTTGGCTGCGGAACTAAGTGGACCGCTCGCTATTGTGTTTCAGAAATCGCTTGAGAGCTGTGCATTGCCTTCCGAGTGGAAGGAAGCTGTCATCTGTCCCATCTTTAAACATGGGGACAGGGGTCTGCCTGCAAATTACAGGCCAGTTAGTCTGACGAGTGTAGTAGTCAAACTCCTCGAGAAACTGGTGAGAGATTCATTGGAGAGTCATCTAAGTAGATTTAATCTACTTAGCAATGTACAACACGGATTCCGGAAGGGATTTTCGTGTCTGACCAATCTGTTGGTAGCTCGCGAAAATTGGGCGGATGCAGTGGATAACGGCCACACACTGGACGTGCTTTTCGTCGACTTTTCGAAGGCATTTGACAAGGTACCCCATTTGAGGCTCGCGCAAAAGTTGTCCTCCTACGGGGTATCTGGCCGCGCCCTTCATTGGGTGACTGCCTTCTTGGAGGGTAGAGAACAATGTGTACGGGTAGGCCGGGGTCTATCATTTAGGCAATCTGTCCTCAGCGGCGTGCCGCAGGGCTCGGTCCTTGGACCGCTGTTGTTCTCTATCTATGTGAATGACCTACCCACGGAGCTTGAGGTACCATCGCTGCTATTTGCTGATGACCTGAAGCTGTGGAACATTGTTGATGTTCCTGGGGGTTCCGAAGCTATTCAGCGAGCATTGGATAAGCTTTGGGACTGGTCTACTTTATGGTTACTGCCCATAAATCAGGCAAAGTGCTCCGTTCTTCGAATTGGAGGAGGTTGTCCTCCTGCGAAGTACTTGGTCGGTGGGGTCGAACTCCCCTGTGTATCCAGCCAGCTTGACCTAGGCGTCGTACACTCTTCGGCTTTACACTCCGGCGACAACTGGAAGAAGGCCGCAAGCAGAGGTTTCCGCATGTTGTGGTTAATCCGACGTTCTTTCGGAGTCTTGACGGGCGGCATCTTTACGAGGCTGTTCTCGGCTTTCGTTCGGCCTCATCTGGAATACTGCGTCCAGGCTTGTCCGCCCTGCCTCGTCCGGGACAAAATGGAGCTGGAGAGGGTTTTACGAGTGGGTACTAGGTTAGTCGAGGGATTACGGGGACGGACGTACCCCGAGCGTCTACTTAGTTTGGGAATGCATTCAATGCACTACCGAAGGCTTAGAGGAGACCTAATCCTAACCTACCGTATCTTGACTGGGAAGGTTGGTCCAGATTTATCTTGGCTATTCAGTCCCGCTAGATTGTCTGTTCTACGCGGTCATTCGTTGAAGCTGGACAAACCGCGGTCCGATCGGATTAGGGCGGAAATCCGGCTGTCACGCCGAGTTATCGACCGTTGGAACATGCTTCCGGAAAGTGTTATCAGGGAATCTACGGTTAAGGGGTTTGAGCGGCAACTTGACGCTCTTGGGTGGCAACACGAAACCTTTCCATTTTCCTGAGTAACTCGCATCTTCGTACTTCGCTTTTCTTTTCTCTACTTTTCTTCACGTATTGGTATTATTTTCTTATTTAAGTGCACTTCCCTATTCTGTACCTTCGATTTCTCTTCCTATCCTTTGCTTACTTCACGTGACTGCCAAAGCAGGGACTGCTAGGGCAGGAAACGTGGGCATTAACTGGTTGGCCAGGGTGCGATATGGGTGTTTCCGTTTTAGATCCATCAATAACTGAGCACTTCATCAATTCCTGGCTCAACGATCCACTCAAGATGGAACACTCACGGGATTCTCCTATCGTTCCAGTCCCCATCTGAACTGAACTGAACTGAAGTATCCCCCTGGAGGAACTTCCAGGACTTCTGTATATCACTATAACTGTAAACTGGGTAGAGGAAGTGCACAAAACAGCCGATAGGGCTTCAACAGTCTGATCCGACGACTGGAATGTGCAAGTCCTCAACACATCTAAGTTACAGCTCACATACAGTACAACGCCTCCGCCTTGGCGACCAACGGAGCGATCAGTTCTAAGCAGCGCGTAGCCAGGTAAATATACCTCACCGTCCGTGATATCCGGAGACAACCACGTCTCAGTGAAAGCAAGTATGTCGGGACGAGATGTGTCTACCAGTAGACCCAACTCGTGCACCTTGTTCCTTAGGCTACGCACGTTGCTAAGTACTACCTCAAGGAAGTCGGCACGACCATCCCTGGGTCGTGCGCCATCAGGATTGGTTCTGATAGGGCGGAAAGTAATTTCCGGCTGACCACCTGAAAACCCACCAGACGGAGGCCTTGTTCACCAGCCGCCCGTCTAGTTTTGAGGTCTTTGATAGCCTCCTTTAACTTCAACCTATCTGCCAGTGGGAGGTCCGGCTGAACGCTGACACCACTACCCTTAAGTTTGAATGCAAATCGCAGTAACGATTTGCGTTCCTCCGGGGTAGAAAGGACTACGCGAAGTAGTCGGGGTCGTGGATTTGGCGTAGCGATAGGAACGTTCCCCAATCTGGTCAGCTTTCTGACAGTGACACCAGGGAAACCAGGTGGAAGCAGCTTGCTGACACACAGTTTCAGCCACTTGATGTCATCCAAGATGCGTTCCCTTGGGAGAACAGCCTCAGATTCAGTAACGTTACGGAATATAACGCTACTATCGGTGAAAGAGTCGGCACGACGGGGAGTGTTTACCCCACGTGCCTTTGATACGACACCTATACCAGCTGTTTTCACCACTGGCGGTGGGACTGTCGCTGGCTTCCCAGCGGTCGCTTTGCCAATGACGTCCAAGTGCGTGGACTTTGGGAAGGGTGTCACCTCACGTTCAAAGGCCGTCCAATGCGCACTGTGCGACAGATGGATGCATATAGTTTGCTTTACCATTGATAATGATCTTTACAAATGTCTTCAGCCCACTACCTTGAAGCGAAATGCCAAAACTGGTTGTGGAATCCCCGCTCTATCCTCTTTTAAAGAAGGTACCGTCCTCTACTGTGATGATGAAAAAGCAAATCTATTGGCTGCGCAATATTCCTTGGTCTACTCAGTGGAGTCACCATTGCTCAACAACTGTTTGCCTGCACACCACTCCTCTATGGACCAAGTTGAAATTAACCCCGAATTAGTCACTAAGCTACTTCTCGAACTGGACCCGAACTCCTCCCCAGGCCCGGACGGATTGCATCCCAGCTTCCTCAGAACGATAGCTGAGTACGTCGCCGTCCCTCTCTGCCAAGTGTTTCGGCTGCCTACCCACAGGCTGGAAAGCAGGCACCGTCCTGCCCAAATACAAGGGGGGAAACAAACAAGACCCAGCCAACTACCGGCCAATATGTCTGACATCAGTCGTATGCAAAACCATGGAACGAATAGTCAAGTGCGCTCTCCAGCTACACTGTGTGCATCTAAACCTCATCTCACCTGCTCAACATGGCTTCCGGAGAGCACGCTCATGCATCACTAACTTACTCATCGCCAGAGAAACATGAGCAGAAGCCATAGATACCCGAAAACAGGTTGATGTAATATTCATTGACTTTAGCAAAGCCTTTGATAAGGTTCCACACGTACGACTGCTACATAAACTCCAGGGAATTGGCATTACAGGAAATCTTCTCTCCTGGATCGCCGATTTCTTAAGGGGTAGGACAATGCGCGTACAAGTGAACCAAACCCTCTCTGCTCCAGTGCCCATGACTAGTGGCATTCCCCAAGGATCAGTGCTTGGACCAGAGCTTTTCAAACTATACAATAACGACCTACCGACTGCGCTACTAACCGACTGCTTGATCTATGCCGATGACCTCAAGCTTTGGTCAATAGTAACCAGCATTGAGGATGCGGACAGATTACAAGGGGCTCTAGACCAGCTACAGGAATGGTCCATCAAATGGGAACTGCGAGTAAACCGAGATAGATGCGCTGTTCTCCCAATGGGTAGCACTGAACCGTACGGTGCATACCACATTGGTGGGTTTCTCCTTAGGAATACCACCCACGAGAGAGATCTCGGGGTTATCGTGACTTCTGACCTTAGAACGACGCAGGACACGTTAAAGAAAGTGGCCACTGGAAGGAGACTAGTAGATGCCTTAAGAAGATCATTCACTCGAATGACTCCCGAGATTTTTCGACCGTTGTTCACTTCGTACGTCCGTCCAGTCTTAGAATATGGCCTACCAGCTAGCCATCCGCTTTCAAAGTTCGAAAGCGCTCTGCTGGGAAAGGTTCAGAGACGTGCATCAAAAGCTGTTCTGGGTCTTTGTGATCTCCCATACCCCATTCGACTCCAGAAGCTAAATCTGTTCTCCCTCGAGCTCCGCCGTCGCCGGGGTGATTTCATATACACAAGGCGCATCCTCCGAGGGGAACTTGGAAGTGAGTTACAACAATTCTTCCGGCCCAACACTGACTGTTCCACCCGAGGGCACACATGGAAGCTGTTTAAGCAAAGAAGACACAAAATTCGCAAGGACATCACCCTATTCACTAGAGTGGCGAATGATTGGAACAGCTTACCGGAAGCAATTGCAGACGCTCCATCCGAGGAAAGTTTCAAGCGGCTGCTAGACGAACATTCGTTGAGAATGCTGGAATCTTGCGGCTGTCACTGCAATTACGACGAACCCTCGAGGAACGTCGTAACGCAACGACACGCATCAAACGCAGTATGGTACGGAATCGATGGGGCTGACAAGGGATTTCCCTCCTGCTCTCTATAACTCAATGAACAATGGAGGCGAGCATGGACGTTGGGCCACAGGCTTTTTCGCCTGCAGGACGAAAGAAAAATCGGAACAGAATTGTCCGTACTCTTCAGGCAGGTACGAAAAGCGTCGAGAATGACGGGACAAACAAGCTGCAGCGTAAGACGTACGCTACAGTTGCTTCAACGTCGTCTGATAACTTGCGCCCAGTCTCATTGCCTGCGGCTAAGCCGGTTGCGGTTCATGTAAATTCCAAAACCCGTGGGGTAAATACACCCCGTTTAGGTGCTTCTTTCATGGATAGCAGCGCGCTATTCCTTAATGCAGTGGAATCCACTGCTGCACTTTCTGCCGAACGTACATTAGACGACTTACAGTGGTTTAAGATGTGCGTAATGAAGTTTCTTCCGCCTGGGTTTCCCGGTGTTACTGTCAGGAAACTGACTAGATTGAGTAACGTCCCAGTTAACGTCCCAAACCCTCGACCGCGCTTACTTCGAGTAGTCCTATACACCCCGGAGGAACGCAACGCGCTGTCGCGGTTTGCCTTCAAATTGAAGGGTACTAATGTTAGCATTCAGCCAGACCTCCCATTAGCGGATAGGCTGAAGCTGAAAGAGGCCATTAAGCACCTCAAAACCAGGCGAGCGGCCGGTGAACAAGGTCTCCGGTTGGTGGGTTTTCGGGTGGTCAGCCGGCGGTTTGTTTCCGCCCTACCAGTGCCAGTACTGGTAGCGCACGACCCAGGGCTGGACATTACGAGTACCTTCAGATAGTGCTAAGCATTGTGCGGAACCTAAGGAATAAGATCTGCGAGATAGGTCTGCTTGTAGATGGGTCTTATACCGATATACTTGCATTCACCGAAACGTGGCTGTCTCGGGACATCACGGACGGTGAAGTACATCTGTCTGGCTACGCACTATTTAGATGTGATCGCTTCGTTGGCCGACAAGGCGGGGGCGTTGCGCTTTACGTTAGGTATGAACTTGACGTTTCACGTACCTACATGTTTCAGTCGGCAGCTAAAACTGTCGAAGCTCTGTCGGTAGTGATTAGCACTTCCTCAGCTCAACTTACAGTTGTACTTGTGTATAGAAGCCCTGGGAGTGCGTCCACAAATGTGCTTGACTTTATTCGCTCCCAATCCGCAAACAGGTGTTTGATACTGGGGGATTTCAATCTACCATATGTTTGATGGGCAGATCTTTCTTGCAACTCGGCGGAAGGTACTTTCGGGGCAGCTATTTGAGCTTACGCTACACGTACCGTTGCATCAGTTCGTGGACCTCCCCACTAGGTACATGGACGCCCAACTCCCGTCTATTTTGGATCTGCTGTTTGCCAAATCACTAGACGTCGTAGGTGACATCACTTATAGCTCTCCCTTAGGTGCTAGTGATCATGTTTGTTTATAATTCAGGTATACTCTGACCAAGCGTCACCAGAGCATCGCTAAGCCATTTTCAAACGTATGGCGTGCTAACTGTCAGGCAATGCGTATCAAGGCTTCTTGGTTGTGTTGCGAAATCTCGGTGATTGATACGATTCAGGCGGCCTGGGATAAATTTAAATGTTATCTCACGAAGGTGTCTACTCCCTACATCCCGCTTGCGGGGAGAAAGGAGACACGAGCGCGGCCGCCGTGGATAGATACCACTGGCAAGTACCTGCTCCAGAAGCGTTCTAGGTGCTGGAGGACCTACCCTAAGGCTCCATCAACTAGCACCTATGATAGATACCACGAGGCTAGAAATAGGTGTAAACAGCACTCGGTTGGTGTACGAAAAGGAATTGGCTGATGGAGCTTCGGAAAATCCGAAGAAATTCTTCGCTTATGTTAAGAGACGCTGTGGTTCAACTTCGGTAATCCCAACTTTGATGCGGGCCAATCGAACTCGTGCGTATGCGGACTCAGATAAGGCTCGTATACTTGGGGAGCAGTATGCAGGGGCTTTTGTACCTGAACCGCGTTGACTAGCATTGTACTTGTCCACACAGTACCTAAGGGTTCTTATTTAGCTGAGTTTACTGTGGTGGATAAGAAGTTCTTAAACTACTGCAAGAACTGAACCCTTTTAAAGCCGCTGGACCTGATTCAATTCACCCGAAGCTTCTGCATGAGTTGGCGGGGGAACTAAGTGGACCGCTGACGATGGTGTTTCAGAAGTCACTTGACAGCTGTACATTACCTTCTGAATGGAAGGAGGCTGTCATCTGTCCTATCTTCAAAAATGGCGACAGGAGTCTGTCAGCCAATTTTAGGCCAGTCAGTCTGACAAGCGCCATGGTCAAACTGCTTGAAAAGCTGGTGAGCGATTCGTTGGAATGTCACCTGAATTGATGTACTCTACTCAGTAGTGCACAACATGAATTCCGGAAGGGGTTTTCGTGTTTGACGAATTTGTTGGTTGCTCGTGAAGTTTGGGTCGAGGCAATGAACAATGGACACGTAGTGCATGTGCTTTTCGTAGACTTCTCAAAAGCACTTGATAAGGTACCCCACTTGAGGATATCACAAAAGCTGAGCTTCTACAGCGTATCTGGCCGCGCCCTTCACTGGATATCTGCGTTCTTGCGGGGAAGAGAGCAGTGTGTACGCGTGGGTCGCAGCTTATCCTTTAGGCAAGCGGTCCTTAGCGGTGTTCCACAGGGCTCGGTCCTTGGACCGATACTGCTCTCTATCTACGTAAACGATCTCCCTGGAGAGCTTGGGGTATCATCGCTATTGTTTGTTGATGACCTTAAGCTATGGAATGTTGTAAATGTTCCTGGGGGTTCTGAGACCATACAGCATGCACTGGACAGACTCTGTGACTGGTCTACTTTGTGGCTACTGCCCATAAATCGGGCTCCTATAGGAGCAAGTTTCCTGCCTCTGAGCTACGTACTCGGTGGGGTCGAACTTCCCTTTGTCTCCAACAAGGTAGACCTAGGCGTCGTCCATTTCTCGTCTTTGCATTCTGGTGACAACTGGAAGAAGGTCGCAAGTAGGGGTTTCAGAATGTTGTGGTTAATACGCCGTTCCTTCGGGGTCTTAACTTCTGACATATTTGTGAAGCTGTTCTCAGCTTTCGTCCGGCCCGATCTGGAGTACTGCGTCCAGGCTTGTCCGCCCTGCCTTGTTCGGGACAAAATGAAGCTCGAGAGGGTTTTGAGAGTAGGTACCAAATTGGTCGAGGGGTTACGGCGGCAATCGTACCCCGAGTGTCTACTTAGCTTGGGTATGTATTCAATGCACTACCGACGGCTTCGAGGAGACCTAATCCTCACTTATCGCATTTTAACAGGGAAGGTTGGACCGGATTTAAGCTGGCTATTTAGCCCGGCTAGGTTGCCTTGTCTTCGCGGTCATCCCATGAAGCTACACAAGCCGCGTTCTGACCGGATCAGGGCGGAAACTTGGTTATCGTGTAGAGTTATCGAGCGCTGGAACTCGCTTCCAGAAAGTGCAGTCATTGAACCTACGGTTAAGGGTTTCGAGTGTCAGTTAGACGCTCATGGGTGGCAACACGAAACCTTTCCCTTATCCTGACCATATCCATCTTCAACCTTTTAGTTCTTATTCTGTCATTCTCTTCACTCTTTGGTGCTATCCTTCATTTTAATAACTTTCATTCCCCTTTATCTTCCATTTACTTTCTACTTCTTTCTTACTTCACGTAACCTACACAGCGAGGACTGCTAGTGCAGGGAACGTGGGCAGTAAGTGGTTGATCAGGATGTGTTTCGGGTGTTTCGTTTTAGATCTATCAAGACCTAGCACCTTATCATTTCTTGGCTCAACGATTTGCTCAAGAAGGAACACTCAAGGGATTTTCCTATCGTTTCAGTCCATCTGAATCTAAAGGCATCAACTTTTACTGCCATTCGTGTCTAACATTGGTCAGCGACGAGCAACTTCTGACGAACCCTTTCAATGTACATACTGCTTCCGCGCAAGCCGTCTCTAACTTAGACAGCGAGACACCTACCTCCTCAGCGTGTCTGCCCTCGTCTGGGTATTCTACACCGCAAGGGAAACAAAGCCGTGCGTCCCCCACCACGTTGGACTTAACACCGTTGCCTAGTGAGAACGGCAATGGGCTGATGCCTAAGCCCAAATTCTATGCCTCAGTCACGAGCGCTAGCACCTCAGCAAAAGCGAGGACAACTATAGCTGAGAACAAGGCCTCGAAGAAGATCTCCTCACGACCTAAGAAAAAATCAACCACCAAGAATGTGGAACTAAAACTTGTCTTAAATAAAGTAGTGCACCTTGAGGAACTTGCCAGAGAAAAGAAATGCCCACCGAAGCCAGCATCACCGGAACAAGACAAGCCGCCTGCTCGGAACCGCTGCCTGATAATCACAAACGTCCCAGAATCTAAAAAAGAGACTCCAGCTGAGAGGATGCTCGACTACCAAGCCTTCCTTCAACGAATGGTCTCCATGTTGTTTTATGAGCATGAGCAAGGAATAAACCTAATCTCTGCTTTTCGCCTTGGCAGTAAACAAGTGGACCCAGTCAAGTTTCGTCCTCTGGAAATCGTCTGTCAGGATGAAGAAGAATGCCAGCGCATCCTGAGACGGACCCCCGCCTCAAGGGAGAAGCCTACGTTCTGAAAGACCTCTCTCCAGAGGACCGAGTCCGAATGAGGCAAGCTGTCTGCGAGCTGCGATCCCGACGCGCAAATGGAGAAACAGATCTACACATAGTGCATTTTCGCGTAGTCAAAAAAGCTCAGAGAGCTCGGTGGAGGCGATTTCTCCTTCTTCCAAGACCTCAAACATAAACAACGGACTACGGGTAATACTCGCGAATGTGCGCAGTCTCAAACAAGCTAGATGCGATTCCACTCCTTATTTCTGAACAGCAACCGGACCTAATGGCGTTCACGGAAATCTGGCCGTCATCTGATATATCTGACTCGGAGGTTCATGTCTCAGGATATCAGCTAACTCGATGCGATCACTTTGGTGGGAGGTATGGAGGCGGAGTAATCCTCTACACCAAGAACCACCTCAAAGCCCACATTGTCGAACCCGATTGTGACAATTATGATATGTCGGAAATGCTCTGGTGTCGAATTCATGACGGATACCAATCGCTGATGGTCGGGGTGGTCTACAGAGCCCCTGCAACATCTGGCTCACCTATTACGTTTCGTACAAACCCACAGCAGAGGAACAAAATGTCTCCTTAGATGTGACTTCAACACCCCCGACATAATATGTGACCTTCTTCACAGTGATCTCTCACCTGACTCCGGTAAAATCGGACCCGATTTACCTAGGCTTTTTCAACCGGCTCGGCTTCCATCGCTCCGAGGTCACTCGATGAAGCTACACAAACCTCGATTGAATGGAGTCCGGGCAGACTTTCGTTTATCACGCTGTGGTGGATTCCTGGAATGCACTGCTCGAGAACGTGGTATTGGCACCAACAACGAAAGAGTTCGAACACCGACTCGACGCTCTTGGCCTTCAATTCTTAACATTCCCCTTCACGTCCTAGCTTATCCATCTTATTGAATTATTAAATCTATTACGTGTTTTTCTTGACGCTCTTATTACTTTAGTACTTCTCTTATTTCACGTGACCGGTGCGGCCGGGACTGCGAATGCAGGTCGCGTGGGTATTAATTGGTTGACCGTGGTGTGATTCGCGCGCGCTGATCTGGCTCTTCTGGATTCGTTATCACGGACGAATAATACCCCGCATCATCGACGCGTCACGGAAGGAACATTCACGGGGATTTATCCTACTGTTCCAGTCCCACTTGAACTTGAACTTGATCTCCTTGATACCGTTCACAAACAACCTGACAGCATGTCTTGACACCAACGCGGATGGTCCCTGGTCAGACACAAAACATTCTCGACCCGGTTCTCACTTCGGCACCATCTGATGTCTCCGATCTAACGATCCTCCAACCTCTTGGGAAGAGTGATCGCTGTACAGTCTCCCTTTCTTGGACACGACGCTTCACATTTCACGATCAAGGGACACTACGTCGAAATTTCTGGCGCAGACCAACCCAGATTAAGAACGACTGCAAGTAACGTGGACTGGATTATTCCGCAATTCTTGGAGCTTGATGGCGCGTGGGAACGCCTGCGATCTATGAGGATGCGGCTCATTGAACAGTTTGTTCCAAACTGCAAGAGCAGACCACCATCCAAATGGCACCCATGGATTTATAAAGAAGTAGCATCCCTAATGAAAAAACGACGAAAACTATGGGATCATTTCAAGAGCACAGGACTGACATCAAGCTGCTTATAATACAAAACTGTCAGAAACCTATGCACCCTGAGAAAACGAGACAAGACTACAATATGAACATGGACTGGCCATGGAATCCCAAAACTGTCCCAAGAAACTTTTTGCCTACTTGAAGCGAAATGCCAACATGGTAGTGGAATCCCCGCTCTATCCTCTTCTAAGGAAGATACCGTTCTCTACAGCGATGATGAAAAAGCAAACCTATGGACTGCGCAATATTCCTCGGTCTATTCAGTGGAGTCACCACTGCTCAACAACTGTTTGCCTGCACATTACTCCTCTATGGACCAAGTTGAAATTAACCCCGAATTAGTCACTAAGCTACTCCTCGAAATGGATCCGTACTCCTCCCCAGGCCCGGACTGATTGCATCCCAGCTTCCTCAAAATGATAGCTGAGTATGTCGCCGCCCCTCTCTGTTTCGGCAATCCCTCGAAGTCGGCTGCCTACCCACAGGCTGGAAAGCAGGTACTGTCCTGCCCAAATACAAGGGAGGAAACCAACAAGACCCAGCCAACTACCGGCCAATATGTCTGACATCAGCCGTATGCAAAACCATTGATCTAATTGTCAAGTGCGCCCTCCAGCTACATTGTGTGAATCTAAACCCCATCTCACCTGCTCAACATGGCTTCCGGAGAGCACACTCATGCATCACTAACTTACACATTGGCAGGGAAACATGAGCAGAAGCCATAGATGCCCGAAAACTGGTTGACGTAATATTCATTGACTTCATCAAAGCCTTTGATAAGGTTCCACACGTACGACTGCTACATAAACTCCAGGGAATTGGCATTACAGGAAATCTTCTATCCTGGATTGCCGATTTCTTAAGAGGTAGGACAGTGCGCGTGCAAGTGAACCAAACCCTCTCTGCTCCAGTGGCTATTACTAGTGGCATTCCCCAACGATCAGTGCTTGGACCGGAGCTCTTCAAACTGTACATTAACGATCTGCCGACTGCACTTCAAACCGACTGCTATGGTCAACAGTATCCAGCATTAAGGATGCGGACAGATTACAAGGGGCTCTAGACCAGCTACAGGAATGGTCCATCAAATGGGAACTGCGTGTAAACCGAGATAAATGCGCTGTTCTCCCAATGGGTAGCACTGAACCGTACGGTGCATACCACATTGGTGGGTTTCCCCTTAGGAATACCACCCACGAGAGAGATCTCGGGGTTATCATGACTTCTGACCTTAGAACGACGCAGGACACGTTAAAGAAGGTGGCCACTGGAAGGAGACTAGTAGGTGCCTTAAGAAGATCATTCGCTCGAATGAATCCTAAGATTTTTCGACCTTTGTTCTGTAGGACTAGTTACTACTAGTCCGAGACGGTGCGCAAAAGTAAGCGCGGATATCAGAAGGCAATGGGAGTCGGACACAGCGGGATTGTATTCGATGGGCTACATTAAGAAGCGGACGGATGAAGCGAGGCGAGAGAGAACACGTGAGCGCGGGAACTTACAAGGTGGTCGAGTGACGAACCGGTTGTAAGGACGATTAAAACAAGAAGGAATAATGTACAATCGGTCAACAAGTAACTTGTACATGAAAGATAAGAGTTATCTTTTTGGGCACTACAGAGCTCTCCCCCTAGAAGGCTGAACATAGAAAGCCTTCGATTTCGAAAGGGACTGTTGAATCAAGGTTCTTAAGGCAAAATCGTGCCAAGGAAAAATGAGGGAGCGTTCGTGTAAATGAGGGTTCGCCGAAAGCCGGAGTCCGCTGTGCCGTTTGTGATTTGTTATTTATTGATTGCAAGGCAGGGTGCATTTCGGCGGGCCGTTGGAGCGGGCTTGTCGGACTACAAGAAAACTGGCTAGCCCAGAAAATGGCCGACAGGACCTCAACTCCGCTACTACCAAACGGTGCGCTTGGGAGTGGTCTCTCTCCTCGCCGCACCCCGCCCCGCGCCAAAACGACCCTCGTCCCACAAAGAAACGACCATGGTCCCGCGGAGAAGCGACCCTCGTCCCGCGAAGAAGCGACACTCGTCCCGCGGAGAAGCGACCCTCGTCCCGCGAAGAAGCGACACTCGTCCCGCGGAGAAGCGACCCTCGTCCCGCGAAGAAGCGACACTCGTCCCGCGCAGAAGCGACCCTCGTCCCGCGGAGAAACGACCAGCGTTCCCGTCAGGGTCCTCGAAAAGATTCCTCGTGTGGGCCAGTCGATCGAAGGGGAGGGTTGGGGCATGTAGAGACGAGAAAGTAGGAAAATATGCGCAGAAAACGCCAAAAAGAACGAACGGATGAAGCGAGGCGAGAGCGAATACGTGAGCGCGGGAACTTACAAAGTGGTCGAGTGACGAGCCGGTTTTAAGGACGATTAAAACAAGAAGGAATAATGTACAATCGGTCAAGAAGTAAGTTGTACATGAAAGATAAGAGATATCTTTTTGGGCGCTACAATTCACCTCGTACGTCCGTCCAGTCTTAGAATATGGCCTACCAACTATCCATCCGCTTTCAAAGTTTGAATGCGCTCTGCTGGAAAAGGTTCAGAGACGTGCATCAAAAGCTGTTCTGGGGCTTCGTGATCTCCCGTATCCCATTTGACTCCAGCAGCTAAATCTGTTCTCCCTCAAGCTCCGCCGTCGCCGGGGTGATTTCATATACACAAGGCGCATCCTCCGAGGGGAACATGGAAGTGAGTTACAACAATTCTTCCGACCCAACAGTGACTGTTCCACACGAGGTCACACATGGAAACTGTTTAAGCAAAGAAGACAGAATTCGCATGGGCGGCACCCTACCCACTAGAGTAGTGAATGATTGGAACAGCCTACCGGAAGAAATTGCGGACGCTTCATCCGAGGAACGTTTCAAGCGGCTGACAGACAAACATTCGTTGAGAATGCTGGAATCTTGCGGCTGTCACTGCAATTGCGACGAACCCTCGAGGAACGTCGTAACGCAACGACACGCATCAAACGCAGTATGATACGGAATCGATGGGGCTGACAAGGGATTTCCCTCCTGCTCTCTACAACCCAATAAACTAGCTATTTAGTTCCGCCAAGCTGCCTAGTCTCCGAGGTCACCCGTTGAAGCTGCACAAACTGCGTTCTGACTGGGTAAGGATGGAAACTCACTTGTCGCTTCGAGTTATTGAACGTTGGAACTCGCTTCCGGAGCACATCGTTAGGTAGATAGAGGGTTTCGAGCGTCAGTTAGATGCTCTTGGGTGGCAGTACCTAACCTTCCCCTTCTCCTAACCGACTTGTATCTTCAACTTTCCCTTTGTATTCTTCAAATGTCTTCTCACACCGGTATTATCACTATTTAGCTGACATTCCTCCTCTTGTTTTCTTAGCTTACCCTTCACTCTTTTACTTCACATAAACCGACCTGGCACGGACTGGTTGGCAGGAAAATGTGGGCAGTAATTGGTTGGACAGGGTGTGATGCGGTCTTGGTTTTAGGCTTTTCAGCATCTCAAGCAGACCTACCAATTCCCGATCTGACGATACGCAAAAGCGGGAACATTCACGGGATTGTACTATCGTTCCAGTCCCAACGGAACTTGAACTTGACCCGCTGAAGAATGAACACTCACGGGATAATCCTTGCATTCTCGTTTGATGAGTCGAATGCAGCTTGCAACAATTCTGCCTGTTCAAGGCCAGTTACGGGTTCATCTGGTGGTATGCAGTGTGATGTTTGCTCCAGCTGGTATCACAAAAGTTGTACCGGCCTCCGAGCGAATCAGTACAATATGCTATCATCCAGTGAAAACCTTCGGTTTAGATGTGTTGATTGTTGCGCTCAGAAAGCGAAGTTCCCGGCTTTCACCTGTGCTGAATTCAAAGCACTGGCATCCAGGTTCACAGTTGCTGAGAAGGCGTTAGCCGCGCTTGCCTCCCTTGCCTCGCTAAACTCGTAAGTAAATTTGATTATGAAACCCCTAAATATTGCGAATGTGGACGCTGTAACGGACTGTCCTGCTGACAGTCCATCCGTTGACGAAGCGTTTATCCTACCGGACGGTCCAGTTCACATGGAGATAACTGACACAGATGCCTCGGACGGCATTGTTGACCCGCCCCAAATGAAAGGCGAGTCACGGGCTCATGGGCCATTAAAGAATAATCTTAAGAGCGCAAGGAAAGCGCGCAAACCCTCCGCACTCAAGAAACAAGCGCCTGATTTGGAAACACCACGTGGTGTTACAATCCCCTCAGTGAGACATGAGGCGCCGTCGCCTTCGGTCCCACCGATTCCTGTCAAACAACTATGTGGCGTGGATGGTTGAGCATGTGGGGTAAATACACCTCGTCGGGGCGATTCATACACAGATAACAGTGTGATTTTCAGAAACGTCACTGAATCCACTGCCGCTCTTCCCACCGAGCGCATGCTTGATGATCTAGGTTGGCTTAAAGTTTGCGTGACCAGGCTTTTACCACCAGTTTTCCCTGGCGTTACTGTCAGGAAGCTCATCAGGTTGCGGAACGTTCCGGTTGATCAACCAAATCCTCAACCCCGTCTGCTTAGGGTGGTGCTCTCCACCCCAGAAGAGTGCAGAGCCTTGCTGAGATTTGCCCTCAAACTCAAAGGTAGCAACGTTAGTGTGCAACCAGATCTTCCGTTCATTCATTCATTCATTCATTCATTATACACGTCAACTAGAGGTGGGAAACACCTCAGCTATTGTGCCGCAATACATAAATGGAAAAGGAAAATAAATACAAAGGTTGCATGCCAGCTGAGCTACCAGCAACGGATAGGCATCGTTCCGGTAAGCTACCAGCCGGCTACTAGGCAAAAAGAAAATTATTGTGTTTTACGCTAAGAAATGAGATCGTAGGTGGAGGGGGAGGCTAAAAGGGATGAGGAGGGACAAAGAAACTCACAGCAGGAACGCCACTGAGGTCGGCTCCTTGCCACGTCAGCAAGTGTATCCAGCCAAATGTGTTCACCGTCTTTTGGACCCCAACCAGGGAGCCGTGACACTCCAACCGTGACCAGCACAGAAGTGAGGGCCTTCATTCCTCTGGACCAATTTAGCGCTTGGCCACCCCTCTTCTTCCATCTATATCCCCGGTGAGCAAACAACGCACGTCGTGGAAGTCGGTGGACTGGCATGCGCAACACGTGGCCCAGCCATTGGAGTCTGGTGCGTGAAATGACGGTGCTGAGCGGTTCAGTTCCTTTCCCTTTGCCGTAAACAAGACGTCAAACACGCTCGTTACTCACGCGGTGTTCCCACCAGATGTGAGCCAAACTACAAAGGCACCGATGGTCGAACGTAACTAGCTTCTTCATATCCGCCGATCTTAGGGGCCAGGTTTCGCAACCGTACAGTAAGGTCGAATGTACCGCTGCGTTGTACACTCTACCCTTCAGGGCAAGAGTGATGTCGCGCCGCCGCCATAGGTGGCGAAGGTTAGCAAAAGCACTTCGAGATTTTGCTATACGGTTCGTGATCTCGTCTTCGATCCCAAGGGCGCTGATACAACTTCCCAGGTAGTTGAGTTTCCGAACGACTTCTAGCTGATCCCCACCAAGGGTCAGTGCAGGAGGCGATCCTTGCCAATCTTGGAGGAACGCTTTGCATTTCGATGGTGCAAAGCAAAGCCCGAAGCGGCTGACAGCCAGTGTTAATCTGGCCAGCGCGGCTTGACACGTCTGGGAGCTGTCACAAATGAGGGGAATGGTGCCAGCATACTCCAAGTCGAGAAGTCGGTATCCTGGGAGTAGCTCCACATCTTCCAAGTCATGTCCTGTAAATGCAATCTCCATGACTTCGTCAATAGCGAAGTTGAAGAAAAAAGGTAACAACGGGCATCCTAGTTCCACACCCCTGGAGATATTAAGGGTGGCGACAGCTTGGCGGAAGCCCTCACTCTGCCCGTGCTACGCGCGTATAAATGCTGGGATAATATTTACATATTTCTAGGGCACACTTTTTCCGAGTAGACAATTCCAAAGGGCACATCGATCAAGCGAATCGAAGGCACATTTGATGTCGAGGAACATGACTACGGTGGGCCGCCTATATGTGTGACGGTGCTCCAACAACTGACGCAAGGTGAAGATGTGGTCGATGCAGCCACGACCTCGACGAAACCCGGCTTGCTCCTCACGAATCTGGATTTCACGAGCGCCAGTCAGTCTGTGAAGAATTATGGAGGCGATAGACATCAGACTTATTCCTCTATGGTTGCCGCATTCCGAAGACGAGCCTCCTTTGAAGATGGGAACAAAAACGGAGCACCTCCAGTTGGTTGGGACAATCTCCTGCTCCCACAGTTTCACTAGTAACTAATGTAAAGCATTAACAAGAGCAGTGCCTCCGAATTTGAAGAGGGCTGGAGGAAGATCATCTGGTCCCGTGGCTTTGTTCAACTTCAACTGTCCGATCTCACGTTCGACTTCTGAGCGAGAGGGTGGATCCAAAAGGACAGCCCACGGAGCAGGGCGATCAGTGACCGGCGAATCGAACAATTCTAGCCGATTAAATTGCTTTTCAAAATGCTCAGCCCAACGCTCCAAACGTTTTGACAAATTGTGGATAGGCTATCCACTCTCGTCACGTATAGTTTCGCTAACATCAGGTCTCCTGCTGCCCATTTCCCGTATCAGACAGAATAACTTACGATGATTGCCAAGGGCAGCGGCCACTTCCATCTCTGACGCACGAAGATACCACCAAGATTCGCGGTCTCTCTTCAGGTTAGCACAGAGTTTTCCCGGAGCTCTTTGCGAGTTTCATTGTGTTCACTTCCAGCCGGGATATGCCGGCGAGCGTCGATAAGTTCCAGAGACCGAGAAGAGACCCAATGTCCATGTTGGCTATTAGACTTACCACATGAGGATTTGCCTGCTGCTAGTAAGGTTTGGTGAACATGTGACCAGTGACCATCAATTGTCTCCAGTTAGTGAGTGAGGTTAAAGGAAGCCATCAGAGACCTAAAAGCCCGGCATGCAGCTGCCGAGCAAGGTCTCCGATTGGTGGGTTTCAGGTGGTCAGGCGGCGGTCCTTTTCCGCCCTGCCAGAACCTATACTACTTGCGCACGACCCAGGGCTGGTCGTGCCGAAGCCCTCCAAGTAGTACTTAGTAACGCGTAGCTTGAGGAACAAGATGTGCGAGATGGGTCTGCTCGTAGACAAATCTCGTCCAGATATACTTGCTTTCACTGAAACATGGCTGTCTGAAGAAATCACAGATGGCGAAGTATATCTGCCTGGCTACGCACTGTTTCGCGCGGACCGCTCCATTGGCCGTCAAGGGGTGGTGTAGCTCTTTATGTGAGTTAACACATCGACGCATTGAGGACCAACGTTTTTCAGTCTCTCGACAACTCTGTTGAGGCTCTCGCAGTCTCGATTTGCGCTTCCTCGGTTCAGGTTACGCTCGTGTTAGTGTATAGATTCCCTATGAGCACTTCCAGTGGAATCATTGCGTTTATACGCACTCACTCTGCAAACAAGTGTCTGGTGCTGGGAGACTTCAACCTCCCAGAGGTTTGTTGGGATGATCTATCTTGCAGTTCGGCTATTTGATTGTTCGGTACAGAACTGCTGGACCACTACACCAGTTCGTGGACCTCCCCACTAGGTACAAGAGAAATCAGCAGCCGTCCATTTTAGATCTTGTTTTTGCTAAGTCACTTGGCTTTGTAAATGACATTAAATACGACTCGCCTCTTGGCGCTAGCGATCACGTTTGCTTGTCTTTCCAGTGTGCTCTTATCAGGTCTTGCCAAGCTGCTACCAGTTGGTATCCGAACATTTGGGCCGCGGATTTTCAAGCGATGCGGGATAGAGCTAGGTCATCGCCTTGTGTGATATCTGAGACCGATACTGTTCACATAGCCCGGGAAAAACCTAAAGCTCACATCGTCGACATTTCTTCACCTCACATCCCGCTGGTAAAAAGAAGGGAATCGAGAGCGCATCCTCCGTGGATAGATTCCGCGAAGAAGGGCCTGCTAAAGAAGCGGTCTAGATGCTGGCAAGCATACCGAACAGCTCCGTCGAACAGCACGTTTGACAAGTATCGGTTGGTTCGAAATGAATGCAAGCTACATCTTATGT
>OX104065.1:103699272-103841060 GCA_944474145.2 Dicrocoelium dendriticum
CAGCCACGTCAGGGTCTACGGTGTCCTATCGGATAGCTTTTCGACTACAAGTGGCGTTCGTCAGGGTTGTCCGATTTCCCCATTTTTGTTCAATTTCGTCGTGGATTCTATCATGGAGTGTTCCCTTACGGAATCTCACGATGTAGGTGTTGAAGTGCTGCCTGGTGAACGGTTAGTTGATCTAGATTATGCGGACGATATCGTCTTGCTTTTCGACAATGTTGAGGCGGCACAATCAACCCTGAATAGCCTATCCAGAGTGGTCCCATTATTTGGTATGCACTTCGCACCTTCAAAGTGCAAAGTGTTGCTGCAGGACCACTAGCCACTCGATGACCCCTTGACGCTTGCTAACGAGGAACTCGATGTGGTTGATCAATTCACTTATCTTGGCAGCTGCATCAGCAATGATGGGCGCATAGAAACTGACGTTAGCTCACGCATTGCAAAGGCCAGAGCTGCCTTCTTGAACCTGCGTCATCTTTGGCGACAGAAGGGAGTTTCCCTCCGTCTGAAAGGCCGTGTATACAAGGCCACAGTGAGGGCCGTTCTGCTCTATGGTAGTGAAACTTGGCCCCTTCGGTCTGAAGATCTGGGGCACCTTCAAGTCTTTGATCATCGTTGTTTGCGAAGCATTGCTGGTGTCGGATGGCACCAGCGTGTCCGCAACGATGATGTGCGTAGGCGAGTACTAGGTGGTGATGATCATGCTAGCTCCCTAGAACAACAGATAGCACTGAATAAGTTACGTTGGCTCGGGCACGTGCTACGCATGCCTGGTCACCGCTTACCTAGGAGGGTCTTGTTCAGTCTACCAGGTGTCGGATGGCGCAAGGCTCGAGGTGGACAGAAATTGACTTGGCAGCGGGAAATGAAGTCACTGACGACCAAACTGGGTGCCGTTGGTCCGTCTCGCCTTCCGGGTTGGAGTCCACGTGACTCACCTTGTGCTTGGCTCGAGACTTTACAGGACATGGCTCGCAACCGACACCAGTGGCGCGTCTGCTGCCGTCTCCTAATTGGATTGTCTGTTTAAAGTGTGTTTGGTGCTGAGTTCTCTGCGGGGTAATGGCTGATTATGACGCGTGGCAGTGAAAGCCGCAAGGAAGCTGTCTCGCCGATGCAGCCTTATCTTTGCACGATAGCCAGCTGTTTGTGACGGTATGTTGTTAACACAAGGTGTATGCGCCTTGACCCTGAATGTTTGCTTAGGGCATTAAGGTTTTCAGGTAAGTCCCCCTTCTCTCCCTCTTATTCTTTATTTCATAGGTCCTCATGGTTGTATGGCAGCGAAGCATCAGTTCAAATGGCTGATGTACTGCTGTTGATGATGATGATGATGACGGAATGGTCTGTCTTGTGGTTGCTGCCCATAAACCGGGCAAAGTGTTCAGTGCTGCGTATCGGAGCGTCTGATTCCTCCACAAGTTATGTGCTCGATGGGAGTGAACTTCCTCACGTGACTCATCAGGTTGATCTAAATGTCGTCCAATGTTCCACACTACACTCTGGAGACAACTGAAAGAAGGCGGCTAGGAAAGGGCTCCGGTTGTCGTGGTTTATCGGTTATTCTTTCGCGACTAACCGTTAATGTGTTTGTGAAGCTCTTCTTAGCGTTTGTGCGACCCCACCTAGAGTATTGCGTCCAGGCCTGTCCACCATGCCTTGTCCGGGACAAAATAGCACTAGAAAGGGTGTTGCGTGCTGGTACTAGGTTTTTCGAGGGGTTACGAGGACAAACGTTCTCCGAACGCCTACTTAGTTTGGGGATGCATTCAATGCACTATCGAACGATTAGAGGGCACCTAATCCTAACCTACCGTATTTTGACTGGGAAGGTTGGCCCCGATTTGTCCTGGCTATTTAGTCCTGCTAGATTATCTGGTCTCCGCGGGCATTGTATGAATCTGGATAAACCGCCGTCCGATCGAGTTAGAGCGGAGACACGCTTATCGCGTCGAGTCATCGAGCGCTGGAATTTGCTTCCAGATAATGTTGTCAAGGAAGCTACGGTTAAGGGGTTTGAGCTTCAACTAGATGCTCTTGGGTGGCAACACGAAACCTTTCTTTTTTCCTGACTAATTCCCATCTTCATACTTCGATTCTATTTTCTGTACTTTTTCTCACTATTGGTATTATTCCCTTCTTTTAATTGATTTCCCTTACTCGTTACCTTCGAGTTTTCTTCCTCTTTTACTTCACGTAACTGACATTGCAGGGACTGCTAATGTAAGGAGCGCGAGCATTAAATTGGTGGACCAGGGTGTTTTTTCGGGTGTTTTCGTTTTAGACCCATTAAGAAGTCGGCGCACCCCTGTCAACTCCTGGTTCGAAGACCCGCTGAAGAAGGAACACTAACGAGATTCATCCTATCATTCCGGTCCCACTTGAACTTGAACTATGGTTCCAGTCCCGCTTGAACTTGACTGCTAAGTAAAATTTGCACTGCAGAGCTCCCGGCTGACGAGTCTTTTTCGACGCAGTGCAATCAAACGCTTCGTCCTTTGTATTTTTTTGTGAGTTCGTTCCTTTTTCTCGATTATATACAGCCGGGTGAACCACATGCGACTGCGGTTGTGTGAGTGTGACACCACCGCTCCCCACTTGAAGAATCATTCTGAAGTTACTGTATTAAGGATACAATGCCATCCAATTGCTTGGATTGTTGTAAATCTGTCAGTTATCAGTAGAAGGCTGTTCAATGTTCTTTCTGAGAATGGTGGCTTCACACTGCATGTTGCAACATCGGTCCAGATCTGTATGATGCACTGCAGAGGACTATTTCCTCTGTCGTCATCTTTATTTGTGACCCATGTCGCGCGGGACTGAGTGTCAGTCGCCTTTCGATTGGCCTGTCTCCAATCAGTCCAAGTGTAGGAATAGGAAATACTATTCCGAGACGGTGCGCGAAAGTAAGCGCGGGTATCAGAAGATAATTGAAGTCCGACACAGCGGACTGTATTCGATGGGCTACAAGAAGGCGCGGACGGATGAAGCAAGACAGGAGGTGCACGTTAACGTGGGAACTTACAATGCGGTCGAGTGTCGAGCCGGCTGTAAGAAAGATTAAAACAAGAAAGAATAATGTACAACTGATCAACAATTAAATAGTACATAAAAGCTAGCACTTATCATTTTGGGCGCTACAAAGCTCCTACCCTAAAAGGCTAAACATAGGAAGCCTTCTGTATCGAATATGACTGGTGAATCGAGGTTCGTAGGGCAAAATCGTGCCGAGTAAAAATGAGTAAGCGTTCGTGTCAAATTGGATTTCGCCGGAAATCGAAGTCCACTGTGCCGGTTGTGATTTATCATTTATTGACTGCAGGGCAAGGTGCATTTCGGCGAGCCGTTGGAGCGAGATTGTCGGACTACAAAACTGGCTAGCTCAAAAGAAGGCCGACAGGACCTCAACCTCCACTGCTACCAAACGGTGCGCTTGGGAGTGGTCTCTCCCACCGCCGCACCCTACCCCGCGCCAAAACGACCCTCGTCCCATGGAGAAACAACCATCGTCCCACGGAGAACCGATCATCATCCCATTAAGAAGCGACCCTCGTCGCGCGGAGAAAAAACCACCATTCGCGTCACGATCCTCTTTGACTGCGCCGATTTTCCAAAACATTGCTCGTGTGGACCAGTCGATCGAAGGGAATGCTTAGGGTATGTAGAGAGAAAATAGAAAACTCGCACAGAACGAGCGAATAAATGATCTGCGTGTTTAGATTCTTTTGGCTTTTGAATGTCTTCTAGAAAATGTTTCCGAAAAATTTTGCTTTTTTGTTTTCAAAACACTAATTCACCGAAATACGGGGCAAAGATATACAATATCTACAAATCTAAAGGTATTTACACTGTACGTAGTGGGAAAAATGAACAGGCTTACATACCTCCCGACCATGGCGATTGGATGTGTGAGGCGGCAGGCTAGATTCGGGAGATGTCGGTACGGCTGATGCTTGTAGACAGGGATCGTGGTCTGGTTGAACTACACTAGGATGCTGAAAGTTGCGCGGGGAGTTGTGATGTCGCACGAGGCACTGCCAGATGAAGTAGGCGAGATGGTTTCTTCCATAAAGGCAGGCTTCAGATGGTCGATGGTGACAACTTCGCTTCAGCCGCCGCCGTCATTAGTGTACGTCTTATTCGTACGGTGTAGCACTTTGGAAGGTCCTATGTGCGGCGACTGAAGAGGCTGTCGAACACTGTCTGCGCGAAGGACTGTGAAGACGTAGACTGCTTCTCGGGCACGTACACTGGTGTCTTCTGCGATCGAGGGGCGGGTGGACGCAGCTTACGCAGCTGGTGAGCCAATCGATCGTAGTAACTTCCGTAGTCAGAAATGAAAGTAGACGGGGCTGGTGCTACCAGTTGTCCGGGCAATCGCAGCGTGCAGCCGAAGACTAACTGCGCTGGTGTTCACCGAAATCGGTTTTAACCGTGTTCCTTAGGCCTAGGAGAACGAGCGTAAGTGTTTCAGGCTATGAAGGATCTGCGTGCGCACGTAGCGCTGCCTCCAACTGGCGGCGAAAGCGCTCCACCATGCCGTTAGCGACCGGATGATACGCCGTCGTCTGGACGTGGCGGCAGCCTAAGTTCTTAAGTAATGAAGCAAACTTGGAGGAAGGTGTGACCCACCATCAGTGGTCACTATGGCAGGGAAACCATACTGTGCAACCCAGCGTACTAAAAACGCTTTCGCGACTGTTTCTGAAGTGCAACTTGGCATAGGGACGGCCTCAGGCCATCTAGTAAATCAGTCGACACAGGTCAGTAGATACACAGAGCCTATCGAAGGCGGCAGAGGACCTACGAAGTCGACGTGCGCGTGATGAAAACATACGTCTGGCTTTGGAAACGTGCCAAATGGGCTTTTTATGTGCTTGTGCACCTTCGCGCCTTGATATGAAGGCAAGCAGCTGACCAAGTATGGACATCCCGATTGACATTGCGCCAAACCAAGCATGCGGTTACGGGACAAGCCGTAAAACGTGTCGAACGCGTTCTGTCCAAACTTTCCTGGGAGGACTGTGTGCAGCGTGCCCAGAGATAAATCGTAAAGTATAGTGCCGTCTGATGATGTCAGCGGAACGGGTCGCATGTCCAATGAGGGAGACCTGCGTAGTACATCAACCTCAGGATCATTGAGTTGCGCTGTGGCCATGGCTGTCAAGTCGATAGCAGACAGCTTGGATCCGGAAAAATGCATCGGCGACGACGTTGTGCACACCAGATACATGCCGTATATTGGTCGTAAACGGAGCGATATAGTCAAGGTGGCGCGATTCTCTAGGAGAGTATCGGTCGATAGTCGAGCCGAGCACGTAAGTCAGGTGTTTGTGGTCGGTGAAGACGGCAAAGCAGCGGCCTTCTAAGACGTGCCGAAAGTGACGTACCGCTAGGTATATGGCTAGTAACTCTCTACCGAACGTGCTGCAGCGATACTCGGTAGGTTATAGGCGTGTAGAGAAAGGCCCTAAGGGCTGCCACGTGTCGACTACCCGTTGCTGCAAAACAGCGCCGAATGCCAAGTCCGAGACGTAAGTACTGAAGGACAGTAAGGCGGTCGGATCGTGATGCGCTATAGAAGCTACGATGGCGCTAGACTCTTTCAGCGGACAAAAGCAGAGCGTGCAGCGGTCGGAAATGCGAATTTCTTGAGTTTTCGTCGCAGAAGGTTCGTGAGGGGATGCATAAGCAAAACGCAACTAGGTATGAAACGGCGATAAAAGTTGGCAAGTCTATCAAAACGCCTAAGCTGTTTGAAAGAATGAGGGTCGGGGTGGTCAATGATGGCTTGAATTGTATCTTGCAGTTGCATGACGCCCCCAGAGGAGATACGATGGCCGAGAAAGTTGACTGAGTCGACACCGAACGAACACTTTTCTGCGTTGATCGTCACCCGTGTTGTGATAAACGATCAAAAAGTGTTCATACGTGGCGCATGTGCTCTTCTCATGAAGAGCTCGCGATTAAAATGTCGTCGAGATAAGCATGAGCGAAGTCTAAGCCACGACAAACTTGATCGATGAAGCGCTGAAAAGTTTGCGCGGCATTCTAGACCAAATGGCATGCGCAAGAATTCGAACAAACCAAATGGACTTATAACGGCAGTCTTAGCTATGCCCGCTTCAGCTACCGGAATTTGGTTGTATGCGCGCACCAGGTCGATTTTGCTGAAGATAATTTTACCCGCCAGAGTGGCGGTGAGATCCACGATGTGTGGGATCGGATAGCGATCCGGCGTGGTAACCCTATTTAAAGTTTACTAGTCGCCGCAAGGACGCCAATCCCCCATGAGGTAGTTCGGGACCATGTGGAGAGGCGACGCCCATGGGCTGTTAGACGGCCTGACGATACCGAACTGAAGCATGTGGTGGAATTCAGCTCATGCTGCACGTAGTTTGTCTGGAGCAAGCCGTCTTGGTCGTGCGCTAACTTGTTGATCGCGCGTGACAATGTGATGAGCGACCTCTGTCGTGACTGTCAGAAGCTCTGCAACTGGTCGTACCAGTCGCGGGTATTCAGACAGTAGGTTCGCATAATCTGAAGATACATCGGCGATTCGGAAAACGGGACTGATTATCGGGGCGTCGGTAAGAACGCCCTCAACCCCTAGTTTAGTACGGTCGTCTAAAAGTTCGGCGATTATCATCAACAAGCAACCCAAACTGTCGGAGGAAGTCCATACCGATAATTGCGAAGGGCACAGACGAAACCATGAAAACCCACTGAAAATCTCGGCGAAGATTGAGGTCCAGGTTCATCATGCGCTGACTGAATGAAGCTGTCGGAGAACCGTTGGCCGTACGCAGGTTGTACATCAGCTTTGAGTGCTTGTCGTTCGCGTTCGCAGAGATGACGCTGACTTCCGCTCCCGTGTCGATGAGGAACGTGATGGAAGAACGTCGATCCTTAACGTAAAACAGGCGATTTGTTTGGTTAAAGACGCATACGTTAGTCGTACTAGTATGCGGGCTATTCGCTTTCCCTGAACCGACAGAATCGTGCCTAATGCAGGGAGCCCGACAACGTCTAGCTCTTCCACCGTATTGGCGCCGATACCAACAGAATTCTTCGACGGAACTGGTATTGCCGAACTGAAAACGTGCAGAGAAAATGCTGCGCTTTTTCGTCGAACGAGACCTACTCAGTGCAGGCACAGACGAGCTGCAATGAACGGTAGCTAAAATGTGGTCTGCATCTGACCGTGGCATACGCTGCTTCGAAGCCTTCATTGCTGTTAGCCTGCTGCGAAGTAGCGCAATTTTCTCGTTTTAAAGGTCAGATCGGCCTGACGACTTGGAGCAAATATGAGACTCGGTTTTCATCGGTGGGCATACGTCGCCGAAGTTACTCGTCATCAGCTGAGGAAGACGTTCGAACGCAGCGTTTGCCTTGGTAGCTAATTTTTTCAGGGGTGTATCCAGAAACATGGGCAGCATAACTGGCAACGGCACAAGAATAAGGGACCAGCAATGCGCTGAATTTCGCGGAGCAACGTCGATGGCTTGTGATCTCCCAGCTTGAGACCATTGAGATGTTTATATCCAGCTCGTGCGCTGAGCTGTAACTCCTTTAGTATGGCTTGTTTCATCGTTTCATGCTTTGCCTCATTGGGTGAGCAAAGTAGAATGTCCTCAACCAACATCACAACCGACGGATATCGCAAACCAAACCTCAGGGCTGTGTTCCATGAGAATTCGAACTGCCAAATTAAGCATGTTGAGACTGTGAAAGGACTCAGATGCCACTTTCGAAATGTGAGTCGAAAAGATCAAGGATGAAAGAAAATATGCATTCATTCATTAAACACGTTAGCTGCAGATGGAAAACACCTCAGCTATTGTGCCGCAATACAAAAGACGAAGAAAATAGCAGTGGCACACCGGTTGAGTCCCCAGTAACGGTTGGACATCGTTCCGGAGAGCTAACAGCCGGCTATCGTGCCGCAAAAAAGTTATAGTATGCCTAACGAATATGAGCGTGATTGGAGGGGGATGCTAAGCGGAAGGCTGATGGACAAAGGAACTCACAACACAAAGGTTACTGGAGCCGGCTCGTAGCCATATCAGTAAGTGTGTCCAACTAAACGTGTTCATCGTCCTTAGGACCTCAGCCAGGCAGTCAGAATGCACCAACCGACGCCAACTTCAAAGTGAGGGTTTCATCTCTCTCGATCAAGTCATCACTTGGCCTCCCCTCCTTCTCTTCCAACCGCACCCACGGTGCACAGTGTACGTCGCGGGAGTCGGTGTGCTGGCATGCGCAACACCAGGCCCATCCATCGGAGCCTAGTGCGTGATATAACGGTGCTGAGCGGTTCACTCGCTCTTCCTGCACCAAATACACGACGTCGAACACGCTCATCGCTCAGGCGGTGCTCCCATCAGACATGAACTAAGCTGCGAAGGCAGCGATAATCGAATGTGGCGAGCCTCTTTATGTCTGTCGACCTGATTGGTCAGGTTTCACAACCATATAGGAGAGTTGAACGGACGGCTGCGTTATAAACTCCGCCCTTCAGGGCGACAGTAATGTCGCGTCTGCGCCACAGCTGGCGGAGATTGGCAAAAGCACCTCGAGATTTTGCTATACGGTTCGTAACCTCATATTCGATCCAACGGGTGCTGCCCAGATACTTGAATTCCTGAACGACTTCTAGCAGATCATCACAAAGCGTTAGCGCAGGGGTGGGTCCCTGCCAATCTTGCAGAAGTACTTTGCATTCTGATGGAGCAAAGCATAGCCCGAAACGATAGACAGCCAGTGCTAATCGGTCCAGTGCTGCTTGGCATGTTTGGGAGCTGTCACAGAGTAGGGCAACATCGTCCGCGTACTCCCAGTCAAAACGTCGCTCACAAGGAAGTAGCTCCACACCTTCTAGGTCATGTCCAGCGAATGCTGATTCTATGACTTTGTCAACTACGAAGTTAAAGAGGAAACGTGACAGCAGGCAACCTTGTCTCACACCACTGGTGATATTGAAGGCTGGCGACAGTTTGCCAAAAACCCTCATTCTGCCTGAACTATGCGCGTACAGCGCTTTGATAATGTTTACGTATTGACCAGGCACACCTTTCCTATGAAATAAAACACGAGTAAACTACCAAAATTACGCAAGAAACAAATGAATACACGTATATCATAGGATTAGAAAACAGAAGGAGAAATCCTTTGTCAGCTTCGTCGCCTCCCGATCATTGTGTGGAGGCCGCGATTCGTTGCTAGGCGGTATTCCACAAGGGACCGTGATAGCTACAGTGGAAGCTGGAAGAGCCCATCGTACTCAAAAGATACGAATCTAATATTCGCTTGAAACATTCCTCAGTCTGGGCATCGACTACATGCTTCGGTAAGTCGTTCCAATCGCTGACTACGCCAGTTGATAGAGCGAGAGCAGGACGAACCCGGAGCCTTCTGGGTTTAAACAGTTTCCAGTTGTGGCGTCGAGTTGAACTGTTTGCATTGAATTGAATGCACGCCTACAGCTCCGTCCCCATATCTCCTCTCAGGATGCACCTGGTGAAAATCAGGTCACCGCAACGTCGGCGATAATCCAGGGAGAACAGGTTCATCAGCTGAAGTCTCAGGGGATAAGGCAAGTCTCATAACTCCAAGATGTATTTCGATTCCCGCCGTTGGACCTTCTCAATGAGGTCACATTCGAACTTGGTGAGAGGGAAGAAGGCAGATAATCAGTATTCGAGAATGGGGCGCAGAGGTGAAGCAAACAAGAGTCTGAGGATATCCGGAGTCAAACGCGAGAAGGCTCTTCGTATGGCACGGGACACCCTGTTGGCAGCAGCAACCCTTCGTAACGTGTCCCGCGTAGTCCGTAGATCAGGTGACACCAACACGCCGAGGTCTTTTACAAGGATTGAAGTTCTGAGCAACGCGCCACCAATGTGGTACGTCCCGAAAGGCTCAGGAGTACCAATAGGGAGGACCGAGCACTTATCGCGATTTATGGGCAATCGCCACTCAGGTAACGTATCAAGTGTAACCTGTGATCGGTCCGCGTCGTCAAGACAGGATACCTCCATCCACAACTTTAAGTCGTCAGCGTAAATCAAGCAATCCGACTGAAGTTCCGACGAGAGGTCATTGATGAAGATCATGAAAAAAGCTGGGCCAAGGACCGATCCCTGCGAGACACCGCCAGTCATGAGCACAGGAGCGGAGTAAGTCGCGTTCACGTCGACTCGCATTGTCGGGTAATCCAAAAAATCAGCGATCCAAGAGGGGATGTTCCCAGAAACATCGATTCCTCATAGTTTATAAAAGAGCCTTTCATGAGGAACCTTGTCAAAGGCCTTACTGAAATCGACAAAAATAACATCCAGACGTTTCCCAGCGTCTAATGATATCGCGCATCTTTCACGGGTCACAAGTAGATTCAAAGAACATGAGCGTAGCCGCCGAAAACCATGCTGCGCACAAGGGATGACGTTTAGGTTCTCGAGGTGGAGAAGAAGTGCCCGCTTGAGAATCCTCTCCATTACGTTGCACATTATTGACGTTAAGCAGATGGGTCGATAATTGGCAGGATTTTGACGATCCCCTCCTTTGTGTATGGGTTTAACAATCCTCACTTTCCAAGCAATCGGAAGCCGTCCAACTTCAAGTGAATGGCGAAATACCCGGCAAACAGGAGCGGCAATGTAATCGGCCATAGCCCTGAGGAACAGCGGATGTAACCCATCAGGACCCGGCGAGGAGTTCGGATCTAATTCATGAACGCCTTTGGCAACGACATCAGCGCTCATTTCTACATGCTCTAAGGAAGTGGGGTGTATTGGCAGCGCGTCACTGAGAAACGGCGTCTCCATGGAGCAAACAGATGAATATTGCATGGCCAGAAGACTGGCTTTCGCAGCGTCATCATCAAGTAAACCGACATGCGCCAAGGAATACAGAGCAAGAATACCACTGCCTGCTCTGGTACTTCTCTTCAGGTAAGAGAAGAGTGCCTTGGGAGTCGTCTTGGATTGCACAGCTAAACCGAGTTCGTACTTATGCCGTTTCTCACGTTTTTTCAAGTTGCAGATATTCCTGGCCACTTTATATTCCGAATAGTCAGACCCGGATTGCGTGAGCTTGAATCGAACCCATAGTTTTCGTCTTTTGTTCATTAGGTCCCTCAGTTCTCGATCAATCCATGTTTGAACTATGGCAAAAAGTCTTTTGTAGACAGGAACGACCTGCTCAACGAGCGAAATCATTTGGGAGTACAAGAGATTCCACTCATCGTCCAGATCCAGGGTTTCAGGTATACTCCAGTCCACAGTACTGGCGACCGTTTGTAGGCGTTGGGAATCAACACGCCGGAAATTTCTGCGGAGGCGACCTTGGTTGTGGAGAGTAAGGCGTCGAGTCCAGAGGAATGAGATCACACAGTGATCACTTCTACCAATGGGCTGAAGAACGGCTAGGCCGGTGACATCTGATTGTGCCAGTGAGAGTACAGAGTCAAGAAGATGGGGTGTTTGTCCTGCAATTGTACGAGTGGGCGTTGTGACATGTTGGAATAAGTTACATTCGAGAATCGTCTCTAAAAGAGCGAAATCAAAAGCGTTTGAAGTGGGAACACAATGCAGTAGATCTCAATCGATACTCGGGGCACTGAAGTCCCCCAATACTAAGCAATCCTTGCCCCCATCATGCATTTTGATCGCGTCCAACAGGCAAGCTCCGGAACTTAATGGGGCCCTGTAGATAACACCGACCATGAGAGATATGCATCCGTCATGAACACGGCACCAGAGAGTTTCGAAGTCGCCATCGTTGCCACAGGTAGCTTAAACTAGATGAGCCTTGAAGTCCGTCTTTCAATAATGTATCACACCGTCCCCAGGTCTTCCTCCATGGCGGTCTGCCCGGCAAAGGTGGTATCCAGGGATCTGCACCTCCGAGTCCAGGATATGCGAGGACAACCAGGTCTCGGTGAAAGCTATAAGATCCGGCTGGCTTGCCGAACAACCTCCTCGTGGTGCCAGCTGGGTGGTTCGGGTTTTTCCCGTTCCAGCGAATGGTTCGGCGGCAGTGTTCCAGAACGTGGTGGGTTTTCGCCTGGCAAGCGTTCTCCCTATAAAAAGCCACATATGTCCGTTTAACAACACTGCGACGTGGCGGATGTGACTCGCCACTAAATAAAGTCACTGCCCCTTGCCCCTCCCTGAGAGGCATTGTACTTTAAGGGTGAGTTGGGCCACCTGGTCCTTCACGGACCGAAAGGCGTATGAACCATCTACTTGGTCACCGGCTCCCAACGGGTTGCGACGCCCTCACATCGCCCTGCTGCCTTGTAGGTTAGATCTTTGATCAAAGGCTCGGGGTAGGGCCCCCTAAGACAACCCTCTACTTCGGCCTGGGCAACCGGGTAGTATCACGCCCGCTGACGAATCATGGACTTCACCGCTCACTACTACTACTGCTATGCCGCTCTTCTGTCTTAACTCAACCGCTCAACGTCCACTCACAGACCACCCCACCTCCCGTCCTTCATCTACATGTACTCTTATGTCTTCTACGGTCACCGTCACAAACGACCCACGTCTCGCAGCTGATGGAAGTAACAGCCAAACTCCCGGTTCTCCATGTCCTGCGATCGCAACCGCCTCTCACTCCACCGAAGCTCAAGCTCTTCTTCGACCTGGTTCTCCATTCATCCTCGCAGCGTTTAATGTTCGAACTTTGATGCAGATTGGACGACAAGCATGTCTGGCCCGTACTCTTGAAACGCTATCGGTAGACATCTGTTGTCTTTCAGAGACTAGATTACAAGACTCTAGCGCCGTCATCAGAATGGCCTCTCCGGTAAACTCTGACGCCAAATACTACTTGCGGCTTTCCGGAGACCCAGAATCTGCCGCCACTGGTCAAGCTGATGTTGGGGTTGTATTAAGTGCCAGGGCTGAATCAGCTCTGCTTGACTGGATCCCAGTCAACAGCCGACTATGTGCAGTCAGACTAAGAGGTTCATGTAACGTAAGCAGGTGTCGAGATGTTAAGCGTGCCTTATTTGTCGTCTCCGCCTACGCCCCTACAGACTGCAGCTCGGATGCAGTTAAAGATAGCTTCTACCAACAACTACATGAACTTCTGCGTTCCTCCAAACGGACGGATATAGTCATTCTTGCCGGGGACTTTAACGCACGGGTTGGCCGCCTTCTACCAAGCGAGCACCACATTGGGGTAGTTTTGGTCTCGGTGGCAGTCGATCAGACAATGGAGACAGACTACTTGCTCTTTGCTCTGATCATCGCTTGTTTCTTTCGAGCACTAGTTTTCGACACTCGAGGAGACAGACTGCTACCTGGCGCCCGCCCTCACAAACGCAAGAGTGCTCCCAGCTTGACCACCTAGCAATCAGCTACAGATGGCGCGGAAGCGTAATGGACTGCCGATCGTACTGGTCAACTTTTCTGGACTCTGATCACGCATTGGTTCGTGCTAAGATTTGCATGCGTTTCGGAGGATCACCTAAGCGCGCCCACTACCGACCGGACGTCGCAAATCTACAAAACGCTGCGGTTTTAACCAGGTACCAAGCCTCACTGTCAACTTTGCTTGGCTCAACCATTGACGGTGATCTCGATTCGCAGTGGGCGCATATCAAGGATGCGTTAGTTTCCGCCAGTATCGACACTTGTGGAGTTACCCGTCACCCACCGAAACATTGGATTTCCGCCGACTCCTTGTCGCTGATGGACAAACGCCGCTTGATCCCATCGGATTCGAGACACGTTGAAGAACGCCAATACCTTGGTCGAGAGTTGCGCAGGAGTCTGCAAATGGACCGCGAAGCTTGGTGGTGTGAACGTGCTAGGGAGATGGAGCTTGCTAGTCTCTGTGGTAATACCAGGAAACTCTTCCATCTCCTTCGAGTCACCGAAGGTGTTCGATCTGGTATAAGTGAAACAATATGCGAAGAGGATGGCACCTTAATCACCAATCTTCAACGACGGTTGGAGCGATGGGCCGAACATTTTGGCTCGCAGTTTTGTTGGCCCCCAGCTCCATCTGCTACCTCTGGCGCTCGCGCTGGGGCCGAGTGGTCTACCCCAACAGACCCTCCCTCTTCCCAGGAAATCGAGCAGGAGCTCCGGCACCTGAAGCGTTATAAAGCTCCCGACCCTGATGGTCTTCACCCAGCTCTATTTAAAGATGGTGGCGCATCGCTGGTCCGAGAACTCACCGTTTTGTTCTCGAAAATGTGGTCGAAAGAGAAGGTTCCATCATCTTGGGGTGAACCGATAGTCGTACCCATCTTCAAAAAGGGCCTGCGCACCATCTGCTCCAACTACAGAGGAATAAGTTTAGTCCCCGTCGTTTGCAAGCTGCTGGTGTCCATCATACTTCGCAGGCTAACCCCAACACGCGAATCGTTGCAGCGAGAAGAACAAGCTGGGTTTCGCCCTGGTCGCGGCTGCATCGATCAAATCTTCACACTTCGCCAGATCCTCGAGCTCCGCCATGTGTATCAGAGGCCAACGATTGCTGTGTTCCTGGATATCCGTGCAGCCTTAGATTCTGTCGATCGTACAGTACTGTGGCAGTGCCTTCTGAGGAACGGTATCCCCGAGAAGTTCGTCTCCATACTGCGCGCTCTATACAGTCTGACCTCGGGTAGGGTTAGGGCTTATGGCATGCTTTCGCCTACCTTTGTGATCTTCATTGGAGTTCGACACGGATGCCCTATCTCTCCGTTCCTATTCAACTTTGTCATTGAAGATGTCCTGAAGAACGCTCTGAGCGATTCGTTGAACGCTGGCGTTGAGCTCCTCCCAGGTAGTCGAGTTGTTGATTTGGATTATGCTGATGATATCGTCTTGCTGGGTGACGATCTACAGGTCGTCCAACTTGCATTAAACCGCTTGACGATTGAAGCATCAAAGTATGGTATGTGCTTTTCGCCATCCAAATGCAAGGCTCTCCTTCAAGACTGGCAGGTGCCTCTGCCTGCACTCACGCTTGCTGATGAGACACTGGAGGTTGTGGAGAGCTTTGTCTACTTGGGAAGTTGCATCACTGCTGGCGGGGCTGTTGGAGACGAGATTTCGATGCGCATCTCGAAAGCACGCCTCGCTTTTTCTAGGCTGAGGCATTTGTGGCATCGCCACGACATTCGTCTCTCCATCAAAGGGCGGGTCTATTGTGCAACTGTTCGTGCTGTACTGTTGTACGGATGCGAGACCTGGCCCATTCGTAAAGATGACTTGCGCATGCTATCCGTCTTCGAGCACCGCTGTCTGCGGTCCATTGCCCGTGTGTGGTGGCAGCACCACGTAAGCAATGTGGAAGTTAGACAGCGTGTCTTGGGACGTGGAAGCCACTCGCTCGAGGAGCTCATCTCACTGCATCAATTGCGGTGGTTGGGACACGTATTGCGCATGCCTGTCCAGCGTTACCCCCGTCGTGCGTTGTTTGCACTTGCTGGACAGGGCTGGAAGAGACGGTCTGGTGGACAGCCTACAACATGGAGAAGCCGCATGAAAAAGTTGACGAAACAATTGGCCTCGGCCGGTTGTTGTCGACTACCTGGTTGGGGTCCGAGAGACGAGGATACTTGCTGGTTGAAAACCTTGGAAGTTATGGCTCAAGATCGATGTCAATGGCGGACGTGTGCATCAGTGTGTTGCGGTGTCCCTTCCTCCTCCCCCTAAAAACGAACAAACTGAAAAAAAATTTCAAAAACTGTGAGTGGTAAACTTGACAAAAAAAGCATTTCTTGTTGCTCTTTTCTTATTATTCATATTGTTTTCCTATTCAGCCATGATTCCGATGGCACAATATCTGTACCACAGATTGTGTATAATATATATAATATATATAAGATCCGGCCGATTAATGGAGACAAGAAGCTGAAGTTCGTCTAGTCTGTTTCTGAGACTGTACACATTGGAAGAAATTGTGCGCAGTCCGTTCTTCAACTCTAACTCCCGGGCATGACAAGGAGTGGTCTCTAGCGAGTTCTTGGCGTTTTTCGATGTACGCGAAAATCCACGTCGGTCTCACCGTTAGCACGACGAGATCTGAGTTCATCAACCGCTTTCTTCATTTTTACTCGATCGTCCGGAGAGAGGTCTCTTAGTAAATAAATAAATAAATTCGTTATTCTCGTGCAATGCGAGACACGCCTATGTAGGCAAGATCATATATGAAAAATGGTTCACTTTTAAGACGCGGAGCTCATCGGAGAATGTGACAGACTTCATCATCGCTTGGACATACAGTCTTCAACAAATGGACCTTAGAGGAATCCTCCTTTTTCTTGACAAGGAGGAAAGCGGAGACGATGTTGATTCCTGGCTCACCTTCGTCGAGTAGTAAGGAGATCATTCGTTTTATAAACTTTTGGTCATCCATAATCCTTCCAAATGGAGTGGTTTTGGACCACTCATGAGCATTTACGATGAGTAGGCAACGACCATGAGAGGGTGATTTGTTGTTATCGGGGAATTGCGGTTTGTGGGGAGGCGGACCATCCGTAAGCAATTTTCCAGCTGAACGACTCTATCCAGAACTAGCTTCAACTGCGATTGTGAAGACAATGGTTTGAGTTTCACCTTGACATCTGCCTTGCTCTTACTTTCAGCCACTCGTACTGGCGAGGGCAGTGGAGAACATTCCTTCGCTACGGATGCATAAGTCTTGGCATTTGGGGCATCACTGTGATCAACAGCCGTTGGCGTCGCATAAATTGAGGAGCATTGCGCCCGGTCTCGCTTACCAGTGGGGGTAACCGGACCATAAGCAGATGACGAAAAGCATGGGGATGTCAAGGAGGCAGTATCAATGATTGTCTCGGTTTGAGCAGAAGAGAAATGCGGGTGGAGTGCAGGCAGTCCATCAAGCGGTGCAGTTTCAGTATCTGCCTGGAGTCCGACAGGCCAGGATATACTTATCGTTGGGGGGCAGCGGAGGATCCTTCCTCTTTTGCACAGATTACAGACGTGAGGGGCTTGTGTAGCGTCCAAAAAGATTATTGCTATCTTTTAGGTACTATTTAATTGTTGACCAATTGTACATTATAGTTTCTTGTTTTAATCTTCCATACAACCGGCTCGACACTCGACCGCATTGTAAGTTCCCGCGTTAACGTGCACCTCCTGTCTTGCTTCATCCGTCCGCGCCTTCCTGTAGCCCATCGAAAACAGTCCGCTGTGTCCGACTCCAATTTCCTTCTGATATCCGCAATCAGTTTTGCGCACCGCCTCGGACTAGTATTTACTAGTCCTACAAATTCGCGACCCCGATTCGCACGCGCGTATTTAAACTTCTTTCGTCGTTTATATTTTTTGGTGAGTTCGCTCCTTTTTCCGGATTAGATAAGTGTATTCATTTGTTTAGTGCGTAATTTTAGTACTTACATCATGTTTTTGTTCATCCTTGATGTTGGCGTACGGCCAACGGTTCTCCGACAGCTTCATTCAGTCAGCGCATGATGAACCTGGACCTCAATCTTCGCCGAGATTTTCAGTGGGTTTTCATGGTTTCGTCTGTGCCCTTCGCAATTATCGGTATGGACTTCCTCCGACAGTTTGGGTTGCTTGTTGATGATAATCGCCGAACTTTTAGACGACCGTACTAAACTAGGGGTTGAGGGCGTTCTTACCGACGCCCCGATAATCAGTCCCGTTTTCCGAATCGCCGATGTATCTTCAGATTATGCGAACCTACTGTCTGAATACCCGCGACTGGTACGACCAGTTGCAGAGCTTCTGACAGTCACGACAGAGGTCGCTCATCACATTGTCACGCGCGATCAACAAGTTAGCGCACGACCAAGACGGCTTGCTCCAGACAAACTACGTGCAGCATGAGCTGAATTCCACCACATGCTTCAGTTCGGTATCGTCAGGCCGTCTAACAGCCCATGGGCGTCGCCTCTCCACATGGTCCCGAACTACCTCATGGGGGATTGGCGTCCTTGCGGCGACTAGTAAACTTTAAATAGGGTTACCACGCCGGATCGCTATCCGATCCCACACATCGTGGATCTCACCGCCACTCTGGCGGGTAAAATTATCTTCAGCAAAATCGACCTGGTGCGCGCATACAACCAAATTCCGGTAGCTGAAGCGGGCATAGCTAAGACTGCCGTTATAAGTCCATTTGGTTTGTTCGAATTCTTGCGCATGCCATTTGGTCTAGAATGCCGCGCAAACTTTTCAGCGCTTCATCGATCAAGTTTGTCGTGGCTTAGACTTCGCTCATGCTTATCTCGACGACATTTTAATCGCGAGCTCTTCATGAGAAGAGCACATGCGCCACGTATGAACACTTTTTGATCGTTTATCACAACACGGGTGACGATCAACGCAGAAAAGTGTTCGTTCGGTGTCGACTCAGTCAACTTTCTCGGCCATCGTATCTCCTCTGGGGGCGTCATGCAACTGCAAGATACAATTCAAGCCATCATTGACCACCCCGACCCTCATTCTTTCAAACAGCTTAGGCGTTTTGATAGACTTGCCAACTTTTATCGCCGTTTCATACCTAGTTGCGTTTTGCTTATGCATCCCCTCACGGACCTTCTCCGGGGGAAGCTTAGGAAGCTCGATTTTCCTGATGCAGCACACGCCGCTCTCCAGGTTTTGAAAGAAGCTATCGCTAACATCGCTTCTATAGCGCATCACGAAACGGCAGCCCAACTGTCGCTCAATACCGACGCTTCTGACGTGGCGGTTGGGGCGGTCTTACAACAAAAGGTAGGTGACGCTCAGCAGCCGTTGTCATTTTTCTCCAAACGTTTGCAACTTGCCGAATCGAGTTACAGTACTTTCGGTAGAGAACTATCAGGCATTTATTTATATATACGTCATTTACGAGATGTCTTAGAGGGCCGCTACTTTGCCTTCTCCCCTGACCACAAACACCAGACCTACGTGCTTAGCTCGATTTCCAACCGATACTCTAATAGAGAGTCCCGCCACCTTGACTATATCGCTCAGCTTACAAGCGATGTACGACATTTCTCAGGTGTGCACAACTTCGTCGCCGACGCACATGCTTGAATTCAAGCGATCTCTGTGGACGCAGGTATTTGATAGCCATGGCCACAGGGAAACTCAATGATCCTGAGGATGATATAATACGCAGGTCTCCCTCATTGGACATACGACCCGTTCCGCTGACATCATCAGACGGAATTATACTTTGCGATTTATCGCTGGGTGCGCCGCATCCAGTCATCCCACGCGAGTTTCGGCAGATGGTGTTCGACGCGATGCATGGCTTGTCTCACCCAAGTGTTCGCTCATCGATTCGTTTGGCGCAATGTCAATCGGGACGTCCATACATGGTCAGCTGCTTGCCTTCATATCAAGGCGCGAAGGTGCACAAGCACATAAAAAGCCCATTTGGCACGTTTCCAAAGCCAGACGTATGTTTTCATCACGCGCACGTCGACTTCGTAGGTCCTCTGCCGCCTTCGATAGGCTCTGTGTATCTACTGACCTGTGTCGACTGATTTACTAGATGGCCTGAGGCCGTCCCTATGCCAAGTTGCACTTCAGAAACAGTCGCGAAAGCGTTTTTAGTACGCTGGGTTGCACAGTATGGTTTCCCTGCCATAGTGACCACTGATGGTGGGTCACACCTTCCTCCAAGTTTGCTTCATTACTTAAGAACTTAGGCTGCCGCCACGTCCAGACGACGGCGTATCATCCGGTCGCTAACGGCATGGTGGAGCGCTTTCGCCGCCAGTTGGAGGCAGCGCTACGTGCGCACGCAGATCCTTCATAGCCTGAAACACTTACGCTCGTTCTCCTAGGCCTAAGGAACACGGTTAAAACCGATTTCGGTGAACACCAGCGCAGTTAGTCTTCGGCTGCACGCTGCGATTGCCCGGACAACTGGTAGCACCAGCCCCGTCTACTTTCATTTCTGACTACGGAAGTTACACCGATCGATTAACAACGATTTGCAATCGCAGTCGCTCCGGTCATCACGAGTAGTCGAAATGCCGGATAACGCCAACCACACAGTAGTACGTCTGCTCAATCTGGGAGGACAGCTGCGGAATCTAGTGCGGAGATTCGATGGCCTAGCCGAACAGATTTTCAAATTCAAATGGGACAGGAACAAAAGAAAATTTCTATGGTCCTTCCATCCTGTATGCATCGTTGATCCACGTTAGAATGCAGTGGTAAGATCGGACAGTTGTGGGAACCAAATAAGCACATAGAAATCAAATCATGATCAGGCAATCAAAACCCACGTACCTTGTGCTAGCAGTCCCCGCTGCGCCTGCCGCGTGAAATAAAAAAGGACCATAAAATTGTAGACTAGATATAAAGCGAAATGGTACGAAAGAGGAGAATGGAGAGGAAGTTAGTAAGAGTGAATAAGATGGAAGATGGCTGGAGAGCAAACAGAAAGTAGATTAAGAGGAGAAGAAGAAGATTCGGCACTGCAAGTTGAGAGCGTCGAGGTGACGTTAAAGCTCTGTCACTGTGAATGACAAGACTACGTCCTCAGGTAGCGCGTTCCAAGAATCTATCACTCGGCGTGACAAACGAGTGTCAGCCCGAAACCGATTAGGTCTGAGTTTATTGCGTTATCATCGGATGCCAGCGGAGAGTAGGTAATTGTATAGCATAAAAAAGCCAAGAGAGGTCTGGACCTATCTGCCTTGTCAGTATGCGATAAGTGCGAATCAGGTCGCCACGTAGACGACGCTAATATAACGAATACATCCTTAGCTTAAACCACTTGTCAGGATAGGACAGGTCCAGCAACTCGTGGACCATTTTGGTTCCGATTCTCAAGACCTACTCTTCCGCCATCCGGTCACGAGTCAGGCAAGAAGGTCAAGCCTGGACGCAATACTTCAGGTGCAGTCTAACAAAGCCGGTAAACATTTTAACAAACATTTCTTCTGTTAGGACCCCAAATGATCTACGGATCATCCAGAGGGTTCGAAAACCCCTGCAAGACGCTTTCTTCCAGTTCTCGCTGGATTTAAAGTCCTGAGACAAAGTGATCCCTAAGTCAGTTTGTTGTGATACGTGAGGACTTTCATTGTCGCCAAGCATGTAGTGCGTTGTCTGATCATCATATCCTATGCGCAAAACTGAACGCTTGCTGTAGTTTATTGACATCTACCACAGAACGGACCAATCACGGAGTCTGTCAAGAGCCTGTTGCAGAACTTGGGAGCCATCGGGGTCGCTTACCGTGCACCAAAACTTCCAGTCGTCGGCGAACATGAGGGTAGGCAGCCACAGTACTTCTGGCAGTTCATTTAGATACATAGTAAGTAGCAGTGGACCAAGAACTTATCCTTTTGAGACACCGCTCAGAACTGCCTGTCGGAAAGAGACTGAAACCCACCCGAACACACATCTCTCACCCTTGGAGAAATGCAGATAGCCATCGAAGCGCGTGCCCAGAAACTCCGTAGGAGCGGGGCTTAAGGGAAAGACGAGTATGCTGGACAGAGTCAAACGCTTTGGAGAAGTCAATGAATAGCACATCCACTAATTGACCCTGATCGACAGACTCTGCCCAACTTTCCCGAGCAATCATCAAATTGGCCAGGCAGGAGTACCCTTTGCGATGGGCTGAGAAAGCCAAACATCCTTAAATGGTTTTCGAGGGCATCCGTCACCAGCTTTTCTAGCAACTTAACCAGCACACATGTTAGACTGATAGACCTGTAGTTTACAGGAAGATGCTTACCTCCCTTTTTAAAAATGGAGCAAACTACAGCTTCCTTCTAGTCAGTGGGTGAGGTGCAACTGGTAAGACTTCTCCAACAGGCAAGCTACGGGCGCACAAATTTCATTTGTCAGTTCATATGACAATTTCGGATGAATGGCATCAACCCCAGCGGGTTTGGTAGGGTTCAGTTCTCGCAGCAGTGAATACACCTGGGCCTCTGGCACGGTGATATCGGTCAACAAAGAGTCTGCCAGGACTTTCTTCTCCAAATCGATAGTTGGTAGAGGAGACTCGAATGGAAACATTTTCGCATACTGCTCGTCGAGAAGCCAAGCCTTACCGTGATCGGTATGCGCAGTAACCCCATCAGGTCCGTGCAACACCGGGATGGATGGATCCGCACGGCATCGTCTTCTGACGTAAGCGAAAAATCGCTTCGGATTGCTTGAAGCTGTGTTGGCTAGCTCCAGTTCGTAACGAAACCTGGCATCCCTTAGGTGCTGCTTACACTTGTTCCGTGCCGCTCAATAACACCGCAATGCATCATCTGACAGAGTAGAAAGGTAACTTCGCCAACACCTGGCCCGCTTGCTTAGCAGTTGACATGCGGTTAGATCGAAGGACCTGATTTCCAGCCCTTGGGACTCGCATGTTTTCCCGTTACAGAATGCCGATCTGTCCATCACTTTTCAACGCGCACCGCTCCCGGCGAATGCCCGCCCACCTAGGAAGCCTACTGCCACCCTCCAGGTTCTTGTCTAAATGAACTGGCACCGCGTGGCTTCATTTCTTTATCTGTGCCATTCGCACGAACGTTTCAGTGTTTGTCTACCCGGAACCTCGGAGTCGACTTCCTCATGTCTCCATCATGTGGAGCTCAATCTGTGATGCTCTAAACGTTTCCTGAGATTAAATCCTGCAATCTCACAAGATTGGCTTGCCATCCCTTATCTCCGAACGCCGGTAAGCCACGATTCCTTCGTGTTGACTTGCAGCCTTGCACGTCCGTGGACGATGTTCTGCCGTCTGTGCACCTTCTCCAAAGCAACGTTTTCCTTGGCACTCCACATTCCGTATCTTCCCCGACATTGGTTACCCTGAGCTCGCAGACAGCAGCGGCGCCACCCACCCAACCCTGTTCCATCATAGTGCACGGCGTTCCAGAACTGCATGCTCTTGAGGCAACCTTACAACCGCGACAGCATCATGACTGCGACCAATGGCGGTTACTTCAGCAGATACTGGCCATTGTCAATGTAACCACGATAGACGTTCACCGCCTACCTCGTCCAACAAGTTTTACAGAAACGGCCGACCGTCTCCTGAAAGTGACTTTCCTCACCGCTAGCATGGCAACCAATGTCCTTACTGTCTGGTGTGCTAATAAAAGACGAGCACCACCAGATGCGCACCTTCGTCCAGAATGCCACTTGATGACGAGACGCACAGCCTGCCCCACACCCCACCAGCAGCAGCTCCCTCGATACCTTCACCAGACGCTGTCCTAACCGTATCTAGATTATCCACTACCGAACCAACTGCCCCACTGCCTGGAATCACCTGCTCCCCTACCGGCAGCCCCCCAATGAACCTCACGCTCCCACTTATGGGGCCGTCTGTCGGTAAATATGCAAATTTATTCTATTTATTTATTTAATCACCCCTACTTCGATTATCCACACCCTGCATCCCCAAGTTCCAGCAACTTTAACGGCTCTATTTCTCTGAACGGTGTACTGCCGGTCACCTGTTGGCCGATAGCGCCGTAATTTATCCTGCACTCGTCATGCAGGCAAACCTTGCTTGCATTTATACGAATGCACAGGGCCTCCTTCGCAAACTTCCGGAACTCCATTCTCGATTTCTGTCAACGCCAGCGGATCTAATAGCCATAACGGGAACATGGCTGTCCGGCGACCACCGACAGTGAAATCCAACTTCCTTACATATCCGTTCGCCGCTCCAATCACGCAACCCCAGGTGATGATGTCACACTGTACTACCACACCTCCCTCGGTTGCACCATCGTGACAGACTTTTCTTTGCAGTCACCTGACACCATGTGGTGCAAAGTCGTACTAACTGACAAACACTCCTGCTGCCTTGGTATTATTTATCGTACCCCTAACAACTCCTCCAAGGGTGACACAAACGCTTACGCGATCTCCACTTCATCCTATCCCTCAGGTACACACACCTTATCGCGGGAGATCTCAATCTACCCCGTCTATTTTGCTCCGTTCCGACGCCTGATTTCTTTTTCGTCAAGCCTGATTGAGCTTATTCACACGGCCCTTCTGTACAACCATACCTGCCAACCAACCAGATTCCGAACCAACAACCGACCATCTATCTTGACCTCATCCTCACTAACGAAGAACTGATGGTTGAGCCTGTCGAAGATGATGTCCCTTTTGGGGCTCAGTAATCACTGCTTCCTCCGGTACGAATTTGTATACTTTGTCGAAAAGCCTGCCGGCACGATAAAACGCTGCACTAACTACGAAAATTTAAGCATCCGTAAACAATTGGTTACCGGAACCTCACTTGAGCACCTACAACGCGTGGTCAACGTTCTGCACTACTCTACGCGAACTGCTCCTTAACCATGACCCACAAACAAGTTTCCAGTGGAAATAAAGGTTTCACGCCCGTTCGAAGTCGGACCCGGAACTGGGTTGCTCACAGGGACACGGTATAGAGAACACATCAACAACAGCCGAGGCAAAATAATCCCACGGATCGCCCGTATCTATCAGAGTTGGGCGGACTGGTGTAGGCCACGGGGCATAGATCGTGGCCAGTTCAGAAGTCACTTGCTGATCGATCACAAATCGACGAACAAGTCAGCGGATTAGATTGCACCCAGCAGCGCACTGACGACGTCACCTCGCTTGGTGATGAAACGTTTGCATCCCAACTCCGAAGCTCGGCGAACAAGTGAAATCAGGAACGATCGACCCGAGCTACCAGTGCATCAAGTCATATCGTCCCTGTCCAACAGCTACTCACTGGGAAGCCTACAGAATTTTCCTTAACCACTGCGTCCAGCTTATGTGCGAAGGTAAAAGTGAGCAGCAGCGTCAGTTTGTGCGCAGATTTTCTGCCAACTCCAAAGCCCTTTATAGTCATGTCAACCGCCTTCGGTAATCCTAACACGGTGTCACTGTGCTGACGACACCTACAGGGCTCACAAAATCAGCGAACTAGGCCACAGAATTCCTGTGCCAACTTTACGCATCTGCTTTTTCCGCTCCATCAGTCCATACAATGACGCAACATTATCCGTTCTCAACCTCAACGTCCCTGACAACAGTTCAGTTCAATCCGGAGAAGGTCATGGCGAAGCTTCAACCTTTGCGGGTAACAGCCTATCCAGACGCAGACGCTTTCCATCCAAGGCTCCTGCAAACATGTGCTGTAGCTCTAGTTTTACCTCTAGCGGAGCTGTTCACCCATTTCTTCTCGCATGGTACAAGTCCCCAGCGATTGGAAATACGGTACAATTCCGCCAATCTACAATGGTGGCTCGCGTAAGGACCCCATCAACTACCGACCGATAACACTCCTCTCTACGATTTCCAAAGTGATGGAATCGATCAACACCGGTACCTTAATGGACCATCTTGAGGCTCAGAAACTCCTTTCTGACTGCCAGCACGGCTTCCGACGGCCACAGTCATGCCTGAGTAACCTGATGCTGGACGACTGCGGCTGACACGGCCTGGAAACGCAAGTCACCTGCTTAGATTTCTCCAAAGCTTTCGAAAAGGTCGATCATGCCATCCTAATGCCTTAGCTGTCGTTCTACGGGATCTCCGGGTCCTTAATGGACTGGATCCGGAATCACCACCACCGTGCTGTCCAAGTACGCGTAGATGGATCGCTGTCCTCCCATATCCTTGTGACAAGCGGAGTTCCACAGGGGGTCTGTTCTTGGGCCGGAATTCTTCCTATCCTTAGTCGATGATATCACAACACAAGTCGAGTCCTCGATGCTGCTCTATGCCGATGACGCAAAGCTGTTTCGCACGATCAATGTCCCAGACGATACCCGCGCACTTCAGAGAGAACTCAACCGTCTGCACCAGTCGTCACTGGAAAACAAGCTCTCTTTTAACTCTTCGAAATTTCGCGTCCTTTCCACCCGCCCTTCCGGTTCTCCAATATTCTTCCTGTGAGAGCCTGTTCTCCAGGTCTCGTCAGCTGAAAGAGACTTGGGTATTATCTCTTTGCTTCCTGCTGAAAAGCAGCCTCTACTGCTAACCTCATACTGGGACTGTTACAACGTGCCACCGGTCAAATCGACCCGCCTCCTCCTAAACGGCTTCCTACCTCCTCTCTTGGAGTTTGCTATCCAGGCTTAGAGTCCCTGGTTACTCAAAGACCAGCGTATGCTTGAAGCCCCACGACCTCGGACGACCAAATTAGTATGGGGTTTCAGACACTTGGATTATCCACAACGGCTCCGTCGCTTTGGTCTTTTTATATGAAATACCGACGGCTTTGGGCGACTTGATCCACGTATCTGCAATCTTATCCAACGCTGAACACTCCTGCCACCACTGCACCACTCATGCTCCCTTCTTCGAGGTCGCCTACTCCGGCTCACACATCAGCACAGCCGGGTGAACTGCAGGCAACATTTCTTCTTCTGCCGACCGCGGAACGCCCTGCCTGCCGATGTAATTTCGGCATCTTCTGTAGATGATTTCAAGACTCGCATGGACCGTCATCTTACCGACCTTCATCGTGATCTTCCCTGAGACAACTACCTGCAGTTTGGAATACCTTACTCCAGACTAGCCCCAATCATCTCCCTGCTACTTCTCACCAGGCGCAACAGCTAGTTCCTCTAACCCCAACGCTCCCGATTTACATGTCGGAGACTTTTCTCCTAGTTGTATCAGAGCGCGTGGTGGGGTGTCACGCTTCGAGCCGACGTACATTCTGTTCACATGCCACATAGGCCCGATGAAGATACGGTTAACACGCCAATCCAACCCGCTATAAGGTTGCTTGGCCTTTCCGTATGACCCGACCGTATTTCTCTACACCTTATGAGTTATGTAAAGCTCCAGCTTTTTTCCCATGAAACCCAATCTTCCAATGTACCCGAGGCTTCTGCATGACTTGGCGGTGGAACTAAGTGGACCGCTGACGATGGTGTTTCAGAACTCACTTGACAGCTATGCATTATATTCTGAATGTAAGGAAGCTGTCATCTGTCCTATCTTCAAAATGGCGACAGGAGTCTGTCAGCCAATTATAGGTCAGTCAGTCTGACTAGCGTCGTGGTCAAACTGCTTGGAAAGCTGGTGAGAGATTCGTTGGAAGGTTACCTGAGTGGATTTAATCTACTCAGTAGTGCACAACACGGATTCCGGAAGGGATTTTCGTATCTGACGAATTTGTTGGTTGCTCGAGGTAGTGAACAATTGCCACGCAGTGGATGTGCTTTTCGTCGACTTCTCGAAAGCACTTGATAAGATACCCCACTTGAGCCTATCAGAAAAGCTAAGCTCCTACAGCGTATCTGGCCGCGCCCTTTACTGCTTATCTGCATTCTTGTAGGGAAGAGAGCAGTGTGTACGTGTGGGTCGCAACTTATCCTTTAGGCAAGAGGTTCTTAGCGGTGTCCCATATGGTTCGGTCCTTGGACCGATACTGCTCTCCATCTACGTAAACTTGCCGAACAGGCTGGCTTGCCGAACAACCTCCTCGTGGTGCCAGCTGCGTGGTTCGGGTTTTTCCCGTTCCAGCGAATGGTTGGGCGGCAGTGTTCCAGGACGTGGTGGGTTTTCGCCTGGCAAGCGTTCTCCCTATAAAAAGCCACATATGTCCGTTTAACAACACTGCGACGTGGCGGATGTGACTCGCCACTAAATAAAGTCACTGCCCCTTGCCCCTCCCTGAGAGGCACTGTATTTCAAGGGTGCTTTGCGCTCCTGATCCTTCACGGAAAGAAAGGCGTATGAACCATCTACTTGGTCACCGGCTCCCAACGGGTTGCGACGCCCTCACATCGCCCTGCTGCCTTGTAGGTTAGATCTTTGATCAAAGGCTCGGGGTAGGGTCCCCTAAGACAACCCTCTACTTCGGCCTGGGCAACCGGGTAGTATCACGCCCGCTGACGAATCATGGAATACACCGCTCACTACTACTACTGCTATGCCGCTCTTCTGTCTTAACTCAACCGCTCAACGTCCACTCACAGGACACCCCACCTCCCGTCCTTCACCTACATGTAATCTTGTGTCTTCTACGGTCACCGTCACAAACGACCCTCGTCTCGCAGCTGATGGAAGTAACAGCCAAACTCCCGGTTTTCAATGTCCTGCGATCGCAACCACCTCTCACTCCACCGAAGCTCAAGCTCTTCTTCGACCTGGTTCTCCATTCATCCTCGCAGCGTTTAATGTTCGAACTTTGATGCAGATTGGACGACAAGCATGTCTGGCCCGTACTCTTGAAACGCTATCGGTAGACATCTGTTGTCTTTCAGAGACTAGATTACAAGACTCTAGCGCCGTCATCAGAATGGCCTCTCCGGTAAACTTTGACGCCAAATACTACTTGCGGCTTTCCGGATACCTAGAAGCTCTCGCCACTGGTCAAGCTGGTGCTGGGGTTGTATTAAGTGCCAGGGCTGAATCAGCTCTGCTTGACTGGATCCCAGTCAACAGCCGACTATGTGCAGTCAGACTAAGAGGTTCATGTAACGTAAGCAGGTGTCGAGATGTTAAGCGTGCCTTATTTGTCGTCTCCGCCTACGCCCCTACAGACTGCAGCCCGGATGCAGTTAAAGATAGCTTCTACCAACAACTACATGAACTTCTGCGTTCCTCCAAACGGACGGATATAGTCATTCTTGCCGGGGACTTTAACGCACGGGTTGGCCGCCTTCTACTAAGCGAGCACCACATTGGGGTAGTTTTGGTCTCGGTGGCAGTCGATCAGACAATGGAGACAGACTACTTGCTCTTTGCTCTGATCATCGCTTGTTTCTTTCGAGCACTAGTTTTCGACACTCGAGGAGACAGACTGCTACCTGGCGCCCGCCCTCACATCGCAAGAGTGCTCCCAGCTTGACCACCTAGCAATCAGCTACAGATGGCGCGGAAGCGTAATGGACTGCCGATCGTACTGGTCAACTTTTCTGGACTCTGATCACGCATTGGTTCGTGCTAAGATTTGCATGCGTTTCGGAGGATCACCTAAGCGCGCCCCCTACCGACCGGACGTCGCGAATCTACAAAACGCTGCGGTTTTAACCAGGTACCAAGCCTCACTGTCAACTTTGCTTGGCTCAACTATTGACGGTGATCTCGATTCGCAGTGGGCGCATATCAAAGATGTGTTAGTTTCCGCCAGTATCGACACTTGTGGAGTTACCCGTCACCCACCGAAACATTGGATTTCCGCCGACTCCTTGTTGCTGATGGACAGACGCCGCTTGATCCCATCGGATTTCAGACACGTTGAAGAACGCCAATACCTTGGTCGAGAGTTGCGCAGGAGTCTGCAAATGGACCGCGAAGCTTGGTGGTGTGAACGTGCTAGGGAGATGGAGCTTGCTAGTCTCTGTGGTAATACCAGGAAACTCTTCCATCTCCTTCGAGTCACCGAAGGTGTTCGATCTGGTATAAGTGAAACAATATGCGAAGAGGATGGCACCTTAATCACCAATCTTCAACGACGGTTGGAGCGATGGGCCGAACATTTTGGCTCGCAGTTTTGTTGGCCCCCAGCTCCATCTGCTACCTCTGGCGCTCGCGCTGGGGCCGAGTGGTCTACCCCAACAGACCCTCCTTCTTCCCAGGAAATCGAGCAGGAGCTCCGGCACCTGAAGCGTTATAAAGCTCCCGGCCCTGATGGTCTTCACCCAGCTCTATTTAAAGATGGTGGCGCATCGCTGGTCCGAGAACTCACCGTTTTGTTCTCGAAAATGTGGTCGAAAGAGAAGGTTCCATCATCTTGGGGTGAACCGATAGTCGTACCCATCTTCAAAAAGGGCTTGCGCACCATCTGCTCCAACTACAGAGGAATAAGTTTAGTCCCCGTCGTTTGCAAGCTGCTGGTGTCCATCATACTTCGCAGGCTATCCCCAACACGCGAATCGTTGCAACGAGAAGAACAAGCTGGGTTTCGCCCTGGTCGCGGCTGCATCGATTCACATTTTGCCAGATCCTCGAGCTCCGCCATGTGTATCAGAGGCCAACGATTGCTGTGTTCCTGGATACCCGTGCAGCCTTCGATTCTGTCGGTCGTACAGTACTGTGGCAGTGCCTTCTGAGGAACGGTGTCCCCGAGAAGTTCATCTCCATACTACGCGCTCTATACAGTCTGACCTCGGGCAGAGTTAGGGCTTATGGCATGCTTTCGCCTACCTTTGTGATCTTCATTGGAGTTCGACACGGATGCCCTATCTCTCCGTTCCTATTCAACTTTGTCATTGAAGATGTCCTGAAGAACGCTCTGAGCGATTCGTTGAACGCTGGCGTTGAGCTCCTCCCAGGTAGTCGAGTTGTTGATTTGGATTATGCTGATGATATCGTCTTGCTGGGTGACGATCCACAGGTCGTCCAACTTGCATTAAACCGCTTGACGATTGAAGCATCAAAGTATGGTATGTACTTTTCGCCATCCAGATGCAAGGCTGTCCTTCAAGACTGGCAGGTGCCTCTGCCTGCACTCACGCTTGCTGATGAGACACTGGAGGTTGTGGAGAGCTTTGTCTACTTGGGAAGTTGCATCACTGCTGGCGGGGCTGTTGGAGACGAGATTTCGATGCGCATCTCGAAAGCACGCCTCGCTTTTTCTAGGCTGAGGCATTTGTGGCATCGCCACGACATTCGTCTCTCCATCAAAGGGCGGGTCTATTGTGCAACTGTTCGTGCTGTACTGTTGTACGGATGCGAGACCTGGCCCATTCGTAAAGATGACTTGCGCATGCTATCCGTCTTCGAGCACCGCTGTCTGCGGTCCATTGCCCGTGTGTGGTGGCAGCACCACGTAAGCAATGTGGAAGTTAGACAGCGTGTCTTGGGACGTGGAAGCCACTCGCTCGAGGAGCTCATCTCACTGCATCAATTGCGGTGGTTGGGACACGTATTGCGCATGCCTGTCCAGCGTTACCCCCGTCGTGCGTTGTTTGCACTTGCTGGACAGGGCTGGAAGAGACGGTCTGGTGGACAGCCTACAACATGGAGAAGCCGCATGAAAAAGTTGACGAAACAATTGGCCTCGGCCGGTTGTTGTCGACTACCTGGTTGGGGTCCGAGAGACGAGGATACTTGCTGGTTGAAAACCTTGGAAGTTATGGCTCAAGATCGATGTCAATGGCGGACGTGTGCATCAGTGTGTTGCGGTGTCCCTTCCTCCTCCCCCTAAAAACGAACAAACTGAAAAAAATTTCAAAAACTGTGAGTGGTAAACTTGACAAAAAAAGCATTTCTTGTTGCTCTTTTCTTATTATTCATATTGTTTTCCTATTCAGCCATGATTCCGATGGCACAATATCTGTACCACAGATTATATATATATATATGTATATATATATATATGTATATATATACTTAAACGATCTCCCTGTGGAGCTTGGGGTATCATCGCTTTTGTTTGTTGATGACCTTAAGCTATGGAATGTTGTAAATGTTTCTGGGGGTTCTGAGGCCATTCATTATGCCCAAGATAGACCCTGGGACTGGTCTACTTTGTGACTACTGCCCATAAATCGGACTAAGTTTTCCGTCCTTCGTATAGGAGCAACTTTCGAATTACGTACTCGGTGGGGTCGAATTTCCCTTTGTCTCCAACAAGGTAGACCTAGGCGTCGTCCATTTCTTATCTTTGCATTCTGGTGACAACTGGAAGAAGGTCGCAAATAGGGGTTTCATAACGTTGTAGTTAATACGCCGTTCTTTCGGGGTCTTAACTGCCGGGATATTTGTGAAGCGGTTCTCAGCTTTCGTTCGGCTGCATCTGGAATACTGCGTCCAGGCTTGTCCGCCCTGCCTTGTTCGGGACAAAATGGATCTCGAGAGGGTTTTGAGAGTACGTACCGAATTGATCGAGGGGTTACGGCGGCAATCGTACCCCGAGCGTCTACTTAGCTTGGGTATGTATTCAATGCACTACCGACGGCTTCGAGGAGACCTAATCCTCACTTATCGCATTTTAACAGGGAAGGTTGGACCGGACTTAAGCTGGCTATTTAGCCCGGCTAGGTTGCCTTGTCTTCGCGGTCATCCCATGAAGCTACATAAGCCGCGTTCTGACCGGATCAGGGCGGAAACTTGGTTATCGTGTAGAGTTATCGAGCGCTGGAACTCGCTTCTAGAAAGTGTAGTCATTGAACCTACGGTTAAGGGTTTCGAGCGTCAGTTAGACGCTCATGGGTGGCAACACGAAACCTTTCCCTTCTCCTGACCATATCCATCTTCAACCTTTTAGTTCTTATTCTGTCATTCTCTTCACTCTTTGGTGCTATCCTTCATTTTAATAACTTTCATTCCCCTTTATCTTCCATTTACTTTCTACTTCTTTCTTACTTCACGTAACCTACACAGCGAGGACTGCTAGTGCAGGGAACGTGGGCAGTAAGTGGTTGATCAGGATGTGTTTCGGGTGTTTCGTTTTAGATCTATCAAGACCTAGCACCTTATCATTTCTTGGCTCAACGATCCGCTCAAGGAGGAGCAATCAAGTTATTTTCCTATCATTCCAGTCCCGCCTGAAACTAAAGGCTGTGCAATGCTCTCTCTACAATGGTTGGCGACACATTGCTGCGGAATCAGTCCAGATCTGTATGAAAGCCTCCAGAGGACCACCTCCTCGGCCGTCATTTTCCTTTGTGACACTTGTCGACCTGTACTAACCGGTAGGCGTGTTTTGAATTGTCTACCCGCATTTAGCCCACGATTCATTCCCAGTCAGACAGAGATCTGCACCGCTTCAAGACCACTGGTATCTTCACTCCCACTTTCTGCCACTGGCTCAACCACTCCCTCTGGTAAACGAAGTCGCGTTCCATCTTTATCACTATCAGAGCCGCTAACATTTGATGCTGGCAACTATGAGTCTTAGGACACGACATATGCGGTGACAGTGAGTGTGCTGAACAAACATCTGCTAACAAAAATGCAAACATGCGTGAGAGGAAAACCAGGTTTGATGCTAATCCGGAATCCAGGAAATCTGCTCCTTCCGAACTGAAGCTGGTCCTCGATCGAGTAAGCTAACTACAAAGCGTTCTTAAGAACAATGTGCCCTCTCAAATCCCAACCCCCTGAAGGCAGTAACCCAAATCCCCCTGACCATTGTTTGATCATTATGAACACTCCTGAATCTAACAAGGTTTGTCCAGCTGAAAGGATTCTAGACGACCAGTAGTTTCTGAGGCGGATGGTCTCCTTCCTTTTTAATGAAGGTGAGCAAGGGGCCAATATTGTCTCTACATTTCTTCTTGGCAGCAAGCAAGTAGATTCTTCTAAAGTTCGTCCTTTCAAAATTGTTTGTCAAAGTGAGCATGAGTGTTGCCGCATTCTCAGACCGACCCAACGTCTTAAGCGAGAAACGTTTTACGTATTGCGTGACCTCTGCCTAGATGATCGAGTCCTAATGACGAAAGCTCTGGAAGAGCTACGTACACGCCGGGCAAATGGTGAGATTAACCTCCGCATTGTGGATTTTCGTGTGGTTCCGAAAGCTCTGGGAGTTCGCTGGATGCCAATCTGTCCCACCCGGGCGATAAGATTGAAGAATGATTTGAGGGTTATATCTGCCAATGTACGTAGTCTACGAAACAAACTGGATGAGATTCAGCTCCTTGCCTCTGAGAATCCCCCAGACCTTATGGCTTTCACAGAGACTTGACTGTTTTCGGACATTTTGGACTCGAAAGTACATATTCCAATGTATGATCTTTTTCGAGTGGGTCGCTCTGGTGCTAGGCCTGGAGGTGGTGTGATTCTATACTGAAAGGAAGACCTCAGGAATCATCTTGTTGGAGCCATCTGTGACAATGAAGGTGGATCTGAACTTCGATGATGTCGGATAAATGACGGGTGCAAGTCTCTTATGGTTGAAGTTGTTTACAGATCCCATTTGGGTTCCGGAGTAAGCCTGCTGGACTCTTAGTAGGCATGACAGAGGCAAGGATTGTCTGATATTTGGAGACTTTAACGCTACTGGTATCAACTGAAAGTTACTCCATTGTGATCTCTCCCCGAACTCTTTTGATGCAGTCTTCCTTGAAACCGTGCTTGCTTGCCATCTTCTTCAGCATATTACAATGCCCACCAGAATATGTCCTCGATCTTGTGCTCATACCGGTAGAGTCAGATGTTTCCGATTTGACTGTCCTCCAACTAATCGGGAAAATTGACCACTGCGTGATTTCCTTTTGTTGGATGCAGCGTGTTACCATTCACGATCAGAGTATGCCGTCGGAACCTTTGGCGTGCTGATCCACTCCGTTTGAAAACTGCAGCTGGCGCTATGGGCTGGAGTATCCCGCAGCACTTAGACATTGGTGATGCTTAGACCACCCTTGTACTCTAAGTTCACATCACTCATAACTCAGGTCGTTCCGCTCTCCAAAGGCCCTCTGTGGATTGATCGTGAATTAAAATCCCTTATGAGCCGACGACGCAGCTTGTAGGATAAGTTCAAAATTACGCAATCACCTTTGGACTACCTTGATTACACAACGGTCAGGAATATCTGCACGTTAAAGCAGCGTGAGAAGAGACAACAATACGAGCGCTGCTTAGCTGAGGATCTTCAACCGCTCCTAAGCTACTTTTCTCCTAGCAGGAGATGTACGAAAGCTGGTAATGGATTACGTGCTTTTTATTCCCACGAAGATCATATTCTACTTTACAAAGATGATGCAAAAGTAGGGCTCTTGACCCTACAGTATTCTTCAGTCTTTTCGACTTAACCGCCGTTTACCACTTACCTTGTGCCTGCACCCCCTTCACTTTAGAGCACCTAGAAGTTCGCCCTGATTCGGTTGTCAAGCTTCTCCTCGAACTAAATTCGAATTACTTGCCAGATCCTGATGGGCTGCATCCTTTGTTTCTCAAAACAATGGCTGAGCACATTGCTCTACCTGTCTGCCAAGTTTTCCAGCCATCCGTCCACGCAAGACGTCTCCCGCTTACTTGAAAACGGTACCGTTAAGCCCGTATACAAAGGTGGAAATCGTCAGGATCATGGAAACTATCGGCCGGTTTGTTTAACATTCATGGTGTGTAAAGTCATGGAGAGAATTCTTAAGAGGGCTTTCAATCACCACCTTGATAATGTGAATATTCTCTCTCCCGCTCAGCATGCCTTCCGGAGGGCACGCTCGTGTGCCTCCAACCTTTTTGTGGCCAGAGAAAAGTGATTTAAATCGTTGGATACCGGCAATCATCTGGACGTCGTTTTTGTCGACTTCAGGAAAGCATTTGTTAAAGTTCCGCACGAACCGCACATTAAATTTTGGGGTATTGGTGTTTCTGGGTTCTTTCTTGGATCGCCGATTTTTTGAAAGGCCGTAGTATGCGAGTGAAGGTGAACGAAACTTACTCTGAGTCTGTTCTCATGGCCAGTGGAGTTCCACAAGACTCCGTCCTCGGTCCTGAATCGTTCATACTATTCATCAACGACCTTCCGTCAGAGCTATGTAAGGATTGTTTGCTATTTGCTGACAACTTAAAGCTATGGCTAGAAATGTCCGATCTTGAGGATGCTGACCGATTGCAGGAGACGCTTGACCGCCTACACAGCTGGTCGCTGAAGTGGCATTTGCCCGTCAATTCCGAAAAGTGTTCAGTCCTTCCTATCGGTGTTCCGTACCCGTTTGGTGCTTATCACATTCGTGGCTTCTTGCTTAGCGACGCTGCTTGTGAGAAGGACCTTAGTGTACTTGCGTCTCCTGATTTGAACACAACCCAGGACACCTTTAGCGGCTGCTAATAGGATGTTCTTTGCCATAAGGAGATCTTTCTCCCTGAGGTCTCCTCTTCACTTCTCATCTACGCCCCATCCTTGAATACGACTCACCCGCAGTCTATCCTCTTACAAAGACCGAACGTGTTCTCATATAGAGGGTCCAACGGCGAGGGTCGAAAACGATCTCTGCGTTCCCCAATTTGCCCTACGACCAGCGACTTCAAAATATAGGCATATTTTTCTTGAATTATCATCTTCGTCGTCATGACCTGATTTACACCAAACGCGTTCTACGAGGGATGATGGGAAATGAACTAAAGCAGTTTTTTAACTCAGAGTTGATAGTTCGATAATTTGTCACTCCTAGAAACTGTTTAAGCTCAGGAGACTCCGAGTCCATCCCGATGTTACTGTCCACCCATGTCGTGATGGACTGGAGCAATTTACCATAACCAGTCGTCAACGTACAGTGAGGAAAGTTTCAACCGACTGTTGGATTCTTATCTGCTGAGCAAGCAAAGATCGTGTTTTCGCTGCGATCGTGACGGTCCTCTATGGACGGTGTATCGCAATGATCTGCGTAATCACTGCTTTGAACCAGCAGCGAAGGAGCGAACACGGGATTCTCCCTTCTGCTCTCTACCACTCCAGTACACTTCAGTGTACATAATGGAAACACGACCGAAATGGTACTGAAATTGTAATGTGGATCGCTGGTCAAGCCCAGTCAAAATGCTCTCGCGTATGTGGCGGACAAACGGATTGCGTCACCTTAACACAGCGGATCAGAGTTATGGGTATAGGTGCATTTGTAAGCTGCTGGGGTTTGTGAACAACGAAACTGACGACAGGTGACATGTTAGCTGTGTAATGGACAGGGAGCGCGATTGCTTTATACCATCTTGAGTGTGAGACCTCAAACGCGTCCTATCTCGAAGGGGCAACTTACTTGTGGAAGGCTATAAAATAGAGAAAGTAACCTTATAGATTTGTTATAGCGAGAAATGTAGTGATAAAATGTGTATATAATGTGACAACAGATAAAATACCGATCGACGTCTACACCATTTCTACTGGCAACGTCATTTTTGGGAGCGTGTACGCATACCCACTCAACCCTCAATGCGTAAACACCTAAAAATGGTTGGCCCTTAAATGACCGTTTCCGCATTCCCCTGAGGATATCACTACTAAGGGCTGTTGTTGCGTTTACTGATTTGATGTAATGGAACTTGATTGAAAAGGTAGGTATGGTGATGCTGGACTGCTTAATTGAATGTTACGAATTAGCTGCATGCATATCTGATGTATATATATATATATATATATATATATATATATATATATATATATATATATATATATATATATATATATATATATATGGTTGGCGGCATCCGGTTTCGGATTTGCCTGTCACTGTGACCAGCCACAGGACGCCTGCGCCTACAGAGGGACCATGGGTGACTTGCGCTGCACCACCCACAGCTCCAACCACACACCCCATATCCAGTGTAAACCCGAAGGAATAAGACCGGGAGGCATGCGGATGGGAACCACGTTTCATCAACGGAGCCGGCCCACACTCCTTCACAGGCAAACACAAGCACACTGTATTTGGGGAATCAAGCGCACACAAGGCGGTGGCTGGACCGTAGTCCGCTCCACACTGAGTGCATGAAACCACTCTTCGAGCCTAGCACGGCCACAAGGGCCGTGCACCCCGTCCCCTCCAGCAACGACCAACTGTCTCCTGGAGCCAGTATGGACGAGGTAGTGGGTAATAGACAGGTAGGCACCTTGTCAACATGCACATCAAGCGCAGCCACACCGGGGATATCAAGCAACAGCCAATCACTTGAAACGACAAAATGAAATAAAATAAATCTAATAATGCATACAGATACGGTGGCATAACTCTTCGCTAAATTAGCATATGAAGTAAGATGGTTAGCAATGAATCCGCGATAAGGAAAAAATGTCCACAAGTTACTCAAAAATGCTACAAACGCAACAAAATTACCGAAGATAAGCGCAATTAGCGGAAACAACGTGGCCAGCTAATAGAAGACAATTCAGATAGGCAAAACAAACCAAATAAACTGGAATGAAATTTATGCAGCTTAAAGAGACCTAGTTTAAGTGTAAGTTGGTTTAGCCCAACTGCGGTGAAGAAGCATCAAGAATGCAACATCAGCCTCAGCATGGGGCATATATATATATATATATATATATATATATATATATATATATATATATATATATATATATATATATATATATGGAGGGTCAGTTATCATTAGCCAGTTAACCACATTGTTCTCCAATATCTGGTGTAAAGAAAAGTTGCCTTTTTCCTGGGATGAGTCAGTTATCGTTCTGGTTTTTAAGAAAAGTGCTCGCACTTCGTGTACCAGTCACCGGGGGATTGGTCTCATTTTGGTTGCGTCCAAGCTATTGCCATCCATTCTACTCCGTATACTATCTCTCATTCACGAATTCCACTACCGGGAAAACCAAGCTAACTTCCGACCTGGCCGCGGATGTGTGGATCAGATATTCATGCTCCGTCAACTGGAACACAGCCACCTTTACACGAAACCTACCATTGTTGCATACCTGGACATCCGTGCCGCATTCGACTCGGTTGATCGACTTGCACGCCTTGGTACGCAGTGCTTGACAGTTCGCACACCATATTTTGTGATGTTATTCAGCGATGCTCTGCTGGCGTCTGAACACAGTACAATCAAAGGATAAATGCACATCATCATCGGCACCTAAGGGAGAGCCGTAAGTGATGTTACCCAAGAAGTCTAGTGACTTGACAAAAACAAGGTCCAAAATAGACGGTACTTAGGCGTCCATGTATCTAGAGAGGAGGTCCATGAACCGATGCAACGATATTTGCGGCGTACTATCAAGAGGAACTGCACCGAAAACACCTAACACCGAACAAACTTCGGGTAGATTGCGATCACCCGTTATCAAAGACCTGCTGATGGATTGGGAGCGAATGAAGTCAACCACCTCTTTGGATACACTCCCAGGACTTCTATACACACTTACGACTGGAGGTTGAGCTGAGGAAGTGCTAATCACTGCCAACGGAAGTTCGACAGTTTTGTCTGCCGACTGAAACATGTAGGTACGCGGAACGTCAAGTTCAAAGCACAACTCCCCCGGCTTGTCGACAAACGAAGCGATCACATCTAAATAGTGCATTGCCAGACAGATGTACTCCGCCGTCCGTGATGTCCTGAGACAGCTTTGTTTCAGTGAACGCGAGTACATCTGGTCATGCATCTACACGCAGACCTATCTCGTACATTTTATTCTTTAGGCTGCACACATTGCTGCGCAGTAGGTAAACGCTTTCACGAAAACCAAACTTTGATTGTGCGCTGCCAGAGGGGTCACTGGCAAAGCGCAATAAGACCGCCGGCTGACCAACTGAAACTCAACGACCAGACATCCTGTTCACCAACCGCTAGCCTGCGCCTGGGGTTCTTCCACGCCACTTTCATCATCAACCTATCCGCCAGGAGTCCGGGTGAACACTAACATTAGTGACATTCCGTTTGAAAGCAAATCGCAACAGCGCGTTGCGTTACCCCGGGGTGAGTAGCACCACACGAAGTAAGCGCGGTCCAAGGGTTTGCGCGTTATCCGGGACGTTACCCAGGGTAGTCAGTTTCCTGACAGTAACACCGGGAAGCGCAGGCGTAAGTAGCTTCCTTAGTCACATTTTAAACCACTGCAGATTGCCCAACAAGCGTTCAGCAGCAAGTGCGGTAGTGGATGACTGCGTTACGGAACATCACGCTGCTATCCATGCATCAACAAGCGCTTTTGACATGGTCATCATCATACTACACGTTAGCTGGAGGTGGGGAACACCTCAGCTACTGTGCCGCAATTGACATTATAGTGGGCACCACCGATTGACCGACGAAGTTCATCTGCCTGCTCGGCTTCATCAAACGGACATCGCTAGAGACCTCAAGTGCCTCTTTCAATCAGTCTATCTTACGATCGAGAGTGGCTAACACAGTGGCGACCGCCGTGACTGAATTCACCAGACTTTGCAGTCTCAACCGAAGAAACCCGGATGACCCTTTCGGCGTCTACGAAAACTGACGCAGATAAAAATCAGTGTCGCTAGTAAATAGCATGGCGTACAGGTTAGCAATCAGATCGGTGCACTGGTAATCATACCTCCGGTTGCAGTCGTCCCGCTGCATGCCTCAAGAATTGTCAGTCACCGGTAAAGCACAGCTTACGCTCCCGCAAACGGCATTTGCCTCTACTCGCGCAAGGGCGCATAATGAGACATTATAAAGTGGAATGCAGCAGAATTGTGACACTTATACACAGTAAAATGACTAACAGCTAAAAGATGAAACCTGGTAAAACGGGTTAATAAACAGAAAAACCGACAACTTCACCCGCAAGCGTCACATAAACGCTCGGTGCTACACCAATCATCACTGGCCAAAGTTGCCTTGGAGCACATCGAATTAGACAATAGGCAAAATTTATTTCTCGTGTTTACTCAAACTCTGTTTTCCACAATAGTTCAGCAAAAAATCCATCAATATGGCACGCTTAAAATTACACTTATCGCGTTGAGGCCAGTACCGAAACAAGTTGTCACGGATTCTGTTATTGAAAACCATCAGTGCATGCACTATCATCTCCCACGGGAGGCATCACGCTTGGAACGCACGCAGCGGAATTTCACATGCTGTTACGGGAAACCCTCAGGCTGTGAATTCACCAACGAATACTTGAAAAATCTGCCTGCCCTTGCGAACTTATTATTATGCACCGCATTCCTTTTGTAGTCTGCATTCCATATCAATGTATTTAATTCTTATTCACGTGCTGACCAACATTTTGTTTTCTGCATACTCAAACGCAACGCCTCCGTGCGGCTACTTTTTCTTACAATGCTTAGCCACTCCCTGGTAAATCATTGTTGTGGAACAGAAACCGTGTTGGACCAAGTACTGTGCCCTGTGGCACACAACTAGAAGCGCTAAACCACAGCTTTCGGTAGTCATTTAGCTGCACATACCACTGCCGTTCGTGCAGAAAGGATTGAATCCACCTCAATAAGTTTCCACCCACACCGTAATCACTGATTTTAGCTAGTAGGATACTGTGGTTCACTTTATCAAATGCTTTGCTAAAGTCGATCAGTAAATCGTCAACACTTTTACCTTCGTTAACTGCTTCAATCCAACTGTGCCTGGAAGTCAGGAGGTTAGTAGTTAGTGACCGTCCTCTCATGAAGCCATGTTGCACTGAAGTGAGCAGATTGTATGATTCTGCAAACTCGAGCAGTGCCCGTTTGACAACTTTCTCCAGTACTTCGTTCAATATTAGTGTTAAGCGAATTGGTCTATAAATTTCCGTTTTATTTTTTTTGCCACCTTTAGGTAAAGGTCGCACGACTGCTTGTTTCAATTGTTGAGAGCGGTCCCTTCAGTCAAGGAGGCGTTAAACCGTTTAGTCATTGCCGGTGTGACGAGATGCCAATCTCATGAGAAACAGCATATGTAATCCATCTGGTCCCCGGGGTTTAGACCAATCCAGATATGTTAGTAATCGCAAGACCTCATCCTCTGAACATACTACAATATCCATTTTGGCATCGCTCAGGGTATCTTTGAATACTGGAGAGTCTGTATGGAACACTGACTCCAAATGAGAAGCAAGTGCCATAGCTCGGTCTGCATCGGCAGTCAACGGCTCATCAAATGAGTTTTTCAATCTAGGTAATTCATCAGCTGCCTTAAGTCTACGTTTGATATGCACAAAAATCTTTTTGGGTGCTTTTTCGCAACTGCTGCTAAGTCTAGCTCATAATCTGCGCGCTTCCGTCATTTCACAGTGTTGCAGCGGTTTCTCTGTGTTTTATAAGCTCCGAAGTCATTGGCGCTGTGTGTTTGCCTGAAGTGCTTCCATAACTTTGCACGTCGTCTCGATAGTACAGTATATTCCTTATCAACCCATGACGGTCTATTCCGAAATTTACTTTGTGTCAAGCGAATGAACTGGTCTAATAGTTGGACAACGTTTTATTTAAATACTTCCCAACACGCTTCTATACCGTCATTCCATGGCAGCGACCAATCCATATGCTCGGATGTGTTCAGCATGCGATCCCATTTAGTCTTCCAAACGTTACGACGGGGTGGTCGTGAGGATCCCAGAGATGGTAAACGCAGAACGGCTGAAACGGTGGAGTGATCACTGGACCCATTGGGCTCAAATATTTTAACAAATTCGAGCGGATGCTCGCTGTTTGTAAAATGGAGATCGAGACAACTTTCAGGTTGCCCCGGAAGCTGTTTTGTTTGTTGCTGGATGTGTTGTATAGCACTCATTTCTGTCATCACATGTTAACTCGAGGACGCTACTGCCAGGCAGAGTTCGATGCTATAGCCAGTCAATATGTGGAAAGTTAACATCACTCCACAGTAAAAAAGTACAACAGTTTAAATGTTGCTGCACATTATCGATCCCATCGAGGGAAGTATTCGACAAGCTCCTACATTCAATTCATTTGGCCCCAGTTACTCTGAACCAAAGTTACTCGCATAGACCGTCACCACTACGATGTGTGGACGGGAGTACAACTCCTATGTCGGTTTACTGTACAACAATACGCCGGCATGAGCGCCCTTGGGTCTTTCGCACCGAAATGCCATGCATCTATCAAAGTGAATTTCGGGGTCAGTAATATCAGCGTGGAGTCATGTTTCAGTCAGACAAAATACATCTAGACAGTGTTCTACCCAGAGAACTACCTCGTCAAGTTTATTGATATGATTGCAAACGTTTGTAAGCGCTACGATGACCCCGGCAACTAGCGTGGACTACGTGCCATTAGTAGTACCGGTCTGTTTATCAGCTGACGTTTTTGGACTACGCGAAAATTTACCATTTGTGGGTTTCTTTCTCCCTAGTGAGTCCGTCGCTTGAGCTCAATGGTAACAGTTCGTAGGTAGTTGCTTTCTTCCAATGTAAGGTCGTCACGAACATGAATTCGCAGACCTTTTAGACGCCAAAAGCGGGAATGAAGACGAGTAGGAGTGACTTCGTCTTCAAAGACAATTCGCAAAGGACGGGAAGTGTTTGGAGTCCATTTTCCCAGTCCTAATACTTGTTTTGCACGAACACCTTGTTCATCGGAGTCTAGAAGCTGATCGATCAAACCTTGTAAAATGCAACATCCTGTTCCTAAAGGATTTGCGGATCTAAATTGTCAGATCCCGGTGCGCGAAAGATCATCAAGCAATATTTGCGTGGGTGGAGCAAACCGCTTTCAGACAATACAAAAGACCGACCTACAGGACCCGGAGTTCATTTGGCAGGTTTCATGTCTGCGATGCTCCACGGTGGCTCGTCGGCGGTTTCCTGACTAGAGACTATAGCAAGAGCTGGTTATTCGGTGTGCCAATTTGAGGAAGCCTTACCGTATGACAAAACTGACGGAACTACCTCCAATCTATAAGGAGGACTGGTGCGATTTATGTCTTTAGGCTGTTTGATTTTGTACTTTGGTTGGCCACTGGGAAACGCTGTGCTGGGCCTCCTGGCTCGTCTAGAAGAAGGAACAGATGAACATCTCTCAGGGTTTTGATGCTGCGTTCGCCGTGCCAATGCAGCAGCACCGATGCGATATCGACAAATCCACAGTAATTCCTTGTGTTCTGCGTAGGTCTTGAAAACCGAATCAATAAGCTGGGAGCAACGCCTTTGACCACGTGCCCAGATTTTGCAGGCAATACGTTGGATACCCTTGCTTACAACTTTGGCACAATGTAAATGGCGACATACCTTCCGTCAGGAGAACGAAAACACGCTCCTACCACGAACGAAGGTAAAAACGTCACAAGATCCGAGAACTTAGACCAAGTGCAGAAGCTGCGCTTAAGTGCCCAAAGCAGGCGTAGTCCGTTTCCTTACTGTCTGTTCATGTTGTCGACGGATTTCAGATCACAGCATGAGAGTACACCTAGATCTTTTACGGAGCTTGTCGGATGCAGCGGTTGGCCGCCTATAGTGTACATACGCCCATTACCATCCTTCTTCAGACTTATAAATGACGACTTGACCGGGTTGACTTTCAGATCAACTTCTGCAGATCATCTGGACAGGCGGTCGAGGTCCTGCTGAAGGATGTCATATTCATCGGGAGAATCAATAACCCTCTAACTCTTCAGGTCGTCTGCAAGCAGCGTGCAAGGCGACCGAAGAAGCTAAGGTACTTCGTTGATGTGGATCCGGAACAAAATGGGCCCAGTAATGTGCCCTTATGGTACGTCGCTAGTGGACGAGTACATTTCCGTTAGGTGGTCATTCACCTGTACCTGCAATTTTCTCCCATCGAGGAAGTCACTGATCCATTGGTGTTGTGCGCCACCAGCACCTCACACCCACAGCTTGTGGAGGAGAATCTCGTGGTTCACTTTATCGAAAGCTTTACTAAAATCAGCGATTTTCCCCGGTTCAACGCCTGCAACCATCCGTGCCGCGTCAACTGCAGGTTGGTGATGCAGTAGCGGCCCTTCATGAAACCGTGCTGTACGCGCGTTAATAGGTCTTTCGACTAATAGCTGGAGAAGATCTTCTTTCACTATCTTCTCGATCACTTTCGCCAAAATAGAGGTCACACAAATCGGTCGATACTTGTCCGCCTTAGTCGTGTCACCACATTTCGGGATCGGCTTCACTGCCAAACAGTTCCAGTTATTCGACAATGTTGAACAAATCAGTCACAGCAGGCGAGATGATGACCACTAGGGACTTTAGGATTAGCAGATTGAGATCGTCGGGTCCGGCAGGCTTCATTCCGTCAAGACCGGCGCGTAGACTACGGACATTTTCCACATCGCACTCCGGGCAGTCGAGTTCCCCTGGGAGCTTCATGCATCGACTTAGGCATACTTGCATGCCCACCTATAAATACAGAAGCGAAGTGCACCACCAATGCGGACGCACATTAAGTGCGTAGTAGATCAACCAGCCAAGTGCGAAATGCTATGTGAAGATTTCAACATGCCAAACGTCTCATAAACCTCAATCTGTGGGCCCATCAGGTATGCAAATCTGATTTACTCACAACATGCATACCGATGACACACCATGTTACAACTCCTCATCATCATCATCAATCATCATCACCAACACCCGTTGGCTGAAGGTAATCAACACGCTTCAGCTAATGTGCCGGGATACGAAAGGATGAGATATTTGAATAAACGAGATACAAAACATTGCAGAATATCATATACGACCATAAATGCCATATGATACTTAGTGCTTTATTAATCATAACGCGTGAGAACGTAGTTGGAGCGAGAGGATAAGGCGAGAGGGTGACAAAGAAACTCGCAACACCATTGGGGCCTGCTCTTCGCCACGTCAATCACAGTATCCAACCGGACTTGTTCGTCGCCTTTCGGACCCCCGTCCGTCAGTCGGGAGACAAATTGACGCCAACTTCGAAGTGAGAGTCTTGCCCAAGTCATTCCTTGTCCTCCCCTTTTTCTCCATTCACACCACCGGGGCGCGAACAACGAGCGTTCTTGGAGTCGGTGTGCTAGCGTGAGCAATACGTGGCCCAGCCATGTGAGCCTGATGTGTGAAATAACGGCGCTGAGCAGTTCACTCGCAATTCCTGCATCAAATACACGACGCCGAACATGCTCATTGCTCACGCGGTGTTCCTACAAGGCACGAGCTAAGCTGCGAAAGCAGTAGTCGAACATACTAAGCCTCTTTATGTCTGTCGGTCTGATGGGCTAAGTTTCACATCTATACAGGAGGGTTGCACGGACGGCTTCATAGTAAACTCTGCACTTCTTGGCGAGAGTGATGTCACGTCGACGCCACAGATGGTGCTTTTGCTATACGGTTCCTGATCTCATCTTCAGTTTCACTGGCGCTGATGTAGCTACCCAAATACTTGAATTTCTCGACGACTTCTAGCTGATCACCCTAGTGGTCAACGCAAGGGTGGGTCCCTGTCAACCTTGGAGAAGAACTTTGCATTTCGATGGTGCAAAACATAGCCCGAAACGATTGACAGTCAGAGCTAATTTGTCTAGTGCTATCTGACATGTTCGGGAGCCGTCACAGATGAGCGCAATGTCGTCGGCATATTCCAAATTCACTAGGGAGAAGCTCTACACCTTAGTCGTGCCCGGCGGACGCCGTTTCCATGACTTCCTCAATGGCGAAGTTAAAAAAGAACGGTGACAGCGGGCAACCTAGTCTCATACCGCTGGAGACATTTAATGGCAGCGAAATCTTTCCGTAAACCCTCACTACCCAAGCTACGGTCGTATAGCGCTCAAATAATATTTACATATTTCTCGGGCACACCATTCCTTAGTAGAGAGTCCAAAAGGGCACATCTACCGTATCGAAAACTCTCTTGATGTCTAGGAACACGACTATGGTGCACCGCCAATAAACATGGCGGTGCTCTAACAACTGACGTAATGTGAAGATGTAGTTGATTTCGACAGAACCCGGCTTGCTCCTTGCGCATCTGGCTTTGACGGGTGTCAGTCAGTCTACGGAGGACGACGGACGCAAGTAACTTGAAGGCAATGGAGATTAGACTGATTCCTATATGATTGGCGCAATCAGAACGTGAGCGCCTTTAAAATGGGGACTGTGACGGAGCGGCTTCAATCTGTCGAGGCGATCTTCTGCTCCCATAGGTTTGCTAATAACTCGAGTAAATCATTCAGAACAGCAGCCCTCTAGAATTTGAAGTGGGCTGGATGAAGTACCTCTCCGGCGGCGTTGTTCAATTTCAGCTGTCTGATCTGGTGTTCGATTTGTGCACTTGAGGGCGGATGCATACTGACGGTCTAGGCAGTAAGGCGCTTGTTGGTCGATGGAGCAACTGAAAAATCCGATTGATTAAACTGCGTCTCAAAGTTGCATTTAGTGTATTTGTTCCAGGTTCTCAAAGTGTTCGGTCCAACGTTCCAAGCATTTTGACAAGCTGTCGATCGGCTGTCCACTCTCGTCTCTTATGGTCTCGCTAACACCAGGTCTCCTGCTGCACTTTCTCGCATCAGGCGTAATAACTTCCGATGGTTACTAGCGGCAGCGGCTGTTTCCATCTCCGAGGCACGATGGGACAACCACACTTCGTAATCTGTCTTCAGGCTGGCTCGCGTTTTCACCCTGAGATTTTCGCGAGTCGCACTGTATTCGCGTCCAGCCGGAACACGTCGCCGAGCATCCAGAAGTTCTAGCGACTGCATAGAGACCCAATGTCTAAATTGGCAATTTGATTTGCCACATGAGGACATGCCTACTGTTAGTATTGCCTGCGGATGTGCAACCAGTGACCTTCAACTGTGTTCTGTGGGCGCTTACTCAGCCCCGATTTGATACGTATTCAGAACAGCTGGCAAATATCTATGCGTTCACAGCGCCGTTTCGGACGTCCACCGAAACGCACTTGGTTGTCGGCGCAATTAAGTGTGCGTTCAGAGTCCACGCTCGTGCTCTAACTCGAGCGACAGTTTTGTACGCATCTCCTCCAGCGGTAACTGATCGCAATGTGTTCGATTTGCACCCATGGCTACTCCGAGGCTGGTGGACGCCATGTCACCCTTTTCCGGATGCCGTGTCGGAAGTTAGTGCTCGCAATAAAGACGAGCATCTTCACATTGGTGTAGCAGCCGATAACCGTTATAATTACAGGAGCCTATACGGTGTTGATCGGCCAGTGGACTTGGGCGTTCTAATCACCAGCAAGTACCACAGTATCCGTGCTTTTTCTGTGACGGAAGAGCGCAATTACTTGGTGGGCTCATAGGCCACAAAGACAAGCAAGCACAGTCTGTTCCCGCGCGACTTCGGTGCTTTGAACGAGCTAGCCGATTATACAGTGCACATCCAGCTGTTCGTTGAGGCCCAATCTATCAAGGCAGCTTCAGCTCGGGGGCTAAGAACAATGTCCACACCGGCTTGACCGGCATTTGAAACTGCGTCATCTTCCGATTAGCGTAATGTAAACATGCTGTCATTGTCGTTTGTGTGGGATCGCAGGGTAATCACAGAACTCGTATCTTGCCTACCGGCTTCTGAAAAACAGCATATGTCGATCAATAAGGTCTTCAGCTTCCGGGAAAGTGCTGCGACAAATTGCGCGCATTGAGGCATGCCGGTTTTGAGGAGGTTCGGGAGCTCGAAATGGAAATAGATTAGCTGACGCTGTTCATTTGGCCGGACATTAACTTGTCGATTGGAACGGAGCAACAGCTTACAGTTGTGTGTGAGTTGAAACTAGAAGATAAGCGACTATTGCTGCAACATAGAGGAGCCCAAAAAATTGCGGCAGGTGAAAACATGGTGGGGAGATAAAAGTGAAGTTGGAACGGGACAATAAGGATGAAAAAGCGCGAGGGAACATGAAGACGGGAAGACCTGAGCAATAGTATCCTCGCCTTTGTCCCCTTGCTCAATGCAGTAGACAGGGCGCCGTTGATTATCCTCTGCGACGGCTTAATGCCTGATTTCGCTGATGTTCTGGCATACTCTCCTGGTAGGGAATACAAGATAGTCTCCTTTTTATTCACAAATGGCGCCCGATTCCCAATAACGACTGCGTCCAACTGACAAATGTTCTCAATGTACTGTAAAGCCGTTGATTGGGTCTCGTTTACTACTTTACTAAGACATGATGAGTGGATCGTATGCTTCTCCACCAAAGTCCAACAAGTCGCTTTTGGTGCTCTATATAACAACATTGATCTCTGTATCGTCATCCTGGCTGGTATCAAACATAGGCACTTTCTTTCAGGTTGCGGAAAGCATTTTTCAGGAAAAACATCTGCTATGCATAAAATCTAACTTCAGCCTACCGCAAAACGAGTGACTTCTCACTCATGATACAATACCATAATTTGGTTACATTGCTGAAGCTGGCTTGTCACACCAATGATAACAATAATGGAAAACGGGCCCTCGGCAGTCGATTCAACAACCGTGAATGATCAGTCTTTCAGAGCGCAAATCTGCCAAATGTAATTTATGCACAATCTCACTCGTAGCATCAGATGACTGCGACAAAACAGATCCTGCGCAAACTGGTGGAATGTTTAACTAATATTTCTGCGTTTTCTTCAGCGTGAATACGAAACAAATGTCATGCCCTCAGTCACAGTCGATCCGCTCAACTGTATCAGGTATGCGCTCCACGACATACCTAAACTTATCAGGTGTACAAAATAGCCATATTTCGGGAGTCCTGACAATATTTCTCCCGTACATGTGAAATTCATTTGGGATGACACCCACTGCTATTGTTGCGTATACTCAATCTGTCTATAAACACTGGTACCCTGCCAACTCACTGGAAAGAAGCCATAGTTGTACGGAAACATTTCTCAGGCTGCTTGTCCGAGTCTACAAATGGTCGCTCAATAATCCACACTTCTACTTTATCTAGGAAGTTAATCAACGACTCTCAACACGATTCTTGAATACTCAATCTTGCATACTGTGCCACTTGGAATTTCTAAATCATCTAACTACCGCACATGCTCTTGCCATGTTGGCGACTCTGATTTACCTCGACATACGCAGAGCCCTTGATCAAGTGCCTCATGACAAACTAATAGCTAAAATGATGTTACACGGGATCGGTGAATCCCTGCTTTCTTGGCTCAGGTCATACAAATCTAGTGCAGTTGGTACAAGTTCAAGAACACCAATCTGAGCTTGCACCTGTTATCAGCCGTGTGATACAAAGCAGTATCCTTGTGCCGCTGCTGTTCATAATACAGTCGATTCCGGTTCATCGGACCACATCGGGACCAGACCATTTTGGTCCTATTAAGCGGCTGATCCGATTAACCGAAGTTACCCGATGTAACAAGATGGGACCTGCTATACATAACTTAGGAAACTACTATTATGACCTGTATTGGCGGCATATATTTATAGCAAACACACAAAACAGAACTGCTTTGATAACGAACTTTGTTCACTGAAAAAGAAATTTACGAACAAATTCGTCGTAACGACCTACAAGATATTCAGCATGCGAAGTACAGTTTTATACAAATGGATAACCGAATTCCATTCAGCGTTTGAAGACCGTATCCAGTGTGGTTTGACGCATTCTTTTAACAGACTGCATTCGCACAGAATCACCACAAACATGTAACGCAGTAATAGGACTACCTTCATTTCCTTCCTGCATGAAATAACGGTGCAATGTTTCAATGCATTTCCTTGCATCCTGTTTTGTGACCGGCATCAACACGTTAGGGTTCTCTTCATCACTTCCATGATCTTCTGTTGTTGTCGTGTGTTTCGCTGCTATTCGAGCAATAATGGCAACATCACATTCTTCATTTCCATCATAGAGTTGAAGTTGGTTGTCGACTGACAAAAATTCTTCGTAATTTTCAACCTGTTTCAGCTCCACATTCTCTCCGTCATTTTCATTTACAATCACCATATCCACATCCATCTCCGAGACAATATGCTTAAAGCCACAGTGAGAAAAACAGTTCCGAATTGTCGCACTGCTCATTTTTCGCCAACTTTCGGCCACGAATGTAACGGCTTGCAAAATATTGACCTTTGCACTGATTTCTCCGGCCGTCGAGGATGAGGTCAGCAAGCCTTCCTCAATTGATTCAAGGATGTAATTCACCAACCTTGAACGATAAAAGGTCTTCAAATTTGTTATGATGCCCATGTCCATTGGCTGTATCAAAAATGTCTTGGGAGGCAGAAATTCCATCTGGATATTCTTCAAGAAATCCGAATTTGAATGTGCTGCACAATTGTCGAGAAGTAATAACACTTTTCTCGACTGGCGTTGTAGCTGTGTTTCCCAATCCTCCACCCATTCTTTAAAAAGTGCAGAGCTCATCCATGCATTTCTGTTCGCACGATACACAACTGGTAAACTGTCCATTCTGAGTCCCTTAAAGCAGCGAGGCTTGGCACATTTTCCTATAACCAGCAACTCCCTCTTGTCTGTTCCGGACATGTTTGAGCAGCACAAGACTGTTACGCGAACCATTGCTTTTTTGCAGCCAGAGAGTAACATGTTTGTAACTTAAGGAGCCGTCCGGTGTAGCCCTATAGTACAACCCGGTTTCATCAGCATTATAGATGTCATCTGCTGGAAAATTTTCAAGAAGCTCTGGTAGTTTTGTTGATTTCCATTCTTCAGCTCGAGCGCTATTGGCACTTTCTTTCTCACCTTATGCTTTCTTCAATTTTACATCATGTCTAGATTTCCATCGAGACAACCAGCCGTCCGTAGCTATAAAATCTTCGTGGCCCAGCATTTTAGCGAGTTCTTCTGCTTTGTACTTTAACATTGGGCCACTTACTCGTCCAGTAACAAAGGCAAACCAATCATTAAGGGCCTCATCGACGTCTGGATCCTTGTCTTCACGCTTCCGTTTTTGGGAAGTACCTCGTCCTCCTTCACATTGTGCCCATTCTTCTCGCAAATCTTTCTCTTGTTTTATCAGGCGCGATATTGTAGATTTTGCCAAGCAGGTAATTTCCACCAATCGACGCTGACTAGTGGTTGGTCCCTGTTCCTTGATCTGATCTAGGAAACGAATCTTCTCAGCTAACGTCAAGTCCCGTCGTGGCATTTTCTTAACATGCAACAAGACACGCACAGTTCACTGAGGTGAACTCGAGTCTGTCTCCCGGGTATTTCTATGGTTGACCTAGCCACCTTCTGTCCTATGATTTGCCGGACCTGTGTGCCCGCGATCACTTGCCGTGCTCGAGAGTAGGCCCGCAATGCGGGCTCAGGGCATTCGGCTCAATGGACGTGCGGTACATCGATCGAGCGGTTAACGACATGTGAACAAGCACGTATGTCTTCGTTCCGCCTACAAGTGTTGGAAACTACAGTCAGTTTCGGGCGGTTCTGAAGCCAATTAGATAGATGTGTCTCAAGGTTGCCACAGTTCAGTTTATCCAAAGGCCAACTCGGATTACCGTAACTGAATGATACGCTTTCTTGCCCGACATATGAACTGTGGGTTTAGTTCAGACATCCAGGCACAGAACTTGATTTTAACACCTCTCTTACCTGCCACCTTCTATCGTCTGGTCCGATTAAGCGGAATTCCGGTCCTAATAAGCGGCTAAAATTAGGCTAGCGTAATAGGATTCGTTTCGGTTCTTCAGAATTTGGCCCGGATAAGCGGCTGGTCCTATTAACCGGAATCGACTGTATATGTTGACGATATATTGACGTAGTAAAATTCGGTAAACCATGCCTCTTTGTCGATGATGCAAAAATCGTAGTCATTTTCCGCCCGGATGCTTTCATTGATGCTTTCAACATGATCTAACCCTATCTCCATACGCCTGAATCGATGTGCTGACATATGCTATGTACTGTCCCACAAGTGCGATTTGACTCAGTGGCCTGACTCTTGATGGTGAACCACTTAGTCTCTGTCCTACGGTAAGAGACTTGGGATTGCGATATTCATGCTCACTTGTGTTCTGTGGACACGTAGGCTACGTCACTGCTAAGGAAGAACAACATTGGATTAGTATTTAGAACCTTTTCTCTACATGTCATTATTTCCTTCTCATATCAATTGTTAAATCCATGTTTCACTGTTGTTCAATGGTGTATAGCAGTTCAACGAAGCGGGACTGCATGCATTGGAACTAATACGAAATGCATTCACCGAACGCCTATTAGGTACTTTTTCAAAACTGTAAAATTGTGAATGACGCGATGTGCTCATGCTTTATCCGCCCTGGTTACAGCGCATGAAGTAAAACCTAGTCATGTTTAAAATGTTTCGAAATACTGGTAGCTCGGGTTGATGAATAAATTGTTCATTTGTTCTCCGAGCTTGGCGGTTTTATCGCAAACGTTCCACGTGCAAGCTTGCACGCCACAAATCACTGCACTGAGGATGCCACCTCGCATGGTGGTGGAACGTTTGCGATAAGACCGCCAAGCTCGGAGAACAAATGAACAATTGACTAGTCATGTTCTTCACCTTTTGCACAGAAATATACACGTTTCCAATCTCAACATGACATTGATGCAATCATCTGTCTACTGCACACGACATAAACAGAACTCATTGGCGGATTTCAAGTCCAGAACTAGCAGGCCAGCAAACGTATTTTTTAACAGGTACGCAAGAGTCTGTAGCAAGCTACCACCTGGAATATATGTCTACACTGTTAAATACGAAATTCGCAAAAGCTTCTACAAGTTCTTGACTGTACAGAGTTTGATTAAACTGTTTGATGGTTCTATAAAAACAAGCTAAATGTGCGAGCAGGATCCAGGTTACATACGATCTAGTACATATTTCGCCACCATATTCCCTCCTGTAAATTGGCTGTTTTACAATTAGCTATGTGAGAACGGTTAAGGGCCGGCTAATATCACTTCGTTTTACTCAACCATTTATCATGCCTTGGCTATTCTTCCATACTTCGATACGTTATCTGTTATTCAATTTTCCTGAATCACCCATGATCAAATTTTTATTACAGTATGCTTTCCCGACCGCGTGAGTGAAGACGTGTCTCGTGTCGTCGAGAATAATATGTTTCTTATATATAAAAATATTGGAGGGTGCACACTTTTTCTTTTTTTTCAGTTCGTTGGAACTGCTTTAAATCTTAGCGGTATCGCTGCACATGCAGTCGTTTACACTGCCGGACGTTTGGAACGATGATGATGCTATGTTTGACCTTATGCAACCAATCAGGCGGCCTAAAAACATTGACCCGGATGCATACAACCAAAAAATCTCGTTTTGGTCTTCGTTGCTTTCTGAATACTGCAGGACCCAACGAGTCCTTGTTGTGAGCATTCGTGCTTTGTCGTCTGTTTTCTCCCGGTATTTCGCCGAAGAACAGATTCATATGAGTCCTGCCTGTCTCAGTGAAGTTGTACGTGTTCTTCAGGAATCAGGCGTTATCAAGGCCTACACTGATTTCAGTGTTGTTTCTATACTTCGAAACGGTTTCCAATTCATCTTAGGATTGCCATTTTACCTATTCTCGAAGAAATACACCGAGTACACTGTTTTGATTAAACCTACATTGTAGAACTTTTGCGAATTACCAGGTTTCCCGTCGAGACTATGATTCACTTTTCATCATTCAAGAGTTCGTGGATATTTTCTTGGACGACTTCTTTACTCATTTCAATGTTACGAAAATGGAAAAAAGGATAACAGCAAGCCTCCCCGCCTATGAATTAAGCGAATTCGAGTCTTGCCTGACTGAATTTTTCCCCCACGAATTGACGCGAAGTTATATCAGGAAGCTTTGCGTGGAACACTATCGTTGCGTGGAGGTTGTTCAAGTTGACAATTTTGGATTACCGTGTGCTTATGATGTGAGTCCACGGATACTGACTTTGCTTTTTGCTCCATAGTTGCTGCCTCCTTGCTTATAGCAACGGCTTCTCGATTTTAACCTATACGCTCCTTTCCCACCTCACTTTTATTATTATTTTTAATACCCCAAAGAACTTCTCATTTGGCGCCAGTAGCTTCTATTAAGACCGCCCCGATATCTATGCGGAATTCATCCATACTTTCAGCCATTCTTTAGAATTCAGCTAGCTCATATTTTCGAATCCATGTTTTAGTCTTCGCTTAAAGCAGTGGGGAGCTGCAAGTCCTTCCACCTTTTTCAAATAAGCCGGAAAATTTTGTTAGCCCTCAATACTCAAGCCTTAAAGAGCAAAAATTGATGAAGCGCCGGATGTAGAGCAAAGCATACAGACTTTAGTTGCTCCAATCTCGATAGTGGCTCTGTAAGTGCTATTACGTTCAGTCATGTTGATCAGCAGCTTTCGTCACCGTGATTCCTTTACGGACACTCACCAATCCGCCGCTGCCTTAGATCACATTGGACGAACTCCACTATTTTGGGCATCATAATGGATAAACACAAGTCAGGCAGCACAAACACATGAGATCTCTGACGAGTAAAACGCGTGAGTCGAGAAGCCGAACTACTTCGTATATCACAAAGCGTATACTGAGCACTCCACCAAACTAGCTGCGAAGAGTGAATTCATCGTTCTTACACATCTTCCAAAGTCCCACACTCGCAGCTTGCTGGGAGTTATTGTTATCAGTCCGGGGCGACCGCCGCTTTGCTTACAGAAACAGCTAATTGTAACTCCGACCACACACTGTGATAGCGCCAAGCACAGCGATTGGCCACTGAGTGGTTGCCAATCGATCTACTATGGTTTCGTTTTTACAATGCTTACCACTTTACTTTTGCGATGGATGAAAATGCACGTAGTAGTAAAGTCAGCTCACAAATTCTGGTACTCTTATTTGAAATTATGAAGGGTTTTCTTGTTTCTGTTCGGTTGGGTTAGTCAGCTCTAATCTAGGGCGCGGACTATACAGATGTCCTGAAAGAAAACTCATTAGCAGCATGACGGCACACTATACTGACGCTTCGCTGTAACTCGAACACCACCAGTCGTACGGGAGTAAATTTTAGCGTGGGGCTATAATGACTACTAATAATAATCATGATAATTCGGTGGAAGTATGCAGCAATTAAGATCGTTACGCAGAATAGCCAAAAATCTACCATGGAATATTGGTATAATACCGATATAGTGCTACTGCTTTCCAAATTCCGAAAGATGGTCTGTGTAAATTACATAAGTTCAAAGTCAAATTTTACTCGCAGGGTATGTTACGCATCTATGGATTCGACTTAAAATTCTTTTAGCACACATGTACATCCGCATGGCTCGATCTCGTGATGGGTTGATGAGCACGGTTCGTTTGTTTCTATTTTGTCATCCGATGGACAGGAGTCTTGTAATGCGAATGGTGTAATGCATCTTCGAGTCACTCATTGAAAATTGGTAAGGTGGACGCAGAAATGATATAAGTCGGAAGAGCGTTTCACGGCTGGCAAATTCGGACCGAAGAAAAATTATGCCGATATTCTCACTGGATGTGTTGCGCGACCAGTTTCAGTTTGTAGCCCTTTGTTTGGTATTTTACTTGAGCTTTAGGTGGCTGCGCACGCGATCGTATTTTTCAACATCTCATAGATCAGGAGGAGGTCACCACGTAGATGGTGATACCTACTGTCCACTCCTAGGGATTTCAATCGCAATTGGTATGGCAGATGAATAAACCATTTGCGCTTTTAGTTGTTGCTCACTGTAGGACCTCCAGTACATTCAGATCCTGTTTTCGGTAGGGTTGTCAGGTCTGAAGTGTCCTCGCACACGCGTTACTCAATTGTGGGAAAGGACTAGGTTCGATTCACCCAAACACCCTCTGTAAAAGAGCGACGTGTTGGTTCCCGGTTTTTAACACTTCCACAACTCGCGTTGAACAGCTTAGTCATGTTGATTCACTACGCCAAGGTCGCGCTCCCCAGAGGCGATCTGCAAGACGTGATTCTCCAACCTGTATGTGCTATCTGACTGATGAAATAGATGAACAACTTTACGCTTATCCGCTCTAAATAAGGATAGATTCATCGTTGACCACTCAGGGGCACTACTCAGGTCTCGTTGCAACAGGTCGTCCGCCCGCCATATCTTGATTTCATAATGAGACAAGGAATTCGACTCGGTGACATGCGCTGGCTTATTAATGCAGACTAGGAATAATCGCTACGCAAGCGTTGTTGCTCGCTAACTACCGCATCCCACATCAAAAGTATCAGAAATTATACACTGAACCTGCACCTGTAGCCGCCAAATAAGATACAAGTTTCTGACCCATCCAAGAACAGGGACCTCAATTCCGTTGGTTTGCAACTTATGGCGAAGCGTGCGCTTATCTGAGCGGTCAATGATCTTGGAAAAGCCAAGATAGTGACATTGTCGGCCGTTTCGGTCCAACTATTTCACGCAGTCAGTAGACATGTGGTACGTGACCGGTGTTAACAGAAGGATTATATATATATATATATATATATATATATATATATATATATATATATATATATATATATATATATATATATATATATATCGCTCCGCTCCCAGGCCAGTTTGTTCAAGTTTATTGTGTCATATATCGATATTTGTTGTCATAAATTATATGATTCTCTATAACTTTTGATTCCGAATTATACAGTGATATATTTGAATCTTTTTCAGCAGTAATTTTCTCGTTTTTGTCTGCCTAGCTTCTCGTCGATCCTGGTGGTATCGTGCTCGTGTCCTTGTCAAATCCAGTTTATCTCGTTCTTTTCATTGTTACAGCAGTTTTCTCCTCTAGTTTGCGTAGTTCATTCTAGCTAGTCACTTGGCGTTTTACGGCATAACTACCTGTATTAATTAGTCGTAACTTCTGCACCTCCTCATAACACTGATTTTCTCATATCGATTGGTACCTATTTTTGAAATGGCGAAGCAGTCGCCTTGTGGTATTTGCTGCAAAGTCGTTGGACATCGAGCAAATGCGATTAAATGCAGTCTGCAGTGTAAAGCTTCATTTTTCGTGCGTTGGTCTGACTGTAGACCAATTTCGTGTAATTCAGGGCATTCAGAACGAATTTTTGAAGACAATTTGTAAACAGTGCCAGTCTAAACTTGTGCAGAATAGAACCGACAAGTCTAACAAGCAGATCAGTACAACGAAGTGCTCTAAAATGCCCAGCTCGACTTGTTCTACACCACAGTCAGGGAAGCAGCCAGCGCCTAGCACAACATCCCATCCCTACCGGAAGCAAGGTACTAACGTTCCGTCAGGCTCTCCCTCACGACCTACAGTGTGTTTTGTTGACAGTAAAGCTCCAATTTGCAATAAGCAAATTGAGGATAACGAATAGAAAGTGCAAACACCGAAGCAGCCAAGAGTAATGTCTAGCGACCTAAGGCGCCGTAGCCTCATGGTCTTTCACGCGCCTGAATCATGTGATTCCAATCTTCAGGTGCGCTATGAACATGACGTCGAGTTTTTGGAATCATTGATTGATAGACTACTCGATGTAAATGAGTACGGGCTCAAAGTGCAGCAGATCGCCTGTCTAGGAAATAGAATGGAGAGCAGAAGCCGATCTATGAGGTGACTTTTGTCCAAGAGGCAAGTCCCAAGTTACTCTTGTCCCGTCTTCACAAGCTGAAGGGTCTAAAGATCCACGTGCGCGCTGACTTAGACCCAGCAGACAGAGAGAAACTCAAGTCTGCGATGATTGAGCTAAAGCGACGCACGGAAGATGGAGAAACAAATCTCCGTATTGTAAATTTTCGGGTAGTTGTCCGGATTCCTCCACGAATCCGGATCAACAGGTTTCTAATGCTTCAGGCGCGTCCAGCGGTTCCTACCGCGGTCTGCGCGTAGCCTTTACTAACGTGTGTGGTCTGAGGAACAAGCGCGATGTGCTGTACGACTTTGTAAGTTCTCAGCGACCAGACCTTTTAGGCCTTGCTGAGACATGGTTAAACTCCGAGGTAACCGCCCAAGCAGTGGAAATCACCGGCTACTCATGCTTCCGCTGTGATAGACCATCAAATGATCGCGGTGGTGTTCTAGTTTACATAAAATCTTCCTTGTGTGGGAGACTAGTGAGCGCCTACCAAAGCGCCGATGGTCTACGTGAACAGTTATGGTGTTCGATTCACCTCAGACACTGCGAGTTGCTCGTGGACGTGGTATATCGCAGTCCCCTGAGCCGCTGTTTGGACTGGTTGCCGCATGTCCGCAACCACATGAGTTGTCAGGTGTTCCTACTCATGTGCGATTTCAAGTTACTCCGAATTCAATGGCCTGAGGCTGAACTTCTCCCCGACCACTGTGAAGTCGAGAGGAAGTTTACGGAGTTGATATTTGAACCCGGAGCCACACAGCACATCAACCAATCCACACGCATTACTGCGCGCGCGACTCCATTGTGCTTAGACCTGCTTTTGACTAGCTGTGAACAACATGTACAGGACATACAAGTCTTAGAGACTCTGGGAGCGAGTGACCACTGGATGATCATAGCCAGCCTGGAACTACCGCTGCCGTATTCTCCCCCACTGGAGCCAGCCTTCAACTATTGGAAGGCGGACTTTAATGGCCTCATTCGAGCAGCGAGCCAGATAGACTGGTCTTTACCACAGGATTCATCTATTGAAACCTGTTGGACTATCATTAAGGAGGGAGTGAAATCGTTGTGCGCCCGATTTGTACCCCTCAAATTTCGGAAAGTTGGACCAGTCAAACCACATTGGTTCGACAAAGAGTACAACAAACTGGTCAGACGACGACGCAGATTATGGAAAAAATTCGTGTTATCTGGCTCTGATGAGGACTACAAGGCGTACAAGGTACAGCGAAATCGCTGCAACAATGCGAAAGCAAGAAAACGCAGAAGCTTCGAAGAGCAGCTTGCAACTGCCTCAAAAACTGCTCCCAAGAGGATCTTCGCATACGTAAAGCGTCGCCTGAGGCTTGTAGCCAATGTCCCACTCTTAGAAGGCTCAGATGGATAGTCCCTAACAGCGAGTACAGATTGTGCGTCCGCATTGGCGGCGCACTTCGCCTCCGTATTTGCAAGCGACCAGGTGTCTGTAACGAGTTCGACGAGTACCGCTTCAGCCGAACTTAACAGAGTGGACTGCAATATTGAGGATGTACGCAAGCTTCTAGCAAATCTTGACGGCACGAAGCCTGCCACTGATCCTCGAGTCCCTATCGGCCATCATCGCATCTTCTGTAACTAAAACGTTTAACAGGTCACTATCCACTGGACTGTTACCGGACGACTGGAAATGCTCAGTCGTAAAGCCCATACCGAAAGGTGGTAAACCAAGCAAAGTGGATCATCACCATCATCATCATCATACACGTTAGCTAGAGGTGGGGAACACCTCAGCTACTGTGCCGCAATACAGAGAAAAAACGGAGAGAAAAAAGCAACTGGTGCAAGCCGGCTGAGCTACCGGTAACGGATGCGCATCGTTCCGGTAAGCTACCAGCCCGCTACACATTGCTATTAGTTACCGATGGAGAGACTGCATCCAAAATTGTCGCTAGATTCGGAGCACATGTGTGGACACCGATCATGCACTTGTATGTGCTGACTAGCAGATGCGCTTTGGCGGACGCCCACGACGATGCTGTGAGCGCATTGACACCAGCCAACTGACAAAGCCAGCTGTTCTGAATGCGTATCGAAGTACGCTGACATGCGAGTTGAGTTATCGCTCACTGGAGACAATTGATGGTCACTGGTCACATGTTTGCCAGACCTTACTAGCAGCGGGCAAATCCTCAAGTGGTATGTCTAAAAGCCAACATGGACATTGGGTCTCTTCTCGGTCTCTGGAACTTATCGACGCTCGCCGGCATATTCCGGCTGGAAGCGAACACAATGAAACTCGCAAAGAGCTCCGGGCAAAACTCCGCGCTAGCCTGAAGAGAGACCGCGAATCTTGGTGGTCTCATCGTGCATCAGAGATGGAAATGGCCGCTGCCCTTGGTAACCATCTCGCCCTCCAATAGTTTGAATAACACAATGGGGAGGACGATCACTGATAAATGCAACGCATTTCGTATTGTCTCATCAGTACCAATACAATAACTAGTAATTATCTTATACAGTCCCAAGGGTGTTCCCAATCAGTGAAATGCCGTGAGATGGACGGCGGCAATCGTCCTAGGACCGGGGTATTCGTAGGTCAAAAACTGACTGTTTCTGCACTCACAGGGCAGGTCTTAGCTGGCTTGTCGTCAAGGCTTACGCGAAACCGTAATAAGCGTTTATTAGGATTACGTAATAGCAGCCGAAATGCAGAGCCGGTGTCAAGCAGATAACGGGTCAGTAAAACATGTTCACGTTTGCGTGCACACGGAATATTTTACGCGAAATGGCTGACCTCACCTTGAGCCCATTTGGTCCGGGGTTCATTCACTCTGGAAATCAAAACCCCCCTCATTCTTGCTTATCTAACTAACGCAGCAGGGATAATCGGATTAGTGAGTATTGTGTGATTTGGCGCTGATAGGTTCAACTTCCTATGCTGAAAGTAGTGACAATTTCAGGATTCTGTTTATCACTACAGCATCTGTAGCACATAACATTATCTGAGTGACGTAGAGGAAGCGCTTGGTTGCCCTCCTTGAAGCGGGGTTACCCTTAAATGGGAGGTCGAGGTATACATTTTCCTTAGGTGTCGTCAACACCGTAACAAGCCAACTTTCCGGGGCGTGTTGTCGGTCTTAAGGATAATTAGATTAAAGTCGGCATTGTTTACTGATATTGCATTAAACTTTACACGCCCATCCGTGAAAGGCACAGATGGATCGCTCGGTTAAACCACCAATTTGTTCATTTTGTAGCAGCAGACCCCTCCCCCTGATACCTGGCCCTTCATTTCCCACTGTGAAGTGACTGTTAATATTCCCTCCCTAGCCTCACTGTGTGATCTGTAAATGTTGGGCACATGTTAATTTAAAACAGTTAGTTCCCTTTAGTAACTTGAAAAGCACAAGTAGAAGACGAAGTTCGGCAGATGCATGCATTTCGTATCGTCTCATCAGTGCCGATAACGATAACCGGTAAATTTGTACAACAGTTTGTGGGTATAGACATCCATATTAACAAACGCGAGAAAACGGTTTCTTTCGTCTACAACCAGGGCAGCCTGAGGCTGATCGATAATTGTTTTTGAACACAAAGCACTGGCCAGTGCCGTTCCACTTGAAGCACCGCTACACATGCGTATCTTTAGGGGTAGTTTGTTGCACAGATCAGTGTATCTCACTAAGAAGAAATTCGATCGAGTTTTATGACTAGAAAGGTTTGTGCGTATCAAGTAGCCGCCATTACGTGTGGGGTAGACTGCAGTCTTTGGTAGTTCAAGTGCGGTGTTGTCTGAGTAAATTCGATAGTTTATAATGTTGTAGAAGAGATCGAGGTTGTTCTTTTAGCGTCTCAGCCAAAGAGGATCCAGTTGGAGTTTTCGACAGCGATCATAATAAGTCAGGATTGAGCAGCGCCTCATGACCAGCTTGGTAAATGACCGTTGGACATTATCCAGAGTCCTTCTGTCTTTCTTTCTCTATTGGCTGTGAACGACAGTACAATATCCCATAGTCAGTCGTACGACTGTCTTGAATGACTCAAGCCGTGCTCCAGGTAGGGAGAAAGTTCTGGTGTTAGCCGCATAACTGCCTTGCTTTCACAACCTGATGAAATACATGTTCAGAGAAATTGAATGTCCCGAACTGAATCAGACGTTGGGATCACGCTTCACGCAAGTATGATAGAGCCTTCTAGGATGTGGCATATGTACCCAAGTACTTGGTATTTCACTACGAAGGATTTCATTAATAAACGCTCACTGGCTATATTTAGTGCGGATAGGTCTTCACAGATGTTTCCCAAACATATATGTAGTTGGTCTGGATGAATTGAGTAAACTAGTTTGACGTCATCTGAAAACAGAAATGGGCGTCCGTGTTTGATCGGGTCACATATTGTTAACGTAGATTGTGAAAATTTAGTGGTCCTAGCGCGCATTCCTGGAAGACGCCGTTGGTTAGTTGTTTCGGTGTAGAATGGTGCTGACCGATGTTAACTACCTAAGTTCGACCGTTTAGGTATGAGTTGAACCAGTTAAGCAGAGGATTTCCATTTCCATATGACTCCAGAGCAGACAGCAGTGGCTTGTGCGGCACGCGGTCGAACGCCTTTTGAATGCCCAACATAATTATAATAATTGCCATTCCTCTGTCAATTATAGTCGTGACGTGATCGAGACATTGTAGCTGGCAGGTGACGCAGGAGCGTTTTGAGAGAAAGCCATGCTGTGAGGGGTTGATCAGATGCAGTCTTGTAAGATATTGAACAATGTTCTTCTTGACTATTCGTTCTAGGGGTTTGGAAGCAGCAGAGATGTGATTTATTGGGTGATAGTTTGACAGTTGATTTCTCGGGCCACCCTTGTGCTTAGGCATTATAATGCATTGCTTCCATTGATTTGGCAAACGATATTTGGTTTTACGCGCGCCATTTTGAATTTTTATTTTTGTTTTGCGAGTATTTGTGTATCAAAGGGGGCCATAATGGTGGAAAAACATTGACGCCACTGTTATCTGTTGCGGGCCATGACGTCCAATGTTTCCATCCACTGCGATTCCGCATCCGGTGGTCCGCAAGCTGGCAGATGGACTCGTTCCACTGCCGCCAAACTTGAGCTTGCCTTCTTCATGTTCCTCCACGTCATTGGCTGTCTACCGCGGCACGTTTTCCATTCGCTCCCTTTGAGTACAAATAGCGCTTGACGTGGAAGACGATGGGTTGGCATGTGCCAAACGTGCCCGAGCCAACGCATGCGATGTCGGAGTATAGCGTCCTGAAGACTGGCACTATTCACTCCAAGCACGCGGTCTCGCACGTCTGCGTTGGTTAGGTGGTTTTGCCGCCACACCTGAGCAATCCTTCGTAGACAGCGACTGTCGAAGACTGACAGCCGCTTCATGTCTCCCGAGCGAATACGCCAAGTCACAATTGTACAAGAGTACTGCAGGGACGGAAGCATTGTACACTCTGCCCTTGAGCTTGAGACTAACTTCGCGACGACGCCATAGATGTTTCAGTTTGATGAATGCAAGGCGGGCCTTTGCAATCCGTTGTGAGACTTCATCTCCAACACCGCCACCGGCCGTGATGCAATTCCCTAGATAAATAAAACAAGGGACTTGCTCCAGAACATGTCCAGCAGTGGTGAGTGCGGGTTCAGGCAACTGCCAGTCCTGGAGCAGCGTTTTACCTTTTCCGGGAGTGAAGCATAAGCCATACTTAGAAACCTCCATCGCTAAGCGGTCCAAAACGCTCTGGACGGTTTGTGGGTCGTCCCCTAGCAAGGTGATATCATCGGTGTAGTCCAAGTCCGTGACTCTGTCTGCATGGAGGAGCTCAACTCCGCAGTCCTAGACACCTTCCAGTGTTCTTTGGAGTACATCTTCGATGGCGAAATTGAAGAGGAACTGTGAAGTAGGGTAACTTTGGCGAACACCGCCGACCACAGGAAATGAAGTCGAGAGCGTGCCGTTAGCCCTGACTTTGCCCGAAGTGTGACTGCAGAGTTCATTCAGGATGGTTACAAACTTGTCGGACACACCTTTCTTCCGTAATCAGTTCCACAACGCATATCTATCTATTGAATCAAATGCCGCTCGGATGTCCAAAACACTACGATGGTTGGCCGCCGGTGGGTGTGACAAAGTTCGAGAATTTGGCGAAGCGTGAAGATTTGGTCGATGCAGCCGCGGCCTGGACGAAATCCGGCTTGTTCTTCTCGGGAAAACTTCTATCTAATCGTTGAAAGCCTGCGAAGTAGGACCGACACGAAGATTTTGGATGCGACAGAGATTAACGAGATTCCGCGGTAGTTGCAGCAATCGTCGCGGGAGCCCTTCTTCCCATGAGTTCGGAACTTTTTCCCCAGTCCAAACTTTCGTGAACAGCGATAGGATTTCGCTGACAAGTACACTCCCGCCATCTTTGAATAGAACCGATGGTAGGCTGTCGGGACCCGAAAACCTTGTGGTTTCAAAGATAGGATTGCATATCGAATCTTTGATTTATTGGGGGGGGGGAGGGGGGAGACAGGCCAAGCATCATACATTGGGGCTAGAGGTGTCACATGGGGCTGTGTTGTGTGGTTGAATGGAAGAGCGAAAAGCTCTGCCCAGCGACCCAAACGCCTGTGAAGGTTGGTGATCTTCGTGTCGTCTGATTCGCAAATCGTCTGGCTTATAGCATTGGAATTGCAACCGGTGGCCCTGATTATGTAAAATAGACTGCGGAAGTTGCCAGCTGATGCAGCGGCTTCCATCTCATCAACCTGTTTTGACCACCAAGATTCACGATCAGAGCGAAAGCTTGCTTTCAGCTGTTGCGTAATAGACCGGCAGTGTTCGTTGTATTCTTCGCTAGCACGCACCGCCCGTGGGTGATCCAGCAATTCTGAGGATGTTTCCGAGATCCAGCTTTTAGGAGTGAAGCGAGCGAGGTCACAGCTGGACAAACCGGCCGACAGCAAGGCTTGTTGCAGACTTGGCCATTGTTGACCAACATCCAGATAGTGATAGAGAGAGCGAGATTTTCACGAAGCCTTTGTTGATACTCCTTCACCATTGGATCCTCCAACTTGTAGGTGTTCAGTTAGACGTGTTTTGACCTAGGCGCACCACCGAAATGCATGCAAGCGGTCGCACATACCAGTGCATGATCGGTATCGACGCATGTTGACCGAAATGATCGGCGGTCGCGTACGCTGCCGCGCCACCTGCGACTTATAGCTATGTGGTCAATCTGTGACCAGCGCTGGGTTGATGATGGGGGACGCCAAGTGGCGTACTGGCGTCCAGGATGACGAAAGCTGGTGCTGGAGAGGAGTAGTTGATGATCAGCACACAGACTGAGCAGTCTCTCTCCATTGTCTTAGAGAACATCATCATATCCATGCGGTACCCCGAGGTGGTGCTTACTTGGTAGCAGACGACCGACACGCGCGTTGTAGTCTGCCAAAACAATGATGTCTGTTTTAGCAGCCCTTAGGAGCAGCTCATGAAAATTCTGTAGAACTGACCTTTGACAGAGTTCGAGCTACAGTCAGTGGGCGCGTAGGCAGAGATAACGAAGAGAGCACGCTTTTCGACTCGACGTCTGCTAACTTTACAAGAGCCATGGAGCCTCATCGCACAAAGGCGGTTATTGATCGGAATCCAGTCAATCAAAGTAGTCTCGGCTCTAGCACTGAGGGCGATTCCAACATCAGTTTGCCAAGATGCGGCAGCCTCGGTGTCACCAGAGAGGCGGAGATGGAAGCGGGTGCATGAGTGGGACGGTGACACCAGTTGGTAGACCGATTTGTTGTCCTGGAGTCCTGTCTCATTCAGGCAGCAGATATCAGTTCCAAGGGACTCTAGCTTGCGTACAGGTCCAGCTTGCTGACCGATCTGCAGTAATCTGCGTACGTTGAAGGCTGCAAGTTTGAACTGCGTTCCGAGTTGCGGGAGCGAAGATGGGAGATTTTGGGACTGGCAGCTTTCTGTTGAGAACTATGTGGTTGAGTTGGCAGTAGTCACGGGAACTGGTTCATCGGTGTAGGTGGGAAAGTTGATCGCCATAGAGGAATCAGGTAAAAGTGGTTGTGAATGGTACAAGGGAAGGGTAGGTAAAATGGTGGCGTGTGCTTGTGAAGTTGGCATAGTAACATGAGTGAATAGCATCGTAGCAGCAAGATAGCAGGTGAATGGTTGTGGATATAAGTCTATGCTTCGTCAGTGGGCGAGATACTACCCGGTTGCCCAGGCCTAAGTGGAGGGTTGTCTTAGGGGGCTCCATACCGAGCCTTTTATCAAAGATCTAACCTACAAGGCAGCAGGGCGATATGAGGTTATCGCAACCCATTGGGAGCCGGTGACTAAACGAGTGGTTCATACACCTTTCGGACCACATAGGACCAGGGTCCCAACACACCCTGGAATTACACTGCCACTTTGAGAGAGGCAAGGGGCAGTGACTATTTAGTAGCGAGTCACATCCGCCACGTCACAGTGTTGTTAAACGGACATATATGGCTTTTATAAGGAGAACGCTTGCCAGGCGAAAATCCACCACTTCCTTGAACACTGCCGCCGAACCATTCGCCGGAACGGGATAATCCCGAACCACCCAGCTGGCACTACGAGGAGGTTGTTCGGTAAGCCCGCTGTGCTGCTCCGTACTATGATGTTGGACCCTATCAAATAACCTATTGGCTACTCAACAACGAACGCTTCCATTACCTTTGCGCATACTTCGAAGTGGGTCACTGAGCAGTAGTTCGCTAATTCTAAACGATTACCATCCTTACAAATAGTGGCAATGATACTCTACTTGCGCATGAAACGCACCCATTGTTCATCTAAGCATTTTTAAGGGAATTTTGATAATGGCTCTGCTTGCATCGCAGCGAGCACCTGCATCGTTTTCTGGGAATGCCATCAAACCGGGGAAAACAACCTTTTAACAGCATTTATTGAATTCAGCAATTTCGCGTATTCTCCTCAGTTTTTTTACATGCAATTAATGGAATACGCAGGCTACATAGCAGACAATCAAATTACGATGTTAACGGCAAAATATTCAAAGCGGTCGAAGGCCCTTAGGCTCACGTGACCCGTTCCGAGGAAAATGGAAACATTAGCTTCGCCAGGGAATGGCTAGCGTGGTCACGAAATTCATTTGCTTGCACAGATTTGATTTCAGCCGCCGAATTGCTGACGCCTTCGCAAACTGAAGTAAGCGGGGAGTAGCTTGTTTGCTAACTACCCTTAAAGTGCCATGTGGGTTTTGGCATTCAGGGCAGTCAAGTATGTGGCGTGCAATAGAGCTAGTCGGTAGCTTCGGACCATTAGCGATCATGTTTCGCGGAACATGCTCTGCAATCCTCGCTGTCAGGGTTCTCTCAGTTTGGCCTATGTACTTGCTACCGCAAATACAATTAAAGAAGTAAATTTTTCGTGTAGGTTCGGCGCAGTCAGACACAGGCAGACAGCCACCTGTTATAATCTTCTCACTAGACGCAATTCCAAAAATGACAATTCACTGCTCCACAAAACTCTCAGCCCAACCGAAGGAAAAAAGCAAACGCCAATGACTTTGACAAAATAACGTATTTATCGCCGCCAACGAACACTGTACAACGACTGCGGACCTTGGCTGTATTTATAGGTCTCTACTGACCTTCGACTTCTAGAATTGGAAGGTCAGCTGCCAAGGTTAGTGGTTCCCCATATCTTTTCCCGAGGTGTCAGGTGGCTTTTAATCACGTGCAGAAGAACATTCAGGAACGTTCGAAGTCGATGCGATAATCGTTAATAATCGATTACTCGCTAAAATAGGGAATTTCCAAGGCAATTCTTACTTTCTCCCGGACACCTCCCCTCCTGAGATATGTTCCGAGGTATAAGACGAAAGCCTGGGATTAACTTGCAGTCTTCGGGACGGTGTTCTCTGCCTGTCGGTCCACCTCTTTGGCAGAAGCGCCCGAGAACTTTGTTCCGATGTTCTTGTTCTGGATTCTTTGCTCGACTGTGTGCAGTCGTCCACTGTTACCTTCGGCAGGTTGAAAGTTTCCACCAGTAAATCGAACGGGAGGTCAGTAGGCCTTGATTGTTCTGGCTGGCACAATGTGGGCCGTAACTGGTTTGCATGCCGCGGCCATACCTGTGCGCCCACCTTCACGTCATACTTGACGTTTCCGCGCTTGCTTTTGACCGTCCCTGGCGTCCATTTCGCATGGCCTTCCCGGTAGTCACGTACTAGCACCTTCTGTCCAAGCGTGAATGATCGCTTCTTTGCTCCATGCCGCCGGTTAAACTCCTGTTCCATTCTGCGATTTCTTTCACCAACAGAGGACTCCGAGCCCGGTCGGATTGCTTTGAAAGGCATGCGGAGCTTTCGGTTCATCATGGCCTGTGCTGGAGAGATCCCTTCTGGCGCTTGTGGATTCGGTGTTGATCGGTAGAGGAAAAGGAACTGGTCAACCACCTCCTCTATACGTCCTTCCCTTTTTGATTTGTGGAGTGATCGCTTGAATGTGTCGACAAATCTTTCTGCCTGGCCGTTCGATTGTGGGTGAAACGGAGGCGAGCGAACGTGCTGTACGGCGCATTGCTTGCAAAACTCCGTAAACGTTGCTGAAGTAAATTGTGAGCCATTGTCAGTGACCATTGTCTCAGTACAGCCGAATCTGCTAAAGGCTTGGCGCAGTTTCGATATGGTGGCATTGGTGGTTGTGTTATCCATGAGAAATACTTTTGGCCACTTGCTGTATGAGTCCACTATAATGAGGAAACTTCTCCCGTTGATCGGCCCTGCAAAGTCGACATGGATGCGGCACCATGGCTTAGTAACTATTGGCCATGAACAGAGTTCTGCTTTCGGTGGCGCTTTCAAGACATCGGCACACTTTTGGCAGCCTCTGGCTATTTCTTCTAACTGTTTGTCCATTAAGGGCCAGTATACATAACTGCGTGCAAGCGCCTTCATCCGGTTGATTCCAGGATGCCCGGCGTGGAACTGTCGAATAAGGCGCTCCTGAAGTGCCTTGGGGATGACCACTCTTTCCGAAAATAGTATGCAATCGTTTACAATAGAGAGTAAGTGTCTCCTCTGAAAATACTGTTGCAACTCGGCAGATGGACATGAACGTGACCAACTTGTTTTGTGAAACTGAGTAACCTTCTTGAGTATTGGGTCCGGAAGTGTTTCGGTCCGTACAGCTTCTGTGGTAACTGGTAGACAGCGCAGTGCATCAGTTACCAGAAAGTTGACGTCTGGTTCAATCTCCACCGAGGCAATGATTGTGTCTTCATGTTCTTGCTGACGGGTATCAATTAGGCGTGACAGTGCATCTGCTTGGCCAATGGAAACTGTCGACTGATATTGGATCTCGAAATCACACCCCATTAAGGTAAGAGCCCAACGTTGTAGCCTGTTGGCTGTGTAGGCCTGGATGCCCTTTTTCGAACCAAAGATAGCGAACAAGGGTTTGTGATCTGTCAGAAGCTTGAAGCGGCGGCCGTATAGCATTTTGCGGAATTTCTTAACCGTGTACACTATGGCCAATGCTTCTTTCTCAATCTGACTGTAGTTCTTCTCGGCCTTCGTAAGTGTTCTGGCGGCATGGGCGATTCCTTTTTGAGATCCATCGGTGTACGTGTGTGCAATTACTGCACCAATCCCATGGCTTGATGCATCTGTGGTTAGGACGATCTCTTTGGAGGGATCGAAATGTGTCAAAAGCAAGTTTGAAGACAGCAGTACCTTGACGCGTTCGAAGGCATTCTGACATTCTTTTGTCCAGTTCCAAGTTTGTGCTTTGGCTAGTAGCTTGTTTAACGGGGCACGCAAGCGGTGCATCTCAGGCAAGAATGCGCTGTAGTAGCTGATGAGCCCGCAAAAGGAACGCAAGCACTGTAGATCTGTGGGTGGAGGCATTTTTCTAATGGCTTCGATGTTTTCCGGGTCTGGTCGACGTCCATCCTTTTCGAGGATAAACCCGAGGTATTTGATGAGCGGCGTGAAAAATGTGCATTTATCCTCACGGATCCGGAAACCGTACGACTGTATGCAACCAAGCACTTCATCCAAGCGGTTGAAGAGTTCTTCCGGTGTTCGACCCATCACTATGATATCATCCAGATATGCAGCGGTTCCAGAAACTCCCGCTGGCATGGCGTCTATCAACTGTTGGAAGATGGCTGGTGCCGTTTCCACACCAAATGGCAAGCGGTTATACTGGAATAGCCCACGATGTGTGTTGATCGTCAACAACTCCCTCGAGACTTCGTCAACATCCACTTGCAGATAAGCGTCGGATAGATCAAGCTTAGCAAAGTACTTACCAACATTCAACTTTGCAGATATCCTCCGGTACTGGTAAAGGGTACTGGTGGTCGTCCAGCACGGCGTTAAGGCCAGTTGAAAAGTCAGCGCAGACGCGTACCTTGCCATTTGCTTTCTTCACTGCGACAATAGGTGCGGCCCAGGATGAGTAGTTGACGGCTGTGATGACTCCGGCACATTCCAGTCGTTCGAGCTCTTGCTCAACGGTTGACATGGCTGCATATGGTACCGGTCTTTTAGCCTTGAACACTGGTTTAGCACCTGGTCGCAAGTTCAGTGTTGCCTTGAATTTCGGACAGTGGTCCAAACCATCCTGAAAGACAGAAGCAAATTTTCGCTTCAGGGTACTTGTCATTTGTTCGACGGACTTTGACGATGGGTCTGGACTTGCTCGAACTCGGTTGCGGATCTGATTCAAGGGAACATCGAGGAGGTTCAACTTTTTAATGCAGTCGAGGCCAAGAAGATTCAAATTCGGCCGGTCCGAAATGTAGCATGTTCCCGACTTTTCCACACCTTGGAAAGCAATCTTGCAATTAAGTTCGCCCACTAAGTTTAACACACCGCCGGATGCATTATGTTCAACTTTCTGAGACTCGACCATCTTCGGCCTCTTTATGTGATTCCATGTGCGCCTGGAAATGATTGTGATGTCTGAGGCCGTGACAAATTGTAGTTTCGTTGGGATCCCATTGATTAACACAGTGATGAATCGTCGTCTCGGTTTACACTCGCTTTGGAATGCGGCAACTATGGACAGAGACTCGGCGCTGTCCCTTCTAGAATTAACCTTTCGATAAGACTTCTGCACTTTATTCGACCGTACTTGACTGCAGCATTCCTCTTTATGCTCATGCTTATGACACGTTCGACAAATATGATGTTTGAAGGGAGAAAAGCGAGCAAAATGCCATTCGCCGCATGACCAGCGTGCTGTGGGCGGTTTCTTCGTATGCCTCTTGAAGGGTTTGCTTGCGTTGGCGGTCCTGGTCTTTTTCACAAGTTGCACGGTATCTGCTGGTGCGAGACCATTGCGTTCAACCATGGCAGTGTCGTGTTGTAGAGTGAGAAGCCGTTTGCATTCGCTTACGAGGGCCTTCAGTGTCAGATCAGGATCCTGCTCCCGCTTAGCTAAAAGCCGCGTGCGAATCTCAGCATCACTGGGCGATTGTAGAGCACTGATGAAAATGAGACACTTAAACTGATCGTCCGTTAAAGAACGTAGTTTGAAATGTTCGCACTCACGATTAATCATGTCTGCTAAGGCCCCACAATCGTCCGCTTCCTGTTTGACAATTTTTAGGCATTGGTAGCGAATACTAAACAAGGACACCGACTCACCAAAAATTTCCTTCAACTGCGACACTGCTTCGTCAAATGTCAGATCCATCGGCTGTTTGGGCAAAATGTGGTCTATGAACCTTGAATGTTCACTTATTCCGAGCTTACGGAGTAGCATTTGCACCTTCCACGAGTCGTCCTGACGAATGAAGTCCGTCTGGAACATGTCTTCCCAGCGCTTGAACCACGCTTCAAAGGTGCATCCAGAATCCGCGTCATAATTGACTTCAGTGATCGCGTTCGTGAGAAGATCAACAGAACTCGCCTGCATGTCCCGTGTCGCTGCTCCTGTTTTCTGCAAGCTCAAGCATTGTGTCAGATTTTCAATCATTTTCATTTGCGCCTCCATTTGAGCTTACTGTTGAAAAAGCAGCCTTTGAAATTGTTCATCAGAAAAATTCATCACATTTCCACTTTTCTCCGTCGCCATTTGTTATAATCTTCTCACTAGACGCAATTCCAAAAATGACAATTCACTGCTCCACAAAACTCTCAGCCCAACCGAAGGAAAAAAGCAAACGCCAATGACTTTGACAAAATAACGTATTTATCGCCGCCAACGAACACTGTACAACGACTGCGGACCTTGGCTGTATTTATAGGTCTCTACTGACCTTCGACTTCTAGAATTGGAAGGTCAGCTGCCAAGGTTAGTGGTTCCCCATATCTTTTCCCGAGGTGTCAGGTGGCTTTTAATCACGTGCAGAAGAACATTCAGGAACGTTCGAAGTCGATGCGATAATCGTTAATAATCGATTACTCGCTAAAATAGGGAATTTCCAAGGCAATTCTTACTTTCTCCCGGACACCACCACACATCCAGGATTGAGCTAGGCGACCGTTTCGTCTTATTGGGACTCGTCAGTAGCGCGCACCTGCCGAATCCTACCGGATTCGAACGCACGACCTTACTTTTGCGAGTCAGCGACTTTTGTCACTGCGCCATGGCGACGGCGGCGGACCGCCATGATTGATATCTAACTGCGATATAGCGCGGCACATCCTCCACTGTCTTACGTTTTATGAATATGCAGAGGACAGGGATGGCCCCCAGAGCAACGACTTCCTTTGCAAGTCGCCTTTAATCGAGGTGGCATGTAGGCTGCTAAGGAGGCTACTGATTATTTGTATGTAGTAGTGGGGCTTATTCGGTTTTTAGAGCTAAAATGGTATATTTGGCTAACCAATTCTGTGCTAATGAAACGGAAAAGTGCAGAATCCTTACGTAGAATCATTGGGAATCATTGATGCAACTGCAGCGAAATGAAAATCTCGTAATACTGAGACCCGGCAAGGGATCAAGAGTTGTGATTTTGGAAAAGCAACACTGCATTCAAAAAGTCCAATCAATTCTTGAGGATTATAATTGTTTTGTTCGTGATTTAACAAACCGAGAGAAAACCGAGCAAATGGAGAAGTTAATAGTTCATGAATTGAAGAAGCTAGTGAAGACCGGATTGATGAATGCCAAAACCATGACCCTGTAACACCCACCGGGGATCACGACTTCCCCACATGTATGGCTTACCGAAAACTTATAAGGAGGGTGTCCCAATGCGCCTGTTTTGAAGGAGAAGGAAAATTTCTCGAGACACAGAGGCTGTTCTCGTGCATGCTCGAGGAGTTGTCGTTGGTCTTCCGGTTGTAATTTGACGCCTTTTCGGCTGACATTATCCGTCGCACGAGAACGAAAACGGTCCGAAATCTGCAGGGTTTCCTTGCAAAAGCTCCATATGCTACCTTCCCTACTGAGTACTTAATGCATGTATACAATCTGTCGTCTGTACAGTTCACGCGCGCACAACCCGAAGTTCTCTCACTTGGACTGAAATACCGATTGCCCCCAAAAGCTACAGATTAGCTCAACACGCAGGCTCAGTTTGAGTATCGGAGCTGTGGGGACGGGGCTACCCTGTCCTCTGCACGACAGTAACATGTAAGTCAGTGGATAGTGAGCGGCGCTATATCACATCTAGTAACTTATTCACGATGGTCTTTGCCGTCCCCCGTAGCTCAGTGGTTACAACCGCGGACTGGCAACAGTCGAGTTGCAGGTTCGAGCTCTATCAGGGTCCGATGGGATGTGCACTGCTGACGATACCCGCAAGGATGAAACGTTCGTACAGTGCTTTTCCGGGCGTGTGACAGCTGTCTGAGTGAGTTTAGATGTGATGAATTTCTGCCTATATTTCTCCATATTACGCTACTTCTTTTCTTTTTACTACTGCGAGTGATCATAGATAGGTCCAAATGAGATCGATAGCTGTCCATCTGTGTAGACAGATAATCACTTAAGCCAGGGAACCTTCTGTTGTCGGCTTATATTGTTCGTGTGCACTCAATCAACCACTGATGGTTTCTTTTCCCCTCTGAATCTTGTTGGCTAACTGATGTGGTTGTGGTATCGGCCGCTCTCAATGGCTTGCAGATTGGCCTTGAACTGCTCACTCGGCGATACCGGAACTTCTAAGTCGCGAACATTGTAGCCACCTGAGATGCGAGCATGGCTGTATCTTAGTCGCAGGACCCTTATCAAGGCAAATGTCATGCTGCAATCCATCACTGATGTGGACATTGTGAAGCGATACACAACTTCCACGAGGCAAGTGCCGTTGCGTTTTAGTCGCTATCGATGCTAAAGTGAGTCGGTGATCAGTGTTTCCGGATCGTCCACTGGATCGCATTAGAGGTTGCCACGGCAGTACAGAAGTACCCCACCTCGTTTACTTGGGCGATCATTCCGAACAAGGGAAATATCCTGTATCGCTATTTTACTGCCGGTACTTTCTAAGTGCAGCCATGTTTCAGTTATGAAGTCCCAGGCTTGTGATGCCTCATATCTCACACGCATTCGCAGGGCGTCGCTCCATTCCAGTCGACATGTCCATGTCCAACCAAGCGGACATTGTCAGTTCATCCGTTTTTCTTTGGAGCTTCCGATTTTCACTTAGACTGGCGTGCCTAAACGTGCGCACTTTGTTTCCGATTGGCCAACAGCCAACGCTTGCCCGAACACCAGAGACCCCATCGCAACGAGACTGGATCACAACGTGGTGCGACGATTTGCGTACCTCATTGAGCCATACTGCGTGGTGCCTCTGGGCCCCTTGAGAGCTACTCCTACCAGCCTGTTCAATGGTTAGAGATCAGACAAACTCAGTCTCCTGTTCCTCCGGGTTGGGGGTTTGAAATGGGATGGCGTCTATTTCTGTAAATCCGAATCGTTGTCACATCCACTGCCTTGCGGACAGGCTTTTAAAGACCCTAATCGTGCTCATGTCTAGGCCTGGGCGTCTTGGCAGTATCTCAGCCCACATACAACTATGACAGTTTCCCCAAACTCTAAGTACATCCTGCATCGGCTGTCGCGCAGATTATCAAGGGTCACCTTACCTCCTGCATACAGGAGGACATATAAGCGAAAACATGCTACTGCTGGCGTCTCCCTTCTTTCTTTTCCACCTCTTTCTTTTACTACCATCCCGGCCCCCATTATTAATCTTGCTTCTGTTATTCCCAGATTAATTGACAGCCACCGAAGTGCCACTGGAGTAGAACCATCTGCAGCCTCCTTCCCTCAACGCCCACCGGGCGCCTATCGGCAACACGCTCTTATAAGGCCGCGCCGTCCCGTTTCCATGGCGACGTTCAACGTTTGCACTCTGAGACAATTAGGTCAACAGGCTGCACTCACACTCGTATTGGACACACTGGGTATTGATGTATGTTTTGTATCAGAAACCAGGATCAGTTACCCTATTGGGGTTGTTGAATTATCTGCGCCCGGCTTATCCTCGCTATTGGTTGCACGCATCCGGAGACACTGATGCTGCACTCATGGGTCAAGCTGGGGTAAGTGACATTTACAGCGTCAAGGCTGGGCCATTTTGGTTGATTGGATTCCCGTGGACAGCCGTTTGTGTGCTGCTTGTTTGGCGACATCAACTAAGGTTCACTCAGCAAGTAGTACAAAACGCTGTTTGCTTGTGGTTTCTGCTTATGCTCCCACCGACTTCAGTTCTGTTGCTGCCAAGAACACATCCTACCACGAACTGAACGCGCTGCAACGCAGTCCTGCTAGTTCAGATATTATAGTACTTGCAGGGGATATGAACGCACAAGTAGGACGTCTGAGCTCTTCAGAAGCTCTGTTGGATGGTAATTATGGGCTTAACTCCGAACGGATTGACAACGGTGAACGTCTGTTGCAACTGTGTTTGAAGCACTAGTTGTTTCTTAGTAGCACTGCTTTTAGACACAGGTGTAGCTGCGCTTGATGTGCATGTTGACAAGGTGTCTACCTGTCTATTACCTACTACCTCGTCTATACTTGCTCCAGGAGACAGTGGGTCGTTGCTGGAGGGGACGGGGTTCACGGTCCTTGTGGTCGTGCTAGGCTCGAAGAGTGGTTTCTTGCACTCAGTGTGGAGCGGACTACGGTCTAGCCACCACATTGTGTGCGCTTGATTCCCCAACTATAGCGTTCTTGTGTGTGTATGTGAAGGGGTATGGACCGGCTCCGTTGATGAAATGTGGCTCCCATCCGCATGCCTCCCGGTCTTATTCCTTCGGGTTTACACTGAATATGGGGTGTGTGGTTGGAGCTGTGGGTGGTGCAGCGCAAGCCATCCATGGTCCCTCTGTAGGCACAGGTGTCCTGTGGCTGGCCACTGACAAGCAAATCCGGAACCGGATGCCGCCAACCATATATATATATATATATATATATATATATATATATATATATTGGAACGTGCATTATGTATATATAGAGATATATACATAGATTTATGTCACTTAATGCCCATGCTGAGGCGGATGTTCCATTTAGAATGTTTCTTTACCACAATTGATCGAAAGCAACTTGCATTTAAAGCGTGTCTTTAACCTGGATACACTTTATTCAACTAGACTTTTGTTTATTTGCCATTCCAGAATATGGTTGTATTAACTTGCACGCATTGCATACGTTGATAGTGGGGATGTTCGTTAACTGTTGTTCCCTAGGTGGAATTGTTTTTAATCACTTGGGGGACATTTTTTACTTACCCCGGTTTGGTTGTTGACCAACTTACTGTGGGGGACCGGGTGCAGGTTCTCTTGGCCGTGCTAGGCTAGAAGAGTAGTTTCATGTACCAAATGAGGATCTGTTACCTTAGGCGGGGGAATAGGGGATTTCGCGTGGAATTGCAAAAGTGATGGAAATCATCACTCTGCTACTGAATGCATAACTTTGTACGCTGCGGGGAAATATCAGCGGCATACGTGGAAAAGGGGGAACGGTGTTGAAATCATCAGCAGTGGGATTGGATATGTAATAGCGCGTTAGTATATGGATCCAACGAGTGCAACACCAGGGGACGGCCCATAATCTTTGATCACGGATATCTTGGCACCACTGATGGACAATAACAGTGATTTGATGTTATTGTATGGATAAGAGACATCGAGCGTACCTAGCTGGTGCACGCCGCTGCGACCCACCGCAAGATATCGATGCACACTGCACGTGCATGTTCTTACTCAGCACACTGTGAAGGCCTGGATCTCCACACGCTCTTTGGATCTATTTGACCGCCGCAGGAATGTCCCAGAGGAGTCTTATCATGATGAAGTGCGACGCTCAAACAAACTCTACACACCCACCGTGAAGCCTGGTGGTCCTCGCGTGCTTCGGAAATTCAGGCCGCTTTGCTCTAAAATACCCGCAAGATATTCTAGCTCATTCGTTCCACTGACCACAGAAAGCCTGGTGTCAATTGGGACTATATGCGAAGCAATTCGTTCACCGATTGCCAACTTACGGAGACGTTTAGATGGATAGGGCGAACATTTTCATTCCCAATTCAATTAGCCCTCACCCTCCACTTATATGCCCTACGAACCCAGCTGCCCTCCCTGGGTCATCACACTTGATCCGGTTGCCTCTAAGCTATTAACATCCATTCTACTCCATAGACCATCTCATTCCAGAATCCCAGTACCGAGAAGAACAAGCTGACTTCCGACTTGGCCCCGGGTGTATGGATCAGATATTCACACTCCGTCAAATCCTGGAACACATCCACAATTATCAGAGACCTACCATCGTTGCATACCTAGACAGTCGTGCCGCATTCGACTCGGTTGATCGACTTGCACGCCTTGGTACGCATTGCTGGACAGTTGGCACGCCATATGTTGGTATATCGCTCAGAGAAGCCCTGTCGACGTCTGAACACAGTGCAGGTAAAGGATAAGGAAACATGTAGGTGCGCAGGATGTCAAGATCACGGCTAACTTAAAGCGCAACGCCACCGCCTTGTCGGCCAACGAAGCGATCATATCTAAATAGTGCGTAGCCAGACAGATGTACTCCACCATACGTGAGGTCCTGAGGCAGCCACGTTTCAGTGAAGGCGAGTGTTTCAGGAAAAGCACCTACAAGCAGACCTATCTCGTAAATTTTATTCCTTAGACTTCGCACATTGCTGACCACTTTCACAAAGAGCAAACATGTATCGTTCGTTACCGGAGCAGACACTGACAGCGCCGAAAAGGACCGCCGGCTAACTACCTGAAAACCTACAGACCGGGCATCCTGTTCACCAAACGTTCACCTGCGTTTAAGTTTTTTCCACGCCACTTTCAGCATCAACGTATTCGCCAGCAGGTCCGGCTGAACACTAACATTAGTAACATTCCGTTTGAAAGCAAACCGCAACAGCATGTTGCGTTACCCCGGGGTGTGTAGCACCACACGAAGTAAGCGCGGTCCAAGGTTTTGCGCGTTATCCGGGACGTTACCCAGGGTAGTCAGTTTCCTGACAGTAACACCGGGAAGCGCAGGCGTAAGTAGCTTCCTTAGTCACATTTTAAACCACTGCAGATTGCCCAACAAGCGTTCAGCAGCAAGTGCGGTAGTGGATGACTGCGTTACGGAACATCACGCTGCTATCCATGCATCAACAAGCGCTTGTGACATTGTGGTGGGCACCACCGATTGACCGACAAAGTTCATCCGCCTGTTCGGCTTCATCAAACGGACATCGCTAGAGACCTCAAGTGCCTCTTTCAATCAGTCTATTCTACGATCGAGAGTGGCTAACACAGTGGCGACCGCCGTGACTGATTTCATCAAACTTTGCAGTCTCAACCGAAGAAACCCGGATGACCCTGTCTGCGTATGCGCAGTAAAACGACTGACAGCTAAAAGGTAACAACGGGTTAATATACAGAAAAACGGGAAACTTCATCGCCAAGCGTCACATAAACTCTCGGTACAACACCATTATCGTCCGCCCAGGTTGTCTTGGAACACATAAAATTAAACAATGGTCAAAGTTTCTTTCTCTTGTTCAAGCACACACTACTTTCCACAATATTTCAGCAAAAAATCCATCAATATGGCACGTCCTAAACTACCCTTACCGCGTCGATGCCAATACGGAAACAAATGTTCATGGTTTCTATTATTGAAAACCATCAGTGTAAGCAGTATCACGTGCCGCTTCCCACGGGAGGCATCACGCTTGGAATGCACGCGGCAGAAACTCACATACTGTTACAGAAAACTCCCAGGCTGCGGAGTCACCAACGAATACCTGAAAAAAACTGCATGACGTTGCGAACTCATTTTTATGCACTGCATCCTCCACTTCCTCAGCGAGTTTGTAGCGTGCACAAACCATACGGAAAAGCACAGTAGCGTCATCCAACATGGCGATCGTGAACCAAATAAGCCTCGTCACTTGATTGCCATTTCAAACAATGCGCAACATGAGTGAAATACATGCATATGTTATTCAACTGCAATTGATTTCTTTTAAAGTCAGCATTCCATTTCAATATATTTAATTCTTATTCACGCGATGACCGACATTTTGGCTGGGGTACTCAAACGTAAAGCCCCCGTAAGGCTACTTTTCCTTGCACATATTAGCCACTCCCTCCGATCCCAGGCCATTTTGTTTCGTTTTTCTGGTCATATATCGCGGTTTTTTGTCTTCGGTTGTAGAATTCAATAGTCTTTGCGGTTCAGATTTATCTAGTTTTATGTTGTCAGTTTTCGGCTGTTAATCTGTCGTTCTATTATATCTGCTCTCTCGCGTCTTGTTCCTGTCGTGTCAGGTCAGTTTGCTTCCATCTTTACGCCGATAAAGTCGTTTTTATCTCTGTTTTTTTGTAGTTCAGTATTGTTAGTGATCTTTTATAACTTTATAAACCATACGTGTGCTGGTTTATTGTAGTTTTTGCGATTCTATTGCCTTGCTTCAGCCGTATCGATCTTTATCTGTTTTTGGTAAAGCTAATCCGACTCTCTTTGGTCGCTGTTCTGAGGTGGTTGGTCATCGCGCAAACACGGTTACATGCACTTTTTGCGGCATAAACTTCCATACTTCGGGTATCGGTTTATCTGTTGACCAATATTAATTACTGCGTGCTATCCAGCATGCTTTTGTCCAAATTTTGTGTAAAACGTGTCAGCTTAAAGTGCGACCATCCACAGTCGATAGTAATCGGGAGTAAGTAAGGCCGGCGAAACCTTCCGTAATTAGGAGCTCCGTGGGTTCATACCGTGCGTCAGAAACGGAGTCATCCCTAGTTCTGGACAAGACCACTTGCCTGCCGGCTCCGGGGCGATGTCCATCCGTTCCTGGTGACTCAGCTGGTCTGTCCGTGTCTTTGTTGCCTCCGACGAGCACAAGCAATCAGGTATGCGATAACTCAAACAAAGAAGGTGAATGACGAGCAAAACGAAATGAGAAGGAGAGAGCAAATGCCAGCGGCGTCTCAGCCTGAGTCAACGGATACAAATCCTCAGGCTCGTTATGATCACAACGTCGAATTTCTGCAGAGCCTGATTGTTAGGCTCCTCGACGTGGGTGAACAGAGGTTGAGGGTGAAGCGAACCACCCTTCTTGTACAAAGAGAGGAGTGTAACATTCGTCCTCTACGACTCAGGTTTACAGATGACGTGAGTCCGAGGGTGGTACTATCCCGCCTTGGTAGACTATAAAGTTGAAGACCTATATTCGTCCAGATTTAGATCCGTCCGACCGAGGGAAACTGAAATCCGCTATCATTGTGTTGAAGCGGTTTGCCGATAACGGAGAAGGTAACCTCAGCATTATAAATTTTCGGGTAGTTCCTCCGATCAACAGGTCGATGACGCTTCATGGACGCTTGGTGGTTCTGACTGCGGTCTGCGCGTAATCTTCACTAATGTTTGTAGTTTAATCAACAAACGTGACGATCTATATCACTTCGTTGTATCTCGTCTTCCGGACATAATGGGACTGGCCGGAAACTGGTTTCATCCTGAGGTCAATTCCCAGGATTTCCAACTTAGTGGCTACTCGTGCTTCCGGTGCGACCGATTATCAAACGATCGCACTGGCGTGCTGTTATTCATTCGGTCTTCGCTGTGCGGGAGATTGGTACACACCTACCGCAGCGAAGATGGCCTGTGCCAACAACTATGGTGCTCGATCCGCCTGAGACAGGGTGAATTGTTTGGGGGTGCAGCTTACCTCAGCCCGCGAAGTCGATGTCTGGATTGGTTGCAGCTTGTAAGCAACTACATGGGTCGGTCCCATCTCCTGTATATGGACGATTTTAGCTTCCTCGAATACTGTGGCCTGGGGCCCAACTTCTCCACGGGCACTGTGGAATCGAGGCACAATTTTCGGACATGGTATTTGAGACTGGGGCAGTCCAACACGTCTGCCAACCGACGCGGGTTACACCGCATTCCGCTCCATCAGGCTTGGACCTACTAATAACTAGTTGCGAGCAACATGTATATGAAATTCAGATCCTGGAGCCTCTGGCAACTAGCGACCGCTCGATGGTCTTAGCCAACCTAAAGTTACCGCTGCCCTACTCGCGTCCGCTGGAGCCGTCTTACATTTACTGGAAAACGGACTTCGAAGGTCTCAGTCAAGCCGCCAGTGAAGTGGACTGGTCGCTGCCGCAGGATCCATCTATTGAAACCTGTTGGTTGTTTATAAAAGTGGGTGTGCAATCGTTAGTCGCACGTTTCGTACCCCTCAAATATAGGAAAGCTGGCCCAGTTGAACCATATTGGTTCGACAGAGGGTATGGATAATTGGCTCGTCGGCGACTCGTATTGTGGAATAAATTCCTCGTGTCTGGCTTTGCCGACGATTTCGAGACCTACAAAAGACAGCGTAATCTTTGCAACAGCGCAAACTTGCGGAAACGCCGGCAATTCGAATAACAGCTTGCAATCTCAGCAAAGACAGCACCTAAGAAGATTTTTGCTTACGTGAAGCGGCGCCTGAGGCCCGCCGGTGACTTAATTGTGTTAGAGGGCACTTACTGATAGCCTCTGACCTCCAGCACTGAACATGCGTCCGCATTGGCGGAGCACTTCGCTTCCGTACTTACAAGTGAGCATGCGCTTATGCCGAGCTCGACGTGTGAGGCCCCTGCTGAACTGGATAGCCTAGTTTGCGCTGTTGAAAATGTCCGCAATCTACTCACCAGTCTTGATGGCGCGATACCTGCCGTACCCGATGGACTTCATCCGCTTATCTTAACGTGCTTATCGCCCATCATTTCGCCTGCCGTGGCGGATCTGTTCAACAGATCGCTGTTCGAGCGTGCATTACAGAGCGATTGAAAATGCTCGGTAGTGAAGCCTATTCCAAAAGGTGGTGACCCCCGCGAAGTTGCACGAAAAGATTGTGAAAAAGGGTCTTCTCTAGGTGCTGGAGTTGAAAGATCTAACACTGTCACTGCACGGCTTCATGAAGGACCGCTGGTGGATCACCAAACTGCTCTTGACGTGGCAGGAATAGTTGCAAGTGTTGAACCGAGGGAAATCAATGGATGTTATCTACATTGATTTCAGTAAAGCTTTCGATAAAGGGAACCATGAGGTCCTGCTCCACAAGCTGAGGATGTGTGGTGTTGGTGGCTCACTACACCGGTGGGTCAGTGACTTCCTTATTGGGAGAACATGGCGGGTACAGGGGGATGACCACCTAACGGAATGGTGTATTTCTACTAGCAGTGTACCCCAAGACACAGTGCTAGGGCCAATTTTATTCCTGATCCACGTAAACGAAGTGCCTCAGCTTTCTCGGTCGCCTTATGCACTGTTTGCAATTGACTTAAAGATTTGTCTGGTTATTGATTTTCTCGACGACTTTGACGTCCTTCAACAGGACCTCGACCGCCTGTCCAGATGGTCTGCAGAAGTTGACATACCGGTCAACCCGACCAACTCCTTGTTTATGGGCCTGGGGAGGGGTGGTAATTACGTGCGTACACTCTGACCGGCAATCCACTGCATCCCACCAATTCCGTAAAGGATCTAGGTGTACTCTGATATTGTGATTTGAAATCCGTCGACAACACGAACAGACAGTAAAGAAACGGACTACGCGTGCTCTGAAGAGATTGTCACCCGTCTTTTCTCCTCAATGATAAGACCGGTGCTTGAGTACGGCTCACCCGCGTATTGTCCAATCACAATAAGTAAGTTGCAAAGACTGGAACGGGTCCAGCATGTAGCTTCCTGGCTCATCCCCAGTTTACGGGGTACGAGGACCGAAGTTGGAGACTAGGGCTTTATACCCTGTCATATCGTCGGCTTCGAGTTGGTCTCATAATGGCGCACCGCATTTTGCACCTGGTCCACTTCCCTATGTTAGGGCCGCTGCTGCACGTTCACGCACCAAGCAGCACACGCGGATACCGGTACAAGCTAGCGGTACTGTGTTTAAAGCGCATCGCTCACCCTCTATGCTTGGACCATCGTGCGACGAAATATTGGAACAACTTGCCGGAGATGTTAGTCAAGGCGAAATCGGTATCGGAATTTAAGATTCCTCGACGCCCACTTTGCGGACTATGGGTACAGGAAGCGCATCGCACCCGGATACGATGTAGTGCAGCTGCAATATGCTGCCACCGCGCAGGATTCAGCTACGTGATTCCGCGGATGTGCCAGATCCATCTACAATGGAACAACACAGCTTTTTATCTTCTCGCTCTCTGTTCTCAGTATTCACTGTTGGACAGGAATCTCGGATTACGGAAGCGCAGGCAGGTTTCCGCCCTGGATGTGGCTGTATAGCCCATATATTCACTCTGCAGCAGGTACCATAACACCGCTATGCATACCGCAGATAGCTAATAGCTGTGTTCCTCGGTTTCAAGAGTGCGACCGATTAAGAAGATCAATAAATTCTGTTCGAAATCCTTGTGCGGAAAAGTGTTTCCACGAACTTTATGAACATCTCACGTGCTCTATACTCAAACACTACAGGCCGCGCGAGGGTCTACGCTGACCTATCGGATAGCTTTCCGACAACAAATGGCGTTCCAGTATCATGAAATTGGAATACGTCATTCCTAACCCACAACCCTACTGTGGCTACAAATGAGTTTATGAACAATATTGCCCTCGGTGTGGATCTACTGGCACCTACTGTATGGAGAAATACCCATCAACGTAGTGGTGAACCCATGCTTTTGTACAAAGCCAAAATTAAACTAAAGTAACTCAAGTCCCTATATCGCAGGAGCAACAGCTTTGCAACGTTGCTACAAATACACGAGGATTTACTACATTTACAACGTCTAACCCAAACGGCCAAAATCAAAGAAGAAAGTCGGGTACTCAGAAATCCTGAGAAAGTACGTACATTGATGCAACTACTCAAAAGAAGGAACCCTAAATCACTTCAGGAAATTGAAACGTTGGCTCTAGACGATGGTTCAATAACGCGCGACATCTCTTGTATATGCGAGGCTATGAACTGTAGTTTTGCCTCCTGTTTTATCTCCACCACTCAGCTATTTCATCCTCCACTTCCAAAAAGAACGACCGAACTATACTGCAATATCCCTGTGGCGTTAAGAGATGCAAAGTGCTATCGCACCCATAAAACCATCAACTCGTCCAGGTCCAGATGGCATCTCCCCAACTGTTATAAAACTCGGAGGAAAAAACCTCGTCCTATAGTTATTAAACATCTTCACACTTTCACTCACTACTGACTGCTTTCCAACTCAGTAGAAGCAATCCATTATAATGCCTAAGCACAAGGGTGGCCCGAGAAATCAACTGTCAAACTACCACCCAATAAATCACATCTCTGCTGCTTCCAAACCCCTAGAACGAATAGTCAAGAAGAACATTGTTCAATATCTTACAAGACTGCATCTGATCAACCCCTCACAGCATGGCTTTCTCTCAAAACGCTCCTGCGTCACCTGCCAGCTACAATGTCTCGATCACGTCACGACTATAATTGACAGAGGAATGGCAATTATTATAATTATGTTGGGCATTCAAAAGGCGTTCGACCGCGTGCCGCACAAGCCACTGCTGTCTGCTCTGGAGTCATATGGAATTGGAAATCCTTTGCTTAACTGGTTCGACTCATACCTAAACGGTCGAACTTAGGTAGTTAACATCGGTCAGCACCATTCTACACCGAAACAACTAACCAACGGCGTCTTCCAGGGAAGCGTGCTCGGACCACTACTTTTCCTAATCTACGTTAACAATATATGTGACCCGATCAAACATGGACACCCATTCAGATTTTGTTCTGTTCTCCGAGCTGAACAGTTTCGTTGCAAACGTTTCATCACCAATTGTCGTGACTTCTTCAGTGCGTTATAAGCAAACTGAGTTGTTATGTCGATTCTTACCGACAAGCGAGTGATATTTGAACTTACTTACTTCGATTCAGGTCTCGTGACCATTGCTAGTTCCCAGTTCGAGCGCCGCCTCTTTCCGACTCATGTGCCACGTAAATTCTTTTCTCGCAGCTGCCTGTATATCGGAATCCGAAATTGTGGGTCAAAAATGTTGACGACACGTTTGTCTTACACAAACGCAGCCAGTTGCAGATCGTCCAAAGCCTCCTGTACGATGCAATGGACGGTATTCACTTCACTGTGGAGCCAGAAATGGAGAACAAACTACCTTTCTTGAATGTATTGGTTACTAGAACAACGGACAGAGAACTACAAACATCAGTTTACAGGAAAGACACACACACAGATCAAATATTTAATTTCAACAGCAACCATCCAAAATGTTACAAAAAAATCAGCTGCATACGCACCTTGTTCCGCAGGATAGAATCACATTATAATACTGCAGGAGCAAAACTCGAAGAAGAAAAAACATTTGTTTACATCCTTCATGCGCAACGGATATCCACGCAGCTTCATCCGAAGATACATGAACCACACGAGTACAAACACCACACTTGAACCAACAACAACGAAACGGATCGATTTACCATACATCAAAAACGTATCGGAACTGAATGCTAGACTCCTCAAGCCTCACCAACTGTTATTGGCTCACGTACCCACCAACACTGAAAGGAACCCTGTCTAGACCGAAAGGAAATACGAGAGCACACGAACGCCGTATGTTATTTACAGGATACAGTGTAAAAATTGTGATAATAACTACGTGGGCCAAACGGGAAGAAAATTGTCTACAAGGCTACAAGAACACAGACGAAACTGTCGAAACCATTACCCATCATCCTTGGTCTCGACACACGTTGATGAAGAAGGGCACATGTTTGATTGGTAGAAAACGGAGATACTAGGGCAAGGAGAGACCAAGATAGGGAGGGAATTCCTTGTAGCCTGGTTTTCTGCAGTCAGTTCAATAAACCAACGCATTGATTTAGATCCGATATACAAGCAGCTGCGAGAAAAGAATTTAACGTGGCACATGAGTCGGAAAGAGGCGGCGCTCAAACTGGGAACTAGCAATGGTCACGAGACCTGAATCGAAGTGAGTAAGTTCAAATATCACTCGCTCGTCGGTAAGAATCGACATAACAACTCAGTTTGCTTATAACGCACTGAAGAAGTCACCACGATTGGTGGTGAAACGTTTGCAACGAAACTGTTCAGCTCGGAGAACAGAACAAAATCTGAACAGATCACCCGAGCTACAACTGGATCCTCTTTGGCTGAGACGCTTAAAGAGCAACGTCGTTCTCTTCTACAACATTATAAACCATCGAATTTACTCAGACAACACCGCACTTGAACTACCAGAGACTGCAGTCTACCCCACACGTAATGGCGGCTACTTGATACGCACAAACCTTTCTAGTCATAAAACTCGATCGAATTTCTTAGTGAGACACACTGATCTGTGGAACAAACTACCCCTCTGATGAGCTTCATCTGGGTGGCCAACATGGTGTAGGCTCCCGTAATGATAATGGTGAGCGATTGCTACAGCTGTGTGAAGATGCTCGCCCCTTTCTCGCGGGCACTAACTTTCGACACGGCACCCCCAGAAGCGTGACTTGGCGGCCACTAGCCTCGGGCAACCATGGACGCAAATCGATCATATCGCGGTCAGTTACCGCTGGAGAGGCTGTGTCCAAAACTATCGCTCGATTTGGAACACGCGCGTGAACTCTGACCACGCACTTGTCTGTTCCGACCTCCTGGTGCGTTTCGGTGGACGTCCTCAACGTCGATGTGACCGGATTGACACCAGCCAGCTGGCGAAGCCAGATGTTCTGAATGTGTACCAAAATGCCCTAACATCTGGGCTGAGTAAGCGCCCACTAAACACCGTTGAAGATCACTGGTCGCATGTTCGTCAAACGTTGCTGTTAGCAGGCATGTCTTCATGTGGCAAAGCAAATTGCGAAACCGGACATTGGGTCTCTACACAGTCTCTGGAACTTATGGATGCTCGCCGACGTATTCCGGCTGGAAGCGAATACAATGAGGCTCGCCAAAATCTCAGGGCACAAGTACGTGCTAGCCTGAAGAAGGACCGCGAAACCTGGTGGTCTCATCGGGAATGGAAACAGCCACTGCCTTTGGTAATCATCGTAAGTTATTCCGTCTGATACGGGAAGCAGGCAGCAGGAGACCTGGTGTTAGCGAGGCCATACGCGACGAGAGTGGGCAGCTTATCCACAGCCTGTCAAAACGCTTGGAGCGTTGGGCTGAACACTTTGCAAGGCAATTTAACCAACCTGAGTTATCGCTTTCTTCTTCGGGCATTGAGCGCCCTTCTCCATGGGCCGTCTCCTTGGATCCGCCCTCACGCGCAAAAGTCGAACGTGAGATCAGTCTTTTGAAATTGCATAAGGCCGCAGGGGCAGATAAAATTCCCCCTGCCCTCTTCAAATTCGGGGGACCTGCTCTAGTGGATGATTTACACGAGTTGCTAGTAAAACTTTGGGAGCAGGAGATAGTCACGACAGACTGGAACCGCTCCGTCATTGTCCCCATTTTCAAGGGAAACTCCCGTTTGGAATGCGGCAATCATAGAGGGATCAGTCTGATTTCGATTGCCTCTAAATTGCTTGCCTTTGTCATTCTCCACAGACTGACTGGCACTCGTGAAAGCCAGATTCGTGAAGAGCAAGCTGGATTTCGTTGAGGTCGGGGCTACATCGACCACATCGTCACCTTGCGTCAAGTGTTGGAGCACCGCCATGTTTATTGGCGACCCACCGTTGTGGTGTTTCTTGACATAAATGGTTCCTTCGACTCAGTCGATCGATGTTCCCTTTGGGACTGTCTGCTGAGGAAAGATGTGCCTGATAAATATGTGAACATTATCAAAGCGCTGTACGCGCATAGTTCGGGCAGGGTGAGGGTTTATGGGAAGCTGTCGCCACCCTTCAGTATCACCAGCGGTGTGAGACAAGGATGCCCGCTGTCACCTTTCTTCTTCAACTTCGCTATTGATGAAGTCATGGAAACAGCGTTCGCTGGACACGACCTAGAAGGTGTGGAGCTAGTTCCTGGTGAGTGACTTCTTGACTTGGAGTATACGGACGATATTGCCCTAATCTGTGACAGCTCCCGAACATGCCAAACAGCACTGGACCGATTAGCACTGGCTGTCTATCGTTTTGGGCTATGCTTTTCTCCATCGAACTGCCAAGTACTTCTCCAAGATTGGCAGGGACCCAACCCTGCGCTAACGCTTGGTGGTGATCTGCTAGAAGTCGTTCAGAAATTTAAGTACCTGGGCAGCTATTTTAGCACCCGTGGGATTGAAGATAAGGTTACGAACCGTATGGCAAAAGCACGAGGTGCTTTTGCCAATCTCCGCCAGCTGTGGCGCAGACGCGACATTACTCTCGTCCTGAAGCGCAGAGTTTACAACGCAGCCGTCCGTTCAACTCTCCTATATGGCTGTGAAACCTGGCCCATCAGGTCGACAGATATAAAGAGGCTCGTCATATTCGATTATCGCTGCCTTCGCAGCCTAGCTCATGTCTGGTGGGAGCACCGCGTGAGCGATGAGCGTGTTCGACGTCGTGTATTTGGTGCAGGCAGAGCGAGTGAACCGCTCAGCACCGTTATATCACGCACCAGGCTCCGATGGATGGGCCTCGTGTTGCGCATGCCAGCACACCGACTCCCGCGACGTGCATTGTTTGCGCGTTGTGTGTGCGGTTAGAAGAGGAGGAGGGGATTCCAAGTGATGACTTGGTCGAGAGAAATGAAAACCCTCACTTCGAAGTTGGCGTCGGTTGGTGCATCCCGACTGCCTGGCTGGGGTCCTAAGGACGGTGAACACGTTTAGTTGGACACACTTGCTAATATGGCTTGGAGCCGGCCCCAATGGCGTTTGTATTGTGAGTTCCTTTGTCCATTCCCCTCCTGCTTAGCATCCCCATCCAATCACGATCTCACTTGTTAGGCATAATATGACTGTTTTACGGCAGGCAGCTGTTAGCTCTCCGGAACGATGTCCATCTGTTACTGGAGACTCAGCGGGCGTGCCACTGTTTGTCTTCCTTTTCTTGTTTTTTGTATTGCGGCACAATAGCTGAGGTGTTTTCCACCTCCATCTAACTTGTAATGCTGATGATGATGATGACCCCTACAGATACGCATGTGTACAAGCTATGTCACGTTTCGAAATTCCCTTCAGACGTTCCTCACTATATCAAATGCGTTGAAGATATTTACTGGTAGCAAACTCTAGAAACATTGACAGAGGCTGGGATAGAAAACATATCAGCAGATATTTGCTTACAACTAACTTACCCACTGCATGTCATTACATACAATACCAAGTCCTGTGTCTGCGCAGCCTTGTAGTCCCTCCCTTTTATTATCTACTACTGGTGTTACAAACATCCGTAAATTTTGCATATGGGGTGCACGGGTCTAGGACCCGAGGAAAAAAACCATGATCGGAATTTCTATTAATAAACTTTTCTTTTTAGTATGGTTTACGCCGCATAAACCAAGAAACCTATTCACTATACGAACGATCTCTCCCACTTATGGTTCCGTGTACCGTCTCTCGGTAAATATACAAATTTATTTATTTATTGCTTCATGGACCCTATCGTGGAGTGCTATCTTAAGAATCTCACGATGTAGACGTTGAGATCTTGCCTGGGGAAGGCTAGTTGATTTTGATTGTGCGGACGTTATCGTCTTGCTTTTCGATGATGTTACGGTGGCACAATCAACGCTGAATAGCCTCTCTAGGATGGTCCCCTTCTTTTATATACGCTTCTTACCTTCAAAGTGGAAATTGTTGCTGCAGGACCACCAGCCATTTGATGGTCGATTGACCTTTGATAACGAAGAACTTGAGGTGGTTGATCGATTCACTTACCTTGGCAACTGCATCAGCAACGACGGGTACGTAGAAACTGCAGTCAGTTCACGCATTGCAAAAGCCAGAACTGCTTTCTTGGACCAGTGTCATTTTTGGCGACGCGTGAGCAATGAGCATGTTTGCGTCGGGTATTTGGTGCAGCAATAGTGAATGAACCGCTCAGCGCCGTTATTTTACACACTGAGCTCCGATGACTAGGCTACGTGTCGCGCATGCCACCACACAGACTCCCATGCCTTGCGTTGTTTTAGCGCCGTGGGTATAGATAGAAAAAGAGGGGAGACCAAGCGTTGACGTCAAGAGGAATGAAATCCCTCACTTCGAAGTTGGCTTCGGCTGGTTTATCTCATCTGGCTGGCAGGGGTCCGAGGGGTGATGAAAACGTTTTATTGGATACACTAGCTGACATGGCAAGTATCCGGTTCCCGTGGTGTTTGTGTTGTGAGTTCCTTTGTCGCTCCCCATACAGCTTATCCTCCCCCTGCAACCATGGTCTCCCTCTGGAAGCGTATTATGTTACTCAACAGTGTGTTGTCTATTTTTTGAATCCTTAGTATTGTGTATATGTCTTTTTTGTATCTTTATGTATTGCGGCACAATAGTTGAAGTCTGTTTCTCACCTTCAGCTAGTGTGTAATGATGATGATGGGGATGCGTGACATAGCCGAAGTTCAGTATGCTTGCTGGTTGTGTGTTGGTGTACAACTTGGAATGTTTCTCTGGGCCCAGTAATGAGTCCATGGGGATTATCTTTTGGGCCTGATGCTGTGCCAATGGGCGCAAGGTCAGCCGCAAATCGCTTTTAAGTGATGCATCCGGCGATTCCGTCCGTTGTTTTTTGGCCATCTCTATGTGTGTAGCATATGGAGGGTGGTCACCATTCTTAACCACTGGCTGAGTAGTGTTATTCGAACCATTGTCGCGAAGCGTTTGGACTAGATTTCTCACCTCGTTTGCTTACTTCGATGACACCGCCTTAAGCTGCAGTGCACACACCAGCGTCTGTCTGGGTGGATGCACCACTGTAAGTTGGATATCTAGGTTACCTCGCGATCCTTTGCATTACGGCGTTTTCCAAGGACAGAGTCTCTCGGATTTCGGACCACTGTATTTGGTCGTGGGATGTTGTTTCACGCTCACCATGTCCTTCGTACCATACATGCCGTAATTTTCGTTTAATTGGCTGTCAAGTAAACGCCCGTCCCTGCCGTACTGACTTCTGCAATATCATATTGGGAAATACAAACCCCTCCAGCGACACTCAGATGCTGATTAGTTCACCACCAGCTGTTCAAATGCCTGCTCCATTAAATATGATTGAACGGAACTTGGCAAGTAATTGACTTCTATTGAGGAGCAGGTGGATGAGTTTCTGTACACTTGTACGTTTAGACGAGTAATCAATGGCATATCGCTTGGTCATGTTTCGACACGCAACCCGAGATGATGCGCGCCGTGTGCTAGCCACGTTACGTTATGACAAAGACAAAAATCCTTATGATTAAGAGACAGTCGTTGATAAGTTCAGTGAATTTTGTGGGGGCAAAAGCCAACGATACTTACCAGCGCCACCTTTTCTTTTCACGAAGCATACGCTCAACAATTCCGTCGACGTTTATGCCGCTGAGTTGAAGGTTTTGGCCCGGTCCTGCAATTTATTTAGATGCATAAGTGCGAATCCTGATAGTTCTAGCTACGACAAATCGACTTTTGCGACAATATAGCTTTTAATACCGTATTTTCTCATTTTTACGAGACATGCTCTTTCCGGCGTGATCAAAGTTTCGCAACCATGTTACACACTTACAATAACAGAAAGGAGGAAATGCATTAACATAGAGTCAGAGGTGTAGCAGATTTTAACGAGCGAGGGAAACAGTCAAATGCTTAATTAAATTAATGCGGCTATTCATAGAACCGTCCCCTGGAAACCGGCTTCCATGCCGAGTAATCCCCGTAAAAGCTTCACCCGCACTTCCACACTCACCTTGCAATGTGCCGATATTGCTTAAAAGCATGCACGTCATAACTGCTTTGATTCATCTCTCGGACCATTTGTATGTGATTAGGATGGGCACTTCATCTCAATCTGGCTGCGTTCAGGTGTGACCTAAAATCAGACAGGCCATCACGGCTTTAACATTTTAATAGTCATTTTAACTGCAATTAGGCTAGTCACTTCGGCCAGTTGACTTTTCTGTTTAACACCCTTTTTGTCGCCGGTGGATCTGCAGGCATTTCGCCTTGCGTGCTTACACCATTAATCTTAGAAGCTTCATTGTGCCACCTCAGGAGATAGACCAAGTTGTGGTCGACCGTGAAAGAAGAGTAATATAAAATTAATAATAATGACAATAATTGTGTAGTTCGTGATAGCACGAGACATGATCCTTTGGTGGAGATTGATTAGTGTGTGTGATGTCCCATAAAATACATCGCGGCGACATAACACCGAATGCAGATGCTGTAAATAACAGAGTATATCTTATTTTGATATGTGTATAACTCAGGGAAGAAGAGAGGGATGTGGTCCTATTTTTGTCACGTCAGAAGGAATAATGTGCGTTCCACCGATGGATTGATTTGACCGTTGGGAAATGAACGGCTCCCGTGCTTTCTTCAATCTGAATGAGAACCCTTCGAAGAGATAAAAGATTATAAGGTGCAGGTGGAGGACTTAATAATATGGAAGGACAGTTGAATAATGGGGACAGAAGATGGATGCTTAGATGCCTTTACGTCCGCATTCATATACATATTCGTCCGCGCAATCATGGTGAAACAATTCTTTTATTATTTTTTAGGCCGGCCCGTTACCTTAAGTATCACATTCCTGTTTTGTAATCCGAGGGCGCGGGTGTGCGCCTGCGTAGGGGACCGGGCGACCCTTGCAGTATCCTCTGCCCACTTGCGACTTGTGGGGTTGCGCGGCAGCCAAGCGTCGGTACTGATGACTTGGGGCAATCTATTACGTAGCAGTGGATATTTAAGCGTAAGGGAGTTGCTTCGGCGTCGAGTGCGATAGCGGGGTACTTCTATTATAAAATCTTTGTTTCTCAGATTATATGGCAAAGCTACTTAGAATTTCGGTTTGTATAAATTTGTATGCGTCATGTCTACGAACATTTTTGTAAAGCAGACTTAGATTTAACTTTGATCTTCGAAGTTCTAATGACTCGAGATTTAGTAGTTTACATCTCTCTTTGTAAGTTAAAGTAGACATCCAGCCCACAAGTCTTTCAGTTAAGAGTTTCTGTGTTTCTCCGATTTCTAATCTATCATCTTTTTGTAGATTGCTGAAAGCGTTTGCACGGTATTCTGGAATAGCTTGAGAATAAACTGAAAGCCTGGAGTTTAGCACCAGTTATTACAAACAAGCGTCTCATCATTCTAATGGTTTGTCGTGTTTTAGCCAAACTTTCTATAAAATTAAGCGTACGGGATTAACTCCGACCATGTTCACAATTATAATTACCTATTGGAACTGGGAGATTTTGCAGAGGAAGGCTTCCTAATGGAACTCAGCATCTGTAACACATGATGCTGCACTTAGTCGTTGAAAAGCTCATTGCGGAGTTGCAGCACCACTCCTCCAAACAGACTAAGTCGTTTTGTATCTCAGTAATAATATGGAAATTTGTGGTTTCACACTATATACAACTTTTGTATCCCCGGCAAACAGGTAAGGTCTACCGATCTTGATAACAGGAAACAGGTCATTTATTCATATCAAGAAAAGAATAGATCAGAGTACACTGCTCTGTGCTACGCCACTAGTAATGTTCCTTGTCCCTGATGAGTGATCACCTATCCTGACTAGCTACTTCCTGCCAGTGAGATATGAATCTATCCAACTCAACAGTGAGCCAGCTGTATCACTGCTACGAAGTTTCTGAATACTTACTTGGTGTGGAATTTTGTCGAGTGCTTTGTTACTACTCAGCTTAAATACAATCTATCATATTCGTCGAAGTTTCGGAAAACTATAGCTGCCAGGTGGTACTTTTTGGAGAAAACCGTACTGTGCTAGAGACAATTCGTGAAATTAAGGAAGTATGATTTACGGGCTGATAGTTTCTGGTATCTTGTCTATATCTGGTTTTATCTCGTAACTTTACTATTGTACGTTCCTATTAGTCAGGATAGAGACCAGGTTTCATTAAAGCAGTACATATAACCACTAAGAAGAATGGACTATCTTCTTTGCCATGGTTTAGAAGAGCTAAAGGGATTCCATCTAGATTTGTTTGCTTATTTTACTGCGGCCAGCTCCTGCGACATAATGAGGTGGCTTCATGAATGTCTCGGATTGCGGCTGCCCAACCGCGACGGTCGGCGGCAAGCTCCACGCAGATACTGATCCAATTATTTTTCCAGTGACGAGCGCCGTGCACAACCTGGGGTCCCAGAAAATAGACATCCGATATAACTGCGTCGAGCCACGTTTTCAGTTGTGCACCACGGCAACGACACCCCAACCCTGGCAAGGCGAGGGCGAAACCGCTGCCTTAATGAAGTCAGTGTCTGGTCTGCAGAGGACGTGACCGAACCACTAAAGTTTGCGGCGTTGGATGAGCGCTGAGCGCTTCGGAAGACCGTAGCAGCGCTTAGGAACTTCGCCATCGGTGATACGCTCGTGCCATTGCGTTTTCAAGATAAGTCTTAGACACCAATGGTCGAAAACGTCCAGCTTCCGAGTGTTTTCGGATCGAAGCGGCCATATTTCGCAACCACAAAGTAAAAAGGCACGAATGATTGCTGAGAATACTTGGATTTCTTTTCTCAGGCTAATTTCCGTCCTTCGCTACAGTATTGTAAGGAGGCTGTTCTGGCGCTGTCAATACGATTCTAGATTTCGGATGTAGTCTGCCCATTGTGGAGAATAGTGAAACTAAGGTACTTGAATTCAGGAACAGACTCGATGAGTTGTCCATGTAAAGAGAGCGACAGGGCAGACTGGATGTCTGACAATGAGAAGTATTTTGTCTTGCTGATATTAGTTTCGAGGCCGATCATAGAGGCTAGTTGGTTGACTCCATTTAGCAGTGACTAGTGATATCAAATCTTCTGCAGGGTTAGTTATATCGTCAGCGAATTCTCTGTAGGACAGCCAGAAGTCAGGGTTAACTTCAACACCACGATAGTTCTCACAGGCATGATGCATAATCCAGTTGACTGCGAAGTTGGATAGCACTGAAGAAAGTGGGCACCCCTACCGAACTTCAGTATTAATGTCGAATTCCTTTGTTTCTTCTCCATAGACCCGAATCCGGGCCTTAGTGCAACGATATAATAATAATAATAATAATAATAATAATAATAATAATAATAATAATAATAATAATGTGTCAGCTGTACGCCGTAACGGCACATCGCTGCCGCGCGACTACCACCAGTCGCGCGCGGGCTGAGTATACCGCGAGGACGCCCACCCCTACGCGGATTCGAACCGGTGACCTTATGGTTGCAAAGCAAACGTGCAGACCATTCGGCCACCTGCCGACGATAGTACCATCTCATCAAATTAACGAGTTTAACTGACACGTTATCAGCACATAGGATTCTCCAGAGTGCTACACGCTCAACTGAGTCGAAAGCAGCTGGAAAATCAACGAAGCACACAAACGTTGGCTGCTGGAACTGGTAGTGTTATTCGAGTACCCGACGTAAACTGAAGACTTCGTTAGTGCAGCCTCTACATGGACCAAAGCCACCTTGGTTATGGCTAGTTCGCAGGTCTCTGTCATAGCATAGCGGTAAAGCAACATTCGTGTGAAGATTTTGGCAGCTACATCGATTAGGTTAATCTCGCGATAATTACTGCACACAGTTCGGTCACCTATTTTAAGAAATGGCAGTAGTACTGAGGTACTCCACGAGGAAGGACAGATTTCGGTCTCACATATCGAGCAGAAGAGTTCGTGCAAATGGTTAAGGAGGTCTGGTCGACAAGAGTTGTAGATTTTGTCTGGAATCCCGTCCACTCTAGGTGATTTCTTCACATTCAGACGACGAATGACATCTGCAACTTATGCGGGCGATGGCGGTGAGCAATCCGCGTCATACCCTGACTGGGTTAATGCTGAAATATGTGCGGTGGTGTGTAGTTGGCGATTAAGTAGGTTGCTAAAATATTCCACCCATCTGGTAACTCTTCCTTCCGTATCAGAGATCATTTGGCCATCCGAATTGCGCAGTATCGACCGTGGTGAATAGCGTTTGCCGGAAGCTAAGCGGATGAGAAGAAAAAGTCGACCCAAATTGCCAGCATTTGATTCAGCTTCCATGTTGTCTGCAATAACACACTGGTAGCGGTCAGGACCATTCCTTGCTAAGTAGGTTACCTCAGGTCTCAAGCGACAGTAGTTTGGAGAATTCCTGAGACGTGCTTCTTTCGCTTTAGCGACAAGTGGATAGTATCTCAAGTGATCCAGTCCTTCACAGGCTTGGAGATAGAGCAGTTGGTAAATAAAGCGGCGCGTTGGACTGACGATTTTAGCCTAGACCATCGAGCGTCGACGGATTCATCTTCTGCAAGTTCGAGGCGTGGTGCACTGGCAGAAATTTCTGCTTCTATTTCTGCCTCAAGGGATCGGCAGCAGTCAGTATTTTCCAGTGGGGGCAGTGTTGATACGCTTTGGTGGAAAGGTCTTTCGGCGCGTTGTCAAGCGGAGTCCGTATTTGGCGCGCAAGGGTACGTGCTCCGCGCCACCTTTCTTGCCCGTTTTAGCTCCTCTGTACGCTCGACCATCATCGATGGAGGACATCCACTGGGATCGGATTAAGAGGTAATCTATTTGGCTAGCTGTACAGCTATCATTGGAGTACCACGTCAGAAGATGCTTCCTAGGATGCTGGAAGCGAATATTGGTTATGCACAACCGATTAATGTTGGCGAAGCTGAGTAAGCGGTTTCCAATATCACAACGCTCTCCAAGGGCGTAGCTCCCGAGTATGTGAAGGGTCTGATCGTTCCTCGACCCGGTTCGTGCATTCTAGTTCCACAGCAATAATGATGTCGCGCTTTGGAACATGGTTCATTACTGTCTAGAGAATCGTAAAATTCATCTTGGTCCTTTTCCTCTGAGGATAGGGTTGATGCTTAGACTGAGATTATGGTCAGATTCATTGAGTGACCTTTGAAACGAGTAACTACTACTCTAGATGACACTGGCTTCCACCAAAGGCGAGCGTTGTATGTCTGGCAACTGGTAGCCATGGGAACCCCATGATTGTCATAATTATTTCCTGGCCCACTGTGGTATTGTCAGTCTGAGGTGACTGCATCAGAGTCTTTGCTTTGTCGAGAGTCAATGCCGGATATTCGAAGATCTTACAAGCATGCCATATCCATCTGGTACTAATGTAGTGTGCGCATGGTCAACGCTTGGCTGCCGACATCCAACAGGGTTCTGACTTTCTAGAATCCAATGAATAATGGTTTCCGGTGGTTGAGGGACCCAGTTAACTTAATTGTAACTTTACTCACTGGGTCAGCGCAAAGCGCATCGCTTACCGGGAACGCCGTAGCTTGAGAATGATCGCGGGCAACGGACATGCCATGAACTTTCGTGGTATTATGGATTCGTATGAGGACCCCAACCACATCCGGCTTTTGTTCGAGGTTTCATCTCTAGCTTTTGCACAGCCAAATGCTACCTGCAAGGCTTCCGGGATCTTGGAAATTGTCTTAACTCCTGGCCGTTCAATCAGAGGTCGATCTCTTCCGCTAAGTTGTCAGGACTGACGTTGAACGCGGGTACGAAGTCACTGAGAATAGTTTTCCCGGCTACCCTCACTTGGTTTGGCCCGTCTGCCTGACGGTTAAATAAATAAATAAGTGGTAAATTCCTCGGTGATTCGAGGTGCAGTCCAACTATGTGGTCTGATCAGTGTATACAACAGAATTGCAAAAATAATCATTTTGTTCACGCTTTTTACAGTGGATCCAAAACAGGTATTGAAGTAATTGGCGGGATTAAGGTATTAAGGAAATTAAAAAAAAACCAGGAACAATAACCTATGCAGATTTTAAACAGATGTCCAGTTAAAGTAATACGGCCACTCGTGGAACCGTCCCCAGGGAACCTGCTTCCATGCAAGGTATTCCCTCGAAAGGTTTCGCCCGCACTTCCATGCTATACCTGGCCGCGTGCCGGTGTGGCATAGTAGCATATGAGACATCACCTGTTTATCATATGCTGTGTTCTTTTTAGGACTGATTTTATACATGTATTATGAGCGATGAAGCCTCAGCCCAGTCCGTCATGCGGATCATTCAATTATGGCACTTTTTTATACGCTATTTGTGGCATAGGTAAAGTCTTTTATAATCTGGAAGCTATAATCCGTCACCACGGGAGATCAGCCCAGTCGTGGCCAACAATGAAATCAGGATGAATGTAGAAAAGAATTATGTGAAAGAGGTACTATGTCGTTATGTAAAAAGATAGGCTGGTATGTTTTATACATCAGCATAAAAATGGATCGAGCCGATCATACGATCAAATTGTGTGGCGTGACAGCCGGAGACAGATAACTGCACGAGTTGTCCATAGGCAAACGTCAACTGGGGAATCCGTTATTGCCATCACTGCATTCAAGTATATGTTTCTGGACTGTTAACTCCAGAAAAAAGAGGGAAATGATTAGCACTGCAGAACAAATGTAGCGAAGGATATCGCAGAACAATATTAGCAAATCAATTTGTGGGGAAAAGTACGAAAATAGTTCCTGACGCCACACCAGTAAATAATTTTGCTCTCGGTTTTAAGCAGAAGACAGTTGGTATGAATTAAGTTTGAAAGGAGTAAAACCACATAGGAGGTAGCATTAAAGAATATCATAAGAAGCGGTTTGTAGCAGCTGATCCTAGATGATCATGTTTTCTGTGGTGCATTCGAGCCGATGTTCTCCGGTATCATACATGATCCGGCCCTTCTTCATACAGCTTTTCATCCTGAAGTTGAATTTTTAAGATATATTTCACTCTGTCTGTTGACAGATAAACCTTTATCATTTTCTTGAACATACAAAAATGTTCAGTACATCTAATCTCTTTTGGCAGCTTATTCCATATGGAGCTATACCTAAGAAGGTAGAAATTCCTCCTTAAGCTGGTCTTGAATTTAGGTAAATAGAATATACGTGCACTATCTCTCAGTTCACAACTACTATTTTCCCGAAAGTGCAATTGATAGGTTCCAACATATGTTTCCCGCCACGCGAGTTTGTGGAGGAAGCACAGATTTAATTGCATTCTTCGTAACCACAGAGGTTCAAGATTCAACTGCTTGCACCTATCTCTGTGTGAAAGAGCGGTTGAATAGCCAAATATGCGCTTCGTAAAGGCGCGTTGGACGTTTTCAATGGCTCTCAAGTTACCCTTTCGCAAGTTACTGAACGTAACACAGCAATATTCAAGCAAAAGCCTGATACTTACTTTGAAAGCGGTTAGTCTGGTTTCTTTCAAGGTTAGCAGATGGCACATGAGCCCTACCGATTGCTTAGCCTTTTTCACGATATGATTTGTATGTTCGCTGAAGTTTAACGAACTAGAATATCTTAAGCCTAAGTTACGAACAGACTGGCTGATGGGAATGACTTCGTCATTAATCCTGAACACTTCTGTTGCTATCTGACATCCATACGCTAGAATACTACACTTCGATGTTGCAAATGTCATCTGCCACATATCAGCCCATCTCTCAATGGCTTCCAAGTCGCTTTGGATATTGTTAACTTCAGCGGTACGCTGAGATCCTGGGAACGTGTAAAACAACTTTAAATCATCAGCAAACAAATAAGGCTTCCCAAATTGTATAACAGAAACGTGGTCATTTATATACAGTAGGAAGAGCAACCGTTATCTAAGACACCGCCTTGTACCACTCCACTGGTGACCAGCTGGAGAGATGTAACCATTGATATCCACAACTTACGACTGTCCTACTAGGTACGATTGGACCCAAGAGTTAAGCAGATTTGTAACACCGTGCTTACTTAATTTATATAGCAGCTTTTTGTGTGGAACTCTGTCAAACGCCTTTTGCATGTCGAGGAAGATGACAATGCACTGAAGACCTGAGTCAATTGCTTCAGTTAGATGGTTAAGGAACTCAATTCGACAGGTAACACACGAGCAGGACTTCAGAAAGCCATGCTTTGAAGGTGAGAGAAGTTTGTGCGATATTAAGAACGAAACCAAATGTTCCTTAACAATTCTCTCTAGCATGTGTGAGAGAATGGCTGTGTGATTAATGGGTTGGCAATTCCGGATGTCATTTTTCGACCCGGACTTATGTCGCGGTATAACCGTAGCCGTTTTCCAACGTTCGGAATATTGACCAGATTGGAAAGACAAAGAGATTTTTTATAATATAAATGGGATACCATCTCTACCGTGTTTGACTAAAGCAGAAGAGCTCCCATCGGGGCCAGGTCTGTAGGATGGTCGTAGACAGGTAATCATACGTTTTATCGTAGCGACACTAAGCTCGACTACCGAGACTTGTTCAGAGAAGTGAAATGAGGTTGACACCTCCAGGGTTTCTTTTTTAAGATTAAAGGATCTAGCAAAGTATGAGTTAAAGGCTTCTGCCATGGTATTGAGGAATCAATACATTCACCTTCATGCATGACGATATAGGAGGGTAGGTCAGTTTTGCCGCCTCTTCTTTTTCTCAGTAATGCAGTCACCAATTGACTTGTATTACTACGATTTACAGCCCGTTGTTCTTCATGCATGAGACGGGTGTGGTGTTTCATGTCCGTCTCTATTATAAGGCATTGGAGTCAGTAATACGCTGAAGTCGTGAGTACGTTCATATGTTCAAGTTAGCACTCGTATTTTCCGCTGGTCCTTTGCGTTGTTAGCGTACTTAGAAGAGGCTCTCGTATTATCACGAGAGGCAAGTATGCTTAAGCATATAGTCACATTGTCATAGAAGATGTCAGAGGCTTCCTTAATGTCAGACGAAAGAAGGAAATTGTCCCAATTTTGGACCCTAATCAAGGCGGAGAAATCTACGCAATTAACATTTTGAAGGAGGTGTGGAACCGCCGCAGACTTCACATGCGACGACTCAGCTATAATATTACATCCGACTATTTTGTGATCACATCCAGGGAGACCGTCAATTACATCACTAGCTATCTGGGAGGTGCCTGAGGTAAAAAGTTGGTCTAGTATATTTTTTCTCCTGGTAGCCACGAGAACATGTTGCTTCCAACCACCAGTGATGACGGAGGTTATGAACTCAGCATGTTTCGCGTTTGTTACCAAGTTTGACCAACAGGTATCTGGTAGATTGAAACCTACAACTTTATCAAAAGAACAAAGGTGCGATATGTAATTGAAGATGTCAACCAACTGGTTCTCATCACTGAAGCTGGCTCCCGGGTGAGCGGTATATACAGCCTACAAGAGTTCGCTTAGTACCGAAGGACTAGAGTAACCATGCGGAATCAATAGTGGGGCATATAAGTGGAAGTGTGAATTCAGACACAAGGAGGTTCTGTGAGTACTAATTTATGCAACCACCTCCTCTGCTTTGCTTTTGATCACTTCTAATAAGCTTGTAACCTTCGATAGAAAGCAGCTGGTTTTGGTGAGTAAAATCATATCAGGTTTATTCAGACTTATGAAGATGCGGAGTATATGAAGTTTATTCAACAGAGAACGGATATTAATTATCATCAGTCTTAAAAAGTGCTGGCGCTGTTCATCATTCCACCCAGTATTTACTCTTGCAATCACATTAGTTCTAGATCCTTCCGCAGCAAATCCCTTACCGTGCGATTCGCCAGTCCTATCGGGATTAGAGTGGATGGGGGAATGCAAAGAGAATGCTGTGGTAAGTTGGGGCGATTGAGTTTAAGCGGATAGGGTGTTGTTGCCGAAGGGCTCGCAGAAGGCATTGTGAGATGAGGAGGCGGAATAGAGTATGGATAGGGGCATAAATAAGTGGTCTGTGTTTCAGCAGTCATGCACAGGTCTGCCAGGAGAACAGCTTTGGCACATCCCCGGAACAATGGGGAATTGTGGCTTGCCACTCTGTGCAGCAGTATTATTATTCACGACTGTCATTGGGACACGGTGAGTCGTTTTTCTAGCGCGAAACCCCCTGTTTGATCTAAGACGCTTAGTGCGCAGACCATGGCCACTGCTGCTATGTGTAGTCATAATGTTAGTGAGCCGTAATGTACCTTCACTGGAGCTATCGATAGTCCCATTTGATGTTTTTGGACTTGTATCTGTTTCAGTAGCGGTGTAGGGATTGATCCCAACCCCTACTGGTTTGTCAGAACGTGGTGCATCGAGTGAATCTACACTATTTCCTATGCCCACAAGACTGATGTGGTGTGGAGGCGTGAGCATCTCAATTTCCGCTACGCTGTCGCCAGCCTTAGCATCGCTTGTGTGGAGAGTGGCCTTGATAATATTATCTGCGTTTTTAGAAGGGGAGAATCAAACACTGTTGAATGCTCTCCTTCTTGGCAATCCAGAAAGCGCGCAAGGGGGATGACTCTGCTTCGGCTCAAGCGAGACATTAGTTGCACTCATGCGTTGAAACTTACGTTGCAAAGGTGACCTGTCTTCAAATAGAATAACTTGGCAACATTTGGGAACAGATCTTAAAGTATTTTGACTTTTGATAAACGAACTTGCGAGACTTTCGCTACGAAAGCTGAACAGAGTCGGACAAGAAAAACGTAAAGATTTTTTCCTCAATCCTCTACAACTAATATCGGTCTCAGCGATGTTGCACGCCCTCGAAACAGTATGCTTAATGTTGTCAATCGCGATATTATCAGCTATGTTGAGGGCGATGGCGTTTTTTCCCCAAGTGCATCTTTGGATAACCTCAGATGCGACTGCATATAGGAAGTTTACTGCTCCAATTTTGTGCTTTTGCGCTGGATTAGCCGGAGACTGCATTATGCATGAAACCGACATTAGGAGATCTCCGAATGAGTCAAACAACTTTAATTTCTCATTTTGTTCCGCTAACTGTTTCTCCAACATCTTTATTTTGGCTGACAGTGGAGATATAAAGTCGACAACACTAACTGAATTCTCTGTCATTTGTCATTTGGACTTATTTCCCTGCTCTTGTATCCAAGGCGGCTCGGAATGTGTGCAACAGAGCATAGGTTCCTTGGCACTCGTGACCGCAACGTTATTTACCGTGATTGTTCGGTTTTCCGCACACTTTTTCTTCATCGCACTAGTGTTAATGGCAGTCATTTATCTTTTAAATGGGATGGTAAAAGCTATCTAGTATATGCTATAGCCAAGCGTGAATAGTGGGCTAACAAAGGTCGTTAAGGTCCAGTGACTTACCTATTGACCGGGGGGTGGCCGCTACCGCGTGCAAACAGCTTCTTGTAGCCGCAGGTGAAAAACAAATGTAGGCGGACTACTCCGGAGGGTAAGGCAGGTCCCCTACCAGAGATGCTACTCCTCCCTGGCGCTCCGGACATCCGTGTTGAGACCACTGAGCTACAGGGGGCCTCAACGACCGTCGTAACTATGTTACTGAATGTGATATAGCGCTGCTCACTATCAACCTACTTGCACATTGGTTGGCGGCATCCGTTTTCGGATTTGCCTGTCACTGTGGCAAGCCACAGGACGCCTGCGCCTACAGAGGGACCATGGGTGGCTTGCGCTGCACCACCCACAGCTCCAACCACATACCCATATCTAGTGTAAACCCGAAGGAATGAGACCGGGAGACATGTGGATGGGAGCCACGTTTCATCAACGGAGCCGGCCCACACTCCTTCACAGCAAACACAAGCACACTGTATTTGGGGAATCAAGCGCACACAAGGCGGTGGCTGGACCGTAGTCCGCTCCACACTGAGTGCATGGAAGCACTCTTTGATCCTAACACGGCCACAAGGACCGTGCACCCCGTCCCCTCCAGCAACGACCAACTGTCTCCTGAAGCCAGTATGGACGAGGTAGTGGGTAATAGACAGGTAGGCACCTTGTCAACATGCACATCAAGCGCAGCCACACCAGGGATATCAAGCCAATCACTTGAGAGAGAGATACAAAGAAAATAACTCGATTAATGCATAAGGAAACGGTGACATAAACCTTAAGTTAATGAGCATATGAAATAAGTTGTTTACAAACGAATCCTAGATAAGTTCACGAGGTCAGAAAGTATACTTTACGGAAATGCCACGAGCACAGATGTTATGGAAATCGAATACAATTGCCTTAAGGGAGGTGTGCTAGTTAATGGAATAGAGTACAGGTAGACATTGATATGAGAAAGAAATGCATTAAGGCAAAATTGAAAACCCACTACCTGAAATAAATAGACTTAGCTTGGAAGCACGCGGTTAGTAAATCGAATGCAGCGTACCTACAAACGCTGCGCCGGTTCTGCCTACGTTCTCTGCAGGACCCGTCGTCGCTTCTGTAGTGGTCCAGAGTGGCCTCGCTCATAGATCACTAGACATTTATATGAGAGACTTGCACATTACTGCCATGCAAAAGACAAGGTAGCCTCACTCTTTTTTATCAGTATACAGACCAAGCTGCTTATAATACCATAAGTTAATTGGCGGCTAAGTTTGGTAAGTTTGTCGCTTGTACAAATTTGATTTTCACTTTCTCTTTTAACAATGCATTCAACATTAACTTTTTTACTGTCAAGATGCAAACCATTCCTTCATGATTGGCCGCAACCACCCCTATCTTGCCACTGGGTAGGGATCAACCAGAAGTGGATCTTACATTCTACTACTTTGGCATTTATAAAGCACCTGCAGAATGCGATATGTCACAAACCACACGGCTAAAGCTCGAATCGCACTTGCACATCCGCCACTTATGGTGCAACACGACCTTAGATTAATTCCCCAAAGTAGAAAAAAATGTAAGAGATCAGCAGTACGCCGGTGCGCAGTACGGACGCTTTGCTTCCGCGCAACCACCACCAGTCTCATGTGGGCTAAGGATACCCTCGAGGATCGCCTGGTACTCTAAGCGCGCACTCGGATTACTAGGCGTGCTTGTGATCTTTAAGGCTAAGTGCCGACGGGGTTTATGAATGCATTTGTAAACTATGCGGGTTTTCTTGGCTTCAGTCAGCGATGGAGCCGATGATTGGTTGAGTGAGTTACATTTTGGTTGGTGATACTATGTGGCTCGGTGACCTGAAGCTAGTTTGCTGTAGACATTGGAAGATAAACCGTTTTTCACCACTGGTGCCTACACAACCTCATTTGGACATGACAGCAAGTCTTCTGTCGTCGCGACTGATTTTGCACCACCCATGCTTACGCTCTTCGCATGCTTACCGTAGTACACTGTTCAGCCTTGTTGCATCTGAATATATGAAATCTCACCTCATCAGTTGATGACTTGGCTAAGAAGCCTGTAGCCTGACCGAACAGCTGTCTAGTTGGTTCGTTTTATAAACCTCAAGATCCTTAACGTTAGTGGGTGAAATGCTTAACAGACGTAACACCCTTGCATCCTCCAGTTTCTGGCTTATGGCTCTAATTCGATCACTGTACTTTTGTCCGTAACTGTTTTCTTTCCGCTTCATATTTTACAACTTGTAATTGTTGCCGTTATATATAAAACATAAATAACTGAATAAACCTTTATTCCTGACGATGCGAAACACGCCTGTATCTGCATGCTCGGGAAAGTGCATACATGTATCAGGTGTATCAGGAATATTGAAGATCAGATCAGGTAATCACGTTTGGATGGACAGCAAAGACAATGTATGGTTGACCGAAAAAAAATGACGTTAGCTGGCCATTAACCGCTCACTCTTACCTAAGTGTAAAGTAGCTAACTCATTGAAGAGAGTACAGTTGCGAAATATCTTCATAGTTTTATGAAACCTGGACCCTGCTGGTACGCTTGTGTTTTTGTTAGAGAACAATCAGTTGTGGCGATGTGAACTATAGCAACTATTTCAAATGCTCTTACTGCATTAGTCATAGTTTATCTACTGGATTGACCTGATCATATGCACCTCCTTGGTACCGCCTGCGTATTCGCTTTACAGTTGATTTGCTGTGTGCTTCGCGCGTATTTTGATCACGTCTTCTTATTGCCAATTGCACAATCCTTTTTAAGATCTTACGACTGATCTAGTGTTTTGACTAGGCACTTTGCCCTGTTCGCTTGACCGTTACTGCAGGCTAACTCAATTACCTCTTGTTTGTAATTTCTCCCTTGTCTTTCCTTTCCAGAAGCTCGTTTGGGTCTCGGAACAGCCCAAGGTTCCTGTTTCCGCGTTCACCAAGTCAAGTAACTCCAAGATGAATCTTTCTATCTTGACCGGTTTGGCCCACTTACGAATAGCTATTAGTCGTCATGAACAAGAGGAAAAAAGGCTTAATGCAAAAATCGAAGAGCGACGTCGCGAAATCAGGTCCATGTTGCGCATCAACAAGTAATTAATCTCTTGTTACTTCGGCTTTTACTTCTCCACGTGTCAGTAGAGTTCGTCGCTCCGCTATTCAACTACGATAAATAAATTAATAGGTAAATTTGCCGACCGGTGGAATACGTTTCCATTCGGAAATAATCGTTTCTATTGGGCTGCGCATCGCTAATCTGCGTTGGCTGATGTTTTCGGTTCGCCAAGAACTCCTAATACACCAGTGCGTTCGAATATAAACTATGCGCTCATAGACAGAAAGATTTGTCAGCATGCTATTAATGACCTTTAGAGGCTAACTGGGTCTGTAATACATAAAGTTTGTGGAATATGTAGTTAGGAATTGATATAAAATCTAGTTGGTCATTTTTTTCTCGGTTTCCTGGTTGGAATCCCAGAGATATCGGGTGTCGCTGGTTGGAGACCCTTGAAGACATGGCTCAGGACGAACGCACATCTACGAGTTGCGGCGATTCCCTCCCCGTTTTCTAAAAAAACTCAGAAATTTCAAAAACTGAGTATAACATTGGATAAGAAAATTTTCTTATTTTTCTGACCCTATTTTCCTGTTTCGGATGGCACAATAACTGTACAATATATATATATATATTATATATATATATATATATATCCTTCATGTGGACTGGAACTCATTTAACGAACTTATCAGTACCATAAATTGGAATACGTCATTCCTAACTCACAACCCTACTGTGGCTACAATATTGCCCTCGGTGTGGATCTACTGGCACCTACTGTATGGAGAAATACCAATCAACGTAGTGGTGAACCCAAGCTTTTGTACAAAGCCAAAATTAAACTAAAGTAACTCAAGTCCCTATATCGCAGGAGCAACAGCTTTGCAACGTTGCTACAAATACACGAGGATTTACTACATTTACAACGTCTAACCCAAACGGCCAAAATCAAAGAAGAAAGTCGGGTACTCAGAAATCCTGAGAAAGTACGTACATTGATGCAACTACTCAAAAGAAGGAACCCTAAATCACTTCAGGAAATTGAAACGTTGGCTCTAGACGATGGTTCAATAACGCGCGACATCTCCTGTATATGCGAGGCTATGAACTGTAGTTTTGCCTCCTGTTTTATCTCCACCACTCAGCTATTTCATCCTCCACTTCCAAAAAGAACGACCGAACTATACTGCAATATCCCTGTGGCGTTAAGAGATGCAAAGTGCTATCGCACCCATAAAACCATCAACTCGTCCAGGTCCAGATGGCATCTCCCTAACTGTTATAAAACTCGGAGGAAAAAACCTCGTCCTATAGTTATTAAACATCTTCACACTTTCACTCACTACTGACTGCTTTCCAACTCAGTAGAAGCAATCCATTATAATGCCTAAGCACAAGGGTGGCCCGAGAAATCAACTGTCAAACTACCACCCAATAAATCACATCTCTGCTGCTTCCAAACCCCTAGAACGAATAGTCAAGAAGAACATTGTTCAATATCTTACAAGACTGCATCTGATCAACCCCTCACAGCATGGCTTTCTCTCAAAACGCTCCTGCGTCACCTGCCAGCTACAATGTCTCGATCACGTCACGACTATAATTGACAGAGGAATGGCAATTATTATAATTATGTTGGGCATTCAAAAGGCGTTCGACCGCGTGCCGCACAAGCCACTGCTGTCTGCTCTGGAGTCATATGGAATTGGAAATCCTTTGCTTAACTGGTTCGACTCATACCTAAACGGTCGAACTTAGGTAGTTAACATCGGTCAGCACCATTCTACACCGAAACAACTAACCAACGGCGTCTTCCAGGGAAGCGTGCTCGGACCACTACTTTTCCTAATCTACGTTAACAATATATGTGACCCGATCAAACATGGACACCCATTCAGATTTTGTTCTGTTCTCCGAGCTGAACAGTTTCGTTGCAAACGTTTCATCACCAATTGTCGTGACTTCTTCAGTGCGTTATAAGCAAACTGAGTTGTTATGTCGATTCTTACCGACGAGCGAGTGATATTTGAACTTACTTACTTCGATTCAGGTCTCGTGACCATTGCTAGTTCCCAGTTCGAGCGCCGCCTCTTTCCGACTCATGTGCCACGTAAATTCTTTTCTCGCAGCTGCCTGTATATCGGAATCCGAAATTGTGGGTCAAAAATGTTGACGACACGTTTGTCTTACACAAACGCAGCCAGTTGCAGATCGTCCAAAGCCTCCTGTACGATGCAATGGACGGTATTCACTTCACTGTGGAGCCAGGAATGGAGAACAAACTACCTTTCTTGAATGTATTGGTTACTAGAACAACGGACAGAGAACTACAAACATCAGTTTACAGGAAAGACACACACACAGATCAAATATTTAATTTCAACAGCAACCATCCAAAATGTCACAAAAATATCAGCTGCATACGCACCTTGTTCCGCAGGATAGAATCACATTATAATACTGCAGGAGCAAAACTCGAAGAAGAAAAAACATTTGTTTACATCCTTCATGCGCAACGGATATCCACGCAGCTTCATCCGAAGATACATGAACCACACGAGTACAAACACCACACTTGAACCAACAACAACGAAACGGATCGATTTACCATACATCAAAAACGTATCGGAACTGAATGCTAGACTCCTCAAGCCTCACCAACTGTTATTGGCTCACGTACCCACCAACACTGAAAGGAACCCTGTCTAGACCGAAAGGAAATACGAGAGCACACGAACGCCGTATGTTATTTACAGGATACAGTGTAAAAATTGTGATAATAACTACGTGGGCCAAACGGGAAGAAAATTGTCTACAAGGCTACAAGAACACAGACGAAACTGTCGAAACCATTACCCATCATCCTTGGTCTCGACACACGTTGATGAAGAAGGGCACATGTTTGATTGGTAGAAAACGGAGATACTAGGGCAAGGAGAGACCAAGATAGGGAGGGAATTCCTTGTAGCCTGGTTTTCTGCAGTCAGTTCAATAAACCAACGCATTGATTTAGATCCGATATACAAGCAGCTGCGAGAAAAGAATTTACGTGGCACATGAGTCGGAAAGAGGCGGCGCTCAAACTGGGAACTAGCAATGGTCACGAGACCTGAATCGAAGTGAGTAAGTTCAAATATCACTCGCTCGTCGGTAAGAATCGACATAACAACTCAGTTTGCTTATAACGCACTGAAGAAGTCACCACGATTGGTGGTGAAACGTTTGCAACGAAACTGTTCAGCTCGGAGAACAGAACAAAATCTGAACAGATCACCCGAGCTACAACTGGATCCTCTTTGGCTGAGACGCTTAAAGAGCAACGTCGTTCTCTTCTACAACATTATAAACCATCGAATTTACTCAGACAACACCGCACTTGAACTACCAGAGACTGCAGTCTACCCCACACGTAATGGCGGCTACTTGATACGCACAAACCTTTCTAGTCATAAAACTCGATCGAATTTCTTAGTGAGATACACTGATCTGTGGAACAAACTACCCCTACAGATACGCATGTGTGCAAGCTATGTTACGTTTCGAAATTCCCTTCAGAGTTTCCTCACTATATCAAATGCGTTGAAGATATTTACTCGTAGCAAACTCTAGAAACATTGACAGAGGCTGGGATAGAAAACATATCAGCAGATATTTGCTTACAACTAGCTTACTCACTACATGTCATTACATACAATACCAAATCCTGTGTCTGCGCAGCCTTGTAGTCCCTCCCTTTTATTATCTACTACTGGTGTTACAGACATCCGTAAATTTTACATATGAGGTGCACGGATCTAGGACCCGAGGAAAAAATCATGATCCGAAATTCTATTAAATAAATTTTTACTTTTATGAAGCCTATTCACTGTACGAACGATCGCTCCCACTTATGCTTCCGTGTACCGTCTTTCGGTAAATATATATATATATATATATATATATATATATATATATATATATGTAAGTGCCTCATGCTGAGGTTGATATTGCATTCGCGATTCTTCTTCACCGCAGTTCGGCTAAACCAACTTGCACCTAATCTAGTTCTTTTTATTGTGGAACGGTCATTTCTCTGTATTCGGATTGTTCAATTCTTTTGCTACATATTCTGTGTCAAATTTGTGTACTTGCATTTCCTTAAATTCTATGTTGGTTGTTTGACATCCCTAGTGTGTCTGCGCTTGATGTGAATGTTGACAAAGTGCCTACCTGTGTAACACTCTCTACCTCGATTACTGGCTCCAGGAGACTGAAGGGTTGCTGGGCTCGAGGACGGGGTGTACGGTCCTCGTGATCGTGCTAGGTTTAAAAAGTGGTTCCATGCAGCCGGTGTGGGGCGGACTACTGTCTAGCCACCGCTTTGTGTACGTGTGGTACACATGACTCCCAAATTAGACATGAGTGTTGCTGCTGTGCATCTTGAAAGTGTGTTAGCGAGCTCCGTTGATGAGACATTGCTCCCTTCCGCTTGCCTCCCGGTCTTATTGTTTCGCGTTTACACTGATTGTGTGTGTGGAACTGCGATTGTAGCAGCGCAATCCACTCACGGTCCCACTGTAGATGTAGGTTGTCCCCATGGGGGCCACAGTGGCAGACGAATCCCGACACGGATGTCATCAACCATATGTCTATCGGGTCGGATTACTGACGGTCGACAATATTGATCACCGTCGGAGTTCGAACAAGTTTGCAGATGAGGTCTACATGTTGACAAGTTCTCGGTTATCTCTACTTGTAGCAGGAGCTTATTCCATGTATGAACGTACTACACTAAGAATAAATCCCAGCAGGTATTCTGATTGTTATTCCGTAAGGAACTGTTTTTACCCTGATACGGTTTCACACCCGAATCGTGGCATTTCGATTTGAGTTGTCCATTTGCACTAGTCGTCTGATTGATCAACTGGTTTCTGTAACATCGACCATTTCATTCACAGATTTTATGTTAGTTCTACCAAGTAATTGCTTTTTGATTGCTCACAGCTCTTTCTGTCGAGTGAAGATCTTCAGGATTCGTCGGAAGTGTCGGTAGATGCCAACAACTCATTGGTTAATGCAGACTAGTGCATTTAGAAATATGTAACTTTTGTCCCAGCTCACTGGAATCACAGCTCAATGGTATGCCTCATTGGAGCATTCTTTTGCAAGGTTTGATGGTTCAGTGGCTCTCATACCCATAGTATTTTACATTATCTGGACATATTGAAGAACACTTCATCTCATCATCTGTCACTATCGTTCATTGACGCTCCCGAATTTACTCTGGATGCTAATATCAAGCACTCGGTATGGATTTGCGATATTGTTCCGACACGGCTTTGGGCACTGCGATTTTGCTCCTAGGCGTTGATAGCGGTTAATTAATGTTTGGTCTAGCCGCCCCACTCCATCACGCATGACTTCCTGTGAAGGTGTGTTAAGACTGTCGGTCGCCCACAATTTTTTCAACTTTGGAGCGTTGTGGAAATAAAATCAAGGCATTGAAATTTTGGTAATTACTTTCAAGTTGCTCTCGGGTGTCCGCTCCCACTACTCCTCTTCGAGGGCCGAAACCACGTTTATGAGATGTTGACCACATATACACAAATGTTGACGGTTTTATGGTAATTTTACTTTAAAGGCAGTCTGCGGTTTAGTCGATTGCACCTGTATTTCTCTGTCATTCTGATGGGAGTATTTGATATATGCTTTGTCTTGCTTTATCATTGCAACGTGATACGCATAGCTTTCAGTGTCATCGTGAATCTTTCCCTGCGAATTTGTACAATTCACTGTTCTTTTCTTTAGTCTCAACGGTTGCTTTTAGGCAAGCGCTAGAGTAACGCATCAGATAGTTTCTTATCAAAAACCAAGTGGCAAGCCTCGTTCGATGTTCCCACCACATGTGAGCAATACTCCGTATGCACAGTGATCAAACACAGTTAAGCGCTTTGTATGTTTGCTGCGAATTAGCTAGGTCTCTGATGCATACATTAACTTCGGTCTCACTGCAGCGTTATACGCCCTGGCAAGCTGATATCACGTTGTCTCCATTAGTGATCGGGCCCATGAAAAGCCTCACAGACTTGCTGACACGCGTACTGATCTCCTCAGTGATGTGACCGCTAGGGGTGATAACTACCGGAGTGATCGAATCGATCTATTGCTTCCATTGGATATTCGCTGCTAGCAAGAACGGACGTCTGATCTGGCCAATTTTGCAACAGTATTTTAAAGTTGCAAAACATATGCTAATGCTCGCAGGGGTACTCTTCAGTCTACTGAGTAAATCTTATGTATGCACTCTCCGACCCGAGGAGCGCTATATCATTCACATACTTGTCGTGTAGCCCTCCAAGTGTCAAAGCAAAGTCTGGGCAGTAAAATATCATTTCTACTGTACATACATGGTGGCATCATTTAGTTTTGACGTCTTCGCATTGCTCACTTTACATTTTCGCGTCTCCAGCTGTCTGAATAATTTCGTTTGTCCAAACGTCTTCTCGGTTCAGTTCACTCCTGCTCTGCGTTAGTACTCCAGTCTTTCTCTGGCCGGCTCGACTTTGGTCAACTGGCGTGAAAAACATCTGACTCTATTTTCCTTTACCAGCCACTTTTTCGCAGTAGACAGATCGCTGTCACATTCTGTGCCACTAGTGTGGGATCGCTGATACGCATGTTTCGTCCGCTCGCAGTTGTTTCAGCTAATCTGCCTCGCCGCTGTTCGTGACAAAGATATGTCTAGACTGAGTCTATCTTGATTTCTCTCTGGCATGCTAGAGCGGGATCAGTTTGCGTCGGTTGCGACTGATTGGCTTCCTGCTTGCCTACATCACATCGGTCACTTTCGCTCAAACTACCAGCTTATACCGCAGTCTATTCTGTAGAGTCTGCATAGTCACTGGGTCGGACCCAAAGAGAGTTATGTCGTCCACTAACTCATGATTTATCACTTGGTCACCTGATAGCACTTCCACCCCGGACGACGTTGAAAGAACTGAGTCATTTGTGATCATTCCAATCACTAATTTAAGTAGAAAAGAACTATTGGGTAACCCTGGCGAACTCTACTTATCGTAGATAACTCTCGACCCACTTCGCACACCTTTCACCGTCCTCGGGAATCACGGTAGGTAGACTTCGTGGATAGGCGATATTGCACGCTGGCACGTTGAACACAGTGGAAGGTGTAATTTAGCTCAAAAAACCGCCATAGTCGGTCGTCTGTAAGTATGTCTCTGCCTTAGCACTTGACGAAGTGTAAATATGTATTCGTTGCGACCACGACCAGAGCAGACGTGAACTTGGGTTTCAGTGATCCGGCTCTCAAGCGGACCAGTAAGTTTTCAAAGAATGATATCCGTGAGCAGTTTTGAGACGATGGGTTGTAGCTAATAATAACTTCCGCATAATTTCTGTTAACCATTTTTGAAGATGGGCATGACAATTGATCATGGGTACTTTGAAGACACCTATTCATTGTCTTAAATGTTGTCGAATAGAGTAGAATGACCAGTCAACGAAGAGTTTCCTCGATATTTCATCGAAGATAGGGAGGTCGTCTCATTCAGAAGCTTTGTTTTTTTCAACTCATTAAGCTCATGTCCAGTCTCCTCTAAACTGGGAAGTTTGACACCAACTCCTCATGTCGTCTCAAGTGATTCAGCAGACGTCAGTGTCACAGCTGGCCTTCGGAACTTTTCTTCTTAAGTGTTCCCTAAATGGGCTGACAATAAATCAGTCTTCCATCTTTCTCAGTCACTGTCTGACTAATTGAAAGATTTTCTTGGATTCATTTTCTGGATGGACTGGAACCGTGCTCGGCTGTTTTTGGTACCACTGGGTTCCTCCATTTCGCGGGACTTTGCTACGGAACAAACCAGCCCGACAGTCTTTCGGGAGCTCGTTGTGCAACTTGGAGATCATTATTTTTGGTCCTTGGTCACCAGAATTTCAAGTTTCTACAAGTATAAGGGGGTCGCTACACCCGATACTTTAGACCGGTCGTTTAGTCACCAATGAAGCAACAGACGGACGGCTGGAATGATCGGCTGAACTCTACCTAAACAAGCATCTCTCTATCATCCAGCATTGCCGACATCCACGTGATGACATGCCTTGATATGCCATAGTACTGGAGCTTCAATGAGAGCCGAGAATGTGAAACGACGTCGAACGCTCTGGAAAAATCAATGGATGGTACATCCACTGCTTGATTCTAATCCACGTGCAGCCAGCAAATTGGTCCTGTGGAAATGGTCAACCAATGCTGTGTGGATATTTCATGTACAATTCAGAACACTTCTTGTCAGTTCGACCAGTACATTCGTCTTCTTAACCGATTTGTCACTCCCAGGAGGATGAGGTTCGTTTTCACTGTATTGCACATGCGACATTCTTTTTCAAGTCTCTAAGCAGGGAACGGCTACGGTGCGATATATCGAAAAGACTAGTAATAATCTCACATACATCCTTACCATTCGCTACGAAGCTTGGGTGAATGGCATTCACACCGGCAGTTCTAGTAGGGTTTGTCTTCCATAAAATGAGTCTCATCCCATCATATGCATGAAAGTCTGCATCACAGATGTTCGTTTAAGCCAGCTTTGAATTACAAAGAAACTCCAGTTCCGAGATAGCTTAAAGGGCACACGGATCTCTGTGGCGCTGCTCATGATATTGTAAGGTAGCTGTTTCATTTGTCTGCTATCGTGCCCACTGACGGCTCAACATAAGTATACCCACCAGGCGCAACGTAATTTAACGCCTTTCATTGTTTCTTTTCGCTTTACTACGTTTGCTAAAGACAGCTTCGGCTACATTCTGAACACTTTCCTGAAGTCGAGACATAATGGCTCTTGGACCTCTTCTAATCTGTAAAGAACACACAGTGGACGAGTTCTATGGCTCGTTCCGCCCTCTAGCCGCTTAACTCGTGACAATTTTTGTGGCCGGTACGGTATTTGTAAGGGTCGAAACGGACTAGGCTTATGAACTTATACTGGGTGCTTCCTTGTAGTGCGGCCGCAGTCTTAACGGTTTCGCAATGAGACGTGTCATCCATGAAATGAACGGGAGGCAATCCCTACCGGCACGACCGTCCGTTGATTGCCCAAAATAATATGATTTGGTAACAGAAACCGGAAGGTCAAATCGGAGCCTCTACGGACATACACATGCCCCTTGCTTTAGTATCTATACTCGTGCACTGCACTGCAAGAGTATAGTCATTCTTATCACGGGATTCACATGGAAGTAGCCTTCAAACATGGTACGGACGTCGGAGTGTCCGGCTACGAATACTGTTGCTGGCTAGCTCATGTCCTCGTGCTCTCCGACTGGCTACTATGATGTGAGAGTAAAAACTGCAGCAGCTGGTCCCCGTACGGTGCGAATCCGAATGGATTTTAGCACAACACGCGTATCGGAGATGAGTCAGCGCAAGCCGCAACATCGCTACACCCTTAGTATTGAGAGCCATCGCACATCACCTGGCCTGACGTCTGACACTACTACAACCGTAATATCATCATCCCGTCAGCGGAACTGCGAGCTAAGGACCTTACCTTACTGTTAGCTAGGACTTTGCCATCTAAATTGCGTGTCGTTTCGTGCTAACCAGACTTTTGATCGAACCCCAACTCGACTTTTTGCGCTTTCATCCGGTTGCGCCTCGCAACCTCTTAGTTTTTTGTCTAACACGACACACTTGAGTGAAATCACAAACTAACTAATCGATGGCGTTGCACAACGTATTGGGACTTGGTGCGAGAGCCCGGCTGCAATTCTGCGTACAAGGGATATCACCTAGTCTAAATCAGCAGTTAGCTCTTTTATCTCACATCGTTCAGCAGTGCTTCTGTCTTTGGTTTACTATGTTAGCCATTAACCTTTTCACTCCGCATTTATGGCTTTTTGATTTCGTCTTCTGTTGCAGTACTTATTTTCACCTTCGAGCATGCATAGTGGTAGAGCGTCAATACAATTTACCGACGTATTGCCGTTATTGGTGTATGTTAAGCTTCTATATGATTGTTTACGCTTTCCACACAACCACTATAGATAAATAAATCTTTTATTTCAGGTAGAAATTCGTCACATATAGACTCACTCGGACAACCGTCACACTCCCGGACAAGCACTGTACGCGCCTTTCATCCTTTCGGGAATCGTCAGCAGCGCGCATTCCATTGGACCTTGTTAGGGCTCGAACCCGCAACTCGACTGTTGCCAGTCCGTGGTTCAGACCACTGAGCTACGGGGGACGGCAACGACCATCATGAATAAATTACTAGATGTGATATTGCGCCGCTCACCATCCACTGACTTACACGGACTGGCAACAGTCGAGTTGCGGGTTCGAGCCCTACCAGGGTCCGATGGAATGCGCACTGCTGACGATTCCCGAAAAGATGAAAGGCGCGTACAGTGTTTTTCCGGGCGTGTGACGGCTGTCTGAGTGAGTCTAGATGTGACGAATTTCTATCTATATCATTCGACTCCCCCTACTACTCCTTTGAAATCTTTTATTTCTCGACGGTGCGAGAGACTATTTCCACATGGGGAAAGCTCAAAATATTTACAGATTTTCTCATTTAATTTCATCTACTTATTAGATGGGAATATGCATTATGTTATATACATGTCCATTTCACACATGCACGTTGTTCAGCGTGAGGTGCCGAAGATTGTGCTGTCGTTATATCCTCCGTTAACAGATGTCCCATCGATCTGCACCAGCGCAGTCTGATCAGAAGACAGAAATGGGACTTTCTTGGATGAGTCATTCCTTCAAACTCCCGTTGACGCGCTATCCAACTCCATCCATCGGTTAAACGTGCAGTAGTCCCAGTTTGTAGTGGACTCAGGGAGAAAATAAAGTAAACACTAGTATCAAGGTAGGTTAGGAACGGCTATAAAATGGTTACCAGTAAAAATAAATAAAGCTTCAATATCTGTCAGAGAATTATCCAAACATATGGACATCAGTTTACACTTAATATATAAAATTTGTCAAGTGTTATTGTAATTTCCTGAGTAGTTGTTTCGGGACATCTAAAAATGCGGACTCATTCCGGAAGCCTTACGCTGTGAGAAACGTACTTCAGAACGAAACGAAGACTCTAATAGCAACAGACTCTGGCACTAAGTACAATGAGAGCGAAAGCTGCCTCGTTTTGTAGATGACAACATTTCAACGCAATGCAGCTATAATAGGAAAAACAACCTAGATGATGGCAACGTAATTTCTAAATTGTTAAACGAAGACTAAAAAGTGTGGTATAGCACAATTATATTTGTGATCATTAGTTGCAGTGGAAATCTTTATGGCCGCTATACTCCGGAGTATTACGGCATACAGTAAGACTTGTGTGCATCACCAGCCATAACCTCTGTGGTTATACTGAATGATGTTAACTTTTATTACGCCAGAGTAAAGTACGAATAATAGTGTAAGTGTGGAAGAGCCAGTCTGTGAAATAATAGGAACTGGGTGTCCACCCATCACAGCCTGTGATTTAACAGGCGCATGGTGAGAAATGGAGCCAGGTAAATGAGAATGGCCAAGGAAAAGTGTGGAGGCGGTCGAAAATCCTGGAAGTCCGTCTATCCGAGATGTCAGCGGCCACTCTGACGCGCGGTTAACTTTCAGGCCAGCTTAAATGAATATTAAATATTGAAGAACAAGCTAATAATGTACGGAAAACGATCTAGTTTCTCCTTCTCCCAATCTGCCAGTGTTGACCTTAGCAGATGGCAAGCGTTCAAGTCTGATAAAAGTTAATTGATGGTGAGGTCCAAGATGAGGTGAAATAGAGTGAGAAAAACCTGGGTCACCTCTGTTGTTTCATCTGATGAGTAGTTAACCAACTATATGGAATATTATGGTATGGATTACAAAGGTGAACCTTTTTTCAAGCCAAGACAAGGCAAAAAAGGAAATCAGATGATCAGTAACCAGTGCAGGATGGTTAGGAGAGCCATTGAAACCAAGTGAACCCAAACCTTCTAATACTAATCAACCCGGTAGCCCAAGTGTGACAAAGAAAACGTTGAACATAGAAAAAAAGGAAAAAATGACAGATAGACAGGGTCAGAAGTTAGTGTACAAGATGAGATCTAAGTCGAGCAGCATTTGGAATGCGGCCGATGTAAGGCTCGAACTTTAAAGTTCCATGACGCCTCATAAATATCGCCTAGAGTTGTAGATTCTCCAGTATACGTAATGCCCCTACGTTGAGGTGGTTGAATACATGAGCCCGAAATATATGCTTAGTGTTGTTGCATCTAATGGATTCGAGCAGCTTATTCCATAACGTTGTATACCTTATGAGAAAAAATTTGGCGCGCAACCTTGTACGCACTCTAAGGGCGCAAATGCTGCATGATGTATTTCCAGTTGGATATTGATGGAAAGTGCCAAACTGGACAGTACCTGGCTCCCCAGAACAGGTATGCACTAAATCAAACAAGAAGATAAGATTAATCTCAATTCTTCTCAACCATAGTGGTTCTAGCTTCAGCAGTTTACACCGTTGTTGCTATGTCAAGGATCCAAACCCTAGTAACCGTTTGGTAAAAGAACGTTGTACTTTTTCAAGCTTGATTTTGTCGTACATTTTTAAATTTGTGAATACTAATGGACAATATTCTAAGACTGGACGCGCATATGCTTTATACATAGCTAGCCTAGAGTCTTTCAAACGTAACGTATTGAAAATATGTGCTATGATAAATCTCGCTTTGGCGGTGACATAATGTACCTGTTCGGAGAAATTGAAAGAGCTTGAGTAGCGAACTCCGAGGTCACGAATCGATGTGCAGCAGGTAATTGGTTTGTCATCTAGCGTCAGTACGTCATTAATAAGGTTGCATCTGAAGAAAAGAGCTTTACATTTGCCAACAGAGAATTTCCTTTTCCACTCTCGTCACCATCGCTGAAGGGCGAAGAGCTCCATCTGTATTGTTTGAACACCGTTTAGTTCATTTAACCAAAGCAAAAAACAACTTTGAAATCATCGGCGAAATGAAGGGGTCTGCCGTGTCGGAAGATTCGGTAAATGTCATTTACATAGATTAGGATTAGTAATGAGTCTAAAACGCTTCCCTGTATGATGCCGCTGGTTGCTGGTATAGGTGAAGATACACAGTTTTTCACTGACACATTGGGTGCGTGTAGACAAGGAAGATGACAGCCATGCTAGTAATGGGTTAGCAAACCCATAAGACGTTAATTCTGTTAGAAGTTCTTCATGAGGTACGCGGTTGAACGATTTTTCCATGTCTAAGAAGAGAATAACCATTGACTGCCCAAAGTCAGCCAAGTTGGTTACGTAGTCCACAAATTCAAATTGACAAGTTTGACATGAACGACCACGGAGGAATTCATGTTGTGACCTGTCGATCAGATTTTGTGAATTGTGTAACTCCATGACTCTTTCCTTGATTATTGTCCCCATAATAAGAGTCATTATGGAAGTATGGCTAATGGGGCGGTAATTTGATAGCTCATGACATGATCCACCTTTGTGTCGGAGTAGGACGGTGGCCCACTTCCACCTAGCAGTGTATACAGCAGTCTTAATTGACAAGGGGAATATGTTTAGCAGGAACAGGAGAATGTCGGGCCCGGCGAATGTACGCAATGCTAATGATATGCCGTCACGTCCAGGGTGAAACGAATGCTTTACGGCGACTATTTGCCTGCTAATACTATACAGGTTGAACTCAACTGTATCTACTGTTTTACTGGTGAGTAGAGGCAATATTTCTTGTGAACCACAGGCGCCTGGATTAAACGACGAGGAGAAATTTTTATGGAATTACTCAGAGCTCATCCGCGTCGGTAGTGAGGCTGCCATCTGATGAGGTACTGGTTATAGCTTGTTGACGTGCTCCGTAGCTGACTCTTAATAGGCGATGTAGCATGTGGTTACGGCTGGGAGCTGCTAGTGATTGTGTCTCCTGTGACATAAGCTTTCTTTCATGTCGGTCTTGCAAGTCCTTGCGAATTTTATCAGTTTGTATGATCGCACATATATCATACATTTTTTAAACCTAAATTGCAATCGTTTTAGACGCATCGCAACAAATCCATCACGCTATGGCCCTCCTTGCTCCACAATGTATTTATACCTCTCATGTCTCCAAAGATTCCGTCAAGCACTTACTCGGCAAAAAAACCAAAAGTTAGCTGCAAGATACAGAAGAACACGACTTTTCACTTGTCTTACAAATGCACAAATTTACCACCAGAATCAAACACGCGCAATTAATACGACAAAAAATGAAGAACATACGACCCTACGGACAAACTGCAAAGCTAGGGAGCTTGGCAAAATACTGCATCTTAAAACCAGTGACCGTTCTCCTCTGATTACCGAAATTGTCGGTGGTGAGCGTCACTTACTCCATGACCCAGCTGAAATCTGTGAATCATTCAGCGACTTTTTTGCCACTACCATGAGTCGCGAAACTGACCTGGTGCGTGTGTGCACAGCGCTCATAGTAACAAACCTCCTAAGCAGAGTCGACATCTCGTTCAACGCTATCGATCAAGTTATAAAATCACTCAGACCGTCTTCCAAGCTGGGATCTGATGGCATTCACCGACCACCATTAAACTAGGAGGACCTGATATACCATTGCTACTGATGAGTATGTTCACTCTATCGCTGGAATCTGGCCACTTCCCAGACCAATGCAAATAGTCATTTATTATGCCTCGGCATTAAGTAGGTCCCAAATAAACGATTGATAATTACCGACCAATCTACCACACTCCGATAATCGCTCGGTTATTTGAAAAGCTGGTCAGAATGGAGATGATGAACTTTGTTGATTCTGTTGGCTTGATCAACAATTCGCAGCACGATTTTCTCAATAAGCGGTCGTGCACCACCTGTCAACTGCATTACCTTAATCGTATTTCAGAATCAATCGATTCCGGCTATGCAGTAGTAATCTTGTTTCTTGACGTGCACCAAGCGTTCGACCGAGTACCGCACAAGCGACGGCTACAAAATTTGGAGAACTTTGGGATCCGGGACCCATTACTAGGTTGGCTATCGTCATACCTGAGTGATCGTCATCAGGTAGTCACTTTAGGTGGTTATCGCTCTTCCCCACGCCCAATCACCAGTGGAGTCATTCAAAGGAGCGTACTCGGTCCCTTACTCTTTTTGCTCTATATCAATGACATCATCACATCTGTAAAACATGGTACATCATTGTTATTTGCTGCCGATATCAAAATAGTCCATAAGCTTCAGCGTGAAGAGCTTCATAGGACATTACTGCTCATTCAAGATGGTTTACATTCCCTTGTGTCATGGTGCTGCACATCGGTGATGAACCTCTCGGCTAAGAAATCAAGCATCATGTCTTACGGCTGCTGCATTATCGAAGGATCTATCACCCTAAACAATGTACGCGTCCCTACACAGGTGTCCACGCGAGATCATAGAATTAGGTACTCGTCTACCTTCAATTTCCCCGAACAGGCCCAATACCAAGTATCACGTGCCAGACAGTCTATGTTCAATATAGCAAACAAAATACACACAACTCGTGCTAGAGTTGAGCTTTTCAAGCTACTCACTCGCCCTATCCTTGAATACTGCAGCATAATATACGGAAATGTGAGAAAGAGTGACAGGATTGCTGTGGAGCACCTGCAGAGGTCAGTTACTAAACATCTGATTGGTAAACACTGCTATGAGTTATCGAGAACATTGCAATGAACTTCATCTCGAACCACTTTGGATTCGACGATTGAAGCACAACTTGTTGCTGCTTTTCAACATGTTACACAAAATGACCTATTCCAACCTGCCTACACTCAATTTACAACATTGCTCAACTCGAGCGCTTCGCAACAAAGATTTTACACTGAATATACCGAAGGCTAGAACGAACGTCCGCTCTAATTTCTTCCTGGTCAGATACAGCTATCTGTGGAATAAACTACCAATAACACTCTGGTCATTTGACAATGTGGCAACATTTATAAGCAGGCTCGCCAATTACCTTGATCTAACTACCCTAAGCTCTATATTCACATTGGAAAAATCCCTCAATGAGCTATTCCAAGAGGGGCCCAAAAACATATAAATACCAATGTTTTCCCAACTAGGGTTTGGCCTCAACCAACAGCCAGAATGTTAATACATGAAACTCATATCCAAATACTTCACCCACGCATGTCACCCATGCAAGAGCATGGATTCTTCTGTACAAATTGATCTGTGCCGCTATAGACACAGTTTCTCATCACGAAAATATACGTATGATTATTATTATTAATAATATTATTTAGGAATGGGATTTTGAAGACGAGGCTGCTTTTTATATTGCAGTAGTGCAGGCAGGTCAGTGCCATAGGTCAGATGTTGGTAGAACTCATCAGCGGCGATATCTGGACATTCTATAAGGAAAAAGCCACCACACTCAGCCTCCCCCTACCGATAGACGACCGTCCAAAACGACAAGCCCCTCTACTCCTGCTGCCTCAAATTCGTCACCGATCTCACTGAGGCGTTATAATCTCATGGTGTTCCATGCACCAGAGTCGAAAGATGAAAACCCTCAGAAACGTTATAATCACGATGTTGAGTTCCTTCAGGGGCTCGTTGATAAACTGTTGGATGTTGGTGAAGGCAGCGTAACAAGTAAACAAGTAGTCCGACTTGGTCAGTATACTAACCAATCATGTCGACCTTTAAGAATCACCTTTGCTGACCACAACACGCCACAACTCATTCTGTCTCGTCTCTCCAGGCTTAAAGGCATCAGGGTTCACATCCGCCGAGACTTGGAACCCGAAGAGAGGAACCGCTTGAAGACTGCGGTCCTTGAGCTTAAACGCCGTACAGAAGGCGAAACTGATCTACACATCGTAAATTTTCGAGTCATCAAGAAGGGTGCACGAACCCGTGTCAGTCGGTTGATCAACCTCCAGGCACGTCCCGCGATGCCTCTCAGGACTTCCGTGCTGCATTCACAAACATCTGTAGCCTTATGAACAAACGGGATGAGCTGTGTCGCTTCTTTGCCTCTGCGCGACCAGACGTCGTAGGACTGGCGGAGACATGGCTAACTTCTGAGGTAATGGCAGAGGAAGTCGCTCTCAGTGGCTACTGTTGCTTTCGCTGCGATAGAATATCAAATCTTCGTGGTGGTGTCTTACTTTATATACGGTCTTCCCTGCGTGGGAGGCTTGTAAGCATGTACCGAAGTGGAGATGGACTGTGTGAACAGGTATGGTGCTCGATCAACCTCAGACGCGGCAAGCTGACAGTAGGTGCATTCTACCGTAGCCCTCTGAACCGCTCTTTAGATTGGCCACCGCATCTTCGGAACAACATGAGTCGTTCATGTTTTCTACTCATGTGTGACTTCAATTGTCCCCACATTCAATGGCCTGAAATCCAACTCATGCCCGGGTATTCTGAAGTCGAATCAAAGTTAGTTGATTTGTTGCTTGAAACTGGGGCATCGCAACACATATGCCAACCTACGCGCATGACGTCGCGTTCAAATCCATCGTGCCTTGATTTGATAGTGACGAATTGCGAACAGCGGTTGCATGACATACGAATCCAGGAGCCCCTAACTAAAAGCGACCATTCCGTGTTGATAGCCACTATGGAACTGAACTTGCCGAGTGTATCTCCGGTGAAACCAGCTTACAACTACTGGAAAACTGATTTCGATGGATTAAATCGAGCAGCGAGCCAAATGGATTGGTCTCTACCGCATGTTACATCTGTGGAGGACGGTTGGACAGTAATAAACGAAGGATTGGCTTCGCTTCGTTCTCAGTTTGTGCCGTTGAAATTTCAGAAAGTCGGACCAATCAAACCACACTGGTTCAACAAGGAATATGGTAGGCTGGCTCAGTTACGGCGAAGAATGTGGGACGCATTTCGCCTCTCTGGCTCCGCCACTGATTACGAAGCATATAAAAGACAGCGAAATATTTGCAACAAAGTGAAATTGATAAAGCGCCGGAAGTTCGAAGAAAAGCTTGCAACTGACGCGAGGATGGCCCCGAAGAAGATCTTTGCTTACGTGAAACGCCGTTTGAAACCAATAGGTGACGTGTCATGTCTGGAAGACGCGGACGGACACCTGCTAACTTCCAGTTCCGATCGCGCGTCCGCACTGGCCGCTCACTTCGCTTCCGTCTTTGCAAACGACGCGGCGTCCATACCCATCTCAGCGAGTCACGTTCCTGTAGAACTCAACAGTTTGGTTTGTGATGTCGACGAGGTGCGCCTGCTACTTGCGAACCTTGACGGTACCAAGCCTGCAGGGCCTGACGGGCTCCATCTGCTAATTATCAAATCACTATCTGCCATTATCTCGCCTGCTGTTACGGATCTATTCAACAAATCATTGTCTGAAGGCTCATTGCCAAACGACTGGAAGCGCTCGGTGGTGAGGCCGATCCCGAAAGGTGGCGACCCCAGTAAGGTGGATAACTACAGGCCAATTTGTCTTACACCCGTTTTGGCCAAAGTGATCGAGAAGATAGTAAAAAAGCGTTTAATACGTCTGTTGCAATCGAAGGAACTTCTGACACCGGCACAACACGGATTCAGGATGGGATATTCTTGTGTTACCAACTTACTTGTGGCGAGACAGGAATGGTTGCAAGCACTGAACCGGGGAAAGTCCGTCGACGTAATCTACATCGACTTCAGCAAAGCATTCGACAAAGTTAATCATGAAGTGCTTCTAGACAGATTAAGGTCGTGTGGTGTCGGAGGATCGTTACATCGATGGATCCATGAATTTCTCGTTGGAAGAAAGTGGAGAGTACAGGTGGACGGCCATCCAACCGATTGGTATCCCTCGACTAGTGGTGTACCTCAAGGTACGGTACTGGGACCCACTCTGTTTCTCATCCACCTCAACGAGCTGTCCCAGCTTCTACGGTCGCCGTGTGAACTGTTTGCGGATGACCTCAAAATTTGGCGAGAAATTGATACTCTCGATGACTGTGACATTCTCCAACAAGACCTCGACCGCCTCGCAGTATGGTCTGCTGAAGTCCACCTACCGGTCAACCCGGCAAAGTCCCTATTCATTAATCTCGGGAAGGCTGTTCACGACCGAACGTACACCCTAGACGGCCAACCACTGCATCCCACACCTTCCGTGAAAGACCTAGGTGTACTCTCACGCTGCGACTTGAAGTCCGTCGACAACACCAACAAACTGTATCGAAACGGACTGCGCATGCTCTGGGCGCTGAAGCGCAGCTTCTGCATTTGGTCTGAGGACGTCGCCACTCGCCTCTTCTCTTCCATCGTCAGACCAATGCTAGAGTACGGCTCGCCTGCATACTGTCCGATCACTCGCGGCGAAGCGCAAAAGATCGAACGAGTACAACACGTCGCCACCAAGTTGATCCCCAGCTTGAGAGGCTTATCTTATGAAAACCGGTGCATGAAACTTGGGCTCTACACCTTGTCGTATCGCCGTGTTCGAGTGGATCTTATCATGACCTACTGTATTTTACATCTCGGTCATTTCCCCATGCTGAGGTCGTTACTCCACTTGCGAGTACCATGCACCACACGTGGGCACAGGTACAAACTCGTGGTACCTGATCTGACGAAAATCCCACACCCCTGTGTTTCGAGCGGAGGGTTGTGCACACCTGGAACAGTCTGCCAGAACACGTCGTCGAGGCCGAATCTGTGCAGAAATTCAAATCTTTGTTTGATGTACACTTCGCTAACATACGTTTCAGAGAACGGTTGCCACTTGACAACGTTATCACCCACTTGTGACTTACTGTGTGAACAAGCATTTTGTGTGCTACAAAAGGAGTTGCTGAACCATCTCAGGATAACCACCGGACGTGTTTATTAATTTTTTTATGTTTTTGATTATCACCCGATGGAGTTGTACAGAATTATTTTCTACTTGCTCCAAAATACAGTATTCAGTCAGACAGAAGCTGTTCCATTCCAATTTGCGATATGGTAGATATTGGTTAGCATAGTGAGGGTTCGAGACGGTTATGTTTACAACACTTAAGGTTAGTTGGATAACCTTATGGTCGATCCCAGAAAGATTACTGAAAGTTTGTATTTTTGCACTAGATATGCCAAACGTGAAATACAAGTCTACAATGTTATTGCCTCTAGTAGAAGAGCATGCTTGCTGTGTCCATCCACCAGTGACTATTGACGAAAGAAAATTCCGATAATTAGTGGGTGTCGTTCGTTCCTGCCACTGAACATCGGGCATGTTGAGGTCGTCACCTATACTATTTGAAAGAATGGCATCTTAGATGCGCATTAGAAAAATTCAGTCACTTAGTTTAATTCGGTTTTGGTAGCGCCAGGCGGCAAGTTAATGCAACCAACAAGGAAGCGACAGCACTTAAACCTAACCTGTATCCAGGCCGAGTCACCGAAGCTGCTTGACGGATCAGCCTCCAATCTACTCGCTTCTTAAAACATCATTACCGTACGCAAGGCAACCGCCACCTCGACCAGTTCGACGGCCAGTGACAAAAGTCGACAGAAGGATAATAAGGGTCGTAGGTGATGCATCTCGTTCGCCAGCGATCGAGCATTCGTTAGAAGAAGGTTATCTACACCATTTTGGAATAGAATGCTTGCTGCCTCTAACATTAGCCTGCTGGGGTTAGAATTAACTAATACTGTATTTTCTGAAGGTTGTTGAGAGACAAGGTCACTCTCAGTCTGACTGTAGACATGGTTGCCTGTATTAAAGGACCTCTGGGACCTTAAGCCACTGTATGGGGTGCGATTTACAGAGACCATGGTGCAGGCCACAGATGATGAAGCGCAGTCTGTTGGTGCTTGACTGGAGTGGGAACTGGGCTTACTATACATGAGTGAGATTTGTGGCAGTGTACACGGCTTGGAAAATCATGCGGTGCATTCTGTACCCATAATAACTGCTTAATATGCGTCGGGAGGTGGAGAGATAGGAAGGGCGACTGGTGAGGCGGCGGGTTCCCAAAAAAGACGCTTACGTATCAGCCGCATGTTTGTAATGGTTCTCCAAGGGTGGAAACACATTGCGATGATTGACTACATGACTGATTGGATACTCAAAATGTGGTACGGGTGGTGGGAGATTTCATGAGAGGGTGAATTCTTGCTACTGTAGTTACCATCATGGCAAAGATAAGCATCTGTGCCTATGGAGAACGGAAGGAGAGGAGAAGAAATGAGCGCACGATGAGTTGGGTGATGAAGTACCCCTGTACGAATTGGTAAAGCCCTTATCTTGGGAGAAGTGATCGAACCATTTGTAAAACATTTGGGTTGAGATACCCTTTGGTTTACGTCTGGCGTTTTAGTAAGATTGTTGAAGAGTGTTTTCTTTGATAACTCTGATAAAAATCATTTCTTTGCATGTTCAACAACTTTATCACAGCGCTGGACATGCAGAGATTACCGCGTGCTTGGTCATTAGTTTTACTACCTATCTGGGAAGCAAGCGGCGTGTTGTATTGTGACGCTTGTGGTCTATTTTGCACTAATTTATGCCCGACAGTGATTTTAGCGTTCTAAGGTGTGATATCCACAGGCTCATTGTCTCTATACTGTCCACCCAGTGGCTGGGGAAATTTCGTGGAGCCTGAACTGCCACTGTTAGTGGGGACAAATTTCATATGCTCCTGAGGACTATTAGGAGAAATGTCACTCAAAGGCTGAACTGGGTCAGTGTCAAACATACTGTTTATTCCTGGGGAAGCTGTTTTGGACGGACTAGATTTTGCCGATTTTATAGATGCAACACCCACGTTGGGTGACACATTGCAGTGGCTATTGTCAAGGTCCACTTCGACATCTAGGCTTACGTGGCGGTGCATATTTACAGGAGTATGTTCTTTCGGGCCTACCAGAGATCGTCTACTTCGAATCACTTCCCTCTGGAGTGGTGTCTCATCGTGTTTAAGAATTATCCTTTCGAAACCGGGTCTTGCGGCTATAAGACTTTGAGAGCGAATGATCTTTTCGGCATTTGCTTCGTCAGAGAGCTTGAACACGACCGGGCAGCAATGCTTCGTCGAGTTCTTCTTTAATCGAATGGATGTACAACGTATGGACCGTAAGTTGCTGGCTTCAAGCACGACCTTTTCTACGGTTTCGATTTTGACCTTATCAGGCACATTGAACGCGTCTACATTTTTCCGCTGGCGTGAAGGTTCACAAGCTTCTGATGCAACTTCAGAGATGAAGTATAAGTCCTTGTGCAAGTACTCTAGTTTGTGTTTATCAGGCATACTACACAAGTAGGAGAAGGGACGCAGCAGATTGCAGAAGTTGTCTATTGCCGAGAGCTTTTCATTGATGGATTTGACATCCTTTTCAATCCGAACAACTCTATTGTATACTTCTGTGGGACTGTTGGTAGTAGAAGCTAAACAATCTTTGTGAATTTTATGAGTTTCCTTAAGTTTAAAAACCCTTAAAACTTCATTATTTGGTAGCAGCGTATTTGTGGCCGAGGTTTTTATCCTGGAGGTTGTCAATACCAGGGAAGAAGAAGCAAGCTGATCTACCTCCAGAAGTTTACTAGAGCTCCTCAAACTTGGGCGGTTTGGTAACACTGAGTTGGTGGCTGAACCTTTCTTCTTAGCTGCTAGTGTTTTAGAAGTCATCGATAGAGTGGGAGATAAATGTAATCGAAAAGGAAATCGAGTCGATATAGCAAACGTAAGTAAGAGGGAAAAGGGGGAGGCCTTAATGAGTTGGACAGCTGGGAAGGAATAAGTGCGGTGAAATGAGGGAGAAAGGGAAAGTGGAGTACCACGTTTGAAGTGCGGTATGAATATACTAAGCATATGCCTATAGACTTGTAAAATTGTACGAGAAGTAGTTAAACGATCGAAACTAATCGTTTAGAAAATTCACTTTAATCTAATGCACCAAGCTATCCGAAAAAGAATCCTGAAAAAAGCAGCGGAGGCACGACCGGGCGGCGCTATTCACAGTTGAACCTCTGATCGTCGCTCTTCAGCTGATCATGCTGTCCATGATTATTGTTTTCCTTTTTCGACACAATAGGATTACCATTTCCCTTCATTTTTAGGTATGCACTTTGTTTCGGTATATATTTTCTCGAGTTTCTCCTTTCCCTCCTTTAATTTTCTGGTATCTCATCATCATCACTAAGCTGTCCCTTGAGTTTTCCTATTACTCTGCTTGTTTCCGTCATCTACATTCTGCCGATTTCGGAGGCTTTCATTCATTTATTAATACTTAACATACAAGGGTCGTAAACTACAGCTCGGCCATTATTGAGCATTTCTTAAACTTTTTGTTTGTCTTGCATGCCTTTTGCAATGCAGAATTCCTGAAGCAAAGGTGCTTCTGGAAAGTACTAAATTGTTAGAAGAAACATTAGAATGGAAGCAATCTCAGCTTCAGAATTTGGAGGTAATGGAGCTGCAAATTTCTTCCTCTTCGGATAAACAGCTTGTCTTACAGTGGCTGAATCTGGCCGGGTTCTGAAGCAAATGACTGGAAACCCCTCTGGCATCGACTTCGTGGAAGACACAGTCAACGATTTGACTGAAAGTCTTAAGCAAATGGACGATGTCAGACTCTTTGCCTTTACTTTTTAATATCTCACTTTTTGTGTAGTGGTTCGTAAAATTCCACTAGCTGTGGCACATTGCACTCATTAAATGTCAGTAGCAGTGTACTTCAGTTTTTATTATTAACTGCGCATGTAATGGATTTGTATTAGCTATCATTTGGTTGACTTCATTATCTGACTATGACTCTTGCACAGCGCAGTTGTGTAAAGTCTAGCGCCGCTTTCAATTGTGTTCTCATGTTTTCTTCAATAGCATCACAACCTAATCATTGCTGGGGGCTCCTACCTATTCCCCTCTTCTCTCCACCGAAATACTTTTAGGTCTCGTTTTTCCTTGTTGTGCGTTGCTTAGTATGGCAGTTCGCATTTTTTTTCTTTGGTCGCCGCATGAACCAAGTAATATTGATCGGTACCATCTGCTTTTGGTTATGTGTAATCAATGTTCGAGAGAACATCGGAAACGAACTACGCACCGTCAACCTTAGTGTGAAAGCAGAGTAACCAAGTTTTCTTGGTCATCGTAATGACTACCGGACCTGACTCATCTAGATCAGCACGAACTTCATCTGGTCTCACCAGCTTCACAGTTGCAAATTTCTCTTGCTATTCTGTGTTAATATTCCTGTTCTATACCCATTGACTAATTGGATGTGCTGTTTTGGGGATATTCTCTAGTCAAACCTGACCGAGTCTGTACTTTCATTTGGTGCTGTATTTTGGCTCCCTCTGCTGAGCTGTGGTTGTCGTTATTTTTCAGCTCTTTCACATCCACTGTTACTAGCTTTAACATTGCTTAAAGATTCGATAAATCGTCTACATACTCGTCACTTAGGAGTCCAGTTCGAGTACCGCTTCGTTCAAGGCGCAGTCGCAGGGGATAGCAGTCTTCTGGCTATCATCAAAACGTTTGGGCCAGAGTGCGAACTCCACAGGTAATCTCTGACAATAAATGATGCGGCATTTGTTCATCTGATTGCGGGTCCTTTATAATTACTCGTTATGTGATTAGATTGCGACGCACAATCGAGATGTGGACCGTGATTCTCACTGAAGTTAACCTTGGCAAATTCGATCATCGGAAACATACCTGCTGAAGCCGATGGATATTGGGTGTTGCCTATCCGAAAACACTGCACTCTACTACGCGTTTCATCAGGTAGAGCTAGTAGGCCTCGAACCCGAGACCTTTTGGATGTTGAGACCTTTAGCCATCTGGTCACGACGGGCAACGCTAGTCACAACGGCTTACGACTGATTAGAGGGCCATTTTGGAATTGTATGATTGTATTGCGAAGCGCAGTCATCTCTCTACCAACACCCACTTCAAATCATGCATCATATGCTCAGTAAGTTGAAAACACACCGTAGTTCTTTTCCATTTATCGTCGTTGCAAGTGATAGAAAAGCACACGCTAATTATCTTATTGCGGCACGTGACCAACCTCGATAAGATTTCATTAATATTCTAAAGTCACGCTTCCAGAGAGTTTCAATCAATGGCATTTTGTTTAGTCTCCCAAACATACTAATCTGACATGCAACTTTATCGGGTGCTGCACTTTGCTAGGAATTCTCAAGCTAACCTGAAGTTATGGAGAACTTGTTCGAAGGCTCCACCGAATCATTGCGTACCTTATTTACCTATTTGTTTACAGTAAGTGAGTTTTACTTAGGCCATGTTGGTAATGCGATCCTTTATCCAACGCCGCTCATTCGCGAAACAAGCGGTTATCTTGCGTTCGGTTTGTTGCTTTCGGATACTGGCCTTCCGGCTCAGCATGTTTGTTAGCTTAAAACACTGCATTCACTCACGTGCTCAAGCACAACCTTCTAACTTATCAATACCACTCGTATTGTTGTTTGTATTTCCATTTTGCCACTTTCTGAATGTCTGCTGGAATCAAATGAGGTCGAAACGTTTCGTGGTGTGGAGTTTGTCGGGTGGGCAGCACTCAATTCCCATCTAATTCGGCTACGGTCCAAGTGGCCACAAGGTTCACTTCAAAGTGGATCATGGTCTACATTGAGATTGCGCGTCACAATCCATTCACACAACGTGTATTACAAACTGACCCTCCATTCAACTATTATGACTGCTCGACGCACCGCACCTGACGCGCGCATCTTACCCACTCACTTCCGAATAGTTTGCAGAGATTCTATATCACTATATCTTCCATGCTTATAATTAGCTTTTGTTTCAGGTCTCCGATTTGATCTGTTCATTGCGACGAACTGCTGTTTCGGAGGCTGATGATGACGAACTTGCCTCCGAGCTAAGCAATATATTGAGGTCGTCAGATCCTGAATCTTCAGCATCCGTTACTACCCGGTCTCTTCCTGATGCTCTGGATGCCAGTCTAAATGAAACACGGCTTGATGGTTTGACGCTTCCCGAAACGATCCAGGTTTGTGAGCAATACAGCGGCAGAAAGCTGAAATCCTCTAAAGAGACAGTTGCTTTATAGTTATGTCTATTTTTAGATTTCACGTTTGCCGATCCTCTTTCATATTCGCTATGCTCTCGATTTCCAATGCTTTTTACGGCGATTGTGTAGGCTTGACAACTTGGTGACCCTATTGGTCAGCCTACGACGTATCGCCGTATGGTAAAAGTTGCCTTGTTTTCGTTGCCTTTTTCGTCCCCTTGAATGACGCATATCTTTTTGTAAGGAAGCACTCTTTATCTTTTTCTTGCAAATGTTCAACATGGATTGTTGAACTTGGATTCACCGCCACGTTGTAAATCTATCCGATCGATAAGTTCTGTTCAACTCTATTCTTGTGCTCATTGGGTTTGTTTGGAACGATGCACATCTATATGGTGATGTTCATTTTCTAATCTTATTCTGTTATCCATTCGACGCACCAGTTGTTAAGGTATTTTCTGACACCTCTTGAGTTCCTCTGCTCGGTCTTTTGAGCGTTTGCAGATAAGTTGATATTGTTCAACACACAGTCGGCAGCAAGTGAAATGCATTACAGAACATCTCTTGGGGCTTTTGCGCATTCCCAGATTTCTCCGCTATTTGGTCGGGCTAGTTTTCACATCTTTTATGGTGAGTACGCAGTTATCTTGTTTCCCATTCGATTTAATCGGTTTTCTGCTTCATATGTCTGAACCTTTGGGTTTCTCTTTCGATAATTGCCTGCACAACCCAATGACGGTAATTAAAGCATGTTCAAAATTTGTTATTTTAAATCCTTCTCTTTTATGTGTTGGACCACGGCACATGCGACTTCTGGCGGCTTTTATAACCTTTCTTGTTTGGATCATTTCTGAATGGATGTTTTGCATCCTTTTCTGGCCGGAATTGTATTTCATTTTGTTTTCGGTGTTTATTTCATCTTACCTGAGGAAGTTTTATTTTTCGGGTCAGAAGGACCAGATTTTGCAGAGTGCAAACAGCGTGTCGGTGGAAAATCGATATATTCACCTCACGATTGTCCGTCCCTTGAGTTCTCCGTTCTTTTATTAACGCATGTGGACAAAACTTTATTTCGCTTTGTTTTGTCAGCCACAAAGTTTTTTTTGAGCTCGAAAGTACCACCTGCATTTGTACGCGCAATCTACTCTAAACTATCTTGCAATTGAATTCCCAAGCTTAGGTATGCTGACTATTTTATTGTAGACGAATGGTTAGTGCCAAAATCCTTCAATGGAAACTTCATGGTCTTTATTCCGGTACTGTTTCGTTAAAGCACTTCTTGTTGTCATAATGGATCTACCAGACTGCTACTTTTACTAGACATGAGGGTGCATGTTATCTGTTTTTCATGTCGTAACGAGGACAGGGAGAATAAGTGCGAATGAAATAAGGGTTTGTTGTAAACGCTGCTTCTTTCCTCTGCTCTCTGCCACTCCCAGCCGCGTCAAGGGAAAGAACTCACACTGCTCTGCACACAAACGTTCTATTCACAAGTATGAGGTAATGTACAACTAGCTGTGTTTTTAAAAACTCACTGGCCTACTCGATCCATCGCACTGTGGCAGACGCTTCCTATATTCAGCTCCGCTTACGTCTCTATTACCTCCCACTTCAGATTGATTGCTGCTACCTATTTTCCGCACTTGGGCTTGACCATAGCTTTTTACCCTGGGGTTCACTTGTAGCCATCACGGTTGCCTTCGACTTGGCCTGCATGACAGGTCGTGTGGCTCCCGAGCGACCGGTTGTGTTTCGCTTTGGGGATCAACCTGTAGCCATGGTGGTCGTCTCCGCTTTCGGGTCGGTCTGCGTTGTGCGTCATCTGCTACTTGCATCTTATGTTGTGATCCACGTACCCTCTCAGCTTCGTCTTCCAAACACAACATGTCTAGCAGGATGTCCCATGGTAGGGATGGCGGTTCTGGGAACTTTGAGTCTTGCTGTTATTCGGCCTCAACTGATTCGTGTGCCTGGCCCATTTCTACTTTCCTGCCATTAGCTCGTAGATGACCCGACCGTTTCTGTGGATCACTATTCCTTTCGACCATCTCCTCGGTCCTCGGAAGTCTCATGCGTACACCATGTTCCCAATTTTGAAGTGACGCACGCTGTCTGTCCGCTTTTCCCCCGCATGATAACTGCAATGCTTTTCTTTCCTGCTTGGCACATGTCGTTTTGCTCTGGATACTGGTTTAGTGACTGATTTAAGGTGCAGGGCAACAGTGATGATTCTACAACATTCCGCACCAGGTTGGAGTATTGCTTCGTAGCTTCTATTCATATGCGTAATTTGACTGCCTTTGATTTCTACCGTGGTATCCTCAAGTCTGATGCGCATTTCTGGTTTTGAAGTGGCAGTGTGGCAGAAGTGTTGCTCTTTCCTGGCTTCCGAATTTGTAACCACATTTGTACCAGGATTCAAGTTGAGCAATCTGGCATTCTAAAACAATTTCTTGCGATGTCAGTTTCAGTTCCGGTCCCCACTCTACTTGAATGTTCAATTTGTGTGATAGTAACGATCAAATGGGTCTGGGACTTTTCGAATTACGACAGCTGCTGCTGCAAAAGTGCCTACAGTTGTTCAAAATGGACTGACATCTTTGGGTTCTTCTGACTCCTGTCGCCTCTGCTGTGAACGCTTCTTCTTACCTCTGCCGCTCCCAGCCGCATCAACGGAAAGAACTTGTACTGACCTGGAGATTCCCCTGTTTGGCTGCCGCATGCTGTGTAAAATATTACAAAATCACAAAATTATATTTTCTCGATGTACATAGCAAAATAGCCGCTCGCCTGTTTGAACGTTGCTCGCGTTTGTTTAAGTCAACATAGCATCCACCTTCGAACGGCGCGACGCTCATCGGCTCCGCGGCCATCTTTGCTCTCCGCGCACGCGACCACACCTTTCCCATAGCTTGCAATCTTCCGGTGCCTTATTTTTAGCACTAGATAGCGTTTCGCCCCACTTAATAAATTTTTCCTAGCGATACTTTTGGTGTTCTACACTCATCGGAGGTTGGCCTTATATTCGCGTATTGGTTCTAAAGCGTACCGATCCTGCTTCTCGCTTTAAACTCACAATACTCTGCGCACAACCGTTCTATTCACAAGTAATGTACAACTAGCTGTATTTTTAAAACTCACTGGCCTACTCGATCGATCGATTGCACTGAGACAGATGCTTCCCATACTCTGCTCCGCTTATACCTCTTTTCGGGTTAAATGGCAGACGTGAACAACCAAGCCATTTGCGGTACTAGAAATTCGGGTTCTGTTGCATGCCCTCGAGTTGCTCCAAGCCACTAATTGTCAGTCGTAGCCACTGGGATTGAAGGTGAGTTATCCATTCGTCCCCACGATAGATAAGAATACAATGAACTTGCTGATGCCTCTTTAGAAAACGGAATTCAAATAGAATAGAAGATTGCGATACGTACTCAATTCGCTTCTGCTCTTTTATGGCGTGGACGCGATTGTCCTTTCTAGCGTAGCTAACCAAGACGCAATAGCATCGAAAAATTACTTTTATGAGAACCAAGTTGCTTTTTCATTTTTAACTCTCGTTTGGAAGCAATAATTCTAAGCTTGAGAGTGGTCAGTTGCAAGTAAATTGATATACGGAAATGATTATAGTTGAGGACCCCTGTTACTAAAGTTACAAACCCAACCCATCTCTCCTATTCCTTCTTACCCATGCGAAACTGCAAGTTGTTTTGTCCCTATAAAATCTGGAAAAGAGAAACTAACGGTGACTATTGTTGGGAGAGCAATGCAGTGCAGACGAGTTTTGTATTAGAGAACCAACGTCTAGATATTATAACTGTCCGAAGCAGAAACTCGGATCCATATGCGCACTTCCTTCGTAGTACTTTTCAGACTCTCCATTACGCTGCGTTCCTTCACCCACCTCATACGGTGGAAGTAGATTTGTGCACCACACGTTCTTCGTCGTCGGCGATCCACGATTTCTCTTATTTCTTTGTGCCTCGTTCCACACACTCGCAAGTGGTGCACCACACTCCTTCCCCCAAATTTTCCGCTCAGTCGACCTCCCACGCAGTCTCTGACCTTCGATTCTGTTCCATGTATACCGTGGTTTCTTCTCCTCGTTCGTACCAATTCCTCAATTCGCTATCATGAGCTCGCCGTCTGTCGAGCGATGGTGTATTCAGACCCTCGTCGAACGATTACGTCATACGGTCTCTTTTACTTCGACACGAGTTTCCTCTCCCCAGGGCCTTATGCATTCGCACGTTGGTGATCTTTGTACTTCACCTTCGAACCGATTAGAAAGTCTCCGGACGACTTCCACATATTGACTCGTGCTTTTTCTATCATTCGGTCCTAAGTTGCCCTCAAGTCCCGGTTCACCACCTTTCGTTCCTTGCTTGCCTTGGCGGTAGCTGGCAGGTCGACCAAACTCCTACCTCCAGATCCACAAGAAGTCGAGGATCGTAGTCGTACATTAACAGGAATCGGGATCTCTTGGATGCGCGGTGAACTAACAGTAGTGGCGCTAAAGCTTCTTCCCAATCTCCCCCTTCGCCACCAGTCATTCATTATTCGTTCTATTATCCTTGTCTAGGGATGGTTGGGAGTGCCTCGTATCTTCTTTATGTCCAGTTTCTCCAAACATGTTCGGAATTCGTCACTAGCAAAGCATGGGCTCTGGTCTGTTTGTATGGCCTTCAGGATCCCGTGTCGCGCTATCACATGCGATCCTGTTGATCCGGAGTTGCCGCTGCCTCAATCCATCGGATGAAGTGCTCGGACATCCCGATTATACGCAACTTGTCCCCTCTTGTTAACGGGAACGATCCCATCACGTTGATTGATCACAACTCACTAATCTCGGGCACTGGAATCTAGAGCGTGGGTTGTGGTGCTTCTCGATTGTCTCCTTTCAAGAGATGACACGAGAGCACGTATGAATTGACGTCTTTTTTCATGTCAGCTCAGTAAGTTCGCTGTCTAGGCAATTTCTATGTCTTGGTGCACCCGATTGGGCCATCTCGTAACAAGAGATTAGCAACATTTTCCACAATTTCGGGGGATCACCGGCACCGGGGTAGCATCTCGCCCTTGTGTCCACATCAGAATTCCGGTTACGTTGACATGCAGCTTTTCCAGTTTTCGCACGAACTGCCCTAATTGTTGGCTTTTGCTTGCAGCACCTTCATTCATTCGCTCTGTTATTTCTTTGTTCAGCCTCCAACTTTCCCGGATCCTGCTCCAGCACCAAACCACTGATACCGAAGGCGACGCTCGGCAAATCATCCTCGTTCGTCATGAGCGATAAAAAGTATCCGCCGTTCCGTTGTTTTCCATGATATGTGGTTTATCGCGAAGTCGTATTCTTGTAGGCGCAGCGGCCATTTTACCTCTGGCATCATTCCAACGACTTTTGATCTGTTACGGCGGGACACCATTGACTTAAAGTACAACCGCCACTTGGTCAGAGCCCAAACAATTGACAGACACACCGTCTCTGTTGTCGAATACTTGCGTTCCGATGGTGTCGATTCTGCTGGTCTATTCGATCGTCCCCTGCTATTGCTTCAGCACCGCACTGATTCTGATGCCGCTTGCGTCTGTGGCCATCGTGATCGTTTCTCCGGAGATCGACAATTTCAACGCCAGCTTTTGTCTCCCTATATCCTTCTGAATGTCCTTAAACGCTCACTGACCTTCTGCCGAACATGAATTTCTTTACTTCTTTTAACAGCTCATGCAAAGGTGATGTCAAGCTGTTAAATTTCCCGGCGAATTTGCTGTAGTATCCGGTGCGGCTCAAAAATACATTGAGACTGCGTTTTGAGACCTGAACTGGAGTGCCTCGAATTGCCAGTTCTTTCTCCGGTAGCGACTTGAACTCACTCCAACTCACTTTGTGACCAGTGTCACGGACGTTTTCCCCATTTAAGCTTTGGGCGCATTTATCCTACTCTCGACTGCTGATTTTTTTTGCAAGTTTGCTTCTAGATGACGGTAGTATTCTGTCTCCGATCCAATGTCCACCACGATGTCGTCTCCATACACGGCCAAATTCTCTAATTCACCCAGAAGGCACAGCATCAAAGTCCGGAAGGTGAAGGCAGCACCAAATAATCCAGATAGCTTCCTTTTAAATTGGCACTACTGTTTACCAACTGTAGACACTATCTTCTCCCCGTCCACTTATTTGTTAGCAAGCTGCCAGTAACCGGATCTCAGGTTCAGTACCTTAAATATCCTTGACTTCCGCAGTCTGTCGAAAATGTCTGCGACTGATGGCACCGGGACGAAACGACTCTGCGAGATCTCGTTCAGCTTTTTAAAGTCCACCAAAAAGCGATACTACTCCTTGGCATTCTTCACCTAGACCAATTGGGGGTCATAGGGGCTGTGAGCCTCTTCGATTACATCTGCATTCAACATCTCCCGCACTTGCCTTCTGACTTCAGCCTCCAGGTGTATTGGTATTCTCCTGGGTCCACGCGGTCGATACGGCGATGCGACGACGGAATTGTGTCTTCGTTCCAGCTACAAAACCCTTAATGTATACTATCGTCCGTGAATAAGACCTCGTGCTTGCCTGTGAGCGATTGCAGGGCCGTTATCGTGTGCAAAACGGCCACGACCAGGCACAGCCGTTTGGATTCTTCTCTTCCAGCCAGTGGTATTAACCGCTATTTCGTCCTCGACATTCTTCGTTTCATGTCTACGATGGGTTCCCTGACTTACTTAGCGCTTCACGCTTTGGCATATACTTTGCGTTTTCAAACCATCGCAATGAGGCTGGATCTTACCGTGGTGCGATGGTTTGCGTGCCTCAGAGATCCATTGAGCTATGCTGGGTGGTGATTTTTTTGCACCTTCAGATCCACTCATACCAGATTAGTCAATGGTTAGAGGCCAGATAAACTCAGCCTCTTGGTCCTCCAGGTTGGGGTAGGAATGGGGGTGGCTCCTCATTTCGTAATACGGACTCTGTAGTCCAGTGCCAAAACCCGCTGTCTTGCGGTAGGGTTTTTGAACCAAAGGCTTTGGTTAAGAACCCTACTCGTTCTCCTGTCTAGGCCTGGGCAGCCTGACAGTATTCTGCCCACGCAATACAATGGACCTTTCCTACAACAATTTCTTGATGCTCTGGCCGTCGCAGAGGATAATAAACGGCGCCCTATCTGCTACAATGAACAGGGTGGATAGGGGTATTGATGCTACTGCTCAGGCCTTCCTGCCTTCTTATACCCCGTCTTGCGCTTTTTCATCCTTATCGTCCCGCTCCAACTTTACTTATATCCCCCCATTTTCAATCCCCCAATTCTTGGCCCTCCCCCAGCTTACTTCAATAGTCGCTTGTCTTCTAATTTCAAATCACACACAATCGCAGAGCCACGCTCCAATCTAGTCGACAAGTCCATGTTCAACCTGACGTACAATGTCAGTTCATCCGTTTCCCTTTGGAGTCCTCGCGTCTCGCTAAGACTGGCATGCCACAACGTGCGCAATTTGCTGCAGATTGGCCAACAGGCAGCACTTCCCGCACACTAGAGACCCTATCGATCGATATTTGCTGTTTATCAGAAACCCGCCTGCAATGTTCGAGCTCCGTGTTTACCCTGAGATCCCCCACATGCAACACTGGCGGCTCATTCTCATTGCGCCTGTCTGGCGATGATGCAGCTTCAAATGCCGGTCAAGCTGGCGTCTATATTGTTTTGAGTCCAGGGGCTGAAGCTGCCCTGATTGATTGGATCCCAGTAAACAGTAGGATGTGTGCCGTTAGATTAGCTGATTCGTTCCGTGCTAGGAAGTCGCGCGGGGACAAACGGTGCCTGTTTGTCATTGCGGCCTACACCCCTACAAACTGTAGCACTGATTCTGTAAAAGATGATTTCTATCAGCAACTTCACGAGCTCCTTCGGTACAGAAGAAGCACGGATATTATTGGCTGTGTTGGCTGGCGATCTAAACACCCCAGTCGGAAAATTGTCCTCTGATGAGCTTCATCTGGGTGGCCAACATGGTGTAGGCTCCCGTAATGATAATGGTGAGCGATTGCTACAGCTGTGTGAAGATGCTCGCCCCTTTCTCGCGAGCACTAACTTTCGACACGGCACCCCCAGAAGCGTGACTTGGCGGCCACCAGCCTCGGGCCAGCCATGGACGCGAATCGATCATATCGCGGTCAGTTACCGCTGGAGAGGCTGTGTCCAAAACTGTCGCTCGATTTGGAACACGCGCGTGAACTCTGACCACGCACTTGTCTGTTCCGACCTCCTGGTGCGTTTCGGTGGACGTCCTCAACGTCGATGTGACCGGATTGACACCAGCCAGCTGGCGAAGCCAGATGTTCTGAATGTGTACCAAAATGCGCTAACATCTGGGCTGAGTAAGCGCCCACTAAACACCGTTGAAGATCACTGGTCGCATGTTCGTCAAACGTTGCTGTTAGCAGGCATGTCTTCATGTGGCAAAGCAAATTGCGAAACCGGACATTGGGTCTCTACACAGTCTCTGGAACTTATGGATGCTCGCCGACGTATTCCGGCTGGAAGCGAATACAATGAGGCTCGCCAAAATCTCAGGGCACAAGTACGTGCTAGCCTGAAGAAGGACCGCGAAACCTGGTGGTCTCATCGGGAATGGAAATGGAAACAGCCGCTGCGTTGGTAATCATCGTAAGTTATTCCGTCTGATACGGGAAACAGGCAGCAGGAGACCTGGTGTTAGCGAGGCCATACGCGACGAGAGTGGGCAGCCGATCCACAGCCTGTCAAAACGCTTGGAGCGTTGGGCTGAACACTTTGCAAGGCAATTTAACCAACCTGAGTTATCGCTTTCTTCTTCGGGCATTGAGCGCCCTTCTCCATGGGCCGTCTCCTTGGATCCGCCCTCACGCGCAAAAGTCGAACGTGAGATCAGTCTTTTGAAATTGCATAAGGCCGCAGGGGCAGATAAAATTCCCCCTGCCCTCTTCAAATTCGGGGGGCCTGCTTTAGTGGATGATTTACACGAGTTGCTAGTAAAACTTTGGGAGCAGGAGATAGTCACGACAGACTGGAACCGCTCCGTCATTGTCCCCATTTTCAAGGGAAACTCCCGTTTGGAATGCGGCAATCATAGAGGGATCAGTCTGATTTCGATTGCCTCTAAATTGCTTGCCTTTGTCATTCTCCACAGACTGACTGGCACTCGTGAAAGCCAGATTCGTGAAGAGCAAGCTGGATTTCGTTGAGGTCGGGGCTACATCGACCACATCGTCACCTTGCGTCAAGTGTTGGAGCACCGCCATGTTTATTGGCGACCCACCGTTGTGGTGTTTCTTGACATAAATGGTTCCTTCGACTCAGTCGATCGATGTTCCCTTTGGGACTGTGTGCTGAGGAAAGATGTGCCT
>OX104065.1:103841341-103857408 GCA_944474145.2 Dicrocoelium dendriticum
CGATGCGGGAGCAACAGTACGTAAAGCAACGTTCCAAGAGGAAAAGGAAATTCAAAGAATCGGCGAGGAGCGGATGAATGCGGACGGCAGTGCGAAGAGTAATTCGTGAGAGTAATTACGCTAAAGCGCTCATAATTCCATAGTCCAAAAGCCGTCAGAATCTAGAGAAAAGGGTCACAGAGGGCCAAAACTGCCGTGCATTGGGAGTCGTTATCCCACGTACGGTCACACTAATAGGCAAATGCGAACATAAGGTAAAGAGCAGAGGCATATGAAGAGAGGTAAGGTGAGCATACTAATGGAAGTAATAGTCAAGAAACACTTAGCAATGGTCCGAGTGCCGCCAGTAATCAGGAGCGAGGTCGGAGCGGAGGAGACCATACGCACGAGGATAACTTGGTTCGGCGCAATGAGTGTAAGCCGTGGGAAGAAAAATGGAGCGCAATAACAGAGAAGGCCATGGATAAGAGGAAAATAAAAGCAACAAGAGTCTAGACGTAAGTGGAAGAGAGCGAAGTCGCTGTCAGACCCTGGTCGGAAATGGCACGGCCATCTGGGAGTAGTAGGAGGGCAGAAGACCGTTCAGATAAGAATAGTTTAGTCGGCGCACTGAGATTGGGTCTTACAATTGTGGTGAGAACAACTGTGGGGGTCAGCGGAAATAGACGGGTTAAATATCAAAGAGGCTATATTATACAGGGGTGATTAGGTCCGGCAAGCCTCTCGAAGTGAGGGAGACCGATCAGACGACACTTGATTAGTCGGTGCATTGAGATTGAGTCGTACAGATAAAATGGAAAGAAAATAGAGAGGATCAGCAGTAAAGGGTAGGAAAGAGAGGGAAGAGGCTGTTTGGCATTGGATGAGCAAGTTCAGCAGATTCTTGAGGTAAGAAAAACAGCATTGAGTCTGCAGCGCTTAAACCGTTGACCTCCCGGTGGTCTGGTCACAGAGAAGCAGACTGGTTAGTTGAGTCTAGGTTACGGAAGAGCACTGAGATTTGGCTGCCCGACCAAAGATTGAAAACAAAGAGCGCAGCAAGGAGATGACAGTCAGGATGAAAAAGCTTTACTGCTAAAGCGTGGAGAAGCCAACGGCGCACTTGTGCGAAGGAGTATGCATCGTTCAGTACCGAAAAATTGGCAGTGATATCCCAGTATTCTGAGAGAACAAGGAGAGAAGAAGACCGATCAGACAAGGCTGGATTAGTCGACCCATGCGGTAGCCTGGTAGTAGTCCCAGAGAAAGTGACTGATCAGATGAGGAAAAATTAAGGAAGCGCACTAAGCGCTAACCGTCCGCTTGAAAAAGGATGGAATGTACATGTTAGAGATAGAAGTGCCTTTATTAATAAAGGGTGAACAAGTCTAGCAGGCCGCAAAAGTAAGCGACACATAGCTTTGCGTCTACAGAGCCTAGACCGATGAATCTTGCTAGTCTGGAAAAGGTCAAATGAGCAGACCGGTCAGATGAGACTAAGTGATTGCGGGGCACTGAGAGTTGGCCGTCCGATTGAAAAAGGATTGAATGTGCAGGTTAGAGTTGAAAGTGCCTACATTAATAAAGGGTATTTCTTTCGCAACGCCGATGTAAAAATGCACACACGCTTACATGACACCATAGTTGGTATATACACACACAAAAGCGGTATTATTTGGCAAGGCTTCAGGTAGCCAGCTTTCCTCTTTTCCTCCTTTCCGCTCGGGAATCAATCCTCTCGCTGATCCCTTTCTTGCCCTCCGCGAGTCCTACATAGAAGGGTTGAGTAAAGGTACCTTTATTGTAGTACCTCGGTACACATCCTGAACGTTATCCTCGTAGGTTCAACGTCATAGGTCGACAGCCAGGACCACCATCTGGTGCACTGTTTCCCATCGAGCTGTGTCTTACAGTGGTTGGAACACGTGGGTTCATACCCAATACCAACAGCTGAATATCACCTTAACAAAGCTTCAATATTTTGCAAGTGATTCGCTTATTTGCGATGCAATGGCGTTCTGCTCCGTCCATTACGCTAGCGGATTATTTCACTAGTTTTCCGGATCCTCATCTGTTTGGCCATACCTATATTCTGTTGAATTCAGTAAACCTTTTGATCTATAACTTCTGTCTTTTACTGGTTTGAACAACTGAGTTCAAATCCCTCGCATCTTCAAAACATCAACACTTCCCTTTGAATGGCAGAAAGGTTACGTGGCGCAATTATACTATGGTTAGCTTACCCCTCTCGCCAGTGTGGGTCGCCGAAGATCTCATGCCTTTCAATTGGATATAGACTGCTCTCGGTCAGTCGGTTATTCCACTTGGACCTGTCTGCGAATCCCACCTGGCCTGGGAGTTCTGCTCGGTCAATTATACCACGTATGAAATATCCGACCCTCAGTACTCAGAGGTTCTTTCTCACTGGCTACCGCCTGTTTCATATCGGTACCGGTGAATCTTGGACTAAGCTTCTGTTTCAGCCAAGTAACAAATGTGTGCGGCACGACTGCGATCAGTCCGGCGGGAAAATCGGTCGTTAAGGTTCCTTGCTAGTTTGCTCAGTGATATGCATCTATTGGTTGACGGCAGTGCTCCATAACGTGGTGGGTTTTCTCCTGGCAAGCGTTCACCCTATAAAAGGTCACAAATGTCCGCTTAACAAACATTTGCAACTTGGCGGATGTGACTTTCCACTAACATAATCACTGGCCCACTGCTAAACTCGGGCCATGATCCCGTTAACCGAACTTGTGAGCCACAACGGCATATGAACTAATCCTCACTCTTTCGTCCAACAGTTTCTTATAAGGAAATTCTATCGGGATCCAGCGCCCACAATTATTGCAAATCAATCTCCAGGCACTATTCGAACCCGCCGCCACGGATTTTCAGTATCAAAACCGCTTACGGATTTTACTGTGCTTTCCGCGCTACTCTTCTTTTCCACTCCACTGAACATGTTCCATCATGACACAACTCCAGTCATTATCCACACCATCGTATTTTGTGTACACGTAAGACACCGGCGTTCGGTCTTATATACGCTATATATTGTTTCCTGTAGCTCTGACAACCACTTGATTACGCCTTAAACGGTGTGTACTCGTTCATTCCAGGATGAATAATTTTAGTTATTATACAGATTTTACCCACCTCATCACACCTTCAAAGGTGTTGCCCTCGCCCCGTCGAGAAATAAACCATTTATGTGTTTCTTTATAATCTCAGTCTCGATGCCCGGGATTTGGGCACGCGCATGCTTAGCGGTAAGCGCGCCAAAGTATACAGATACACCAAAAGCCCAGTTGGCGTCTTTGCAGCTCCTTACTCTCATTTTGCACACGTCCATGTCGACCAGGCCACTTTGCCGCTGTGCAAAGGCTACGTGTACCACCTCACTTGCGTTCACGGATTCATACGTTGGCTTAACGCGATGCCCGCAGCCAACTGCTCATCTGAGGCAGTTGCGCAAGCCTTTCTAGAACGCTGGATAGCTCAAGTTGGTTGCCCAACAGTAGTGTTAACCGATAGAGGATCACCCTTTAACGGATCCTTCAGCAAACTTCTCAATATACTTGGTTGCTAACACAACGAAAACGTCGCATACCACCCCGCGACTAATAGAAGGCGGCAACTCAAATATAAATACCTACCCAGTCGAGCATATCCTGGCGCTTAACGCTTCCGCCCGTCCTCTGAAGCAGAAGAAACACGATTAAAGCGAGTATGCACGCCGCTCCATCTTGGATAGATTTTGGATGCACATGACGCTTACCCGGTAAACTCGTCTCACCAAAAGCACCAACAAACCGGCTATGGCGACTACGCAAATGGCCTACCTCATCACACGCAACAGCCACAATCTGTGCAACCCAGCACACATAACCTTCGTACAGACGTGAACAAAGGTCTTGCTACTTGCACTAACAGCGTGCGCCGACCACTTCACTCTCTTCATTCTGGCCCGTACCGCACCGTGCACAAAAGCGACAAGCAGCTTAACGTTGTGTACAATGATAAGACTGAGGCGATCAACATCATTCGACTCTAACCGGCATTCCTCGAACACTTTGACACTGTGGTGCAACAAGCACGTGCTCAGCCTGCGCCATCGCAGCTGGCACTGCAACAGCCGACCAGTCAGTTTGCTCCAGTGGAACCTACAACTTTAACCGACAGCACTCCTACTCGCCTCACTATTAATCGGCGCGGTAGGAAGCTCAAAACCAGTCAGCTTTTCGGAGTTTGCTATCATTATGTTATCTCGAATGCGTCGCTGAAATTTGCTTGCTCTTACCAAAGTTTTTCCAAAAACTAAAAAGACAAACATATTTTGAGACTATCAAAAACGCAGCAGAACAAGTTAAACACTCGGTAACAGTTTTGCTTATCCTGCGTTTTGCACTCTTTGGTTTAGTGGTACGTATTTAAGCTGCTCTTTTCCTTTTGCTTTTCATTTAACCGTCGGTTGGTTGCTACTTGGTTTACTTTTCGCCGGATGCCCCCGTGTCAACTGGAAGTGAAACAAGCTTCCTGCACAAGCAGCTACAGGAAGTTTACAAAATGTCTCCTCATATACACTTTTTTATCGTTAAAACGCTGAAGGAAGGGCGCGCATGAGTGTTCACTAGAATCCGACTGCATGGTTTGCCCACAACAGCTGAATCAGGAGTTACCACCACGTCTCGCAGTTGGCTGACCCACGACGGACAGTTCACACGTTTACATTGCACTTGGTTAAAGTTTATAAAAAGCGAACATAGACATTCACTTAGGCCATCAGTAACATCTTCTCTTTGTGCTGTAATATATTGCCAACGCATTACTATTTTGCTGCCGATTGTCTCTGGACCGTCATTGCTAGATAATCAGGGACACGCCGTTTGACACCGGATGAACGGCGCAATGGATCTTTCTGCATAGGCTTAACAATCCTGAGTTTCACTTCTATGAGGCACAAGGTTACCTCACTTAGGTATAGTTAGCACATTATGCTTACCATACCGGCCGGGATATAAATTCCCCATGTCAGAGAAATGTCATTTAACTGAGGTGTGAATACCTCAGTAGTGCTCACTTAATAACCAAGTACTTGCCTAGTGGTTCCAAAAGCATCATATGTATCAACCGCCGTTTTCTCGCAGCACTGGAAGAATACCGGTCTAAGGTTCAGATCAACTTTGCTGTCATTCACTGACGTCAGGTTAATCGGGTTCGGCGCCCTGCACTAAGGCAAAACACCGTTTACATACCACCTGTTTAGAGTGTATCCAAAGGTATAACATAGCTCTTTCACTTAGCTAGTGACGGCATTTTCTACTGCCGATATACTCAATTACCACTGGAGTAGCTTTTTTCGTTTTCGTCGCAAAAGTATTATCCTCCAAAGCATGTACACATGAAGCAAGCCGTTTCCAATATTACTATGACAGCTCCACACACAATCGTCATGGAACCCATTTGCTGACGTAACTTGATTCCATAAACAAACGATGTCTCACATACCAAAATGTTCCAGCCATATTGAATCTACCAAATTAGCTGAGCACTATCTAACTCTACTCTATCCAGGCTTCTTACAAGACCACAGATCTGCAAATTCTGATCTACATCATACATGTGTTTCTTGGACACACCTCCTGCAAGAGAATCCCACCACTATTTTAGAATGTGAAGACATGTTTGTGCGCTTACGAATAGCGAAGCCATTTCCAAGGAACCGGATCGGTTCGACGTGGCCGTTTTACGATATCCCACGAATTCAGTTGCAATGACGACTGTACGTCCGGGAACTTCATTCTAATCCCCTCGCAATGCAAACATTGATTTTCGCAAAGCAGGCATTCTCAAACGTTTCATACCTACAATAACACGGTTATACATCATTAGCACTGCTTACCAAATTCCTACTGACGTTTATGACAACTTTGGATTCCAGGTCAAGATTTAGTCCGTGTATCTGTAACCTGCGTCATTGGCTGGTCACACATAGGTAAGTGTGGTACAGTACATAGTAAATATATTGTGTAATTTTGTCCGTTGCTTTTGTATTGGAATCCTAGTGTGTGAGCTAACCATTCGCAGGCTGCTGTTTGCCAACAAACGTGCGTTGTTTGCGTGCAGCGCGAATGAGTTTTCCTAGGATAATTTGGTTGTCGCTTTCATAGCGGTGAAAGTATCTTTCACCATCTAAACAAGCAAGACTGTCTTTTTCCGACTTTAACAGCAATGGTGTGGGTGAGCATAACGCAATGCCAGGATGATGCTAACGTATTGGATACAGCATGGAAGTGTGGGTACGAACATACACTTCGACTCTCTAACTTACTTCTTTCTACCGAAGTTGGCAAATCTTTCTGGGTCACAGTTGTGACTAAACTCAGGCTCACACTAAAACATGACAGCAGCCTACCTTAATTCAACGATACACAATTTGCAACGCTGGTTTTGCAGCTCTAAGGCTACTGCAGGGTGTGCACGTATACACCTTCAGGCGCCATAAGATATCACCAGGCATAAATAATAGAGCTCAGCAGCCACCTGCGCCACTCTCGAACTGCCGCACCCTAAGCCTACAGCGTGTACTCCAAACTCACTGATTTTAGCGTGGACGCGTCCGTGACGGAAGAGAAGGTTGTGACGATTACCCAACAGTCGGAGTATCTGCATTCTTGAAACCGTATTTTCAAGCAAACAACACGCCGTTTTACTACGTTATGAAACGAAGGAGCCCTACTCCGTTACCTGTTTATGGCAGAAGACAGAAACTTTAAGAAAGTCATAATAAAGATCTACCGAAATTGCGTTTTTGTACTTCACTCGGGTGTTACATGCGACTTAGGTTGGTGTTTCTCTAGCACTTTTATCCGCGTTATTCAACGGCGAGACTTAACGGCGCTCAGAATTTGGTACCACTGGCGAATCTTTTAAGCACTGCAGTGCCTGCAACCCTTGTCGTTTAATGCCATGCCCCAGGCCAAGGGCGCGCCGGAAATGCGGTGCATTGCGCGAACTACTCATCAGTAGATTTTCGTTGCTAGCGCGTTTGTCAATAACATGCTCGATACATGTTTTGAGCTGCGAGGATCATACGACGAGTTGATATAGTTAAACAACTGTACAAAATATAAGACAAACTATAGATATTGCCGTTTGTAGAGAGAATAACATTCACCTGCAATCCAATTTGCTTAAGTTCTCCGTTCATCAATGCTTTTCTCCAGTGTCACGAGTCTCTTCAAGAGGGCAAACTGCCACGAGATTAGAAGGAGGCGACTATTGTTGCCATCCACAAGGGGGGTTCTAAGTCGGTGCCTCTTAACTATAGACCTGTTAGTTTGACCAGCATCATACTTAAATACTTGGAAAATCTTATAAGTAACAGGATCTGTGAGCACTTGGCTGAGCACAATCTAATTAGAGCGGAACAGCACGGCTTTCTCAAAAAGAAGTCTTGTCTTACCAATTTATTGTGCTTTTTAGACGAGACTACCCGTTGTCTTGATGGTGGGATATCGGTAGAGGCGTGCTATTTGGACTTCAGTAAAGCCTTTGACTCAGTGGATCATCGATTTTTAACTGAGAAGCTGCCATGGTTTGGATTGCATCCTCAACTATTACTATGGCTCTCTGAATACTTGCGTGGAAGGACATTCAGAGTCAGCGTTGGGGAAGCGAGTTCCAGTGTTGGCCATGCCTACAGCGGTGTCCCCCAATGTTCGGTTCCGGGTCCATTGCTGTTTCTTATGTTTATAAATGACCTGGCTCCTCTTCTTGAGGATCCCTGCTACATCTTCGCAGATGACTTGAAACTCATCAGTAGGGGAAACCGAGCGACATTGGCTAAGGACATCATCACTGTGGTGAATTGGTCAACCCAATGGGACCTACCTCTAAATGCCAACAAATGCCAACTATTGACTAGTAGTGTTAGGGGAATCGCAGTTCAGTTTCCTGTGGGATCTCTATCATTGCCGTGTACTGACGAAGCCCGTGATCTAGGTGTCATCGTAGCGAACAATTTTAAGCCTTCGGCACTGTGTCGCCATGCTGCCAATAAAGCACAACACGAGTTATTTCGTCTTAGAAGGGCGCTGAGTAACACTAAAGCAGAAGTATTCTTGCCCTTATATAAAGCAGTGGTCAGGCCACATCTGGAGTATTGTGTTCAGGCCTGGTCACCGTACCTCCGAAGTGACATCATTTGTATAGAAAAGATTCAGAAACTTGCGACCAGGATGATTGAAGGTCTACGAGGGAAGTCTTACGAAGATCGTCTAAGTAGCTTCGGATTACTTTCCTTGGAACGGCGTAGGTTGAGAGGGGATTTGATAGAGACGCTTAAGACCATTAAGGGACTTAGTGGTATTAGTTCCACCCATCTGTTTGAGTTGGCTACGTCAGACCATCTGCGCGGGCATCGCCTGAAACTCAACATCACAGAGCTCGTTTGGACATCAGGGCAAAGTTTTTACGAACCGAGTAGTTAACTTCTGGAATAAACTTCCTTCTGATTTGGTGGAGTCTGAGACCGTAGAAGCCTTCAAAAGGGGCTTAGACAATTGTTGGTCCATCCTTTTTCCAGAGATATTGTAGTTGTACTGGAATATGTAGTGTATTTTGATGCTGGCATATGAAAGTGCAGAGATTGCTCTTGTTCTTACTTCATTCCATTGCAGAAGCAAGAAGAGACAATCCAACGTCGAAGTGCCGGGGGCCGCTTCACTTACCGGCACAAGAACTGGACGCTCGTTAGGCGGAAGCCTCTTTCGTCCATCTGACCTGACCTGACCTGACCTAACCTGACCTGAAATATTTAACAAAGCAGCGAAGGTAATAAATACCGGCATTTCAGTTAAATAAGGGTTGGTATATTTAGGAATGGCTACAGCGTGTGCGATATTTGCGCAAAGATCCCAGTGTTAATAGCGACTTAATTTATCTAGACTGTGGTAACGTAAGCAAGAGAAACGAACGAATGTAACGCAAGTTTAAACAGAACAGCCGATAGCATTCCCAGTTTGTTGCAATCATCTAGTCACTGGTGGCGACCTATAGTGTTGGAAAATGGGTAAACAAACCAGCGACGGTATGTATTGCAGGCGGTATAGGAAATAAAGATTTTGTTACAGTGTCGCTTTTTCAGGTTCGGTATACGTACAGAGATGCGGGAAGCACATATCAACGCGTTGTAGCTAAACTAAGGTATACAATGTAAAACGAACTAATGATATTGGCGCTGGCAGAGAGAGAAACGGTTGATAGCAAGGTTAATTTGAATAAGTATTCCAGTATGTAGCCGATACCTAGAGTGTCACTTTGTCAAAGGTCCGGCGAATGTACGTGTCGCAGACGTTCCGAGGAACTAGCATTTGGTGTGAGATGTTTTAAAAGTACTACTTTAAACAGTGACACCCGACAACCGGTTTTGACTTCTTTGCACTCAATGGCTTGAGATGGCTTTCAAGTCAGATAGGTCATCTTGACCGGGATGACCGAGGTCTCCTCCAACGTGAACCGATGTCTCATTGGAGATTGCGTGTCGCAATCTAACCACAAGGCGGCTAATCAAAATGAAACATTAAAATACGGTGTGATAAAGGCTAGCTCCTAGTAGGCTCGAGATGTGTGCAGAGAAGCGCGGAGCATACATGGACGCGTTTTAGCTGAACAGTTGTGCAGCAGGTAAGAAGTACAGAAGCTAAGGTTGCTAGTATATAGAGAAACATGGCCAGTCAAGCCAATTTGTTTAAGTTCTCTATTCCCCAGTGGATACCTACGGTTGAACAGAATAATGCATCACATCAACGAAGGTAAGTGATGCAAACATTCCAAGGAAAAATTGTGCAACGATAATGTGTGGGGCATAGCAGGCTCGAAATATACAGATTCTGGGTTTTTGTGTCGATGCTGGGTTCATACCTCGGCTCGTTGCAGCCAAACGGAGCGAATGTATGTAAGACAAACGAAAGACAGTAGCGCTGGTATTGAGAAGGCAGTGGCTAGCAGTGCCAAGTAAATCCATTCTATCAATTACTAGTGGATACGTAGGTTGTCACAGAATGCGTTATTAAACTTGCGAAAGCAATTTATGCAGCTTCTCCAAAAAACTGAATTTTGGTGATGTAATACTTGGCTTCCAGCGGGCCCGGGATAGGTACAGAAATGCGGGGGCATACGTCGACCCGTTGTAAATAAACGGTGGTACATGACGTAAGAAAACCGAAACATACTGGCATTATTAGAGAGGGGAACATTGGCCATCAATGCCAAGTAGATGAGGTCCTCTAGGCATTAGTAGGTACCATCGGTATCACGGAATAAGTCAACAAATCTGCGAAGGACCATGATAGAGACAGTTGAAGGAAAGTGTGGTGCGGGTCTGCTGAGTGGCGCCTAAGAGGTTCGGGATATACGTGGGGTGCGGGTAGCATACGCCGAATCCGTCAAGCCAAAGAAAGGTTCAGAATGTAAGACGAACGAAAGGTAATAGCGCTAGTGATGGTAGAGTGGTGGCCAGCAGCCACCATTTGCTTAGGTGTACTATTAAGTAATTGATACCTACCTAATCAACAAAGCAGCTCAGGTAATTTATGCAGACATCCTAAGGGATAAAGGTGGTGTGATAAAGAGTGGCTCCTAGCATGCGCGGTATTTTGCAGATGCGAAGACAATACGCCAAATAGTTGAAGCTCAACAGTGGTTCAGAATGTACGGCGAACGAAATGTATTTGCGCTAATGAAGTGAGTAACACTGGCCACCAATGCTAAGTTGATATTGTCTTCTAGTCATTAGTGGATACCTACAGTGTAACGCAAAATGTCAACAAACCAGTGAAGGCAAACAATGCTGACATTGCAAGGAACTGAATGATAGCGTGATAATGAGTGGCTTCCATCAGACTCTGGATACGTGCAGATGCAGTGAGCAAAGGTCAACTCGTTGTAGGTACACAGGGATACAGATGTTAAGGCGAACGAATGATATTAGCGCTGCTAGAGAGTGTTAGATTGGCCAGCAATGCAAATTGGTTTAAGTCCCCTAGTAACTAGCGACTAACAGATTGACACAAATTGCGTCAACAAACAAGCTTATGTAAGGGACGCAGACCGTTTAAAGGGATAAGTGGTGGAAAGCTAATTAGTGGCTCCTATCAGGTTTGGAATATGTGCAAAGATACGGGATCAAACAGCGACTCGTTATAGCCATACAGGAGTGCAGAAGATAAGACGAACGAAAGACCATGGCGCTAGCAGAAACAGTAATAGTGGCTAGCAATGCCAATTTGGTTATGTCTTTTCGTCTTCGGTGCAAGCCTGCGCCGCCGCAAAAAACTTCAATAAAACAGTTGTGATGCAGACATTCCAAGGAAGCAATACTTTCATACATTGCTGCAATTTTCGTGAAACCACAACGGGAAACATCGTAATCTACGTAGCATTTGTTGAATCAAATGCATCAAAAAGTACTTGGAAATGGACGTTGATGATTCTCATGCTTCGCGTATTATAGAAAAGATAAATCAATTTTTGATTTACTGACATGTACTACGTTTGTGTTAGGGGACAATCAGACCTTTTGCTTTCAGGTTACCATTAAAATTTTCATCAACAACAGCAGTACATTTCCCATTTGTGCTGGTGCTTTGATTCCATACAACCGTGCTGGCCTAAAGAATGAAGAATTATAAGAGGGAGAGCAGGGGCGGTACATGAAAACCTTCATGCCCTAAGCAAACATTCGGGGTCAAGGCGCATACAACTTGTGTTAACAAAATGTCGTCACCAACTTCTGGCTAATATGCAAACGTAAGAAGGATCGGCGAGACAGCTTCCTTAAGACTCACTGCGCCGCATCCTAATTAGCCCCACAGATGAATCAGCACCTACCACATGTTAGACAGGCAATCCAATTAGGAGACTGCAGCAGGCACGCCACTGGAGTCGGTCGCGAGCCATGTCCCGTAAAGTCTCGAGCCAAGCACAAGGGGAGTCAACTGGACTCCAGCCCGGAAGGAGAGAAGGACCAACGGCACCCAGTTCTCAAACTATTTCATACTGCCAACGCAACTACTGTCGACATCGAGCTTTGAGCCATATTACACCTGGCAGACGAACCCGGGTCCTCCTAGGTAAGCGGTGACCATGCATACGTATCAGTGCCAAAGACGACGCAACGTTTTCAGTGCTATCTGTTGTTCTAAGGAGCTAGCATGATTATTACTAGCTAGTACTCGCCTATGCTCAGCACCTTACGGACACGCTGGTGATATCCGACACCAGCAATGATTTGCAACCAATGATGATCAACGTGTTGTAGACGCCTCAGGTCTTCGGAACGAAGAGGCCAATTTTCGCTACCATGGAGCTGGATGGCCCTCACAGTGTCCTTGTATACACGAGCTTTCAGACGAATGGAAATTCCCGTCTCTCTCCAAAGATGCCACAGGTTCAGGAAGGTAGTGCTGGCTTTTGCAATTCGTGAACCGACTATCGATGCTATGAGCCCATCGTTGCTGATGCAGCTGCCAAGTTACGTGAATCGATCAACCACCTCGAATTCCTCATTATCAAGGGCTAAGGGATCATCATGTGGCTGGTGGTCCTGCAGCAACACATTGCACCTGGAAGGCTCGAAGCGCATCCCAAATAATGGGACCACTCTAGCATGCTATTCAGGGTTTATTGTGCCGCCGCAACTTCGTCGAACGAGAAGAGAAGGTCCTGCACATAGACGAGATCAACTGACCTTTCATCGGGTAAGACCTCAGCACCTTCATCATGAGATTCCGCAAGGGAACACTCCATGATAGGGTCCACGACGAAATTGAACAAATTCGTGGAAGTCGGATAATCTTGACGAACGCCACATGTGTTCGGAAAGCTATCCGACAGATCACCAAAGACTCTGACGCGGCCGGTAGCGTTCGAGTATGTAGCACGTACGAGGTTCACATATTTGGTGGGAACACCTTTCCGCGCAAGCATTTCGAACAGAAGGCATCGGTCACTGAATCAAGCGCAACATTGAAGTCGAGAAACACAGCTACTGTCGGCCCGCCATATGCGTGGCGCTGCTCCAGCACTTGACACAGTGTAACTCTATGGCATATACAGGCACGTCCAAGGCGGAAACCTGCATGCTCTTCGCTACTCCGTGATTCCCGTTCCACCTTGAGGCGATGAACGAGAATCGAGGCGGGTAAGTTTGTCACCACTAGCGGTAGGCAAACACCTCTGTGGTTAGCACAGCCTGTGAGACTGACCTTCTTGTACATTGCCACTATAAGCGATTCTCTCCAGTTAGTCTGCATAGTCTCTTCCAGATATATTCGAATAGCGAGGTCCTTGCTTTGCAGATGACCACGCCTTCCTCCTGAAATTGTGCAGTTGAGAGTGAATCCCGGCCAGCAACACAAAAATGATTGTAAGCTTGATCGCGTTTCGGACCTCGGCATCCGATGGAGGCTCTAACTAACCGGTCATGACTCTTCCAGTATCACCTGAGTAGGAAGAGGTCCGGGAGCACGGGGCAATCTGAACTGATCGTGAGTGTTCCACCCAACGAGCCATACGGTGTGTATCAATGTATCAATGCACCCGCGCTGTCTCTAGCTGTCACACTGACGCCTGGTTGCCGGGGAGCAGTGGTGCGGAACAGCAAGGAGAGATTGCGGTAAGTGCCTACTGCTCCTGCTCCCTTCAGTTCTTGAAACCGACTGATCAACCAGGCTTCCTTGTAGGCAGGTAGACTCCGCTTAACTTCGCGTCTAATAGTCCGTTTGGTCCCATTGTGCTCAAGCCAGCCGGGAGGCTTCCTATGGATTTCAACAGGTTCATCGACGTCTCGAACCTACAGTGACTGGTGCGGTGACGATTGATAGTGCTACAAGCAGACGCCCATGCGTCGTACATGGCGACCGAGATCCTATTCCACTGAAGCTCAGTGACAGTAGGACAAGACAGCGAAACATCGGTATGTAGTGCGTCTTGATAGGTTTGCCTGACCGAGGGCTGAGACAATTGCTCAATCGTCAATAGGGGGAGACGCTTAGTGCGCTTCCTAGTAAAGTTCATGGAGAAAAATCAGCGTACCAACGCATGATCACAGTCCACGCAGAAATTCCAGTACGAGCAACAGGCCCGGATGGAACCACGCCAACTGCAATTTAGGGCAATGTGGTCCTATATATTTACGTGGTCAGATATATATATATATATATATATATATATATATATATATGCAGAGGTAGTTGTATGCTTGACGAAACGTGACACGCCAATACAGGCATGAGCACGTGATTAACGGCGCCGCAGAAATACTGTAGCGTACGTAATCCACCCGACAGAGCTAATTGTGGACAAAATACATAGATCGGAATATTGTACCTACGTTTTGCCTAGGGCTGATGCAAGGTTGAACGCCCTGATTATTTGTGTCAAAGCGAAATGTGGCTGCGAAGCACTGTAAGATCCCTAAGTGTTTCTGTTACGGAAGTTCAGGGTGGGGTTAGAATGGTTCTGGAGGTTGGGCTCCATTTTTCCTTGGACGTAGGAGTCCGGTAGAATGAATGATAATCACGCTGTGCACGCAAATATCAGATATTGAGATTATTCTCCGTGTCCGACCGTGAGCAGTGATTTATATTTAGAAATATATTGTAGGTAGATTTATATATTTACCGGCAGGAGAGCCCATGGTGCACTGAGGATTGTGTTGGCTAGATACTGACAGATCTTTGACTCGCTGCTACCAAAACAGTACCGTGGGCTCAAGTTCTGGATGCATCTTCGTGGCGACCGCTGCGTGGGAGTTGGGCTACTATCTTTTACCAGCAAAGCTCCAGGACACACAATTTCGCGTGTCAGTGCACTGACATATCGCAGCTATCCCTCTGCCTTTTGAGTCAATACTTTACCGAAGGTTTGGTTGAGGACCTGAGTCTTTCTCCTGTCCGGTGTGGATGCTCTGGTAGTATCCTACTCCAACCCCCAAATGGCAATCACGCCAATAATAATAAATACATGCTGCATCGGACGTCACGCAGTGACACTAGTACAGGGATCGTCTTACCTGCTGTATACAACGGACTGAATTAGGAATAACGTACTACCACTGGAGCCGCTTTTCTTTCTCCCCTCACGTATACTTGCGCCGTCCCCGTTTTACCAAACCCACTACTTTCTCCAATCCTGTTCGTCAGCACCCACAGGGTTGCCTGCCAACGCATTCGTGCCCATCCGCGCAAAGCACCCAAACTTGGGTGCTAAAACCTGCGAATCCTGCTCCATCGAAATACGAGTGAGCTTCCCGAGCGACGCACAGCGCTTGTCCCGATGGAACTCGCACGCTACGGCATTGACATCGTCGCCGTCAGCGAGAATCGGTTCGCTGACCAAAGCAAACTGCATGACGCTGGTGCTGGCTGCACTTTCCACTGGGTGGGGAATACCGCCTCAGCACCACTTGAACAATGGTTCGGATTTGCCCCACTCGATTGCCTAACTGGTCAGCTAGTGATAGAGTCGATTGGCATCAACCGACGACTGATGACATTTCCACTGCGACTTAGATGCAATAATTTTGTTTCTTAGTAACGCTGTAGTCCCAACTTGTGTTATCCTAATGACAAGAGGGCTCAGCTAAGACAGTTATCCTCCGTGATAAGGCCTGTGCTAAAGAGCCATCGACTATTCTTTCCAGGCGGTTCAAACGCCCGCGCTGGGCGTGATACTGCAGTGTGAAAAGCCATCAATGGTTCATATGACATCAACATGGCCAACGGGAACAGTGACCGTCTGCTCTCACCGCGCGCCACTCACGGCCTGACGAGCATGAACACACAGGTTGTATTTGTGCATGTGACATAGTGACTCGGCCGCAGTCACGGTGTGGGCACGCTCACCTACTTGACTATGTCATCGTAGGCCAGTGTGATATGCGTAAAGTGCACGTGACACGTGTACTGCGTGGAGCTGAGTGCGGCCTCAATTAGACTTCGTGCAAACAGAGCTGTATACACATTCCCCTTAATCAATTTATCGCACTCCCGTCATGAACCGACGAAAATATAACGCCCCCCCTC
>OX104065.1:103857898-103879138 GCA_944474145.2 Dicrocoelium dendriticum
AGTGTGTGTATGCTAGGCTCGCTTCGATCGTCGTAAAATTTTTCTAACGTCTGAGTTAGCTGGGCTATTTAAAGTTTCGTCCAGAGCCAAAATCCTGCTGTACAAGCCATGCACACGTCCAGTAACAGAATGCTATTCAATGTTCTACTGCAATACATGACAGCTGATACGCAGGCCCTTGAACGTGTTCAGTGCTCCTCCACTCGACATTTCCTGAGTACGATATACAGGCATAGCAACGCACCTCGTTGCAAGTTACTGCACTCAATTCCTATTTGGCTTCGAAGGCTTCTGGTTGCTATTATCCACGGTTGGAGCCACTCCCCTAACTTTAGCCTCTATTTTCATAATGAGTCAAACTATAACATCCGCAACGCAGTTTGCACCCTGAATTTATCGAAATCGCGAACAAACACGCGTGCGAACGTCGTCTTGAACAGATACGAAGACAACTGAAACACGTTGCCTTTATATATGCGGTCCTGCACTTGGTCATATGTATTCCGATATCTAGTCAACCAACACATCGTATGTCAGTCTACTAAACTCTTATCCCACGACCTACCAGAAACGGATGCACACAAAAAGGCGCAGTGAGCATCTAACCCAACAAACAAGTTCCAATTCCATCTAAACGTCTTGCTGATTAACTACCAGCACAAGCAAATCCAGCTTCGCAAATGAACTGGATGCTACCTCCATTTTTGAGTAGATTTGCCCCAGTTACCATTAAAACTGTAGCTCTGCAAATTGGTGTGAAAGACCCCAAAAATTTAGCAATGCTGCTAACCTAAATCCTTCCCACGAGCTGACATCTTTATCAACATTAATTGTTCTGCTATTTAAATTTAGGAACACTGCATATTCAATCTCCATCTTGCCTACAATCCCTCAACTTGTCCTACATCTTTTGTTATAATTTGGCTTTGGCCTTCTCATCCGCTTACGCACCACCTACCTCCGCTGCTCCACCGACTTACCTTTCACAATAAACCCCTGTATTATTGTATGTAGAACCTCAAGTGTTTGGCCATCTTGAATACCTACACCCATTCCATATACTGTCATCGCAATCGCAAATAAGTTTTCCTCTATTTAAGTTTGACAACGTTAAATTTTCGCTCTTTATTTATTTTAACCCCAGCCTTTACTGAGTCATTGTGTTATGACTTTGACTCCGCCTTTCTTTCTTACTTGCGCTTTACTTACCGCTGCTTTACTGACAATTAATATTGTTGCCTTGCAACTTAGTGCAAAGTACCTCGGCTTTTAAAAAGGTTGCCTTGCTGTATCCTTCCGGCAAGGAAATGGCACGTTCGTTAACATCTGTTTCACTAGTTAACCTCAACTACCGTGCATTGTGGCTCTTCACCTCGCGCGGTATTTATAGGGCGTTGGTCTAACGGTATTAATCCGGAACTCAGATTCAAAAGGCCTACCAAGGGTGCGCGTTAAAACGCACGAAAATAATCTAGAAAAGGTTTATCAGAAAGTCGCTAAATCTTGAGGCTAAAGATATGGCATCGGATGATGACTGGCTGGGGAGGATGTGGTATGGTGCTGGGTGCAAGCGGAGAACAGAAGTTCTTTCCGAAGTCCGCGGACAAAGTACGGGTGTTGTCAATGTGTCCCATACAAACACGTGCACCACACAAACCTGCAAACCCCTTAATGCCCATATACGTTAGAAAACTGTAAATTCATAGAATTTAGGATGGATTTACTCATCAAGCGGGGAAATCTGCAGGACCCTACAAAGCCCCACCAAGAAAGGAAACCCCAGGTGACCTTTCGGTTTACGTGAATACCGTCCGACGTCATCCAGCCATCTGCGGACCTGGTGGTGAGACCTGATGCAGCTGTAGGGGAAGAACTAGTGCGATCCAACCCTAGCGGTCTTCCACCCATGTCCTCCCTACATTTGTCTACAACACAAAATAAGCGGAAGTTCATGAAAGTCAAAGGTTCGCACTCGCATGACCGTTAAATGTTTGCTTGCAAACGCCAGATGTTCACTTTCAGCTCATCATTCCCGGCTCACACATTTGACGCAAACAAAAATGTGTATCATGACCATGGTGGCAAGAGCAAACAGGAAAATAGCACTTACAGAATGGCGGAGCACAGACAAAATATTAGGGATTTCAAAACGTTTTAGTCCTTCTTTTGGGTTTTCAAAACGTTCTTGATACCTTTTGTTTTTGTACAGGGTTGGCAAAGACCATAAGCAAGGCTAGAACAGAGAAGCAGAAGGAAAACTAACCTTTCAAATGCGCTGGCCAGTCGTCTATCTGACCTAGTCGACTTCTACTGTTTGGATGACGATATTGTCGACTTAGGCGGTTTGTCGGATCGCGTGGCTGGGAAGCGGCTGATGAGTTGCCGCCCGGCTCGATGAAAATCGTTGGAGCCAAGGTAAAAGACTTAGCTAGCTTGTTCTACTTTAAGTCAGTAGCTTTATGAAAAGATGTATCTTCCGTCATAGGCTGCGCTGATCCGTCGGAATATGTGCAGACATGGTCGTCGCGCCCAGGTTTCCTGAAAGCAAACGTGAGGTGGTCAACGGTAACGGGCTTACGCTTGTCATATCGGTCGACGATAAATACACCGTCCTTACGTTGTAAAACCTTGAAAGCACCAGCATAAGGTCGCTTCAATGGTCTACGGAGATCGGCAACTTGGAGGAAAACAAACTGGCACTGCTGAAGACTTTGGGGTACGAATCATTTATGCTGTTGTTCTCTGATGGCAATAAACGTGAGCAGACGCATGCTCTTGGCTATCAGCCGAGCGTATTTCGCGCCATAAAGGGTGATGCTGGGCCTCTCAAAAAAGAGGCCACCAAGTAAACGTAGAGGCTGTCTATATGCCGGCTCTGCGCTGGAAGTATGCAGATCGGTCTTGATGGACGATCGAATGCCAAGAAGTACCATGGGCAGAGCTTCAGCCCAACTCAGTGTATTGGCGGCGCTGAGTGAAGCTTTTAGCTGTTGCTGGAAATGTTCCACCATGTCGTTCGCCTATAGAGGATAGCCTGTAGTACGAAAGCGTCGGCTTCCGGTAGCCTTAAGAAGATCGTTGAACATCGAAGATTCAAGTTGCGGACCGCGGTCGGTACTCACAGTGGCATGATAGCCTTGTGAAGCGACCCAGCGCTGGACACAAGCGCGTGTAACGGTTTCCGCGGCTATGTCAGGCATGAGGACGACTTCGGGCCAACTAGTGCAACGATCGATCATGATCAAAGAGAACAGCATTCCTTTGGACTAGGCCAAAGGTCCAACTATGTCGAGATGGACATGGGAGAATAGCCTTGAAACGGGCGGGAAGCTACCAAGTACAGCGGATATGTGCCGCTGCACCTTGACTTGCTGGCACGTGAAACACATGCGTGCGCAACGCGTAAGAGCACTTTGCATCCCAGGCCAAACATATCGATTTGATATGCGGTTGACCGTGGCCTTAACGTCTGGATGAGCAATGTTGTGGAGCGCAGCAAAAATAAGACGGCATAATATTTCAGGAACGACGGGTCTAGATGGTACTGTAGAAATGTCACTAAGCTTGTATCATCAGATGATGGCAGTGGGTGTGGGAATATCTTCAAGGAAAAATTGGAAAGCTTTGTAGAACTCTGATCAGTGAATTGCGCAGCTGCCATGGCAGATAGATCAATTACTTGTTGGGCGGAGCTGATTGCAGACACTCTTGACATAGCATCAGCGACAATATTCTGTTGATCAGAAATTTCTCTGACACCGGTCGAAAATTGGGCCATGCAATCCAGCTGACGCATTTCACACAGTCATTGTCGAGCTGCTTGATTTCAAATTGCCAAAGTTAATGGCTTATGGTCGGTGAAAGATGACAAAGTGAGTGATTTCGGTGATATAAGGGAAGTGCCGGATCGTCGAGTAAGCAGCCAGCAGTTCACAGCTGAATGTGCTGTATTTAAGTGCTGCTGGTTGCAAGCATCCAGAATAGTAAGCAAGTGGCTTCCAACATATATTAGTCATCTGCTGTGAGACCACGCCAGTAACGGTGCCCGATGCATCGACGGCAATGCTAAGCGGCGCTTTGGCGTCAAAATGATAAGGCATAATTTTGGCGGCTAAAACCACTTTACTGGTGTCAACAGCTTCGATAGCGGCACGGTTTACTTCTACATCCCCGTTCTTGAGACCACGGAGTAGGTGGGTCAGCGGGCTGAGTGAATCAGCGCAATGCAGAAGCACTCGTCGATAGTAATTAATCAAGCCGTTACAACGGCAAATGAAGCTACCGTGTTCGGAAGCGGAAAGTCATGGATGGCTTGGACCTTTCCATCTAAAGGCCGCATGCCAGGTTGGTCAATGTGATGACCGAGGAACTCTTTGGATGGCTGCTGAAAGATACTCCTGTCTGGGCTGACAGTGATACTATTGGCGGCGAGTCTTTAAACGGGGATTTTGAGGTGCTCGCGAGGCGTTCAATCGGATGCGCTGCCTACTAATATATCGTCACTATGAAGACAGATGAAATCTAATCCACGGGTGACGGAATCTATAAAACGCTGAAACCATTGCGCTGCGTTGCACAAACTAAACGACATGCGAAGTAAGTGACAGTGACAGTGGTTTAGCTATGTCTTCATCGGCGACCGGGACCTGGTGGTAAACGCGTACCAGCTCAATTGTCGAGCTTACACGGGCACCTCGAAGGTTAGGCATTATATCTTGAATGTGCGGCATGGGGCATCGGTCGGGAAGGGCTAGGTTGTTCAGAGCGCGGTAGTCGCCAAGTGGACGCCAGTCTCAATCTTTTAAGTAACATGTGAAGCGCGGGCGCCTACGGGCTCCTCGAGGGTCTAACTATACCTAGTTCGAGAATCTGCTCAAATTCGGCCTCAGCCATACGATATTTCTCCGGTGTAAGTCGTCTGGCCTAAGCAAAAACGTGCAGTCCTTTCGTAAGGTTATAATGTTTGGCAGCACAGGTTGCAGCGGGCATTGGAGTGAGAGCACAAAAGACCTGTGGAAAACTGTCGCGGACCACTTGCCTGATGGGTGGGCTCATCTTAGTCGCGTACACGGGACTAACTGACTCAGCATAGGTCAAAGTCCCAAAGACAGAGAGACTCGTTAAACGGTCGACGAGGTGGTGTTGCTTTGTATCTACAAACAAATCGTTGTGCTGCAGAAAACCGAGTCCGAGGATGAGTGTTTGAATGCCTACAACGAGGAATACCCATTTAAAATATCATCGTATATCCAGATTGAGCGTGCGCGTGCTTTGAGCATACACTCGAATGATGATTTCGTTGGCTGCGCGCAATGAGCTGGTTACCTACTCAGGGACGTCAGCAAGAGCGCGCGGGCGAACGCTAACTTCTGCGCTTGTGTCAACGAAGTAGCGTAGTCCCGTTTTCCTGTCGGTAACGAAGAAAGCTCGACTGTGATGACCAGCCAAGTCCGTTCCCCCCACGTGCTAGTCGGTCAGTTTCCATGTGTTTGTTGCTTAAAGTAACAGGGAGGACAGCACAATTTGGATTTCGGACCAAATCGCTTGTGGTACCTGCAATAGGATGGTGTAGACGAGGGTTTGAAATAGGATCAAAAACGAGTTCGTCTTTTAAGACGAGCTCGGCGATTAAATACGGAAGCTGAAATGTCTTAGACTCGTTTATTAAACTCGGCCATCTGCGCCCTGCGTTCCGCTAACTCAGCATCAGAGGTCTATTGGACCTGCGAAACTTGGATGTAAGATTCCCAGATACGGTCGGCGATGGTAGCCAACAGGGACAGTGGAGCACGGACATTAGCGGAAAGCACGTATCACATTTCACGGGGTGGTCGCTGTAATCACATCTCCCGGAGAATCTCGTCCTCTGCCGGGGTGGATGTTGCTAGGCTCTGCATTGTCTTGACAACTGAGACGGCTTAATTTCACCGAGTTACCTTTCGCTCAACAGTTTTGTTACTCTTGGTCGGTCGGACAAACCGTTTCTTTTCAGATCTGCAGCTGCACTAGTTGCATAAGTTTGCTGATCCTTGGGTAGACTTATAGTGTCATCGAGGTCGCCGATAACATGCGGTGGGAGCGCAGCTACGACATGGTGGAACTTAATGTAACCGGGCTTACTTCGATGTACTAGGAACTGCGATTCTATCAGCGAGAACCAGGCCCTAGGATAAGTCACGTAGAAAGGAGCTATATGGAGACTAACGGTAATCAGCTGGGCGTCAAATCTGGATTTATAACCTCCATGGCGGAAATTACTGAGCCAACAGGAAACCCAACATTACAAGTATGGAAAATTAGCAATGTAGACGAAACAGCGGCAGAATCTGAAAAGAAAAGTTAGTAGAAGACTCACCAATTGTCAGTACGTCACCAACTATAAGTCGCGGGTCACCAATCATAGAGCGTTGGTCTAACGGTAGCAATCCGAATCTCAGATTCAAAAGGCTACCCAAAGGCGTGTAGCAAAACACACGTAACTAAGCTAGAAAATTATTTTTTAGAAGGTTGCCAAATCTTAAAACTAAAAATAGGGCATCGGATGATGACTGGTTGGGGAGTATGTGGTATGGTGCTGAGTGCAAGCGGAGAACGGAAGTTCTTTCCGAAGCCCTCGGACAATGTCCGAATGTTGTCGGTATGTGTCCTATAAATACGTGCACCATACAAACTTGCAACCCACTAACTGCCCAAATACGTTAGAAAACTGTGATTTCATAGTATTTAGGATCAATTGGTCCCTCAAGCGGGGGAAGCTGCAGATAACTGCATATCTTGGTCTAGTCCTGCTCCTTCACTTATACCTTTTGCTCTGGCTATAATTTCCTCTGACACAGTGCGTACCTCGACTGCTCCGCCGACTAAACTGACACAATGACACTGCACGTTTTGCGAAGGACCTCAACATTTTGGATATGGTGCCCACCTGAATTCTTCCCACAAGCTGCTATCCTTATTAATATTATGCTTTCGTCTAACCCAAGCAACACTGCATACTCCAACTTTACGTTCTATTTGCTCCCTGCCTTAATTTAGTCATTATCTCATCCCTTTGGCCCTGGACTTCATTTCTTCTTCGGCGCCACCAACCTACGCTGCTACACCAAGGTACCTGTAACAATAAAGCTCCACACATTTGTGCGCAGGACCACAAGTATTTGGCTATGTTGACTATATATATACTTCCCTCGAACTGCCATCGTTAGCACAAATAATTTTTCCACTATCCTTGATAGCTCAACCACAACACTTCACCTATTTTATCCCCTGCGTTGACGTAGTCTTTATCAAAACCCGTAAGCTCGGCATTTCATATTTTTACCCTCCAGCTACCTCCGCCGCTCCCCCGGTTTGCATTTGACATTGTTGCTCTACATTTTAGTGAAAAAGAACTCAGATTTTTGCTTCGTTGGCCAACTACTTACTTCTCCCAAGCTAACATAACTATCGCAAATAATTGTTCCACTATTTACTTTAGCGACTCTGCATTGTCCATCTTCACCTAACCGAAGCCGCTGCCTACTCCTACTACATAGCTTATCTCTTTTGCTCTCGCCTTCATTTCCTCTTACGCACCACCTACTTACGCGGTTCTACCGACTTAACCTGGACTCCGTAACCGCGCACGTATGCGAAGGAACTCAAATATTGGCTCTACTACTTAGCTAAATCGTTTCCCCAAGCGGACACGAATAGCAATATTAATTGTTCTTTTATTTAACCCTAACACCCTGCATTTCCTCTCTTCAGCACCTATGTTATCCCTTGCCTTGACTTAGTCCTTAGCCTGTTCCTTTAACACTGGCTTTAACTTTCTCTTACACATAATCTACCTCCGCTGCTCCACATGGTTATAGTTAACACTGTTCCTTCGCACATTTGTGCCAGTGACCTCAGATCTTTGGCTATGCCACCTATTTAAATCCTTCCTACAAGCTGACATCATTATCTATATTAATTTTTCCTCCATCTTATTTGATATACACTGCACTTTCCACCTCCAACGTGCTTCGAATCTCTCGCTCTGTCCCACTCCTTCTGTTATCATTTGACTCCGGCTATCCTTTACTATTAAGCACCACCAACCTCCGCTGCTCCAATGACTTAGCTTCTACAATGTAGCTCTGAAATTTTTTGCCTACATCCTTTATTTTCTGGCTATGCTGCCTACCTTTATTCTTCTTCCAGCTAAAATCACTAACACTAACAATTGTTTCCTTAGTTACTCTTAACCACCCTGCCTTTACCATATTCACATTGCTCCCTATTTCTTGCATATTCCTATCTTATTTCCAGTACTATAGCTTTCAGTTATACCTACTGACTACCTACCACGGCTGCACCACCGACATTCGTTTGACCGTGTAACTACGTACGTCTGTGGGTAGGACTTCGTAATTGGTTCTGTTGCATATCTTCATTCTTCCCCAAAATGTCATCGTTAGCAATTATAATTGTCCATCCATTTGACCTTAACAAAACTGTGTTTTTGCTCCTTATATTCTATTGTACCCCCTGCTCTTTTCATTGTCCTTAGGTTATATATTTGTATATGCCTTCATTTTTGCACACGCACCACCTGCCTCTGCTGCTTCACTGACCTACGATTGATACGGTTGCTTTGCACCTTAGAGCGAATAACCCTAGCTTTTGGCTATGTAGCCCAGCTGTATCCTTCTTCCATGCGAACACCGCATTCGCTAATACTTATTTCACTATTTAACCTTAACGACCCTGCATTGACCCTCTTCACCTCACCTAGTATCCTTGCCTAGACCTTCTCCTTCACTTATCACTTTGGCTCTGGCTATAATTTCTACTTACGCACTTTCTATCTCCGCTGTTCTACCGACCTACCTTTGACACTAGCTCTGTGCCTTAGTGTAAATTTCCCCAATTTTGGCTATGCTACCCACCTCTATCCTTTCTCTAGTTTACATCGTTTTTGCTAATGAGTTGATTCTTTCCTAGTGATTTAAACTTTGCATATTCTTGCTTTGCCTCACCTTATTTTTCTTGTCTATTCCGACTACTTCGGTTGCTTCTTTTTCCCCGGGTGTACCTAAAGCTCTTAATCATGAGCGGAATCTGCTACGCATTATATCCCGTTCTTAACTCCACTGCCCTCTGCGTCCAACTGACATACCAGTGGTACCGCAGAACTGCACCTATGAATGGTTTACTTAACCTACTGAAGGGCCGAGGGGCCATTTTCCTCAGCAATTGTTGACGCTTTTCATAGCTATTTCAGCAACCCTATCATTGTTTCAGCCATGCCATTTGATCCTATACATTACCTCTCTTCCAAGTAATGACTGCTCGGCAGTCCATGTGCTCATATTTCCTCAACCACGAGCGTCTTCTGTAACGTAGTTAATCCGGCCGTTACCCTCACTTCCTCCCACGTCCAACTGAATTACTGTTGACGCCGTAGAACTCCACCTTCAAGTGGTACACTTACTAGATAGAAGCACTGTTAGTCTATTTTCTTCCACAACTGTTGCCTACTGTATAGCTTATACTGTAACCCCACCTTTGTTACTGCGGCGGCACTTTCCCTATCAATTAACGCTCCTCCTTTGAGACTGTTGCTTCTTCATCACTCCATCGTACATCGTATTTTTTCTTTGCTGTGTGGTTCCAACATACTAATTTCTGTATAAATAAATAAATGGTATATTCTCCGTAAAACGAGACACACCTGTAACGGCGTGAACGAATATGCATATAAGCATAGCTTCTTTGGAATATTAAAATATTTCGTCTTAATAAAAGATATAACCGAAAAGATGTAGTCTATACGATTGAGCATTTCGTCAGGTAATAGTCAGACCAAGGAACATGATGGCGCTGGGGCACGTAAAATCCAGCCATAATTGATGCATCAAGATACAAGTTGGGTGTAATTTCGCCATGTACTAATCCATGAGCACAGGAGCCCAACCATGGTTTTGGTGCAATCAATGACCATTAGGAAATCGGAATGCTCTGTGCTCCATCATAGCATTTTTTATAGTAAAATCAGTTGCACAGGTTGTGGGTAGAAGGCAGAGGACATGCGTCAGTGTGAAATGTTCAGCTGTGACTTTATTCATTGGCGAGTCACATGCGCTACGTTGCAGTGTTGATAAGCGGACATTTGTGGCTTATTCTAGGGAGAACGCTTGCCAGGCGAAAACCCATTACGTCCTGAAACACTGCCGTAGTTTCCGTTGAACAGTAGTGCTAGCCGGCTATGCATCGTACAAACCGATTTAGCACCCTATTATTCCCAGTCGATTGACAGCGAAAATCCTTCTTTGGTTAGCCGAATGGTTTCGTACTTATCCGGCAGTAGTCGTTGAAACCGGTCAATGATGCAACGGAATCGCATAATCGAATGATAAATGATGCAGGTGAGTAAACACATTGGTAATAGAGGCTGGCTTTTTCTGTTATATTCTTGTCCAGCTCGCAAACCGTGTCAAGCCATCCACGTTGGACTTGTCATGGGGATGGTGAGTGCAGTTGTTCCTTATGGCTGAATACGTCCATAACGAGCGAAAATGCCATTCTTTTGTCCAACGCAGGATGGTTACGAGTTTCTTACTCCGCAAAATTGAATCGGAATTCCTTCAAATGCAAGTAAGTGCAAATGTCTCCATGCTCACGTGAAAACTCCATGAAAGGCGTTCGGCAAAGCCAGTTGTAAGAGCGCAACGCCGTCCATGAAATGACATCGGAAAAGCTCTAGGTGAATGGAGAATCGGAATGTTCGAGGCAGTGAAGGTAAGCACGTCAGAATTGTTTGTCTTCGGTTGTGGAACAGGGGATCTATATATATATACGTTATTCCAGATGAGTAAATTGTGATACTGTGAGTATGAGACGAGCTAAACCAATTTGTTTAGACCCCGTGAAATTGGTGTCTCCAGAATGGCGGAAAGTGCTCCATTTGGAATGATGTGTGGGTTCTCCATCTCCCGCAGAAAGGATCAAGTGGTTAAACCAGCTGGCTATTGAGAATGAGTCGGCTATTCCCAGTGGATAAACTTTCGTGTTTTGGCCTAGGTACATGGAAACCTCGGGAAAAAAGGCATCGGACAAGAGGCAGGCAAACAGACAGACAGCAATGAATCAAGAAGCACTATCGAAAGACCGGTGGCGCGAAACGGTGCCTGTGATACATAAAAACATATGTCATTTTGCTTAGTATACATGATTTGCAATCGCGTTCCTTACATCACGTCGCTGGTGTGGCTCAGACTACAGCTACTGCGTAGGAAGAAGATTCTGCACGCGCAGGGTCAAGAGACCGATATAACAAAGCGTGTTTACAAAATTGCGTGAATAATACGATTGTTGGAGTGAAACAGATAAACCGATGAGGATGACAGCATTCCGAATGCGAGAGGCATCTTAGGTGAAACTAACGACAACTAAGTTAGACAATGGACAATGGACAATGGTTTATTACGGTTAAAAAAGCATCGCCTAACAAGTCCCGTGGGATGGAAATTATTGCGAAAATCAATTGCATAATAAAATGAAAAGCGTTGTGGTGGACTCACCATAGACTTATGTGGAATAGCGGAGATGTTCGCATATCAAACGTATAAATCCATTGGTTAGGCGTTTGGCAAGAAACCGTTTGGTTGCGTTTTGTAGCCCCTGGCTAACAAGTCATAAAATGAAATGTAAGTGAGACAATGCATCGTCAACACGTTTTTTAAACATCGCCAGATTGGGAGCAGAGACGACATAATTAGGGAGGGCGTTCCAAGGCTCACACACGCGGAGAGAAAAGAAATTTCTACGGCATTCAAGCTGGCTATAATGAATTGTCAGTTTCAGAGGGTGACCTCTTAGTTTAGTGTTGTGGTTCAATTCCAGCAGCGGACGGCAAATGTGGTTTGGGTTCTTCAGAATCTGGTAAACCATTATGAGATCCCCCCGCAAAAGCCGATATCGACTACTGTATATTCTTAGAGATTTCAGTCTAAGCTGATAGGGCAGATGAAAGAGGCCCCTGACATTCTTGGTTGCCCGACGTTGAGGAGTCTCGAGAGCAAGGAGATCCTGTTTCTCCCACGGCTGCCACGCCTGAATAGCATATTCCACGTGAGGTCGCACGTAGGCGTTAAGCATTTGGGGAAGATTGAGGGTTCAAACCGACCGAAGGCTCTGCGAAGAAGGCCGAAGTGTTGCTTTCCGGTTCTCCTCGCCTTCTCTGCTTATTTTGAACACCCGAGATCTTGCTGTACCAATACACCTAGGTCACGCTCCTGAGAAACCTTCGCCAAGGTGTGGTCTCCAATCTTGTAAGCGCTCACCGGCTGGCGACGCAGATGCATCACTTTGCATTTAGCCATGTTCAATTGAAGCTTGTTCCTCCTTGACCATTCGTAAATGCAATCTAGGTCATGTTGGAGCAGATCCTGATCTGTCTTGTTACTAATCGCCTGCCATATCTTGACGTCATCGGCGAAAAGCAGGAAGTTTGAGGAGATGTCTCTTGCCAGGTCGTTGATAAACACCAGGAATAAACGCGGTCCCAGCACTGAGCCTTGTGGGACACCACATTCCACCTCAATTGGATTAGAAAGTGATCCCCTAACACGTACTTGGAGTTTTCTTTGGTAAAGGAAGTTGCCAATCCAACCAAGTACTGGATCTCCGATTCCGTAACTTTGTAGTCTTTGAAGTAGGATGCGGTGATCAAGGCGGTCGAAAGCTTTGGAGAAGTCCAGATAGATGACGTCGACTCCGACCCCGTCATCAGCCACTTCCGTCCAACTTCCTCGTGCAATGAGTAGGTTGGTGGTGCATGACCGGTGTTGACGGAAGCCATGCTGTTCCGGTACCAAGATGTTGCATTTTTCCATGTAGTCCATTAAAGCCTCAGCGATGACTGCTTCCATCACCTTCGCGAGCACAGGGAGGAGAGTCACTGGACGATAGTTAGCAGGATCGGAACGGCTACCGCCTTTAAAAATAGGGGTTATAATGCCACACTTCCACATAGTGGGGACTTGTTGTTCATCAAAGCACCTTTGGAAGAACTGTGACAGTGGTTCAGCTAGCTTGGTGGCCATAGCCTTCAGTGCCTTCGGGCGGATGTTGTCTGCTCCCGGAGAACTATGTTCACGCAGTGAGAGTAACTTCCTTAGCACAATTGATGGGTTGAAAATAACATTTGTAAACAAAGGTGTCGGTAATGAGCTTGATATTATGGGACAGGTAGATGTTGCGAGTTCAAAAATTGGGGCGTATTGCAGCCGCAGGGCATTGGCTGCTTCTTCGGCGCTTTGTACTCTACCGCCTGCCGTGAATAGTGGGGGTATTCCATGCTTCACTTTACGAAACTTATTGACATGCTTATACAGCAGTTTGTTGTTTGCCATGAACTTTTTGGCTAGGCACTGTTGATAAGTTATTTTGTCCTCACGGACAAGTGCGGTGCAATGGTTTCGATGGGCCAGGAAATTTCCCCAAGTCTCTGAGTCGGGGTTAATCTTGTAGGCACGCCATGCTGCATCCCTTATCGCCAGGCATTTGCGAGTCCTACTCCTTATAATTGAAGGCATTTTCGCGGGACGACGGGGTTTGGTCTCTGTTGCTTTGTTGACGATGTCGCTGAGCTTATTAACGAACTCTGCCCAAACGTTGTCAAGGGGACTTTTGTTTGAGAATTCCCAAGAAGCTGCGTCGGCGAGTTCTTTCAATACGTGGTAGCGTGTGATTGTATGAGTTAGTTCCGAGTGTTCAGATGGATACTCTGCATAACATACATAGTCAAAAGTTATTACTACGTGGTCACTGAGACCTAATGGACTATCCATCAGTAACTTGTCAATCATGAGCTCTTCATTTGTGAGCACAAGGTCCAATATGGACGGTTTGTTTGCTGTCCTGAATCTAGTGGGCGTGGTGACATGGTTGTACAAAGGGATATTAGCGATCAGTTCCTGCAAGTCTGCTTTGAACTGCTCACTGGGCGATGCCGAAACCTCCAGATTGTGTAGATTGAAGTCCCCGGAGATGAGAGTGTGGCTGTACCTAGTGCGTGTTACTCTGTTTAGGCCACGGATCAAGCAGGAATCCATTTCCAGAGTGGACGTTGGGGGGCGGTAAACGATAGCTATGAGACATGTATCGTTGTGTCTCAGTCGGAGACGGCACCAGAGTGAGTCGGTAACGTGTGTTTCCAGGTCCTCAACTATTGTACATTGTAGATTGCTGCGGTAGTAGAGTAGGACCCCACCTCCTCTGCTGACCGACTGCGGGAGCAACAGTACGTAAAGCATCGTTCCAGGTGGAAAAGGAAAATCAAAGAATCGGCAAGGAGGGGATGAATGCGGACGGCAGTGCGAAGAGTAATTAGAGAGATTAATTACGCTAAAGCCCTCATAATTCCATAGCCCAAAAGACGTCAGAATCTATAAAAGGGTTACAGAGGGCCAAGACTGCCGTGCATTGGGAGTCTGTATCCCACGTACGGTCACACTAACAAGCAAATGCAAAAATAAGGTAAAGAGCAGAGGCATACGAAGAGAGATGAGGTGAGCATATTGATGGAAGTAATAGTCAAGCAAAACATGGCAATGTTCCGGGTGCCGCCGGTAAGCAGGAGCGAGGTCGGAGCAGAGGAGACCATACGCACGAGGATACCTTGGTTCGACGCCATGAGTGTAAGCCGTGGGAGAAAAATGGAGCGCAATAACAGAGAAGGCCATGGATAAGAGGAAAATAAAAGCAACAAGAGTCTAGACGTAAGTGGAAGAGCGAGAAGTCGCTGTCAGACCCTGGTCGGAAATGGCGCTGCCAGCCGGGGGTAGTAGGAGAGCAGAAGACCGTTCAGATAAGAATAGTTTAGCCGGGGCACTGAGATTCGGTCTTACAATTGTGGTGCGAACAACTGTGGGGGGTCAGCGGAAATAGACGGGTTAAATATCAAAGAGGCTATATTATACAGGGTGATTAGGTCCGGCATGCCTCTCAAAGTGAGGGAGACCGACCAGACGACACTTGCTTAGTCGATGCATTGAGATTGAGTCGTACAGATAAAATGGAAAGAAAATAGACAGGATCAGCAGTAAGGGGTAGGAAAGGGAGGGAAGAGGATGTTTCGACATTGGATGAGCAAGTTCAGCAGATGCTTGAGGGAATAAAAGCTGCTTTCGGTCTGCAGAGTCTAGACCGTTAACCTCACGGTGGTTTGGAAGAGTTCACAGAGTAGCAGACTAGTCAGGTGAGGCTACGTTAAGGAAGAGCACTGAGATTTGGCTGCCCGATTGAAGAATTGAAAGCAAAAAGCGCAGCAAGGAGATGACAGTCAGGATGAAAAAGGTTTACAGCTAAAGTGTGGAGAATCCGACGATGCTCTCTTGCGGAGGAGTATGAATCGTTCAGTTCTGAAGACTCGCCTGTAATATCCCAGTAGTCTGGGAGAACTCGGAGGGCAGGAGACTGATCAGACGACACTGGATTAGTCGACACATTCAGTAACCTGGTAGTTGTCCCATAGAAGTTGACTGATCAGATGAGGATAAATTAGGGTAGGGCCCGGAGCGTTGGCCGTCCGATTGAAGAAGGATTGGATGTACAGGTTAGAGATGAAAGTGCCTAAATTAACAAAGGTTGAACAAATCCAGCTGGCTGTCAACGTAAGCGAGACATAGCTTGGAGTTTACAGAGCCTAGACCGATAAATCTTGCTGGTCTGGAAAAGGTCAAAGGAGCAGACCGGTCACATGAGACTAGGTGATTGCGGGGCACTGAGAGTTGGCCGCCCGATTGAAAAAAGGATTGAATGTACAGGTTAGAGTTGAAAGTGCCTACATTAATAAAGGGTATTTCTTTCGCAACGCCGATGTAAAAATGCACACACGCATACATGACACCATAGTTGGTATATACACACACAAAGCGGTATTATTTGGCAAGGCTTTAGGTAGCCAACTCTCCTCACTTCCTCCTTTCCGCTCGGAATCATTCCTCTCGCTGATCTCTTTCTTGCCCCTCCGCGAGTCCTACATAGAAGGGTTGAGTAAAGGTACCTTTATTGTAGTACCTCGGTACACATCCTGAACGTTATCCTCGTAGGTTCAACGTCATAGGTCGACAGCCCGGACCACCATCTGGTGCACTCTTTCCCATCGAGCTGTGTCTTACAGTGGTTTGAACACGTGGGTTCAAACCCAATACCAACAGCTGAATATCACCTTAACAAAGCTTCAATATTTTGCAAGTGATTCGCTTATTTGCGATGCAATGGCGTTCTGCTCCGTCCATTACGCTAGCGGATTATTTCACTAGTTTTCCGGATCCTCGTCTGTTTGGCCATACCTATATTCTGTTGAATTCAGTAAACCTTTTGATCCATAACTTTGTCTTTTACTGGTTTGAACAATTGAGTTCAAATCCCTCGCATCTCCAAAACATCAACACTTCCCTTTGAATGGCAGAAAGATTACGTGGCGCAATTATACCATGGTTAGCTTACCCCTCTCGCCAGTGTGGGTCGCCGAAGATCTCATGCCTTTCAATTGGATATGGACTGCTCTCGGTCATTCCGGTTATTCCACTTGGACCTGACTGCGAATCCCACCTGGCCTGGGAGTTCTGCTCGGTCAATTATACGACGTATGAAATATCCGACCCTCAGTACCCAGAGGTTCTTTCTCACTGGCTACCGCCTGTTTCAATCGTTACCGGTGAATCTTGACTAAGCGTTCTGTTCAGCCAAGTAAAAAATGTGTGCGTCACGACTGCGATCAGTCCGGCGGGAAAATCGGTCGTTAAGTTACCTTGCTAGTTTGCTCAGTGATATGCAACTATTGGTTGACGGCAGTGCTCCATAACGTGGTGGGTTTTCGCCTGGCAAGCGTTCACCCTATAAAAGGTCACAAATGTCCACTTAACAACATTGAAACTTGGCGGATGTGACTTTCCACTAACATAGTCACTGCCCACTGCTAAACTCGGGCCATGATCCCGTTAACCGAACTTGTGAGCACAATGGCATATGAACTAATCCTCACTCTTTCGTCCAGCAGTTCTTATAAGGAAATTCTATCGGGATCCAGCGCCCACAATTATTGCAAATCAATCTCCAGAACTATTCGAACCCGCCGCCCGGATTTTCAGTATCAAAACCGCTTACGGATTTTACTGTGCTTCCGCGCTACTCTTCTTTTCCACTCCAATGAACATGTCCATCATGACAACGACACATCATTATTCAAACCATGTATTTTGTGAACACGTAAAACCGGCGTTCGGTGTATATACGCTTATATTGTTTCTGTAGCTCTGACAACCACTTGATTACGCCTTAAACGGTGTGTCACGTTCATTCCAGGATGAAATATTTAGTTATTATACAGATTTTACCCACCTCATCACACCTTCAAAGGTGTGCCTCGCCCCGTCGAGAATAAACCATTTATGTGTTTCTTTATAATCTCAGTCTCGATGCCCGGATTTGGGCACGCGCATGCTTAGCGGGTAAGCGCGCCAAAGTATACAGATACACCAAAAGCCCAGTTGGCGTCTTTGCAGCTCCTTACTCTCATTTTGCACACGTCCATGTCGACCAGCCACTTTGCCGCTGTGCAAAGGCTACGTGTACCACCTCACTTGCGTTCACGGATTCATACGTTGGCTTAACGCGATGCCCGCAGCCAACTGCTCATCTGAGGCAGTTGCACAAGCCTTTCTAGAACGCTGGATAGCTCAAGTTGGTTGCCCAACAGTAGTGTTAACCGATAGAGGATCACCCTTTAACGGATCCTTCAGCAAACTTCTCAATATACTTGGTTGCTAACACAACGAAAACGTCGCATACCACCCCGCGACTAATGGAAGGCTAGTAGGTTCCACCGGCAACTCAAATATAAATACCTACCCAGTCGAGCATATCCTGGCGCTTAACGCTTCCGCCCGTCCTCTGAAGCAGAAGAAACACGATTAAAGCGAGTATGCACGCCGTTCCATCTTGGATAGATTTTGGATGCACATGACGCTTACCCGGTAAACTCGTCTCACCAAAAGCACCAACAAACCGGCTATGGCGACTACGCAAATGGCCTACCTCATCACACGCAACAACCACAATCTGTGCAACCCAGCGCACATAACTTTCGTACAGACGTGAACAAAGGTCTTGCTACTTGCACTAACAGCGTGCGCCGACCACTTCACTCTCTTCATTCTGGCCCGTACCGCACCGTGCACAAAAGTGACAAGCAGCTTAACGTTGTGTACAATGATAAGACTGAGGCGATCAACATCGTTCGACTCTAACCGGCATTCCTCGAACACTTTGACACTGTGGTGCAACAAGCACGTGCTCAGCCTGCGCCATCGCAGCTGGCACTGCAACAGCCGACCAGTCAGTTTGTTCCAGTGGAACCTACAACTTTAACCGACAGCACTCCTACTCGCCTTACTATTAATCGGCGCGGTAGGAAGCTCAAAACCAGTCAGCTTTTCGGAGTTTGCTATCATTATGTTATCTCGAATGCGTCGCTGAAATTTGCTTGCTCTTACCAAAGTTTTTCCAAAAACTAAAAAGACAAACATATTTTGAGACTATCAAAAACGCAGCAGAACAAGTTAAACACTCGGTAACAGTTTTGCTTATCCTGCGTTTTGCACTCTTTGGTTTAGTGGTACGTATTTAAGCTGCTCTTTTCCTTTTGCTTTTCATTTAACCGTCGGTTGGTTGCTACTTGGTTTACTTTTCGCCGGATGCCCCCGTGTCAACTGGAAGTGAAACAAGCTTCCTGCACAAGCAGCTACAGGAAGTTTACAAAATGTCTCCTCATATACACTTTTTTATCGTTAAAACGCTGAAGGAAGGGCGCGCATGAGTGTTCACTAGAATCCGACTGCATGGTTTGCCCACAACAGCTGAATCAGGAGTTACCACCACGTCTCGCAGTTGGCTGACCCACGACGGACAGTTCACACGTTTACATTGCACTTGGTTAAAGTTTATAAAAAGCGAACATAGACATTCACTTAGGCCATCAGTAACATCTTCTCTTTGTGCTGTAATATATTGCCAACGCATTACTATTTTGCTGCCGATTGTCTCTGGACCGTCATTGCTAGATAATCAGGGACACGCCGTTTGACACCGGATGAACGGCGCAATGGATCTTTCTGCATAGGCTTAACAATCCTGAGTTTCACTTCTATGAGGCACAAGGTTACCTCACTTAGGTATAGTTAGCACATTATGCTTACCATACCGGCCGGGATATAAATTCCCCATGTCAGAGAAATGTCATTTAACTGAGGTGTGAATACCTCAGTAGTGCTTACTTAATAACCAAGTACTTGCCTAGTGGTTCCAAAAGCATCATATGTATCAACCGCCGTTTTCTCGCAGCACTGGAAGAATACCGGTCTAAGGTTCAGATCAACTTTGCTGTCATTCACTGACGTCAGGTTAATCGGGTTCGGCGCCCTGCACTAAGGCAAAACACCGTTTACATACCACCTGTTTACAGTGTATCCAAAGGTATAACATAGCTCTTTCACTTAGCTAGTGACGGCATTTTCTACTGCCGATATACTCAATTACCACTGGAGTAGCTTTTTTCGTTTTCGTCGCAAAAGTATTATCCTCCAAAGCATGTACACATGAAGCAAGCCGTTTCCAATATTACTATGACAGCTCCACACACAATCGTCATGGAACCCATTTGCTGACGTAACTTGATTCCATAAACAAACGATGTCTCACATACCAAAATGTTCCAGCCATATTGAATCTACCAAATTAGCTGAGCACTATCTAACTCTACTCTATCCAGGCTTCTTACAAGACCACAGATCTGCAAATTCTGATCTACATCATACATGTGTTTCTTGGACACACCTCCTGCAAGAGAATCCCACCACTATTTTAGAATGTGAAGACATGTTTGTGCGCTTACGAATAGCGAAGCCATTTCCAAGGAACCGGATCGGTTCGACGTGGCCGTTTTACGATATCCCACGAATTGAGTTGCAATGACGACTGTACGTCCGGGAACTTCATTCTAATCCCCTCGCAATGCAAACATTGATTTTCGCAAAGCAGGCATTCTCAAACGTTTCATACCTACAATAACACTGTTATACATCATTAGCACTACTTACCAAATTCCTACTGACGTTTATGACAACTTTGGATTCCAGGTCAAGATTTAGTCCGTGTATCTGTAACCTGCGTCATTGGCTGGTCATACATAGGTAAGTGTGGTACAGTACATAGTAAATATATCGTATAATTTTGTCCGTTGCTTTTGTATTGGAATCCTAGTGTGTGAGCTAACCATTCGCAGGCTGCTGTTTGCCAACAAACGTGCGTTGTTTGCGTGCAGTGCGAATGAGTTTTCCTAGGATAATTTGGTTGTCGCTTTCATAGCGGTGAAAGTATCTTTCACCATCTAAACAAGCAAGACGGTCTTATTCAGATGTTAACAGCAATGGTGTGGGTGAGCATAACGCAATGCCAGGATGATGCTAACGTATTGGATACAGCATGGAAGTGTGGGTACGAACATACACTTCGACTCTCTAACTTACTTCTTTCTACCGAAGTTGGCAAATCTTTCTGGGTCACAGTTGTGACTAAACTCAGGCTCACACTAAAACATGACAGCAGCCTACCTTAATTCAACGATACACAATTTGCAACGCTGGTTTTGCAGCTCTAAGGCTACTGCAGGGTGTGCACGTATACACCTTCAGGCGCCATAAGATATCACCAGGCATAAATAATAGAGCTCAGCAGCCACATGCGCCAACATCGAATTGCCGCATCCTAAGCCTACAGCGTGTACTCCAAACTCACTGATTTTAGCGTGGACGCGTCCGTGACGGAAGAGAAGGTTGTGACGATTACCTAACAATCGGAGTATCTGCATTCTTGAAACCGTATTTTCAAGCAAACGACACGCCGTTTTACTTCGTTACGAAACGAAGGAACATTACTCCGTTACCTGTTTATGGCAGAAGACAGAAACCTTAAGAAAATCATAATAAAGATCTACCGAAATTGCGTTTTTGTACTTCACTCGGGTGTTACATGCGACTTAGGTTGGTGTTTCTCTAGCACTTTTATCCGCGTTATTCAACGGCGAGACTTAACGGCGCTCAGAATTTGGTACCTCTGGCGAATCTTTAAAGCACTGCAGTGCCTGCAACCCTTGTCGTTTAATGCCATGCCCCAGGCCAAGGGCGCGCCGGAAATGTGGTGCATTGC
>OX104065.1:103879356-103898423 GCA_944474145.2 Dicrocoelium dendriticum
CCTAGCAGTAAGCTTTCTGATAAGTCCAAAAACCTTGATAAAGGCAGAAAATTGGTGCACTTGTAGGCAAACGGCCGTGCTGAAACACAGTCAAAATTGAAAATCAGCTTTTGACGTTGATCCGTTTATAGTACCGTCAAGAAAGCTTGCGCAATGGGTAGACCTGATCGAGCCCGATTGAATGAGTGTACCCAGGCCGATGTGCGAAGAAATTTGAATCCGGAAACTTGAGAAGACCGGAGCAACGAAATAATCCCGACCAGCACGGCGAGTGACACACGGTTTACAAATATATAAGCTAAGGACAACGAAAAGAGCAGGGGATACAATAGAATATAAGGAGCAAAAACACAGTTTTGTTAAGGTTAAATGGATGGACAATTATTATTGCTAACGATGACATTTTGGGGAAGAATGAAGATATGCAACAGAACCAATTACGAAGTCCTACCCACAGACGTACGTAGTTACACGGTCAAACGAATGTCGGTGGTGCAGCCGTGGTAGGTAGTCAGTAGGTATAACTGAAAGCTATAGTACTGGAAATAAGATAGGAATATGCAAGAAACAGGAAGCAATGTGAATAGGGTAAAGGCAGGGTGGTTAAGAGTAACTAAGGAAACAATTGTTAGTGTTAGTGATTTTAGCTGGAAGAAGGATAAAGGTAGGCAGCATAGCCAGAAAATAAAGGATGTAGGCAAAAAATTTCAGAGCTACATCGTAGAAGCTAAGTCATTGGAGCAGCGGAGGTTGGTGGTGCTTAATAGTAAAGGATAGCCGGAGTCAAATGATAACAGAAGGAGTGGGACAGGGCGAGATATTCGAAGCACGTTGGAGGTGGAAAGTGCAGTGTATATCAAATAAGATGGAGGAAAAATTAATATAGATAATGATGTCAGCTTGTAGGAAGGCTTAATAGGCGGCATAGCCAAAGACCTGAGGTCACTGGCACAAATGTGCGAAGGAACAGTGTTAACTGTAACCATGTGGAGCAGCGTAGATTATGTGTAAGAGAAAGTTAAAGCCAGTGTTAAAGGAACAAGCTAAGGACTAAGTCAAGGCAAGGGATAACATAGGTGCTGAAGAGAGGAAATGCAGGGTGTTACGGTTAAATAAAAGAACAATTAATATTGCTATTCGTGTCCGCTTGGGGAAACGATTTAGCTAAGTAGTAGAGCCAATATTTGAGTTCCTTCGCATACGTGCGCGGTTACGGAGTCCAGGTTAAGTCGGTAGAACCGGGTAAGTAGGTGGTGCGTAAGAGGAAATGAAGGCGAGGGCAAAAGAGATAAGCTATGTAGTAGGAGTAGGCAGCGGCTTCGGTTAGATGAAGATGGACAATGCAGCGTCGCTAAAGTAAATAGTGGAACAATTATTTGCGATAGCTATGTTAGCTTAGGAGAAGTAAGTAGTTGGCCAACGAAGCAAAAATCTGAGTTCTTTTGCACTAAAATGTAGAGCAACAATGTCAAATGCAAACCGGTGGAGCGGCGGAGGTAGCTGGAGGGTAAAAATATAAAATGCCGAGCTTACGGGTTTTGATAAAGACTACGTCAACGCAGGGGATAAAATAGGTGATGTGTTGTTGTTGAGCTGTCAAGGATAGTGGAAAAATTATTTGTGCTAACGATGGCAGTTCGAGGGAAGTATATATATAGTCAACATAGCCAAATACTTGTTGTCCTGCGCACAAATGTGTGGAGCTACATTGTTACAGGTACCTTGGTGTAGCAGCGTAGGTTGGTGGCGCCGAAGAAGAAATGAAGTCCAGGGCCAAAGGGATGAGATAATGACTAAATTAAGGCAGGGAGCAAATAGAACGTAAAGTTGGAATATGCAGTGTTGCTTGGGTTAGACGAAAGCATAGTATTACTAAGGATAGCAGCTTGTGGGAAGAATTCAGGTGGGCACCATATCCAAAATGTTGAGGTCCTTCGCAAAACGTGCAGTGCCATTGTGTCAGTTTAGTCGGCGGAGCAGCCGAGGAACGCAGTGTGTCAGAGGAAATTATAGCCAATTATAGCCAGAGGAAATTATAGCAAACGGTATAAGTGAAGGAGCAGCTGCAGTTATCTGCAGCTTCCCCCGCTTGAGGGGCCAATTGATCCTAAATACTATGAAATCACAGTTTTCTAACGTATTTGGGCAGTTAGTGGGTTGCAAGTTTGTATGGTGCACGTATTTATAGGACACATACCGACAACATTCGGACATTGTCCGCGGGTTTCGGAAAGAACTTCCGTTCTCCGCTTGCACTCAGCACCATACCACATACTCCCCAACCAGTCATCATCCGGTGCCCTATTTTTAGTTTTAAGATTTAGCAACCTTCTAAAAAAATAATTTTCTAGCTTAGTTACGTGTGTTTTGCTACACGCCTTTGGGTAGCCTTTTGAATCTGAGATTCGGATTGCTACCGTTATACCAACGCTCTATAATTGGTGACCCGCGACTTATAGTTGGTGACGTACTGACAATTGGTGAGTCTTCTACTAACTTTTCTTTTCATATTCTGCCACTGTTTCGTCTACATTGCTAATTTTCCATACTTGTAATTTTGGGTTGCCTGCTGGCTCAGTAATTTCCGCCATGGAGGTTATAAATCCAGATTTGACGCCCAGCTGATTACCGTTAGTCTCCATATAGCTCCTTTCTATGTGACTTATCCTAGGGCCTGGTTCTCGCTGATAGAATCGCAGTTCCTAGTACATCGAAGTAAGCCCGGTTACATTGAGTTCCACCATGTCGTAGCTGCGCTCCCACCGCATGTTATCGGCGACCTCGATGACACTATAAGTCTACCCAAGGATCAGCAAACTTATGCAACTAATGCAGCTGCAGATCTGAAAAGAAACGGTTTGTCCGACCGACCAAGAGTAACAAAACTCTTGAGCGAAAGGTAACTCGGTGAAATTAAGCCGTCTCAGTTGTCAAGAAAATGCAGAGCCTAGCAACATCCACCCCGGCAGAGGACGAGATTCTCCGGGAGATGTGATTACACCGACCACCCCGTGAAATGTGCTACGTGCTTTCCGCTAATGTCGGTGCTCCACTGTCCCTGTTGGCTACCATCGCCGACCGTATCTGGGAATCTTATGTCCAAGTTTCGCAGGTCCAATCGACCTCTGATGCTGAGTTAGCGGAACGCAGGGCGCAGATGGCCGAGTTTAATAAACGACTCTGACATTTCAGCTTCCGTAGTTAATCGCCGAGCTCGTCTTAAAAGACGAACTCGTTTTTGATCCTATTTCAAACCCTCGTCTACACCATCCTATTGCAAGTACCACAAGCGATTTGGTCCGAAATCCAAATTGTGCTGTCCTCCCTGTTACTTTAAGCAACAAACACATGGAAACTGACCGACTAGCACGTAAGGGGAACGGACGTGGCTGGTCATCACAGTCGAGCTTCCTTCGTTACCGACAGGAAAACGGGACTACGCTACTTCGTCGACACAAGCGCAGAAGTTAGCGTTCGCCCGCGCGCTCCTGCTGACGTCCCTGAGTAGGTAACCAGCTCATTGCGCGCAGCCAACGGAATCATCATTCGAGTGTATGCTCAAAGCACGCGCACGCTCAATCTGGAAATACGATGATATTTTAAATGGGTATTCCTCGTTGTAGACATTCAAACACTCATCCTAGGACTCGGTTTTCTGCAGCACAACAATTTGCTTGTAGATACAAAGCAACACCACCTTGTCGACCGTTTAACGAGTCTCTCTGTCTTTGGGACTTTGACCTATGCTGAGTCAGTTAGTCCCGTGTACGCGACTAAGATGAGCCCACCCATCAGGCAAGTGGTCTGCGACAGTTTTCCACAGGTCTTTTGTGCTCTCACTCCAATGCCCGCTGCAACCTGTGCTGCCAAACATTATAACCTTACGAAAGGACTGCACGTTTTTGCTTAGGCCAGACGACTTACACCGGAGAAATATCGTATCGCTGAGGCCGAATTTGAGCAGATTCTCGAACTAGGTATAGTTAGACCCTCGAGGAGCCCGTAGGCGTCCGCGCTTCACATGTTACTTAAAAGATTGAGACTGGCGTCCACTTGGCGACTACCGCGCTCTGAACAACCTAGCAGTTCCCGACCGATGCCCCATGCCGCATATTCAAGACATAATGCCTAACCTTCGAGGTGCCCGTGTAAGCTCGACAATTGAGCTGGTACGCGTTTACCACCAGGTCCCGGTCGCCGATGAAGACATAGCTAAACCACTGTCACTGTCACTTACTTCGCATGTCGTTTAGTTTGTGCAACGCAGCGCAAAGATTTCAGCGTTTTATAGATTCCGTCACCCGTGACCCGGTAGCCGAAGGGGTAGAGCTTTCGGCTACTATTCCAAATGTCGCGGGATCGAGGCCTGCTGTCTTCACCTGACGAGATGAATTTACAGTCCCCCGGAGCTCAGTGGTCTCAACCACGGACTGTCAACAGTCGAGTTGCGGTTTTGAGCCCTACCAAGGGTGCGATGGAATGCGCACTGCTGATGATTCCCGAAAGGATGAAACGCGCGTACGGTGCTTTATGTCTCGCTTTGAGCCGGCGTGCATTCTGTTTAAATGCCACATAAGCCCGATGAAGATACGGCTAACACGCGAGTCCAACCCGCTATAAGGTTGCTTGGCCTTTCATTAAACTCGACCCGAACTCTTTTTACCCTATGGGTCATGTAAAGCTCCAGCTTTTATTCCCATTAAATACAATGTTCCAATACAATGTGGATTAGATTTCATCTGTCTTCATAGTGACGATATAGTAGTAGGCAGCGCATCCGATTGAGCGCCTCGCGAGCACCTCAAAATCCCCGTTTAAAGACTCGCCGCCAATAGTATCACTGTCAGCCCAGACAGGTGTATCTTTCAGCAGCCATCCAAAGAGTTCCTCGGTCATCACATTGACCAACCTGGCATGCGGCCTTTAGATGGAAAGGTCCAAGCCATCCATGACTTTCCGCTTCTGAACACGGTAGCTTCATTTGCCGTTGTAACGGCTTGATTAATTACTATCGACCAGTGCTTCTGCATTGCGCTGATTCACTCAGCCCGCTGACCCACCTACTCCGTGGTCTCAAGAACGGGGATGTAGAAGTAAACCGTGCCGCTATTGAAGCTGTTGACCCCAGTAAAGTGGTTTTAGCCGCCAAAATTATGCCTTATCATTTTGAGGCCAAAGCGCCGCTTCGCATTGCCGTCGATGCATCGGGCACCGTTATTGGCGTGGTCTCACAGCAGATGACTAATATATGTTGGAAGCCACTTGCTTACTATTCTGGATGCTTGCAACCAGCAGCACTTAAATACAGCACATTCAGCCGTGAACTGCTGGCTGCTTACTCGACGATCCGGCACTTCCCTTATATCACCGAAGTCACTCACTTTGTCATCTTCACCGACCATAAGCCATTAACTTTGGCAATTTGAAATCAAGCAGCTCGACACTGACTGCGTGAAATGCGTCAGCTGGATTGCATGGCCCAATTTTCGACCGGTGTCAGAGAAATTTCTGATCAACAGAATATTGTCGCTGATGCTATGTCAAGAGTGTCTGCAATTAGCTCCGCCCAACAAGTAATTGATCTATCTGCCATGGCAGCTGCGCAATTCACTGATCAGAGTTCTACAAAGCTTTCCAATTTTTCCTTGAAAATATTCCCACACCCACTGCCATCATCTGATGGTACAAGCTTAGAGACACTTCTACAGAACCAACTAGTCCCGTCGTTCCTGAAATATTATGCCGTCTTATTTTTGCTGCGCTCCACAACATTGCTCATCCAGACGTTAAGGCCACGGTCAACCGCATGTCAAATCGATATGTTTGGCTTGGGATGCAAAGTGCTCTTACGCGTTGCGCACGCATGTGTCTCACGTGCCAGCAAGTCAAGGTGCAGCGGCACATATCCGCTGTACTTGGTAGCTTCCCGCCCGTTTCAAGGCTATTCTCCCATGTCCATCTCGACATAGTTGGACCTTTGGCCTAGTCCAAAGGAATGCTGTTCCCTTTGATCATGATCGATCGTTGCACTAGTTGGCCCGAAGTCGTCCCCATGCCTGACATAGCCGCGGAAACCGTTACACGCGCTTGTGTCCAGCGCTGGGTCGCTTCACAAGGCTATCATGCCACTGTGAGTACCGACCGCGGTCCGCAACTTGAATCTTCGATGTTCAACGATCTTCTTAAGGCTACCGGAAGCCGACGCTTTGGTACTACAGGCTATCCTCTATAGGCGAACGGCATGGTGGAACATTTCCAGCAGCAGCTAAAAGCTTCACTCAGCGCCGTCAATACACTGAGTTGGGCTGAAGCTCTGCCCATGGTACTTCTTGGCATTCGATCGTCCATCAAGACCGATCTGCATACTTCCATCGCAGAGCCGGCATATAGACAGCCTCTACGTTTACTTGGTGGCCTCTTTTTTGAGAGGCCCAGCATCACCCTTTATGGCGCGAAATACGCTCGGCTGATAGCCAAGAGCATGCGTCTGCTCACGTTTATTGCCATCAGAGAACAACAGCATAAATGATTCGTACCCCAAAGTCTTCAGCAGTGCCAGTTTGTTTTCCTCCAAGTTGCCGGTCTCCGTAGACCATTGAAGCGACCTTATGCTGGTGCTTTCAAGGTTTTACAACGTAAAGACGGTGTATTTATCGTCTACCGATATGGCAAGCGTAAGCCCGTTACCGTTGACCACTTCTCGTATGCTTTCAGGAAACCTGGGCTCGACGACCATGTCTGCACATATTCCGACGGATCAACGCAGCCTATGACGGAAGATACATCTTTTCATAAAGCTACTGACTTAAGGTAGAACAAGCTAGCTAAGTCTTTTACCTTGGCTCCAACGATTTTCATCGAGCCGGGCGGCAACTTATCAGCCGCTTCCCAGCCACGCGGTCCGACAAACCGCCTAAGTCGACAATATCGTCATCCAAACAGTAGAAGTCGACTAGGTCAGATAGACGACTGGCCAGCGCATTTGAAAGGTTAGTTTTCCTTCTGCTTCTCTGTTCTAGCCTTGCTTATGGTCTTTGCCAACCCTGTACAAAAACAAAAGGTGTCAAGAACGTTTTGAAAACCAAAAAGAACGACTAAAACGTTTTGAAATCCCTAATATTTTGTCTGTGCTCCGCCATTCTGTAAGTGCTATTTTCCTGTTTGCTCTTGCCACCATGGTCTTGATACACATTTTTGTTTGCGTCAAATGTGTGAGCCGGGAATGATGAGCTGAAAGTGAACATCTGGCGTTTGCAAGCAAACATTTAACGGTCATGCGAGTGCGAACCTTTGACTTTCATGAACTTCCGCTTATTTTGTGTTGTAGACAAATGTAGGGAGGACATGGGTGGAAGACCGCTAAGGTTGGATCGCACTAGTTCCTCCCCTACAGCTGCATCAGGTCTCACCACCAGGTCCGCAGATGGCTGGATGACGTTGGACGGTATTCACGTAAACCGAAAGGTCACCTAGGGTTTCCTTTCTTGGTGGGGCTTTGTAGGGTCCTGCAGATTTCCCCGCTTGATGAGTAAATCCATCCTAAATTCTATGAATTTACAGTTTTCTAACGTATATGGGCATTAAGGGGTTTGCAGGTTTGTGTGGTGCACGTGTTAGTATGGGACACATGGACAACATCCGTACTTTGTCCGCGGACTTCGGAAAGAACTTCTGTTCTCCGCTAGCACCCAGCACCATACCACATCCTCCCCAGCCAGTCATCATCCGATGCCATATCTTTAGCCTCAAGATTTAGCGACTTTCTGATAAACCTTTTCTAGATTATTTTCGTGCGTTTTAACGCGCACCCTTGGTTGGCCTTTTGAATCTGAGTTCCGGATTAATACCGTTAGACCAACGCCCTATAAATACCGCGCGAGGTGAAGAGCCACAATGCACGGTAGTTGAGTTTAACTAGTGGAACAGTTGTTAACGAACGTGCCATTTCCTTGCAGGAAGGATACAGCAAGGCAACCCTTTTAAAAGCCGAGGTACTCTGCACTAAGTTGCAAGGCAACAATATTAATTGTCAGTAAAGCAGCGGTAAGTAAAGCGCAAGTAAGAAAGAAAGGCGGAGTCAAAGTCATAACACAATGACTAAGTAAAGGCTGGGGTTAAAATAAATCAAGAGCGAAAATTTAGCGTTGTCAAACTTAAATAGAGGAAAACTTATTTGTGATTGCGATGACAGTATATGGAATGGGTGTAGGTATTCAACATGGCCAAACACTTGAGGTTCTACATACAATAATACAGGGGTTTATTGTGAAAGGTAAGTCGGTGGAGCAGCGGAGGTAGGTGGTGCGTAAGCGGATGAGAAAGCCAAAGCCAAATTATAACGAAAGATGTAGGACAAGTTGAGGGATTGTAGGCAAGATGGAGATTGAATATGCAGTGTTCCTAAATTTAAATAGCAGAACAATTAATGTTGATAAAGATGTCAGCTCGTGGGAAGGATTTAGGTTAGCAGCATTGCTAAATTTTTGGGGTCTTTCACACAAATATGCAGAGCTACAGTTTTAATGGTAACTGGGGCAAATCTACTCAAAAATAGAGGTAGCATCCAGTTCATTTGCGAAGCTGGATTTGCTTGTGCTGGTAGTTAATCAGCAAGACGTTTAGATGGAATTGGAACTTGTTTGTTGGGTTAGATGCTCACTGCGCCTTTTTGTGTGCATCCGTTTCTGGTAGGTCGTGGGATAAGAGTTTAGTAGACTGACATACGATGTGTTGGTTGACTAGATATCGGAATACATATGACAAAGTGCAGGACCGCATATATAAAGGCAACGTGTTTCAGTTGTCTTCGTATCTGTTCAAGACGACGTTCGCACGCGGGTTTGTACGCGATTTCGATAAATTCAGGGTGCAAACTGCGTTGCGGATGTTATAGTTTGACTCATTATGAAAATAGAGGCTAAAGTTAGGGGAGTGGCTCCAACCGTGGATAATAGCAACCAGAAGCGATAAGTTGATTTTCAGCCTTCGAAGCCAAATAGGAATTGAGTGCAGTAACTTGCAACGAGGTGCGTTGCTATGCCTGTATATCGTACTCAGGAAATGTCGAGTGGAGGAGCGCTGAACACGTTCAAGGGCCTGCGTATCAGCTGTCATGTATTGCAGTAGAACATTGAATAGCATTCTGTTACTGGACGTGTGCATGGCTTGTACAGCAGGATTTTGGCTCTGGACGAAACTTTAAATAGCCCAGCTAACTCAGACGTTAGAAAAATTTTACGACGATCGAAGCGAGCCTAGCATACACACACTCAGAGAACAGAGCCGCCGGCGCCTTGAGCCAAAAGACCCCGTGTTTAGACACACCGCCGGGTTCACCTAAGCTGCTGGGGTCAACGACACCAGCTTTGAAAATGGGAAAAGTGGTGGCCCTAGCACCACATAATGCTGCGTGCGGGAATAGTTTGTGTAGCGCACTAGTGTTCAGTGTTTTAGATGATATATCGGTGGACGCATTTAGGCGTGCAATCATTGCGGTTAATGGCATTGCAGAGAAAGTACTGCCGGTTCGCCTGACCAGGCGTGTAATCAAATTTGCGGCTCCCATCAAACTGTATGTAAATTAGGACGCAGTATTGCGTACTCTCATAACAAACAGAAAACAAGTTTGCAAGGCAAAAATGCTGAGGCAGCGTACTTTCGGGCCTCTGAAAAGAAGCATAAGTTGGGCTGCTACAAATCCTAACAGCAAAACTGACTATAGTCAACTAGAGCCCTGCGCATCATGCAAAAAGCGACGAGCAACATATAACCTCTTAGTCAGCACCGTTTCTAAAACTACGAAGGTTCCTAATTGTAAACGGGCTTGCAGAGTGAAGACACCTGGATACTCACCTAGGATGCTTATGTCGCCTACGAATGCCTTAAATATATCAAGATCCGCAGACAAGCAGTCGCCCCAACCTGGTTGGGACAATGTGAAGTTCAGCGCATTTGACTTTAATGTTCCTTATGGCATATCGACGAAGGAGTTTAAGAGCACAATCGTTAAATTTAACGGTATTGCGAAAACCTCGGTACACCTTGAGAGGATGGCTAAAAGGATTGACAAATTCTTATCCCCAATCAAACTGAGAAGAGACAATAATAGAATCTCACGCACTACAGTATTAAATTTTGAACAAATCCGCAATGCTAACAAGTTAAGGTTACTGCGTTTCGGCCCACCAAAAAAGCCTTTACCGAATCATACTCTAGATGCTGGTGCAACAGCACCGCGTACCATTACCGCAAACAAATCCCCTAGGGAGAACACTACATTTGGTAACCTACACAGTTTCGCTCAACTTCGTACCTATCCAGGTTGCTGCGCACCTGCTATATCTTTCAGACTTATGCCGCCGGTCCAGGTACATAGGCTAAATAATCCACGACTTCCTACCCCGCAACCTGCGCGCTGTTTAGACCAGGTGCGGATGAGCCGAGGCAGGTTCATCCCGGCCCCAAACACCTCATCGCCCAACTACACACTGCAACGTCTACTGAGGATATCACAGTAGCTCTCAACAGTTTCATTTCGTCAACTGTAAAACTAGTAGACGCCAATTTTTCTTTCATACTCCTACTTATAAATGCATATTCTGCGTCCTCTGTCTGTCTTCGCTGACCCTAATGCAATAGTTTTCCCCGGACACATGGTTTTCCCCTTATGCTACAGAGGAAGTTTACTCACTTCCTGACTTTCAGTTTGCTTAACCAGCAAAACGCCCCAAACCATGGACGCAGCTAAAGCGATGGATTCAGTATGGATAACGGCTGAAATCCTGGGATCAAAGGTACTATTTGTGTGTGTTTATAGAACACCCGATGCCGCAACTAAGGGTAACAGTGCACTTATGATCACTTTTGCGCAGGTATCAAATCTTTTGTGCGAATACGAACTGGTCTCAGGAGATTTCAACCTGCCTAAGTTAAACTGGTTCCCACCTGCTGCAAAAGCGAAGTATGCAGGCTTAAAAGCATCTGCCAGTTTAGGCGGCTGGACGCAACCTGATCTGATCCAACTAGGGCGAAAAGTATTCTTGACTTACTATTTACTCTCGTCATCCCAGAAACGCGAGGGTCAGTTGGCCGGAAGTTTCCGGGTAGTGGTCACAGATTAGTGCATTACTCGGTTTACTTAAATCGACACAATGTCAGCCCAACCAAAACAGACGCAGTCGTAGTATACCGACCGATGCACCTCGTTAACCTTGCTGTACTCGTCAGATCAAGAATTTGGGAGTAATTCTTTATATCAGATTCTGTGGAGGGATTGGTTGAACTATTTTATGAGGAAACACGTTACTGTCTCTACTCGCTAGCTCCCTCGTCGCATTTAAAAGGCATGTAACTAAAAGTGTAACCCAACCCAATATGCATAACATAATGTGTCAGCTTAGGCGATCCTACAATAAAACCAATGCTACGCACATCATGAGAGCAAAAGATATTGCAAATTAGCTTTCTGCTAGGTATAAGCAGAAGCAAACCAATCAAGTAATAGTCGCACTAAATAGTGCCAACAAAGCTACGAATCTCAGCTGGCTGCTGCGCCCTCGGACCCATAACTATGGTGGACAGATCACTACACTAAAGATTAGGCCAAACGACACTTACAGTGACGCACAAATTTTATGTGAAGCCTCCAGCTCACACTTTAAAGAATATCGGTGTCTAGAAATAAGTACAACCTTTCAGGCGCCGCAAGTGCCCGATAGTCCGTCCCTATCTTCTGTACCGTTTGACATAAATAGTGTCCGCTCTTCGCTCTCCATCATCAAGTCTTCCTCGGACCCTGGTCCAGACGGAATACGGCCCAGTCTAATTAAGAATTTTGGCGAAGGTATCCCTATCCTACTTTTGCAACTTTAATTTATCAATGCAGAAAGATCAATACCGGACCGCTTGAAAACATTCCATCATTATGCCACCGCGTAAGTGTGAAAGCCTACAAGAAGTTGGTAATTACCGCTTTAGTAACCACAATTCTATTATCTTACGAGTGATGGAGAACTTGATCAAAAGAGCAGCCATGAGTTACCTATGCAGGCAAACACCTAACTGAATGACAGCACAGATTTCTAAGTGTTCGGTCCTTTTTTCTTCGCTCCCTTGTTCTAAAGGATAACAATACCTGCATGGAGCACCTCTGAGGACATACCTGCGACTCTCCCATGGACACGGAATCAATACAGAACAAAGAAATCACCCGCACTTCGCAATCCTAACACACTAACATAACCCAGAAAACTACTCAAATCAATACAATTCACCTGAGTCTTCCGACTTCGACAGCTCCAACCACGTGCGGTCAACTCCGAAAGGGACTACACAAACATGGGAAACAAATTGGCCAAACTTGTCTACGAATATCCGCGAGGGTAATCGGTCAGATGTGATATGTTCAACATCATATCACCAGTCGGCAACGTTCCAAAACGTGGCGGGTCTTCCTGTGGCAAGCGTTTTCCCTACAAAAAGCCACAAATGTCTGTTTAACAACACTGGGACGTGGTGGATGTGATTCGCTACTCAATAAAGTCCCCGTCCCTAACACACATTTTCAAGTTGACCGATATCACATTTACAACTTCTGTGCATATATCTGCTCCCGTACGAACACGCCTACATATTTGCTTAGTGACATGCCACTATTCTTAAGTGTTTTTTCAGCTTTTCCTTCTGCTTCACTCACCTGACCTGCACTGTGTACACAACTTAATCGGACTAGTTCCTCAACACTATGCTCCACATTAGTGATCTGATTCTTATCTCTACGTCTCGCATTCTGTGGACATAGACTTCGTACCACCTTTGGGCCATATCTGCCCACTCTACTGTCTCTAACTGCACTACACCCGCGCTTGGTGCTGCTAATCATGCTATCATGTACAGTATTGCAATATTCTGCTCATGCCCAAAAGGCGTGCCTCCCTTTGTCGAGAATAAAATATTCATGTATTTATTTATTTACACGTCAGCTGGACGTCCTCAATTTAGTCACCGAGGCCATTGACGCTAATCTATCATTTTGCTTTTTTTACCTTGATATTCAAAAGGCATTTGACGGGGTACTACACCTGCGACTGATGCACAGGGTAACGGCTTACGGGGTAGACAGCCCTCTATTAGACTGGCTGAGTTTCTATCTAACAGAACGTACGCAGTCTATTAAGATGGAGCACACTGTATCCACCCCGAACCCCGTCTTCAGTAGCGTGGTGCAGGGTTGCTTTCTTGTCCCTACTCTTTTTTGTTTTAAATCAATGACCTCTGCACGAGTTTGCAGCACGGTCGCTCCTTCATCTTCGCTGACGACGTAAAAGTTGTATACCTCTTTCCTCCTGGTATTGAGATACCTACGATTAATAGTATCTGTGAGGACCTTACAGCAGTTGAATAGTGGTGCGAACGCTGGCAAATGACGTTCTCCGATCAGAAAGCTGATGTCATGACCCACCAATTCTCCATACTTGCTGGGTCCTTAACTATAAACGACAACACTATAAAACAGAATGTCATGATAACAGATCTCGGCTTGCGTTATTCGTGAGTCTCAACTTTGAAGAGCAAGTTTATTATCAAGTAACAAGAGTAAAGGGATTATATTTCTACATGCGCTGTTACAATAAAAGCGCAGCCTCAAGGTTAGAACTACAAAAGCCACGCCCGTTCACATCTGGAATATTGCTCCTTTATATGCAGTAGCCTAAGAAATCCGGACCGTGTTCTGCTTGAAAAGCTCAGCGGCGCTTTACGAGGACGTTGACTCCATCACAGTGAGTGCTGAGTTATCGACAAAAGTGCGAACACCTTAAAATTCAGCCCCTTTGGCAAAGGCGCATTAGCATTAACCTGTGCTTTTTAAATAAGTTAATTCAGCAAAAACTGCACATAAATATCACGCCTTAAAATAAGGAGTGCATCTGAACATAAACACCGAAATAAGAGCCATTCCATTACCCTACTAAGGGCAAAGCAGAGACTACGATTGCGTTTATTCTTAATTGTCTACGTGAACACCTGGAACAGGTTGCCTTCCATACTAACAGCAATCGAAAACTTGCCGGCATTCACATGGAGATACAGATTCCTATGTGTTGATCATATACAAGGCATCTTCAGTATCTGCGATTCGCGAGACCACTGCTTTGAAACCGGCCCTGATGTAGCTTGCGGACGCCCACGTTGTAGTGCATGACATCTAAGAAAGTTGGGCTCACAACCCAACCATATTCATTGCCATTACCGGCTTAACACCTAAGAGATGTTGGCGGTATCCTTCAAACTCATTTTATAGGGTTTAAGAAAAGAACTCCGAGTACATGATGACGTCGGTCTTCAACGACCCCTTTTTGACCTGCTTGAGTTCTCCTACGGACAATTCCGCCATAAGACTACATTATGGGTAGCGTAGACGCCGACACAAAAGCAGCCTATAAGGGATAATCCGTAGCCTAACCCCATGAATTGTTTCCATCAATGACCCCCTTGTTTTATCTTATACATTACGGCAATCACAACACCCGGGAGGTCTCGATCGGATCAGCCGCACGCATCTTACGGGTGCTAAGATTGGAAATCTGAATACAAAAGGTATTTGGCCATTTCTGTTTAGTTCCCGATTTGCTTCTGTTCCGTCAATGACAAGTTGGTAAGAAGCCTGCATGGGCCAACCAGTATCTACGTCCCTTCTGCTTCGTTTTTTCAATGACCACGTTGTCAGTGTTCAAAATGTTCGACAGTACTGCCTTACCTACAGACTGGCAGACTCGCGAATCCGTAGGCATGCCTCATTCAAGCTATTGCAAGACAATAACGAATCCTTCCGAGCAGGCAAACTTCAATCCTTACGTCTTACCTACACCTTCATTCCTTAGTCTTTAGCTTTACCTTTATAATTTGCCAAATTCTTAGACAATTGGGTCCCTGGCAAAATATTAGGCTTATGACCTTCGAGGTAGGCCTATTAAAGGTATCTTAACAGGCCTAAGCCTTGGATAAGATTTTAAAAGCTTGTATTGCTGCCGATAGACCTAAGGTTAGCTTTAGAATTGTCCAACAATTCGTCTAAATATCAGCTTTAGATGTACCTCTAGGAACCTTCCTAGATGTCAGTTGTTAACTGGCCTTACTTGATGCCGTTTCATTAGGACTGAATATTCGCTACTTTACCCTGCCGTTTCGAACTACAATCGTTATGCAAACCGCAAAATAGTATATATATATTTATATACATATATATATATATATATATATATATCCATCGTATCGACAAAGAGACCAATTTAAAAGTTATAGGCGTTTTGCTCCCCTACTAGCAAAAATGAAGGTAACCAGTTTTTTCTTAATTAAACATGTCCGGGCGGAGTACGAATGTAAACGAAGGTTTTACGAAGGTAAACTGAGGTTTCGCTTCTTAAAAGCTTAGTGTTTGCTGCTGGGTGACACGTGGTTTACGAAGGCCTATATCCACTAATGAGCAGTACAGCTCATCATGAACAGGTGAGTGCGTACTGCGTAGATTAGATGACAGACGGAACGGACTTGCGAAGGTAAACGAAGGTTTTTTCTTAGTCACTACGATTAACTCACTTCCGATTAACTCAGCAGTACTAAGGTTTTTCTTAGTAGCTACCAAGGATTTTCTTAGTAACTACGAGGGCTAGTCTTCGTATTGACGAAGCAATACTAAGGTTTTTCTTAGTAGATATGAAGGCTTCTCTTGGTAAATAAAAGGACTAGGATTCGTATTGACGAAGCACTGCTAAGGCTTCTCTTAGTAGCTACCAAGCTTTTTCTGAGTAAATACGAAGTCTAGGCTTCTGATTGGCGAAGCATTACTAAGGATTTTCTTAGTAGGTACGAAGGTTTTTCTTAGTAAATACGCAAGATGTCCTTCGTATTGACGAAGCTTAACTTAGGCATTTCGTGGTAGCTACGAAGGATGTTCCTAGTGAATCTGAAGGCTATTCTTAATGACGAAGTACTCCGGAGGTTTTACGTACTAAATACGAAGACGTTACCTCGTAGGAAGGAGGCAATACCAAGATTTCGCGTAGTCCACATAAAGGCGTTTCTTCGTATGAACGTCGCGATACGAAAGTTACGACTAGTCTACCCAAATGGTTTCCTTCCTATGAACGATACAACGCAACGCTTTTGCCCAGGCTACAGGAAGTGCTTTCTCCCTATGACCGAGGCGATACGGTTTTTGGTAGTCACAACGAAGCTCTCTTCGTATCTAACAGTGCATTTGCCAAAGCGACTTGGAAGCGCTGCACGGTTGGCGTGGACTGTGCAGTGAACCTCATACGGATTAGCGCCGCACTGTTAGTGATTCTATTAAACAATCAGACTGCAGTGAAGTGTAATGTACCCACTTGCCAACCGCGGATTCGTGACCTTCATGTGCTTGTCGCTGTCAGAAAATGTTAGGAAGTTGCCACCGAGCAAATATCGGGTTGCTGGGTCATGTAATCTTACGCCATTGCTAATGCCAACATCCACCTTAAGAGATGTTCTGAAAAGACATAGGTTTGCAGCTACTGCAAAATACACGAATGCGGAACCGAGTTTTCCATAGCTTTGAAAAAATCAACAACCATGACCTCTTGTATTGCAACGGAAAACATGCTCTTTCAGTATCTTGTAACATTGGATTTTATGGTTGTTCACAGCAATGGCGCGTACGAAGCAGACTGCACGCAAGAGTACTGGCGGTAAGGCTCCCCGGAAGCAACTTGCTACAAAGGCTGCGAGAAAAAGTGCACCAGCCACCGGTGGCGTGAAGAAACCCCATAGGTACAGGCCTGGCACCGTCGCGCTACGGGAAATCCGACGCTACCAGAAGTCGACGGAGCTACTCATCCGGAAGCTTCCATTCCAGCGCCTTGTTCGCGAGATCGCCCAGGATTTCAAAACCGACCTCAGGTTCCAGAGTTCTGCGGTCTCCGCTTTGCAAGAGGCTAGCGAGGCCTACCTCGTCGGCCTGTTCGAAGACACCAACTTGTGTGCTATCCACGCTAAACGTGTCACAATCATGCCGACGAGGACGCCGGATTTCTTCGTGGGACGAGGACCGTGGACTAAAGTGCGGTGGGGGGAGTGACACCTCCCAAGCGCACCGTCGGGTCTGCAGCAATGGGAAGGTCCTGTCGGCCTTTTTTCTGGACTAGCCAGTTTTTTTGCAGTCCGACCAGCCCGCCCCGACGGCCCACCGATGATGCACTCTGGTCCACACGATCGTCATAAATAAAACTAACAAAAGCCTGGACCCAGCGAAATCTGCTACACCCCACTTTGGAAGCCCTTCTCAAGCCCCTGCAAACATTCGCATCCACTCTCACCTTCCGTTCCCCCCACTAACAGCTCCATCGAAGGCTTCCATCCTTCAGCCTTCTAGGGGGAGGCCCTTGTAGTGCAACAGAAAACATGCTCTTTCAGTGTCTTGTAACATTGGATTTTATGGTTGTTTTAACCTTCGAAACGTCCATTTGTTTAACTGACTGCACATCCGTTGTCACAAACCGTTTTGGTGAGTTCCTCGCTGCACGTTTCTCGCTCTCTCTGATTCGCTTCCTATTTTTGTAGCCTGTACAATACACGTTGGGGTCAGTTGCCTCCGACTTCTATACTGTCGTATTTGACACGTCTTACGTGTCATTGCTTACCGACTAATATCCCAGGCTCCGCCCAACACTCTACTGCCTTCCCACCCTCGACACGGTAGACGAACACCATGGTCATGATACGCTTATAGACCTTGGGAAAGTATACGAATCACCGAAGTACCGGGAAACGACGTCAGCACACAGCAAAATAGTACAAATACGTATTAATAAAAAACAAATACCTACATGGTTGTAGGTGGTCCATTGACGCACTGGTCGTCCAAATCCATAATTTCTAAAGCCTGCAATGGAAATTGTTAGGTACAGCAGGAATACCACACAGTACCTGAGGTTCTTGAGTAATCATGCGCCATGCCGTGGTTTACCATCACAATAAAAATATGGTTGGAAACCTCACCTTTTAGCAAAATATCCACGTTACTTGTATCGCTATTTTCGCACGCGGGGACTGCTTCACGCCCAGCAAGTTTACGCAAAAGAAGCAGCCGCATGCTTAATATGCGTGCGGAAGGCAACGCATAGGTAAAACGACGCTTGATTAAATGGCTACGCATCTCTATACCAGCAAACCTAAACTTAAGACAATTGCTTACGTGATGGTTGTTGGATACAAAGACCCTGGTGAGGAAAACAACGGACGTATGGATACAGTAAGCAACAATTGAAACTGGGAGCAATCAAATGACCGCGAAGTTCCATTTCCGGTTCAAAAATGTATACAAACAAATGCGCAGGCTTAAATCACATGCCAACATTTGCGCGATATATTTTTCTTTTAATCGCTTTAAGCAATTATACGTAAGTGTAGGTTGTTCAACAAACAACTACCTTTGCACTGATTTCGGACCAATCAGATATGTACGTAAAGCGCTGTTAGCAGGGCACCAAAACAATGGCCCACCTACGTCAACCTTCCCTCATGCACTAGGAAAACGAATGACTACCTTAGTATTGGATCGTAAAGTACGATGCAAAACGAGGACTAATCTTCGTAAAGAGTCGTCAGTGACGAAGCGAAACGAAGATTAGCCTCCGTTGCGCTTCGCCGTTGACGAAGGACAACGAACTTTGCTTAGTGTAGCAGAATTTGCTTCGTCGATTGTTAGCGGCACCGATTTAATTATCCTCCGTTGACCCCATAAACATAGGTGTATCTGTTATACATGTGCCTAGCACTATTGGCAACACTAGTAAATAGGTATCATGAAAAGCAGATCCGCTTATTCAACTGCTTTTGGTAGTAACGCATTAGCATTTCCAGATTCCATTTCACTAGCACGAACCCTAACAAGCTACAGAGGCCCCTGTCACACTAGCTGGCTGGACGTCCAAAAAGCTAGACCACCACTCATTCTTTTACCTGTCTTAAAAGCTTACCGTGCGTTCTGCGTAGTGGTTTAGCGTATAAGCTGTAGCGGGAGCCAGGAGCGCAAG
>OX104065.1:103898520-103967520 GCA_944474145.2 Dicrocoelium dendriticum
CCACTTCCTTCCCTATGAACCATAGGACTCAATCACAATGCGCCGACCAAGTCCAACCTTGGCAGATCGGTCCTCTTCTCTCCTAATCTGCGACGCTGCCTGTTATGCTCGGAAGACTGAATGCTCTGTCACCATTACCTCTAGAGCCTCGTTAACTGTCGCATTTCATATCCGTAAACGTAAACTCTCAACTCTGTCCTCTTCTTATCACGGCCTGTCTCTATTTCTTCTTCATCCGCATAGCGAGCTCTCAGAGCCCTGCCCTATTATCTTCTTTGACTGCTTCCTAACTAGCAAAATGTAGTTTCAGGCTCTGATACGCGCCAGCTAGAACATGTGGACACAATCATTCCCTCGGTCGAGATTGAAGTGGACGGGTACCAAGAGTCACCGTTTTCTTGAATAAGTCCTACAAGTTTCGTATTTGGGTTGCTTATCGTCTGGAATAGGAAGATGAGGTGGAGTCTCACTGTTGGACTCAATGTCGTTTCGCCGACTAACCCTGTCTCGTCTGTTTGGTCTCCTGCTTTCCAACTCCTCTCAGACTCCTGTGACACTACTAGCCATCGTTCAGATGATTGAGCGCCGTTCGTATCCAATCATTCTTCTGTTGGAAGATTGAGTCTCTGTCATCCGTAGCTCAGCCTCAGCTGATCAGCCAAATTCTATGGGACTGCTACCAGGCTACCGGGATGTTAGCGGTCTAGGCTTCGTCGATCCAAAGCACTTTCTCCCTCACCTTGATATCCTGCTGAACTTGTTCGCCCTATGTTGATATAACCACTTTTATTTTTGACCAGTCCGCTCCTACTGACTCCACTTACCTTCCCAAATGAACCATAGGACTCAATCACAATGCGCCGACCGAGTCCAACCTTGGCAGATCGGTCCTCTTCTCTCCTACTTCTGCGACGCTGCCTGCTATGCTCGGAAGCCTGAATGCTCTGTCACCATTACCTCTAGAGCCTCGTTAACTGTCGCATTTCATATCCGTAAACGTAAACTCTTAACTCTGTCCTCTCCTTATCGCGGCCTGTCTTTATTTCTTCTTCATCCGCATAGCGAGCTCTCAGAGCCCTGCCCTATTATCCTCTTTGACTGCTTCCTAATTAGCGAAATGTAGTTTTAGTCTCTGTATCACCATCACACAACTTCTCTCACTTTGCGGGCCTGCCTGACTTGCATACCTTATATTCATTTAGCCTCTTGCATCCCAAACCTATCCGTCTCCGCTGACTCTTTATTTACCTTCCCACCTCAACTGTACTACTTACTCTAAGTGTGCCGAATAATCCAGTCTCGTCTGATCGGTCCCCTGCTCTCCGAATTCATTCAGACTGCTGTGACGTTACCGGCATTGAATGAGAAGTGCGAACGCTCTATCCCCATTACCTCTCGAGCCCCATGGACTTTTCCACACCTTATAAGTAAACCTCTCCCTATCCGGACCGTCTCCTTCTGACGTTCTCTATTTTCAAACCTTCTCTAATCGGAATGCTAACTATGTGCCCTGTAATAACGTAGTCTCATCTGACCGGTCTGCTTCTTTGACCCTTTCCAGACCAGCAACATTTAAACGGTCTAGACTCTGTAGACTCAAGCTATATCGCACTTACGTTGACAGCCTGCCAGACTTGTTCACCCTCTATTTATATAGTCACCACCACCTCTCGACCCACACCATTTGCCCTCCTAAAATTAGCTGTTGGACTCAATGTCGTTTCGCCGACTAATCCTGTCTCGTCTGTTTGGTCTCCTGCTTTCCAACTCCTCTCAGACTCCTGTGACATTACTAGCCCCCGTTCAGATGACAGCGCCGTTCGTATCCAATCATTCTTCAATCGGACGATTGAGTCTCTGTCATCCGTCACTCAGCCTCAGCTGATCAGCCAAACTCTATGGGACTGCTACCAGGCTACCGGGATGTTAGCGGTCTAGGCTCCGTCGATCCAAAGCACTTCCTCCCTCACCTTGATATCCTGCTGAACTTGTCCGCCCTATGTTGATATAACCACTTCTACCTCTAACCAGTCCGATCCTACTGACTCCACTTACCTTCCCAAATGAACCATAGGACTCAATCACAATGCGCCGACCAAGTCCAACCTCGGCAGCTCGGTCTTCTTCTCTCCTACTTCTGCGACGCTGCCTGCTATGCTCGGAAGACTGAACGCTCCGTCCCCATTACCTAGCGAGCCACGTGGACTTCTCCACACCTTATAAGTAAACCTCTCTCTATCCGGATCGTCTCCTCTCCTTATGGCCCCTGTACTATCATTTCTCTAATCGGACTGGCAACTCTTAGTGCCTTGTAATAACCTAGTCTCATCTGACCGGTATGCTCCTTTGACCTTTTCCAGACTAGCAAGATATACCGATCTAATCTCTCTAGACTCACAACTATATCTTGCTTACATTGACAGCCCGCTACTTGTTTACCCTTGATTAATATACGCACTTCCATCAGTAACCTGTCCCCTCAAATCTTCAATCCGATGACTGACGCTTAGTGCCATGCCCTTCTTTGTCATTATCTGATCAGTGAAATTCTCTGGGACTACTACGAGGCCTCCGGATGTGTCGACTCCTCGAGTCTCCTCTGTTCGGTCTCCGGCTCCCAGGGTTCTCTCAGATTACCGGGATATTACCGATGCTATTTCAGCACTGAACGTTTCATACTTCGCACCAGAGCGTCCCTGGCTCACCACACTTTAGTAGTAAAAGATTTTCATTCTGACTATCGTCTCTTAATTGCTCTCATGAGTTACTCTTCGCACTGACGTCCGCATTCTTCCGCTCATAGCTGATTCCTTAAATTTCCTTTTCTTCTTGGAACGTTGCCTTACCTATGTTGCTCCCGCATTCGATCTCAACCATGTTGTCCTTAGTTTCACCTAAGATGCCGCTCGCATTCGGTCTGCTGTCATCATAATCGGTTTACCTGTTACTCTCCAACAAACATATTAATCGCTTAACGTTGTCAACACGCTTTGTTATACCCTTCTTTCTACCTAGTAGTTGTAGTCTGAGGCACACCAGCGACGTGATGTAAAGAACGCGCTTGCAACTCATGTATACTAAACAAAATTACATAAATTTTAATGTATCATAGGCACCGTTGCGCGCCACCAGTCTGTGTTTGTGCTTCTTGCTTCGTTGCTGTCTTTCTGTTTGGCTGCCTCTTGTCCGTTGCCCGTTTTCTCCCGAGATTTCCACAGACACATCCGCCAAAACAAGTAGGTTTATCCACTGGGAATAGTCGACACACTTTCAATAGCCAGCTGGTTTACATGCTTGTTCTTTTCTCCGGAAAATGAAGAACTCACACATCGTTCCAAATGGAGCTCCTTCCGTCATTCTGGAGAAGCTACCACCACGGGGTCTAAACAAATGGGTTTAGCTCGCCTCGTACTCACAGTAGAACGATTTACTCACCTGGAATAATGTAGTTACATGGATCCACTGTTCCACAACCGGAGACTGACAATTCTGGCGTGATTACCTTCACTGCCTCAAACATTCCGATTCTCCAGTCACCTGGAGCTTTTCTGATGTCATTTCACGGACAGCACTGCACGCGCATAAGCGGCTTTTCCGATGACTTTTCCTGGAGTTCTCACTTGGTTATGGAAACAATTACACTTACATTTGAAGGAAATACTTGTCCACTTCGCGGAGAATAGCATTTATTCCTGTTTTGGACATATTCAGACACAAGAAACAACTGCACTCACCGTCCCTATGACAAGTCCAGCATGGATAGCTGGACACGGGTTGCGAGCCGGACAATATAATAGAAAAAGCCGGCCTCTATTAACAATATGTTTACTCACCCGCATCATTATCATTCGACTCTGCGACTCTTTTACATCATTGACTGGCTTCAACGACTATTGCCGGTTCAGTACTAAGGCATTTGGCCAACCAACGAAAAATTTTGGCTGTCAACCGACTGCGAATAATAGAGTGTAAAATCGGTCTATACGATGCATAGCCGACTAGCACTACAGTTCAACGGAAGCTACGACAGTGTTCCAGGACGTGGTGGGTTTTCGCCTGGCAAGCGTTCTCCCTATAAAAAGCCACAAATGTCCGCTTAACAACACTGCAACGTGGCGGATGTGACTCGCCACAAAATAAAGTCACAGCTATACATTTCACACTGACGCAGTCCTCAGCCTCCAACATCGAACCTGTGCAACTGATTTTACTATGAAGAATGCTTTAGTGGAGTACCGATCATCCCGGCTTCGTAATGGTCATCGATTGCACTAAACCTTGTTCGGGCTCCTGTGTTCATGGATCACTACATGGCAAATTTACCCCCCACTTGTATCTTGACGCAACAGTTTTTGCGCGCCACGGCGCCATTATGATCCTTGGTCTGACTATTACCTGACAATATGCTCGCTCTTATGGACTACATCTTTTCGTTTATTCCTTTCATTGTAACGAAAGTGCAGATCGGGTTGCAAGAAAACTATTTGGTACAGTAAAGCATTCCATGTTAACTAGCTATGAAATAGCGATGCCGTTTACTCTCTAGCTAGGGGAACGCAGTGTGCAATCTCCCAAGGCAGTCGCGGACCGGGATTCTAACCGCTCTGTCATGGACATAAAATGGTGAGGGTGGTATGTTACGCTGTGCTAAAAGTTGGCTATGTCGCTTATTAGGGCTGGATGGTGTATATTGAAGAGATACAAGAGCATTTCGTCTATGTGGTAGTATTAAAGGTTGTGAATTTTAACATGGCTGTTGTTGTTCAATTGGATAACAATATGCAGTTATGAGCTGTGGCGCGTCATTGGAAGCTGTCATTATGGTGGACAAACGTACTACCTTTAATCGGTTGGTCACAGTATATGACGAAAATTTAGGGACATGGTGGAGGACGTGAGCACATTTCAACTGGCTACTGCGACGTCCTTTTATTAGCGGACGGTGGTTACTCGAAATCAACCCAAACGGATAACGGGGGAGGATTTGCCTGATGGCTATCCATGCTATTAAGTGTAGTACCAGTGTGTGCATGGTAGGCGCAGCAACGTTCGTGGTAAACGGTATGTTTCCCATTGTTAATACTCTAAAATACCCTAACCGTTATAGGATGCTGGACTTTAAAGCCACTTTTCGTTCGTGCTGAGGGGCGATTGTTACTAGCACGGTGAAATTTGTCTGCGACATACTCCTGATGTTAAGTTGGCTACTCCGTGGCCGTATTCGCAGAAGCAGCACTTGACGGACGCGGATGAGCAGGAGGTTGTGAGCCTGATGTCAATCGCAGTCATGACGCACCAAGCCCACACCCACGAAAAATCGTGGTAAATCATTTGGAAATCGTAAGGTCCTTACCATTCGGAGTTACACTAAGGTTTGCAGTTTGGGTTAAAATTATGACCATTTTATAATAAGTCAGTTAAATATGGTTAAAAATAAAGAGTAATTACTTTGCTACTTTGCTTAGCTTTACAGTGTGAAAGCGTCGTTTCACTGCACTTGAACCCCTCATTTTTACTTGTGCGAACATTTGACTACACGATCGCAAGATTGTGTTGGAGACATTTTGCCAGAGTACTTCGATCCGGTCATTTTCATAGTAAGTTCTCTGTTCGTCGGTGGTAAATATACATGTACATAGTCTTTAGCTTTATGAGTGCTCGACAAGCATACCGTATTTGTTCTTATATTTTACCATCTGCGCGAACTTGTAAAAGATTTTGGTAGCGACAATTGCGCCGTAGTTTAGACTTACTTGGGAATCAGGATTTTGTCGATTCTTTCACATATACTACTACTCCTTTACTTACCTCTGAAGGTGAAAACTGTTACTTGTTCAGTATATGTGCAGATAATGTGCTTCCTGTTGATTTTGACTCTGAATCGCCATCAGCGGCCTCAGTAGCACCTGATGATAACGTGGGTTCAACCATAACTGAGCTGTTTACATGTTGATGCAAATGTTTAGGTTTAGAGAATGCCTTAACAGGGGAGACTGCGTTTTCCATGGATACGGATCTGTCGTACAAAACACACGAGGAGGATGTTGGGTGCTTATTATGTGAATGGGTTTGGAGCAGCCGACCACCTGCAGCTTTAGTAAATAGATTATTACTTTTGCTCAGGCCACTCCTGCCTGCATTGCCGAAAGAATACAGAAGGCTAATGCGAACTCCAAGGGATACAGAAACAGTCTCTATGCCTCCTGGGATGTACGGACATACGGGATTACTAGTGGGATCTGTACTATATTGCGCGGAAAGTGTACTCCTCCAACAGCTGTTCTTTGCATTCAACTACACGTGGATGGTTTTAGCCCCTTCAGCTCTTCAACTTTACGGATATGACCCATTGTGTGTAGGTGGATAAGCCCAATTGCGTCAACCCCTTCGTCGTTGGTCTGTAAAGTCGCTCAGGAAAGCCGCAAAGTGCACCTGAATTCCTGGCTTTAATTATACATGAATTTTGGGATGGTTTGTCCATCGGTGTGCTCTTATCTTGCCATAAAGCGCACACCATGTTGCACTTAACTGCTATCATATGTAGCGTATCTGTTCGTGCTATTGGCAAAAGAACCAAAAGGCATTCCGGCTATGGTACTTGTGACAAGTGTGTGCAACGGGGCAAGTAACGCAATTGAAACGTGACTTTTCCACAAACTCATTGTTGTCCAAGCACTAATGAATAGTTTCGGTTGTCTAAGCGACCGGAACAAGCACCATTTGAGTTGCTTTCAATAGATATGGTTGCTATATTTCCGACGGATTGCATGCACTCTGAGTGTTTAGGTCTTATGCTTTACATGCTTTCGTTATAGACAACGCCAAAGGTAACACGGCAATGCTTTGTCGAAAGGGAAGGAATCGAAAGCTTGGATGACCTTATGCGTGGGATTCGTTGTTGTTGGACAAGAGATTTCATTAGTCTTTGTCGGAGCGTGGACATTTATCGCCGCTGGAAAGCAACGGAGGTGCAAACGTTTTAATTGTACGCAGGGCCTGCACCATTTCGACACGTAATGACACCGTTATACTACGAAAATTTCATTGATTTACATACAGCTATTTACCTCCTATGACATCCTGCGCTTGTCGAAACTCACAGAGATGTCGCAGACGATGCGTTAAAAGTCTTCGTGAAAAGGTGTTATCATCTATATGGCGCAGAGGAAATGAGTTGCAACGTACAGTCCCTAGTGCATTTAGTGCAGGATGTTAAACAACACGGACCGTTGGATACCTTCGCCGCTTTTCAGTTCGAGGCATACATACATTTGCTGGAACGTATGCTGCATAATGCTGTTAATCCTACGGCGCAACTCATGCGCAGATGTATGCAAATGGCTGCGCAGCCTGCTGAACTCCATTCTGAGGAATCCACTTCTTTGAGCATGACATTTGTGATTCGTAACAATGAGCTGGCATTTACTATGAATGGTATATTTTCCGCTCCTTGTTTCCCAAACAACGTACTTGCGGTTGGTAACAACCTTTATGTGCTTCAACCTGAGCACCAAATGGACGATGTCAGTGAGTACATATTATGCCGGGCATTTGCAAATTTGTACGACATCCATAGCCGTGAACTGCAACCACCATCAATCGACATATGTGTTGCAGTTCAGGTGAGCCACCATGTGACTAAGTTTGCGGTAGGTCAGATTGTTTGCAAGTGTTTGTGTGTCAAGCTGAGACGCAGAATTGTTATCATTCCTCTGTTGCATAGTTTCGGATGAAATACGTGGCTGGTAACGTTATCACTTATCCCGTTTTCACTGATAACCATTCTACTTCATCCGGTCATTGTTGAAGTGGTCAATTTTTAAGGAACGCGAACACATGTACAACTGTAGTCTCTTTATACGTGATGGAATAATGCATATTTACCGTGAATTGTTTCTATTCTACTGAGTATGACTGACCTTTACTACGCGGTGCACCTGCATTCGGAAAGACGCTCCGATGTTACTGTCATAAGCAGCACGTGGCTGCTGCAGGATGGTCGTATTGCCTTGATTCTCGAAATCCCGCTTTATATGTACAATGCTTGGTGGAAACCCATCGGTCCCTTGCTCCATGGGGCCGCCCACGCTCTGTGGAGGTTTCCATGCCTTCCGGTAAGTGCTTTTGTATCAAATCATTTCCAAGCTTATTTCGATAACGCTATATCAATGGTCCCAGCGTATGCAGGCAGGACATGTTCAGTGGATACGGATGAAACCGTTGCTATGCGAACGCCCCCGAAGCTTCATAAGTAGGTAGCCTGTTATTTGTCGTCCTAATATATATCACAGACGGAAACGGCCAGGCTGATTTCTGAGAGGAAGTAGAGGCAGACAGCTCGCGGAAAAATAAGATTCCAGCCGATGCCACCTACCGCACGCCACCACCAGCATTATTTCAGCTTGCGTCAGAATCTGCATGCATTGTGTAAACCCCGTGGCACCTTGAGGCTATGCAACAGTGGTGCCGGGGCCCAGCACCAGGCCGATACCCCATACACCCCAACCTGAGGGTAAGCTCAGTTGTGCAAGTATGTTATTTATTAAGGTTATTACTCACTGCCGTCATTTCCAGTACCGCTTAGCCATTCACTACCCACATCGAGATCAAAGCAGGAGCCCACCTCTGGCAAGTATATATAAAAATTTATGCTCTCTCACCGGTACAATTGCGCGCATTCAGATAAGTCAGAATGCTGCATTGGCAGACATTAAAAATCCTCATGCGAATGCTAGATAATGTTAGTAGGTCTCTTAAACGCATGCATCGTCCCGTGTAGAAATGAATGGGCGCTGGCAAAGACTGTTCAATAGCATGTCCGAAAGAATGAAACGCTTAACGGAAGATTTACGGCAGTCACGTGCAAACTCCACATCGGATTTCCCTGTACCAATTTCTTCTCTCTCAGAACTGCAGGTATTTGAGGCTGCTCTGGGAGAAAAGCAACGCAAAAATAAATCGATAACATTACAACAATATAATTATCATTTCATTAGGCGCAGTGCTTGGAAACTATTCACGGGGAAAAGTGAACGAGACCGCCAGGAACATTATGTCCGCGTTGAAGACTCGAGGTGTCGCATCATGCATGAATTATTCCAGAGCGCACAAGGTCTTCGCTTTCCAGAAGACCATTATTAACCTTGTTATTCTCTGTAAGCTGTAGTTGTTATCTGTGTATATCTATTACAGCTGTTCTGCTTGAACGATTTGAGTCTGTCGGTGTGACCCTCTGGGATGCCACGACAGCTGTCAAAAACTGGTTGCACACCGTACGGCACAACGTCCCACAACGAACATCCGACGGAAGCCTCAGTAGTCCGGGTGATGTAAGCAGTTACATATATTGTCTACTCATACTTCCATTTTAGGCGGTAGAAATTGTGGACTTAAATAGAAGCATGGAAGACTGATGTTCTCGTAAAACTGTTATGATTGTAGTCGTTTTTCTACATAACTTTGCCTTGGTTCATCATGGTTATCACGTTTACTGGATGTGGTAAGCGCTTGCGCTGCTTTTTCTACACGGTCTGTGTGCAGTAAACATTACACCTTGCCCTCACTTCGTGTGCCACTGTAGCGTTGTCTCGCTTTCGCTTAAGTAGCACAAATACCGTTAGAACTACGCAGGTATGCTTACCGCAAGTCTGCTAGCAACATCCTGGTGCTAGGTTGGTGCGGATCAGTAAGTTTCGTAGAAACCGAGGGTGTAGGATGAGCATATATTTTAAAGCACTACATGTGCTGGGTGTGCATTGGGCGAACAGGTGATTGTGAGTGCCTGCCGGCATACAATTACCTAACGATTTCTTGAGGATTTCCGAAGCATTTTTGAATGATTTCCGGAGGGTTACTGAACGATTTCCATAACATTTCCGAATGATTGCTGGAGCACATCTAAATGATTTCCGGAGGGTTTCTGAACGGTTTCCAAAAGGATTTCTGAACAATTCCAGAGTGCGTTTAGTCCGAGAAATCGTAAAGTTATCGCAAGGCTCATGAGAAGAAACCTGTGATTTTTGTACGATTTTCTAACGGCGGGTTATGGGAACGAACCTAACGTTAATCCTTTTAAAATAGCTTGGGTATTCGGGGTGGGGACCACCGAACTCTTCGGCAGACTGTGTTCGGCTTTTGTAAGGCCGCGCTTGGGATACTGCGTTCAGGCTTGTTCTCTATACCTGATTCGTGATAACATGGCAGTTGAAAGGGTCCTGAGGTCCGGAACCTAAAGCAACCCAAATGATATTTCTTAGCTTATGTACACTTTTGCTGCTTAATCGTACAATATTGGTTTTGTCTTAAGGCCCAACCGTATGGCCATCCTTACATACATCCGGCTCATCACCTGTGTCCACGGCGAGTTCCGACACTGACGTACGCTCTAGTCGCTTCATTTGTTTTTCATTCTGCTTTAGCCTTTCATAAATACAGTCCGTTGTGTCCGTTCTTGTTTTCTGGTATCCACGGCAGAGCAAGAGCCCTCTGGAACTAGTATAGACGCGTCCTACAAATTAGTGACCCCGATTCGCACGCGCGAAGTTTCAACTTTTTTGGTCGTTTTGTTTGGTGCGTTTGGTCCAAGTCTCTTTTTATCCTGATCCCTGGTGGATCATTTACCGTCCATTTTTTTAAACCTCACTGGTAATACTCTTATACCATGTCTGATGCTGATGTAAAACCCAGATCGGGCGGTAGCATGTATTTACCCACTTTGGCTATTCCGGATTTAATGGCACACAAACGCAGCTTCTGTTTGCCATTTTTGCGATAGAGCTAGAGAACAGAGGGATCTCTGCCGATCCAGCTGAATACAACCAACTCGTCCCACGCCTGCCGCAACGTGTGGTGACACAGGTTGAAGATGTACTGCTTCATCCACCGAACGACGGCAAATAGGAAGCAATGGAGCGATTGATCCTAAAGCAGTCGCAATCCAGCATTCGTGCTCGATTGGAGCAACTCATTAATAGCACTGAACTAGACGGCCGCAAGCCTACAGTCTTGCTCCGCGATATGCAGCAGATAGCTGGTCCTTCGTATCTGAGTGAAGTGGCTTTAAAATAACAGTGGTTCTCCCGCCTACCTTATCCTCTACCTTTAATCCCCGAGCCGTGCCTAGATAGATCGCTCAAATAGCTAGCCATAACCGTAGACGCAGCAGTTTAGAGAATTTCTAAGCACACGAAGACAACCAGTAACATTTTCGCCACGTTAGCTGATAAAGCCTTGAGTGCGATAGCGTCCGCGCAAACAGTTCCTAGAGACGATAGATAGCCGCGTTTCCCCGCGAATTAGCAAACATTCTGTCGAAAAGACAAGGCTTAATGAGCCCGCACCTCGACCATGAGATTGCCACCATGCGCCACGGCGCCAATCAGTCCCGGTTTCCACCCTACAGCTCCAGGTGCCCGCGCAACCGCAGTCTACCACCCTGTCGCAGCCCAGCCCGAAATGCCAATTTAATGATGCGCTTCGTTGGTGTCATCGCCAGAATGGTCACAATGTTCCTTGTTACCATTTACCTTGCGCCAAGCGTGGTGTAGTGGCAAAAGAAACTAGTTTTTCTGCGTGTGTATGCTGCACACGCTTCCCTGCAGCGACAAAACGGGCCGTCTGTCTTACTCCATGGATAGGCGCTCTGGTGTCAATTTCCTTATCGACGCAGAAGCCAAACTGAGTGTTATCCCTGCCGGCGCACAAAACATCCATCCGAAGCCCACGTATAATCTACTGCCGCCAACGGTGCTCCGATAACTTCTACGGTCGGCGTTTGATGAACCTAGCTTTGAACCACCGTAGAGATTTTCTCTGGTTGTTCCCGGTTGCGTTTGGCCCTTTCGCAATTACTGGCATCGATTTTCTTAACTGCTTCCCATTGCTTGTCGATTTGGGTCGCCAGAGAATTTTAGATGTCCATATAAAACTAGGTGTTGATGCCGTCCTTTCCGACGCCCCGATAATCGGCCCTTTATTCCGGATCGCAGAAGCAACCGTCCGACTACTTGAGCCTCCTCTCCGAATGCCCGTGACTAGTTCGACGGGCTGCAGAGCTTCCACCAGTCACGAAAAAGGTCGTGCACCATATAGTTACTCGCGGTCAACCAGTTAGCGGACGATCAAGGCCGGCCTGCTCCGGACAAACTGCGTGCAGCACTAGTTGAATTCGCCTACATGCTTCAACTGGGTGTGGTCAGACCTTCCAACAGCCCCTGGGCGTCGCCTCTCCACATGGTCCCGAAGAAGGCAACGCAGGACTAGCATCCTAGCGACAACTATCGAACCCTAAATACGGTTACAACGCCGGATCGCTATCCGATCCCACACAGCCCTCCATCGACCAAGGTTGTCGCGGCTTAGACTTTGCTTACGCTTAGCTCGACAACATTTTAATCGCTAGCTCTGCATGAGAAGAGCACATGCGCCACATACGAACACAGTTTGATGATTTATCTTAACACGGGGTGACGTGCAATATAGATAGTGTTCGTTTGGTGTCAAATCAGTAAGCTCCCTGGGCCATCGTATCTCCACTGCAGGCGTCTTGCCACTGCAAAAAAAATTCAAACCATCATCGACTAACATGAGCCCCATTCTTTCAAAAAGCGTAGACGTCTTGATGGGCTTGTAAACTTTTACGGACGGTTCATACCAAACTGCGCATCGTTGATGCAACTCTTTACGGACGTACTCCGAGGGAATCTCAAGGAAATCGAATTTCCTGCCGCAGCACGCGCTGGTTTAAAGTCCCTGAAATATGTTATCACCTACCTAGCTTCTGCAGCGCATTAAGACCCGGCCGCCTCACTGTCCTTCATTACTGACGCCTCGGACTTGGCAGGCAACGCTGTTTTGGTGCAACGAGTAGCCAACACGTGGCAGCCCTTAGCGTTTTTCCCCAATCACATAGACCTACCGAATCTCGCTACAGCACGTTTGGCAACGAACTACTAGCCATATATCTAGCGATACGTCACTTTCGACGCGTCCTAGAAGGCCGCCCGTTTGCCGTCTTCACCGACCACAAACCCTGACTTACGTGCTCGTCTTGACTACCTACCTACTGGTTGGCCGAACAACCTCCTCGTGGTGCCAGCTGGGTGGATTGGGTTTACCCCTTCCAGCAAATAGTTCGGCGGCAGTGTTCCAGGACGTGGTGGGTTTCCGCCTGGCAAGCGTTCTCCCTATAAAAAGCCACAAATGTCCGCTTAACAACACTGTGACGTGGCGGTTGTGACTCGCCACCAAATAAAGTCACCCATTGCTTATCCGGACGACCGCTTCAAGTCCCCAGCCATCAAGCACCCACTTAACACTGGCCACGCGTTCAAGCACAATCAAAAAGACTGGAATACATTTACTAATTCCATAAATACGGCTAAACGCCCGCATACACACTTACATACATTTATATATCAACCTATGCGACAATCCCATTGATCCATTGTACCTTGACTGATCACAGTTTGAACTCTTAAAATGATCATGTCTGTGCAGACGTGCCTCGCTTAGTCGAGAATAAACATTTTATTTATTTATTTATTTATTTATTTATTTATACTCTCCTAAAGAGTCGAGCCACCTTGACTATATCGCTCAGTTTACGACCGCTATACGGCGTGTCACATGTGTGCACAATGCCGTCGCCGATGCACATTCCTGCATCCAAGCTACCTCGCTGACGCCGGCACTGCTATTGACCTCGCAGTCGTGGTCACAGCTCAACGCAACGTTTCTTAGGTTGAGCTACTACGCAGGTCTCCCTCACTGGATATACGACCCATGCCGCTAACATCATAAGACGGATTTATAATTTGCGACGTATCTTTGGGCATGCCGTGCCCAGTCGTCCCACGCGACTTCCGGCAGACTTTGTTCTACACTTTGCACGGCTCGTCTCATCCAGGCGTTGGTGCATCGGTTAAATTCGTAAGCGCACGACTCGTTTGGCGCAATGTCAATCGTGATATCCGTACTTGTTCAGCTGCTTCCCTTTCGCGTCAAAGCGCGAAGATGTACAAGTACCCGTAAAGCCCATTAGGCACATATTCCACGCCAGACACACGTTTTCATCACGTGCACGTCGACCTTCTAGGCCCTCTGCCGCCTTCGAAAGGCTCTGTGTATCTAGTGACATCTAACGTTCGATTTAATGGATGGTCTGAGGCCGTTCCTATCCAAAGGTGTTCTTTGGAAACGGTAGCGAAAGCTTTTCTGGAACGCTGGGTGGCGCAATACGTGACCACCGACCGAGAGCAATCTTTTTCGTCGACGTTTACCACGTTGCTTAAGGATTTTGGCTGTAGCCACGTTCAGGTGACGGCGTATCATTCGATTGCAAACGGCATGGTGAAGCCGTTTCACCGCCAGTTGAAGGCAATGCTACGTGCGCGAACAGATCCTTCGTGGTCTGAAACAATTCCCCTCGCCCACTTAAGTTGTAAGAACTGGGTCACCACACGGAAAAGCGAGCTGCATGTTAGTAAGTTATGCAGTGTTTGGATGACCTTGTCGCGTCCAATACCTGCGTGGAATAAGAAGTTACTAGAGGCCCACTGCCAAGAGGAGATGTAGAAGAGCCTCAGGGGTGTTCTTGTGCTGTGTTTTCCCTCGGCGGTTTGCCGCGAGCAAGTACCAATTGCTCCGAATACACGACTTATCTGGTATTCTATTGACTCCATTGACCTCACCGCTGAACGGCACCCAAGCATTATCATCAGGAAGATTACACAGTATGCTAACGAACCTCTTAGTGCCTTCAAATGAGGACGATTGTGTCGATTCTTTCACCTTGTGAACCTCGGGAACAGGTATGAAAGGAAAGTTCATAACCGGCGAACTACCACGTGTTCACGGCCTGCTGGGTCCCATAGTTGCAAAGCCAGACTGTCCACATGGCGTACAAGGTAGTCTCGCTCTAATGGCGCTGGGGTTAATCGGATATCACTTCGCTGTGGACTTCCTTTATTATGTGTGGAGTCGGTCATGTGAATAACTATTGCTTTCCAGCATCTTATCTCGTGTGCCACATGCCCACCAGTACATCGCTGTTTGCTGTGTGCCGCCTTGATACACTTCATAAATTATTGCAGAAATGGATCTCCTTTGGAAGCTGAGTAAGTATGTGGAAAAGTGAATAAGTCTTCCTTTTCAGCACCATGTCTCTTGCGGCTCCTAGCCTTAAGTCCACCGCTGTTTGTAATGAGCCGTCTCGACACACCTCGTTGCTGAATGACCACGGAATTCCCCTTTGGAAACCGAGCAAGTATGTGGTTATGCACTTAAGACTTCTTTTCAACACCTTGTCTCCTGCGCCTCCATGTCCCCAGTCCACGTCCTACATGCATGTCCACATGAATCCCCATTTGACACCGATTAACGGTGTTTATGTGCATCACACTTGCTTTTCAGCACTATGTCTCCTGCTCCTCCTTGCCGCCTGTCAAACGCCGATCTCAGCGTGTTGCCTTGATACACCTTGATAACTGGTGACTGGATTCCCTTGGAAACCCATTGAGTAGGGGGTTAAATGATTAACACTTTCGTCGCAGCAGCATGCCTACAGCGCCTCTTGACCACCACCTTACCCGTATGTCCTGCAACCTACTCCGTCTGCCGAATCGCAGAGCCTTCCATGCTTAGACGTACGTTTCCCTGCTCCACTGGAGCATGTCGCAGTAAAACGATGCTCGCCCGTGCTTCCGTGCTTTATAACTCACCCCGCAAGCAGCATAACTGGCACTTAGGTTCCACACCTGGCCGCAACGATGTTCTCCAGCCCCTGATAAGTCCGCACTGATAACTACTCCCTCTTTCCAATAGCTTCGTGAACGACCCCACGGCTCTTCTCGGGGTCACCCGCTGTGCCATAGCCTTGTGGTGCCTCAATACAAACCCGTAGTGCCCGCGCATCTGCTTGCATGCGCTGCACCACTTGGCCGTTGGTTCACTGGGTGCGTCCGTAATCGTCGACCACATTCTGTACTGCTGTATTACACTACAGATTGCTTACCATATAACCTCGCTATGATACCTGAACCTGTGGCTTGCACTAAACCCATCGCCCCTGGTTTCAGCAAACCAGCTCCTGGACATATATGTTTCTACATGTACAGCCTGACTACTTGGCTTTGCGCAACATCGGTACTGCTTGAATCCGTAAGTTAACTTCCCGGAAAACGTACGCATATTGCTTTCAGGTTTGTCGGTGTAACAAATAACCAAAACGTATTCATAAGTTCTTTCGCTTTGTGGTAAAGAGCGCAGAAGCCGCTCCCATAATGACGTGAATATTTGGAATCGGTACAAACGTCCGCCTTGAAATTCCTGGCATGTTGCTCTGTCATTAATTAGTTGCAGTGATTATGCCATAGTTCAGTGATCATGCAGCGTAAGGAATGACAACTATTTGCATTCCACGACCCAAAGATGAAATTCCGTGTGACTTGCGTATACCTTGTATCAATGATATGGGTAAAAGCCATTCCATGCATACTTCTTGAAGCACCACTTTATCCCAAGTCAGTGGCTTCGCTCATAACAATCATGACATCCGCTATGGGATTTATATGCCCATAGTCAATACTCCTGGTGGAGGCGCGCCTAGTCTAGAGTGGATACTTTGCCAGTAGCCATTTTGCTGCCGCTGGTTTAGGACCCACATAGTCCCATCAGGAAGGCACGTGAAGCCAACAGATAACATTTCCATAGTAGCATGTTGACGCAACTGCCAAAGTAATTGCATGTGCACAGTATACGACGTCCATGGGGTCGTGTGAAGCCCAAGGTAGGTTTGGTTAGCGGTGCTAATGCTGACACCGCTGTGCCGCCAACCTGGGCTCAATGATCGCCGGTCGCGAACATCTGTGTAGCCAACAAAATCCTCTACACTAAACGACATATTGAACTAACACTATGGGACCAATGTTGGTTAACTACGAGTACGTCTTTAAGGCACGTGAAACCAATATTTGAGGCTTAGCTCGTGGTAATATTAATGTCAGTGTCTTGGGACGTACATGGGCTCGTACATGGAGGCTCGTAGAGCTACCGACAACATTAATGTTTCTCTGTTGGACATACATAGGCTTACGTTAGTGAAGCCAAAAAAGATACCAGTTAATGTGCGAGCATGCCTCCTCTGTTCTGGGACCTATAATACTTGTCCGTGTACTGTTCATGCGGGCGAGGCAATCAAGGTAGTCTCCTTGTGTCCCCACCGTACTACAACATCTGTGGCAGTTATATACGCTTACCTAGGCTTAATAAGCGCCCGTCACCTTGGCATGCATTTCAAACTATCCAGCACCACGTCCCAACACCACTTGCCCACCTGTCGCCCGCAGCTTGCAATAGGCCGCATCCCTGTACCTTATTTATGAATGCTTCAGTAAATGACCATACGGGAAAATGTAAGTGTACAGTCATCTGATTCCCGTTTATTTTGAAGTACCTTGTCCACCGCGCCTCTTGCCTACCTTGCCCGCATGATACACGCTGTTATTCGTCTACCGCACCGCAGTGCCACCTATGTTTACAGGTGAGTGATGCTGCACCAATCAATTACTTTTCAGCTTAACCACGTTTACTCACGCTTCCGCATTTTACAGCCCGCTCCGCATATAGCATAACCGGTACTCAGGTGTCACCACTGTTCATCACGACGTTCCTATGCCCCTGGTTAGTCCGCACTGTTATCCGCCTCCGCTTTCCCATTACGTCGTGAACGACCCGACGGCCTCTTCAGGGCACCCTCTGTCCTAAAACCTTATGGTGTATCCTTACAAGCCAGTAGTGCACGCTCATATGTTTGCATGCGCCGCACCACTTGGGGGCTAGTTCCGTGGGTGGGTCCGTAATCGTGGACCACATTTTCTACTGCCCTATTACACTTCCGGTTCTTAAGCATAGACGTTCCACGCCATGACAGAAAACCACGGAACATGTTTGATGATGATGATGACAAACCATTTTTCCTTATCGTTGCTTTGCAGATTATGAGCAATTCGAACACTCCCAACTCAGACGACAATAGTCGGGTATGGTTCCAATGTCTGTTCTCACGCCCAAGAAAAACAGTCCCAGTAACACATACGTCTCGCTTTGCTGTGGACGCTGTTAGTCATGCGCAGCGCCTCCAAATCCATTCCATTCAGCATCCCAACTATGAAATTAATAAGTGCGCGCCTGGTATCTTCGGTACTTTACCCGTTGTGGTGCAAGCGCTTTATTATCGCCCAATAATTATTCACCGCACGGCGTTCATACGTGTAATACCACGCCAAGCAATGCTATGTGGACCATAAGCTCCGTTAAACAATGCGCGTACACTATCCTAATAATTAGTACTCATTAAATGATCCAGTGTTCTCCTATTGTGACACCGTGAGCGGAGCTCCGCATAGTAGTATAACTGTTTGCATACCTACTCATTAACTTTTGGAAAAGGTTCAGTGTATGTTGCCCATCCGAAGTCAGTATGCGTGACTACATTTCAGTTGACTAATGCATGTGGCAACAAGTATGCTGATGGCCTGTTGTTATGCCTTACGGTGATTAGGAGTGCTGACTTTCAACGGAATAAAGCTGCCTCCCAACATAAGGAATACCCGCTGTTACCGATCGACGGATGCGTTATCACATTTCCCAATATATGTCACACTTGCAAACACCCGACTACATTCCATTAAATATATCAGTCTACATTTACGTATATGTGTTAGCACGGTTTATATATATATATATATATATATATATATATAATTCGGGCGATATACGTATATCCATACTACCTGGAATATCCGATATTTACTTTTATCTGCAGTTTAATAACATTAGACAGACACTTACGTTTATACATTATATACCGGGCTATCTCTGTTCAGCATTCCGTTTGCACCGCCTTTGCGCAATATGCCTACTGAATGGCAGGCACATTATTAATTCGACATAACTTCCGCGGCAAATTTTGCAGATACCTGAACACAGTGCTAAATTTTGCACGTCTTTTTGTCACGTTTTCAGCTGCTACTTTATGCGGATCCTTATCTAGTTCTATTTACTGCTCATACGGGTTGTGCAAATTCATCCATTTGATTGCATATTTAAAAATCTTATGGCTTTTCGATCTACTTCACTGGTTAACATTCAGCATCCAACCAGTTCCGTTTCGTAGTTTGCATGCTTTCATGTATTCTGCCTTGCGGATTCCCTGTTTTCCCCGTTGCAGCAAATAATATTTCATAAGAATTCATCACCAACGAACTATTACAGTATACCATGCGATGTAAGCCTGAATTATACATTTCTCACGACGTTGAAGCACATTTCCATTCATAGGATACGCGTACTAGGCTTACGTTTATTAGTCGACAGATGTTTCACTGTTTAACGAACGCTTGACATGTCAATATTTCGCTGCAATTACACCCCTGGAATTTTCTGTGATAGGTTGCCACCGTTAAAATAAACTAATTTACTACAAACGTTACATTATTGTACCACTTTAGAAAAGTATGCAGTGCATTCTATTTTATTACTGAACTTATTAATTAATTACAAAGTCTTGTGTTTGACCATTTGAAGCCTGCTGTTGGATTTCACTTTGGTTCGTAACAAAATTTCCGCCATTGGTTAGAGCCCAGCTCCTGAGTAGCAGCGTGTTGCAATCGTAACAAACGCCAAGCGATACTGGAGATGAGCAAGTCAAGCATACGAACTCAGCAACCAGTTCAACAAACCACACCAGTTGCCTAGATGTACAATAAAATAATTTAGTTACAATTGTACACAGCCGAACTGGAGACCTCCAGACTGCTACATAATCCTCCCCCAGAAGGGACTGTGTAAGCAGCCTTTCGATAGACGTGAGGACAGTCTGTCGCGGGCCAGACTTCTGCGAGACCAGGTTGTGCAACCTGTTGCAGCTGCCGGGGGGAATCCTGCAACTGGACCCTAGCAATCCACCCGCGTCCTCCCTAGGTTGTCGAAACGGTAAAAACTGCTTTTGGGGGGATAGTTCGTAAAGCTTATGTTATTTGTTGAGAAGGAAGTTCGTTCCACTCCTAGTTGACCTGCGGGGATCCAGCAAAAAGTAAGACCTAGGTGCAACCAACCGATGGTGTATATGGAACGCAAAACGAACAAGCAGTGTAAATGCATAGCCATAAAACAAAGAGTGCAAAATGCGAAACAACGTACAGCTGTTTTGGGTTTTTAAAAGGGTCTGCCCTTTCTTTGGTAGTTTCAAAACTTTTTTGGCTCTTTTTGTGGATTTTGGAAAAAGTTTGGTACGAGCAAGAAAATGTTAGAGTCACGTTCTATGTAAACTAGTAAGTGCTAACAAAGTCAATTAAACGTTTTGGAAGTTTGAGCTTCCTACCGCTTCGATTGGTAGTAGGACGAGTGGGAGCACTGTCGGTTGTGGTCGTAGGTTCAGCTGGGGCGAACTAACTGGTCCGAGGTTGCGTGCTAGCTGTGACGCTGCTTATTACACCGAAGAGTCAGACTTGTTGAGGAATGCTGGCTTGAGTCGATCGACATTAATAGTCGCAGTCTTACCATTGTAGTCAAAGGTAATTGTTTTATCGCTTTTGCGTACGGCAAGCTGTGGGCCACCATAAGGAGGTTGGAGTGGCCGGCGTACACTGCCAGGGCGAAAGAATACGTGCGTGCAAGTTGTTAAGCGTTCGTCCACGTTGGTAAGCAAGCTCTGTGCTCGGGGTTGCACAGGCTGAAGCTGGCGCCCGTGATGAGATATGCGAGCTACATAGTCGCCATAGTCGAAGGTTGCTGGCGCTTTTGGTAAGACCATTTCACCAGGTAAGCGTTGTTTGCATCCAAATACTAGCAAAGCTGGAGTGACGTGCAAGTCTATTTTAATCGCGTTTTTTATGCCTAAGAGAACTAGTGGAAGTGCTTCGTGTCAGAATGTGCTAGATTGGCACAGTGTGATGATTTGGGTTGCCGGTAGAACATTTCTACCATCCCATTAGCTGCGGGATGGTGTGCGGTGGTGCGGGTGTGCTTTTAACCAAAAACGTTGAGAAGGTTGTTGAAGGATTCGTCAAAGTGTGATCATCTGTCGCTGATCACTACGCTTGGGCAACCAAATTGAACTCTTAAGCGTTCAGGGAAGGCATGTGCAACTGTTTTAGGAGAGCAGTTGGCAATCGGAATCGCCTCTGGCGAACGATTGCGTCGGTCGACGCAAGTGAGGATATACGTGTAGCCTTTGCATGTGGCAAAAGTCCGACCAGATCAACATGGACGTGTGCAAAACGGGAGTCAGGAACGGGAAGGAGGCCACGCAGCGCGCTGACGTGCTTAGCATACGTGTGCCCAAAGGCAGACATCGCGGTTGACTTCGGGCCATAAGAAGCTTTCGGTTACGAGCTTCTGCGAAAAACGTTTGCAGGGATGAGACAGGTTGTTTAAAGCGTTGGGGACAAGTCCAAGCATCGAAACTTCTCCCAGTTTGGGAGAAGTTTGTGAGGCGTCACAACGAATGCTCCCCTCAGGTGAATCTATTGGTACTTAGCGTAGGTTCAACGAGGCGTGGCATCGTAGCTTGTCTATATCGGGATCAGCTTGTTGGGCAGCAGCCATGGCGGCCAGGTCTACCTTTGTGCCAGGCGATATACCGATCTGAGGAAGGCGCGCAAACGCATCCACGACGGGTTTGAGAGCATCTAATACATGTTATAGTCTGTCCTAAATGGAGAAAGGTTGTCTAGGTGTCTAGTTTCCCGCGGATAATACTTGTCTGTTGTGCCGTTGATTGTGTATATCAATGGCTTGTGGTCGGTGCAACCTGTAAAATATTGACCTTGGAGATAGTGCCAAAACGGTTTGCTCCCTAGGGGGATAGCTAAAATTTTCCTGCACCGGCGATGCTGTACCGCGATTCGGAAGGTTGTAGACGTTTCGCGAAGAAATCTGGAGGTACCCATCGTTGGTTGATGAGTAGTTGAAACATTTCTCCCACGGCAGTGCATGCTGCATCAGTGGTCAGGGAGAGTGGTGCTGGTGTGTTTGGGTGGGCGAAAAGCGCAATGTTGGAGATAGCGTCTTTAAGCTTCTCAAAAAATTGTCTGGCGTAGTCTGGAAACTGAAAAGTCCGTTGCTTACCGCGGAGCGATTCAGTCATTGGTTAAACGTTGCCCGCGTACTCAGGAATAAAGAGTCGATAATAGTTGAACAAGCCAAGGAATCGGCGTAACTGTTTGAAGGAACAAGGGGCAGGATAGCCCTTCAGTGCTTGGATTTTTCCGGCAGAGCTTCAATACCAGAGGCGGATATTCGGTGACCAAGCAGGTCAGTGGAGTTTTGGCCAATCTCGCGAATAACGAGGTTGACGGTAACCCCATATTGCGTCAAGCGTTGGAAGAGAGAGTCAAATTGATGAAGTTGTCCATCGTCAGAAGCGCTGGCAATTTGCAGGTCACCGAGATAAGTATAAACGCGCTCTAGTCCCCGCACTAACTTATGAAGCAAACGCTGAAGTTTGAGTAGCCTTGCTGAGGCCAAAAGGTATTCTGTGGCACTCGAATAAGCAGAACGACGTAGTGACTGCTGCTTTAGCAATGCCGTCTGGCGCCACAGGTATCTGAGGGTAGGCGCGAGCTAGGTCGACTTTGCTAAAGATACACTTACCAGCTAGAACCAGGTTTAGTCGTGCATGTGCGGAATGGGCTTTTATCCGGGAAAATAGCTTTGTTAAATTCCCTGTAACACCACAGGGGCGCCAGTCACCGGGTTTCGTTGGCACCATGTGTACTGCTGATGCCCATGGACGTCTGGACGAGCGGCTTATTCCCAGCTCGAGCACTTGCTCGAATTCCGCTTTAGCAGCTTTACGCCTGTCAGGGGCTAGTCCGTGAGGACCGGCCGAAATAGTTGCTTGTGATGCTTGACGTTTGACCTCACAAGAGGCAAGTCCCTTGGCACGCGAACGAAGTTAGGATGCATGTTGAAATGTTCTATAGAAGCTGTAAAGCTTGAGGTAGGACACGAATGGGTGTGATAGCAGGCACGTTGGCCCTAGTCCCGATAATGCCGAGATGTGTCTTAGCATCGATAAGCATCTTCATTTTAGCGTCGACGATGCGGTTGAAGAGTTGAAGAAAGTTTTGCCTCTGATGACGAAAGGCATGGCTGCTACTATGAAACACCATCGAAAGGTTCGCTGGGGCCTAACCTCAGCTTTAGCAGCCTTCCGCCGAAACGTGAGATTGGTGTGCCATTGAGGTACGCAGCTTGGTCAGTGAGGGAAAGATGCCCTCATCTGAGCTACGGGGTATAACGCCAAGTTCGACTCTAGGGACGCGGTGCCGGAAGTTAAATCCCTAACGTGGATGATGCGACTTTGGTGTCGCTAGGTCGCGTCCGTCGCCGTTACGGGCCGGCCGAGAAGTTTCCCTGCTTCTCGGTAGTTGCAAGGCTTAATACAATTACGAGCTGCGGTACCAAGGCGTTGGCGTTACTAACAGCAAATCTCTATATTAGACTTGGAACGTGTGATTTTGATCGGCTATGACGACGGTTCATAGTAAGCTTTTGAACCTGGCGACCAAGTGTCGCAACTTGTGTTCACAGGGCTTTTATGGTTGGCTGTAAGCCAGTGATAGAAGTGCCCTGGGAAGCTAGAGCATTGACCTTGCTTTAATCGACTTGTGGCTGTGATGGTTGGGAGCGAAACGGAAGTCACGATAACAAGAATCGGTTGCATGTTTCTGCTAGCCCCTGTAGTCATAGTTCGCGAGGTAAAGCCTAGTCGAAGGTTGAGTAACCAAAGAGTTGATGAAACACGCGTAGTAGAGTTGAGGGCCGTTTGTCGCCCAGCTGCAGATCACTGAAAAGCTGCAGGCAAAATTTCTCAGTGGGCCTGACACGTCTAAGCTTTGCCTCCTTGAGAGCATCATAGCGGTTTTCGGCCTGAAAAATGATAACGTCTCAAACTTGTATTATTATCTTGAGGAAAAAGGGGATGAGCTTGCTACACTTCGCGTAGTCGGTAGTGATTCTCGGGTTTTAAAATACAGCCTAAAGACGCGCTAACCATAAAACGGGATTTAGCTACCAAAATGTTGGTGCACAGAGAGATGAAAGCCTCTACCTTAGAGCCTGCGGATTCCATGGTTTAAAAAATGATGCAAAACTAAACCGAAGAATAAGAAAAATAAATGGAACGAGCACACCGGCTAGAATTCTTAATATCCTGCGCTGCGATTCTTCCAGCATCGGGGTCATCAATTTAGCGCTTAACCTGTAGCGGGAGCATGGAGAGTGATTCGAAAAGGCAGCTCGGGTTGCAGTGAAACTTATATTGGTATAGTAAAACGTTCCCTGTTACCTAACCATGAAATAAAGACACGGTTGACGCTCTAGCTAGGGGGACGAAGTGTGCACAGCACACAGGGCAGTCGCGCGTTGCAACCGTAACGAACGCTAATCTATACTGGCAATGAGCAAGTCAAGCGTTCGAACTCAGCAACCAGCTCAACGAACCACACCTGTCGCCTAGATGTACAATGAAATAATTTTAGTTAGAATTTTACGCAGGCGAACCGGGGAATCTCCAGACTGCTACAGTGGTGGGGTATAACCTGCTCCCACTTTCATCTACTTTCCTAATTTTGATATACTTTGTCTCTTTGCTTAGGGTGCTAGAACAACTCTTGGCAGGAAAACCTCCAAGGATATAGCTTGCGCCGCATTACAGTACTGGGTAACGTTGCCACCTCGAAGAACACCACTGGTACTCGCTTCAGAACTTAAACTTAGAGAGCAATAGCGCGTATTTAGGCATGGAGGTTCTAAATGGTGTGCATCAACACATGAGGAATAATATTCCCCTGTTCGAGCAAGCTCAACCCCCAGAAGTAGAGTTGGTAATGCCACATCAACGCTGACCCAAATGGATTTCACGCCCTAACACGTTTTGCTACATTTTGTTACATTGCTCCTCTAGCTCACTGGGGTTGGAACCACAGCCTCGTGAACACCTAAAACCGGCTCTTGCGGTATTTATCCAAGAAATGTTTGCATCTTGCAGGACAAAATGTTTCAAATGGTCCTAAAGGTCTCCTGTGTTATGCAGGTAGACCAAGCTCACGCAGTTTTGATATAAACTTCGCAACAACTTATAAGCCTAAAAATATTAAACTCTATATTCCTAGTGGTTAATGTGGCTCAGTATCCACTTAAAATGGCACACTGAGACCTTCTGATTGTTGGCCCTGAAGTCCCCTACATATATAACATTTCTTATTCAATGCTTATGGTTAACGTGTAACCTTAGTGCTTATTTGTCTATATTTGCTGTGTGCATGAAAGGTTTGCTTTTCCGCTGCTTACGTCGTATCTATTTGTTGTCGGGTGTTTCGGGCTATATGGAGCACTTCTATATAGGCATGCATATTTAGAAGTTTACCGTTTTGCTACTTTTTACATTTTCTTTACATTTTCTGATATCTGTTCTGCAATCAGAAAGCCACCCGTAGCGAAAACATAATGGCATTCTTCATAAACCGGCATTTCATTGCGAATACATCATGAACGCCTTCACGTATTACAGTGCTTTTACATTTAACGTAATCAGCGGTTAAAACTTGTTCTGGGTAGCTTATTTTTGTACTACTCACAATATTCTAGCCTTAGAAAGGGTTTTTCTAAGATTTACTCTGTTGGAAGTTTGGCGCCGGAGATCAATTTAGCGCAACTTTTGTTTTATATTCTGTTAAGTTGGATTTTTCTGGTGCAGCGCGCCGCCTTAGTATGTCTCTTAACAGCCGCGGCTCATTTTTATTTGCAGCACTCAAAATTTGTTTAACATTTTCTTGTTCCTTATAATTCTACTGCTCTTTTTTCTTTCCTTGGGCGCACCAATAAAAGTGACGACTGAGCGGGTTGAAATAGTCCAACGAATTTATAAAGCAATTGTGGAGGATTGGTTCCTGTTTCCAAAGGAAACATACACAACTAGTTCTCTGCGCGACTTTCAAAACTAACAAAATCGAGGAGCTGAAAACCGCCTGAATAAGCCAGAAGCAGTACAGTGTGGGCGCGTACAACCCCTACAGCTGTACACCGAACAATGCCTATGCGTTCGTAATTGCCAACAAAAAAACACATTCACACTGTTCTCACTCCCGTGCAAGGGCGTTGGATAATTGGAAATAATTTTCCGATCCATCACGGGCGCACCATCTAGCCAATCTAGAAATATACCTTTTTATTTTTATTTGTTAACAACCCAAGTAGCATAGCATACAATTTTTCGCCTTTGGCTGCTGAACACTGTGTATGTTCTGAAGACTTTAAGGTATTAGCGTAATGTAGTCGTACATCGCGGACATGGCGGTTATGGATGAGAAGTGCCCCAAGATTGTCAAAGAGCAAGCCGTAGTGGCACATTCGCATGTGATAATGGCGCTTCTACCGGTAACGAAAATCTTTTTAGCTTTCTTATATACCTTCAGGGGCATCAATGTCTGCCTACACATTGAAGGCTGCCGAGTAGTAGAACACCTAGCAGGGTACATTAGAGATGACGACGTTTGCTGATTGGTTTGACGGGAGTGAAACAGCTGACATCTAGACTCTGGCATTCAAGTCTGGTGTACCTATAGAATTGTGTATTAGTGTGATAAATCCTATCAACCTCTTGCCGCGGATTCGATTGCAAGTAGATACGTTTAAGGTAACGTGCTGTGTAACGGCATCGCACTCACTTTAAACGCAGTCTATTCATTATCACTTTTTCTCTTATTTTCCAGATGCATTGCGTGAGATCTCCAGCTCTAACAAAGCCACGAACGGACAGTCATGAACCAAAAACTGTTTATCGCTTTTATCCCTTCGACTGTATATGCTATATTAGCCTGTTTTACTGTGTTGTACGACTTCACTTCCGTTCTGCGAATACACGCTGTTCATCACCCACTGTGTTCTTCCGTCCGGGGCTCCCGCCTACCGTATTTACCCGTGGATTGCGTGATTAATCGCGTTGTTGTGCTTGTTGTCCTTCGGCTGGCGGATATATCCGGTCTTTCACCGACTATTGCACACTACAGCTGCACAACGGTTGATGCCAGAAGTAATTAATAACAGTCTCGGGGGTACATCCAAAACCGGGAAATAAGTGAGGTGGGACGAACAAGCGTCCGCGTGTGTGCATGGAATGGAAATTACGAATAGTTGAACAATAATGCCATAACGCGATGTTAAACGTTAAAGCATGTATGTGTTGGAGTGGGCGACGGAAGTTCGAATGAGGCAGTCAGGACTTACGAAATCATGGTTGCCATGACAGGGGAAGGGCTAAATTTTGTCATGGCGGGAAAGGGTTTCGCTAACATTGTCCTCCGTAACCTCCAAGTTAATCTGAGTGGCTGCAGAGTATTTTCTTAATTTTGTGGTATTAAGGCGTGGAAAAAGAAGATAATGACATATGCATTTGCTTCGTGAAAACGGTTATGATAAAGTAAAGTGATGACTGCAAGTGTAGTTGAAGTTCACGGCATAATCGAAAGCGGGCAAATGGTAAATAAAAGTGAAGTGTGAACGGTTGTTTAATGGAGCAAATAAGTGTTAATGTAATTGTTTCATGTATGTAAAGTTTATGCTTGCAGTAACTTACTTGCTTGGATAAGCGGTATACATTTCTCCTGTCGGATTATTGTATTTTTTTATTTTTGAAATCGCGATGAATGAATGCGAAGTTTACAACTAATAAATCCTACTAACTACCGTTTATTCTACATACTTAAGCATAAAGCGACCTATACACATCTCCTTCAAACCCAGTTATAAAAGCATCTTGGTGTACCGGAACACAAAGTCCCTCAAGGCCCATTTTTCATGTCAAAAATTAGCCACTCTCCCATGACAGCAACAGTCGCTGCGTGAATAAATGGTGATGTATTCTGAAATGCTTATTTAGCCAAGAGTTATGTCACCGTACTTGTATGCATCATTGGATTTATTTTATTTCATGTTGTCGTTTCAAGTGATTGGCTGTTGCGTGATATCCCCGGTGTGGCTGCGCTTGATGTGCATGTTGACAAGGTGCCTACCTGTCTATTACCCACTACCTCGTCCATACCGGCTCTGGCAGACAGTTGGTCGTTGCTAGAGGGGACGGGGTGCACGGTCCTTGTGGCCATGCTAGGCTCGAATATTGGTTCCATGCAGTCAGTTTGCAGCGGACTACGGTCCAGCCACCGCCTTGTGTGCGCTTGCTTCCCCAACTACATTGATGAAACGTGGCTCCCATCCACATGCCTCCCGGTATAATTCCTTCGGGTTTACACTGGATATGGGGTGTTTGGTTGGAGCTGTGGGTGGCGCAGCGCAAGTCACCCATGGTCCTTCTGTAGGCGCAGACGTACTGTGGCTGGCCACAGTGACAGGCAAACCCGAAACCGGATGCCGCCAACCATTCTGAAATGGAAGATATAGCGAGAGGTGCTACGGATAATTGGTAGCTGTAGTACCTGCGCTATGTTTTAAAGGAATTAAATCTTCGTAAATGGTTCGGAAGCAAGTGATATTTGGTGATATTTACGTTTAGGGCACAAAAAGTACGTATCAAATAAAATATAGTCTTTTAGTTGATACGCTTCACGCGTGTTAGGGAAAAGGCAGCTGAATAAATTGGTAAATGCTATAATGCCGTGTGTGGTGTGGTATATAACCATTTTAAAGTTTCACACGGCTACGGCTAGGGAAGTGCGGATGGAAACTTCTCATTTTACGCCTTTGTTTACAGCATGAGTGAAAGTGAATGTAGTTTGCAACCGTACAAAAGTATATTTCACGGATTATCTACAAAAGTTTTGTTTCGTAATTTGTAATGTATGGGATAATTAATCTGGGCAGAATTTTATAGTGGATGGATACGCAAAACGTGATAATGGTGAAGTTTTTTGATGTACTTTAAAGGAAAAATGGGAAGTCCTAGCGATATAGTTTATCCCTGACATCGATGAACGCTATTCCTATATTCCAGGACGTGGTGGGTCTTCGTCTGGCAAGCGTTTTCCCTACAAAAAGCCACAAATGTCTGTTTAACAACATTGCGACGTGGCGGATGTGACTCGCCACTCAATAAAGTCACCGCCCGTAACACATTGGCAAGTTGACCGACACCACATTTACAAGTTCTGTGCATATATCGGCTCTCGCACGAACACGCCTACATATCTGATTAGTGACATACCACTATTCTTAAGTATTTTCCCCCGTTTCCTCATACTTCACTCACTGACCTACATTGCTTACGGGACCTCATCGGACTAGTTCCTCATCAACATACCATATAAGTGTTCTGATTACTATTTTTACCTCTCGCATTCTGTGTACATAGACTACATACAACCTTTGGGCTCTATGGGCCCACACTACTGTCTCCAACTGTACTACTCCCACTGTTGGTGCTGCTTATTCCGCTATCATGTACAATAATGCAATATGCTGATCATGCCCAAAAGGCGTGTCTCGCTTTGTCGAGAATAACATATTTATTTATTTATATAAAAGATTTAGATGTACATGGTTTTGTAATATTATATAATTTTGTTATGATACAAAATGATATATATATATATAATGCTTTTATATATTGATTGATTTTATATATGTTGATAATATAATTATGTTATTTAGTGTATATGTCATATTTAGGTATATGGTAAATATTTTTTATATTTTTCATTGACTTGTAATATGTTACATGGCATATATCTCGAATGTAAATGGGTAATGAAACATAATGGCCAGGTAGTTAGTAAAATCCTGTTCCGGTTACTGTTTTAATGCCCCACAACTGATATTAGTCCATGTTCTTCGTTCGTCAGCGGGCTTAGTTTATCACCTGAGAGAGTCGCTGCAGGAAGTATATGGGTTAATTGTTGTGTGTTATATCACTTGTTTGTAACGGTTTACTTCTCTCCAAATGTGCTTGCGTAGGGTTCCATCTACCTGCAATCATTATCAGGCGAAGATTGTGGTAAAGTTGTTTACTTCATGTATGGACGGTTATAAAACATTGAGCACTGGAATACTTTGGATTATCCCGGGGGATGATGACCTTAAGCTATGGGATGTTCTTAATGTTCCTGGAGTTTGCGAGCCCATACAGTATGCGCTGGACAGACTCAGGGACTGGTCTGATTTGTGGCTTATGCCCATAAATCAGGCTAAGTTTTCTGTTCCTCGTATGGAAGCAAATTTTTCGCTTTTCAGGTACGTACTCTGTGTGGTTAAACTTCCCCGTTTTCTCCAACCACTTAGACCTAGTTGTCGTCCATTCCTGGTCTTTGCGTTCTGGTGACAGCTGGAAGAACGCCGCAAGTACAGGTTTCAGAATTTTGCGGTTAGAAGGACGTGCTTTCAGGGTGTTAACGGCCGACATATTGGTGAAGCTGTTCTCCGCTTTCGTCCCCACCCATCTGGAATGGTGCATGCGGGCTTGCCTGCCCTGCCTTGTTCGGGACAAAGTGGAGCTTGAGAGGGTTGTGAGAGTAGGTACGCAATTGGTCACGGGTTACCGGGGCATTGGTACCCGAGCGTTTAGCTAGCTCGTGTATGCAGTCAGTGCACTGCCGACGGGTTCGAGGAGACGTAATGGTGACTTGCCGCATTTTAACAGGTAAGGTTGCACCGCACCTGAGCTGGCTGTGTAACCCGGCTAGGTTGCGTGGTCTTCGTGGTCATGCCATGAGGGTAGACAAGCAGCGTTGTGACCGGATCAGGGCGTAAACTCGGGCATCGCGTAGATGTATCGAGCGCTGGAACTCGCTTCCAGAAAGCGCCTTCCGTGAACCTACGGTTAAGGGCTTCGAGCGTCAGTTTGACGCTCTTGGGTGGCAACACGAAACTTTTCCTTCTCCTGACCACATCCATCTTCAAACTGTAAGTTCTTTTTCTGTCTTTCACTGCACCATTTTGTGTTATCCTTCAATTTAATGACTTCCATTCCCCTTCGTCTTACATTTACTTTGTACTTTCCGCCTACTTAACGTAAGTTACACCGCCGGGACTGCTAGTGCAGGGAAGGTGGGCAGTAATCGGTTGATCATGGTGTTTCAGGAGTTTCCTTGAAGATCTACCAAGACCCACCACCTTCTCATTTCCTGGCTCCACGATTTGCCCAAGAAGGAACACACAAGGGATTTTCCTATCATTCCAGTCCAACTGAATCTAAATCTGAACACCTCTATGCCTCCCTGGGCAAACCGTTAATGCCCGCGTTTGCTGCCCTATCGGTGCCTGCATCCGCAGTCACGTGAGGTAAGTGAACCATGGAAGGTGAGAAATGAAAGGCACGGAAAAAAGAAGTGCACCTTAAAAAGGAAAATGATATCAATGCTTCAGAAGAGGTAGAGAAAAGGAGGTTGAAGTACGAAGATCTGAGTTACTCAGAGAAATGGAACCGGTTTGTGTTGCCACGCAGAAGCTTCAAGTCACCCTTGAAACCCCTGAACGCCAGATGCCCTGTTAAAAATGTGCAGAAGCATGTTGAAGTTCGGTTGGTGCACCTTCAAGGAGTGATCGCGCACAGTGGAAAATGATACCGAGAGTATGTACCTCAGCTACATAATTACCAAGCCTCAGAGTGAAGACGCACATTGTTCACTTGGGGCTCGCCTGTTGTTGATGTCCTTCACGGCCTCCCTAACCCTTTAACCCATGGTCTACCGGAAGTTGCTGATGAACGCAAATGTGTTATCTAATGCTGCTAACAAACATGATGCCACGTATTGCTGTTGGGATAACAGAGTGCCAGTAAGGGAGATAATGCAGGACCATAAAACAGGTGGTCGTTTAAGCAACAGTAGGTAGAAAAGGCAAGAAAGGTAAAGGAAAGAATAAGCTGTTCAGTCCCAGGCAAAATGCTCAAGCACGTATGGGTTAGGTAATTCATACTCATCCCCACGCGGCGGATCACTAAGCAACTGGGAGATGAAATGATATCAAAAACGCAGTTTTTAGCGCAAGTAATACACGTACCAAGTATTATACATCAAGCGTGCTTCTTACCTTATCAACGCAGGTTACCCCGGTGCCTTGCAAAGCGCAATCCTTATTCCGGTTGCTTAGAAGATGGGGCTGTCACGAAGGAACGGATAAATAAATGTGTATCCTAACAAGGCAGCGGAATTGCGGGTGCTCCTGATGTCCGTAGGCAAACCTGACCACCCCCACCTTGTGAACCGTTACCGAGGTTGGCGTACGTGACGTAAACGGCATGTAGGGGAGGCACCACATGTGGGAGCGGTGGGTGTACCTAACGATCAAGCGTAAGCAATGGATAGCACAGTTATAAATGAACGAAAAAGGTAGCAATATGAAAAAGAAGTACTTTCATACACCGATGGACAGTGAAATGATCCTGTACGCTGTACGAGGCGCACACCTGATGACACCAAAGGCCGCAGTCGGAGCACATGACGTAGTCAACCACCTGTCCACTCTGTGCCTCGCAGTCAGTTTGGAGGCACGAAGCGCAATTGTCATTGTCGTAGTTGGCTGGGAGTGGTGCATGGCTACGACGCTTCCTTGGAGGCCTATACACCCTAGCGGTTTTCGTGTGCAACTCTCGAAAACGAAGTGCCTTCCTTTCATGCTCCTTACTGCCTGACGATCCTGCAATAGGAACTAAACGTTGCTTACGCCTGGCGCCTTCCATGGTACTTTCACTCGTCCCTTCCGCAGCTGAATCCATTACGTTTGCGGAGGCTGAAACCGCAACGTCCACGTGAGAGCTGCCAAGGTTCCATAGTAACTCGCGCAAGTGATCCATAACCTCCCTATACTTCGCGTCGGCCAGGCTGCAAACTTGTACCTGAATATCTCCCAAAACCTGGCTACATTCCTGAAGCTTCTGTTCCCTACTTACCGGTGCAACAGTGGAACTGGACGCTAGGCGGACGACGGCGGAGGACGTGGACGCGGTAACACGCGGTTGGTGCGCGCGCGACACAAACCACCGGTTGTTACGCAATATGTCGTCAACCGGTCTGTCTGCCGCGTGCAATGCATGCACAATGTGTGCGCACGGCAGCGGCCATTGCCGGCTGAAGCTGCATTGGCAGGTTACCTCCTCACGCATTAACACGGTGTACCTTCTGCGGGTACCTTGCACTTGACATGTTTCATCGGACAACTCCGTCACTGTCACCTTCTCCCTAGTGTAATGGCACCACAGACGCGTCCTTGCATACTCTGAAAACTGAAACGCAGCCTGCTCTAGGCTATGCAAGCAAGAGTCCATTAGATGCTCCGACACATCGGTTTTACTCATGATATCTTCCCACTGAGCTTGAGCATCGATCACGAGGATAACAACCGCGGTAAACAGGCCTAATGAAGAGGTCCGCTCGGAATGACCGCTCTTCAAATGCCTATTTTCGTTTTCCACGCGGTTCGTTATAAAACAGCCAAACAAACAGGTGGACGTCAAACGGTGCGCTGCCCATGGTGAGACAAAGGGCAACCAGGTTCGTACTAAGTGTCTGTGCGTGTCGGCGTTTCGCTCTTTAATGGTGGTCAAATACCTGATGAGCAACCGAGAACTCCTAGAGTACACTAAGTTCCGTAACCACTGCTTAATAACCAACCAGCCGGCTGCACATTTTGTGGATAAGCCGTTGCAACGACGGGTGACATCCTTCAGTAGGTGGAAACGGCACAATACAATCCGCGTGCAGGGATACACTGCTTGGAACGCACGGTCTTGTGCCATGCACTTATCAATCACCACCGTCCGTGCTGCCTCAGTCGCTGGCAACGTCAGCTGCATGTTGCGCACGACGTTCATGTACGCTGCCATTGTCTCATTAGGAAGGAACGCGTAGAAATTTGAACGCCCAATACCATGAAAATCTACCAACATGCAGTGCCGCAGTATGTAGCCACCGCAGTTCATCTGGTGCGTCTCGTCCGCCAGCAGTACCTCACTATAAAGCTCCACAGGTCACGTACGTACTTGGGAACATAAAGATGCAGCGCACCTAAGACTCATGCTCTACATGACATTGACCGGCGCCCCCAAGCAAATGTATAGCAGCGTTAACGGAGTTCCCCTCAACCTTCCCCCTCATCTTATCTCTTATGGTCCGGAAATCGTAACGGGTCAACCATCCACCCTAGTGCGTCAACGCATATCTCCCGAGTTCACGTGTGTCCTTGAAAGACTGCATCATGCGATAGATGTCCTCTTCCGCGTGTTGCAGGAGCCATCTGTTGGTGACATACAGAAACGGTTTTACTACATGGAACTTGTGTCTGTGCTCAAGGCTGTATGATACCATGTCGTACCACCAGCCGTTATGCCGTATGCCAATTTGTGCCTGGAAGTCAACTTTTGTACCTAAAGTTAATAAGCGTCGCACAAACATTACATGCGAACTTACCGCTTGCATGTGTATCTTCTTCGGGAACAATGCACGCATTTATAGTGTACGGATTTGTATCGCACACCCTCAGACAACTCTTTCCGGTTTTCTTCTTATAACCAACCGATGTCAGGACATCCGATTTGAAAAAACATGACGCAGTAGGCGTTTGAAAGCGCTTTAAGTCACTTTCGAACTGCTCAAAAGTGCGCCACAAGCTAAAGGAAGATAGCACAAAAAGCAGTGGTATCGTTGTCAGCCATGACAGCGACTGAATCCGCCAACGCACTTACGGTGCATTCAAACTATCATCATACTCACATCAACCTAGGTCCGCGTTGCAGCCCATGGCATTTCTCTCCACATCAACAGATCTTAGATCACAATGTCATCTTCCCTTATTTTTTACCAATGCGAAGTTGCATGTTGTCCGCTAGGGCAACCTCCCAGTCCCCTGCTGATCACCGACTGTTGTGGAGCACCGTCCCATATTTTTAACGGGAGGTTGGATGCTGCCCGATAGTCGCAGACCTAGCAGTGTACTTTAAAGATGGCGACGTTGGTTGATTGGTCAGACTGGAGTGAAACAATTAACCTCTAGACACTGCCCTTCTAATCTGGTATACTTTCAAACATGTGTTTTAGTGTGCTAAAAAGCTATCAACCGCTTGCCGCCTATTCGAATGCTTGTAAAAGCGGTTAACGAAATGCTACAAATTTGGTAAATTAATAAGACAAAGTATCTACTCCCGTATGTCCAATATTGCACAGTGGGCGCATTGTACTGCTAAAAGTAAATTTAAGTCGCCTGTTTTCATGGATGCTGTATTTAACTAATTCGCATTCTTGGATGTCCGTTAAAAGCGTTGGATTTCCGCCAGTTATATTCTAAAAGCTAACCTTTGTGACAAGTCTGTCGGCACGTGCGCCAGTTAATAGTCCGTGGGCTATCTTTATGCGTCTTCTCCGTGTCCTGTCTAGACGTTGTTGGACGCAAAATTGAACACAGAGGAGATGTGCAGCAAAACAGTTTTGAAATGAATGCAAACTAGTGCCCAGTCAATCATCTGTGCACGTTGTGTTGCTAAAGTGCCAATATTCAACTCGCGTTCCTATGTGTCTACGTATCGATGGTGAAACATCCAAGTGTGTAATGCGTGCAGCCATATTTGCCTTACACATGCGTAACACTGGTGCAATATTAGTAACTAAATTAATAATTATTCACTACAATTTATAAAATATAAGCATACCGTTTCTGCGCCTATTTATTAAAAATACTCGCCGTGTACTGATTGTTTTTTACTGGACTACTTGATTAGTCTCCTACTGTGCCGATAGTTTTAGCCTCGGAATTTTAACGTGAATCGCATTATTAATATAACGAAATATGTAACATTGGGAATTTGTGCGTTTCGTAGCGGTTGTTACATCATAGTAGACATATTTAGGTGGCTTCTTTAACAGCGAAGATTTTGTGAAATCATAAGAAACTTATACAGAAGTATGGTGCCTATGAATTATCATTTTATCCATACATATGGACAGCGAGCCCCTCCGTTGAAGTCTGCTTTTGGCCGCTCGCCGCGAAGCAAAAGGAGATAAAGTTAAATATCTTTATATGTCCATGGATGTTGCTAACTAACGTTCAGAATCATTATCGGCGCTGTTTAGTACGTAAACTCTTTCTTTTTAACCGTACTTTCTGTCAGCGCAAGTGATATTTAGAGACCGTGAGTTACGAATAATTGCGTCACAGTGGTAGTACGTACTTACAAGTCTGTAATTGATTACCGCGTAACGTTGACGGAATATGCATCCCTTTCGCGAGAGCAGCGAAAACGTGTGCCGTCTTGTGGGTGTTGTAACGTCCTAAATGACCAGAGTTTTGCCCTCAGCAGTCTAAAGGTACACCTTATGGACGACATTTTGGTGACCTAAAATATTTTCCAAAGCACCCTGAAATTTAGAAACGAAAGTTTCATGGTTGAAATACCGTAAATATGAAGCGGAAAACTACCTACTAGCTGTAATTACGCAATGCAGTAGCCGTAAATGATTGTGAAGGACCAAACCTCGTCCAAAGGAAACTAAATTAGAATGACTATAATCAAACTGTATGCTTTAGCTACTGTTATCACACTATATATCATGAGTGCGCTGCTGTCGGAGACTTTACCACAAGCACAATTCTCGGAGTCAAGTGATACTACAACGCACTTGGGTCCAATTATATCGGCAATAAAAGTGCCACTGATGAAGCCTATATACAACGAGCACCAGCCTTGCAGCCGTGTGCTATTACAACCCACTTGTGTCCTATTACATTGGCACCATATGTGCCACTGATTGAGCCTAAATACAACGAGCACGACCCTTGGAGCCGTGTGCTATTACAACCCCCCTGGGGTCTATTACGCTGACACCAAATGTGCCACTGATGGAGCCTATATACAACGAGCGCGGGCCTTGCAGCCGTGTGCTATTACAAGCCACTTGTGTCCTATTACATTGGCACCATATTTGCCACTTATGGAGCCTATATACAACGAGCACCAGCCTTGCAGTCGTGTGCTATTACAACCCACTTGGGTCCTATTACATTGACACCAAATGGGCCACTGAGGGAGCCTATATGCAACGAGCGCTAGCCTTGTAACCTTGTGCTATGACAACCCACCTGGGTCCTATTACTCTGGCAGCCAAGGTGCCGCTAGTACAGTTAATTGTTAAAAAGGATTTAATCCCAAAGGAGCTCAGAAATCGCAATAATAATGGTACATTGTACTTAACAGAAAGCAGCGAGAAAAGGTTCAGCGTTGTTCAGTATATTCGTAACTTGGATGCGCATGTCCCATGCAGGGTCCCATTACACAAAGTCATATTAATCAGCTGAAGTATAACAGTAGTGCAAACGTATAGCCTACTGTCGGGTAATTGAATGAGAGTTTTTATCTGAACAAGTTTTTTCCTTCTCAGCGTTTTCTTTACTGGGTTAGCATCCACGTCGATGCTACAATAAAGTGAAAATGGGAGTTTAAATTGCACCGAAAAACTTACTTTGGCACCTCATTCTGCATAATACCTCTGGTTGAGGGGAACTCGACGGCTCCCTTTCAACAACCTATCGACTAAAGGTAAGGAAAAAGATCACCAGTACGAAGTGCACAAGCAATATGATGGGTTACGGTTTGTTGACTTGTACTCGGATCGGCGGTAATCTCATCACTGGAAAAGCTCATCATCTGTCAGGCGGCGATTGATGGGGTGTCACTCAAAAAGAGGGCGGTTAACTGGGTGATTGTGAGATAGATCTAAGGTTTTGACTTTCAGCTTGCGTCCCGTTCTAAAGAGGTTAACGCGCGCCCTGCAGTTAGTATCACGTTTGCTGAAGGGTTTAGAATAATAGAAGCAAACTCCTACTAAACACGTATCCTGTACTTGTTGACTTGCGACGTGCGCAGCGGACACATCGATAAATGACCCAGTCGTACTTCACCCGTGACACGTTACACTTCCTGCTGCTGTAGCATACGAAATTGACGCAATGAAGAAGCATAAAGTCTGAAAACAACCTATTAAACTCATCAAAACTGTCAAAAGAACGCCCAAGAAAGCTTCGACGGGAAGCAGACTACTACATGTGAGTGACTAATTTTTGACATGAAAAAGTGGCGTGGAGGGACTTTGTGTCCGGTTCACCAAGCTAAATGGTGATGCTTTCATAACTGGATTTGAAAGAGATGTGCATAGGTTGCTTTGTGCTTAAGAAAGCACAAAAAATGGTAGTTGGTAAGTTGGTAGTTGGTAAATTTCGCCTTCATTTATCGCGATTTTAAAAAATGCAAAAAGTACAATAATCCGACAAGAGGTATGTATACCCCTTATCCAAGCAAGTAACTTGCGGCAAGCATAAACTTTACATACATGCAACATTTGTATTAACACTTATATGCTCCATAAAACAGCCGTTTACACAACACTAATATTTAGCATTTGCCTGCTTTCGATTATGTCGTGAAATTCAACTACGCCTGTAGTCATCACTTAAATTTATCATAACCGTTTTCACGAAGCAAATCCATATAGCATTATTTTCTCTTCCTTCGCACCATAATACCACCAAAATTAAGAAAATACTCTGCCGCCAATCAAACAAACTTGGATGTTACCGAGGACAACGGTAGCGATACCCTTTCCCTCCATGAAATACTTAGCCCTTCCCAGACTACATGGCGTTCGGATTCAAAAATACTGTTCGTGCCGCGTATCTGTTTTCCGACATATCTAAACAAATGCAATATCACATTTGCACAGAATTGAATAAAACTGCAAAGGCAGAAAGATAGCCGGGAATCATGCTACTAATGGACGCTAAACTATTTATTGCCCAATAGGTTTTGCGGGGTAACGGGGCTGCGACGTAGTCGTATCAGTTTGAATCAATATGACGCTCGAACTTAGGTTGCTGGCCACGGAACTTAGGTACATCCTTTCAAGGCGTTGCAAAGGAAAACAACTGTGATGCCATCATGTGAACAATGTACGAAACTTAATTAACCGATCGATTGGCCCATCGGATGCGTGCTCTACGTCCACCCGCTCCTCAAGCGCAGAAGACACCAATGTACGTGCCCAAAAAGCTGCTTACCTCTTTACCCATCCTTCCTCTCGCAGACGGTGTTCAAAATCCTCTTCCGTAGCTGCACATGGTACCTTTCAAAGTTCAACACCGTGCAACTAAAACTACACTATTGAGCGCCGTGGCCGACGCGAAGCCGTGAGCGTCGACCGTCTGAAGCCTGCGTTCATGCATGCACCACCTCGGCTACTTCATCCAGTAGTGCTTCTTGTGAAGTTACAGCCCCTGCACCAAACTTCAGCCTTCTCAGGTAGTTCAACCTGCCCGCCACCACGAGCTACTGCTTCTAAGCTTTTCCAGCTTTCAGCCCGTCGCCCCCCACGACCGATCGCCGTGGGCCGGAAGCGCGTACGCCAGTTCGTTATTCCGACAATGTACAGTGTAAATATTTTTAGGTTTGTATTTATAGTATATATTTGCCTGTCCTTGGGTGATTAAGGTTTGAAAAGCCAAAAACCCAAAATTTATGAAAAATCTTTTTCTAAACGTATATTCAAAAACCAAAATATTTAAACACGCTGATCAAAAATTCGTTCCTTCTGGCGTGTTTGTTCGTTTTTCTGTTTTTTCTACTCTACGGGCATTTTCCCTACATGCCCCAACCCTTCCCTTCGATTGACTGCCCCACAAGAGGATCAGCGCAGTCAACCTGGATCCTGCCGAAAACTCTGACTGTTTTCTCCGCGGGAAGAGGGTCGGTTCTTCATGGCACAGAGGCTGTTTCTTCGTGGGACGAAGGTAGCTTATCGTGGGACGATGAACTATTGTCCGTGAGACGAGAGACATTTTGGATCGGTATGGGGTACGGTGGGGAGCGAGACCACTCCCAAGCGCACCGTTCGGCAGCAGCGGAGGTTGAGGTCCTGTCGGGCTTATTCGGGGCTAGCCAGGTTTTAGTCTGAGAAGTCCGTTCCAACGGCTTGCCGAAGTGCACCCTGCCGTGTAATCAATAAATAAGAAATCACAAACGGCACAGTGGACTCCGAATTCCGGTGAACCTCCATTGGACACGAACACCCACGCACCCGTCAGCTTCCAATTCGAATGCTTTTTCGTTCAGCATTCTAGGGGAAGCTCTGTAGCTCCCAAAAGCTAACTGTTAACTTTTATGTACAAGTTCGTTTTGGACCAATTGTGTTCTATGCTTTCTTGTTTTGCTCGCCCTTACATTACCTTCATGTTGACCTACATCCCTGCCAGAAACCTGACAGTCTTGTAAGTTCTCGCTCTAACGTGTTGCTCTTGTCTCGCTTTATCCGCCCATGCCTTCTAGTAGCCCCTTGGAATACGGTCCGCTGTGACCGACTAAAATTGCCTTCGGACATCCGCGCTTAATTTCGTGCACCGTCTCGGACTAGTAAGTACTGGTCCTACAGGGCGTTAAAACATGCGGGCACAGGTCGAGGGTGGCGATGGTAGTGACAAACTGAAGAAGCTTGGTAGGTGAGGTGAAGGTAGTTCCAATCGATGTTGGGCATATTGAAGTCGTCTCCTGCTAACTTGTATTTGACTGAGTTTATCGATACGAAGTGAAAGACGTCTGTAAGATGGTTGACACCAGGATTGTGTTGGAGAGGCGGTAGGTATAAGCAAGCAATAGGGAGTCGCTGCTTATTAACTTCAATGGTAATCCAAGATGAGCGTGGAAGGTTGTCGAGCATAGGTTGGGTAACAGTTTATGTATTGATTGCAGCCTCAGTACAGCTAATGCAGCCGCCTCCACTGTGTGGATGTCATAGCCTAAGATGTGCTAATAGGAGTCGTGGATTAAGTCGCCGAGCCGTTTCTGTGGGGAGGATTGTCTGAGGGTTAATGGAATAATCAAAAAGGCACAGGCAATGTAGCTTTTTAGTAATAGGGTGAACGTTTAAAGAAATAATTTTTCGAGGCGTGGTGGCAATTGTTATTGTTTTGAAGCTGGAAGGCGAGGTAAAGTGGGCCATGGAGCGTAAGTCAGGGTGGGTAATATGGGCTGCAGACATTTCTTCATAAGAGGCTGCAAATGTTAGTCCCCAAAGATTGAACGCTTGACTTGCTCATCGCCAATTTTGATTAGCGTGCGTTTCAGTTGCAATGCACGCCTGCCCTTTGTGCTGTGTATCCTCCGTTCCCCTAGCTAAAGCGTCAACTGTGTCGCGTTTTCGTAGCTGCGTAACAGGGAATATTTACTGTACCAATAAAACTTTCCCTGCAACCCTATATAACTTTCGATTCGCCATCCCGGCTCCCCTACAGGATATTTGCTAAAAATAATTAAAACGCGCACCAGAGATGGCTGTTGTAACATAACTTGAGACGAAATAGGAAGGCAAAGAGGAGAGAAGCCGACAAGCACAGTGCAGGATACACTTGACGGAGTGAGTATGCAGCCGGAGCTACTTTTAGCAAGTAGGATGAAGCTTAAAAAAGATATCAAAACCCTTAAAGCGCATCGCGAAGAAGGCGAGAATGTTTATGTTTGCTGGGTTTCCGGTTGGTGAGCCGACGGTCCACTTCCGCCCTACCAGAGCACTTCTGGTAACACACGACCCGGGGCTCTCCACGCCAAACGGTTTCACATAGTTCTCAGTGATGTGCGTAGCCTGCGGAACAAGGTGTGTGAAGTAGGGACCCTAATAGACCACTCCCATCCTGATGTACTCGCGTTCACTGAAACCTGGTTGTCTTCTGACGTCATGGACAGTGAATTATGCGTGCCAAGCTACGTAATTTGGAGATCTGATCGCCCATCTGATCGCCGCGGAGGTGGAGTCGCCTTGTATATCAGATGTGGTGTAAACACATCATGAACTCATATCTTTAAATGTTGAAGCTCTTGCAGTTGAAGTCTGTACCGAAGCAGCGCAAGTTAAAATCGTGCTGCTGTATAGGAGCCTTGATAGCGCTTCTAGGAGTTTCATTGACTTTATTCGCACTCACTCTGCGAACAGGTGCTCGATAATGGGGGACTTCAACGTCCCTGAAGTGCAATGGCTTGACTTACCTTATGAGGCAGCGACAACAGGGTTGGCTGCCGAGGTTGTTGGCTTGACACTGGAAGTACCCTTACACCAATTTGTCGATCGACCCACCAGGTACATGGTGGGTCATGCTCCTTCTCGGTTGGACCTAGTATTCGCAGAGTCGGTTGACGTTGTTAGTGACCTTGAGTACGGTCCCCTTTAGGAGCCAGAGACCATGGGTGTTTGTCATTCACTTGTGCTCTCATTAGAGACTATGATTCACGCACGGTCCGTACTCCAAACCTTTGGCACGCCGACTTTCCGTTTATTAAAGCCAAGGCAGTAAGTCTCCCATGCATTATCTTGTGAGATGAGGAAATACAGACGGTTTAGGATACGTTTAAGTCCTTCCTCTTTAATAAATCCCACTCACACTTCTTTATCTGGAAAAGCGTACTAAAGCGAAGCCACAATTTTTAGACTCAGTCGCACACCAGCTAATGAATAGACGGGCAAGATGCTGGCGGATCTACCGGACAGTTCTCTCAGAAGGTATTTTTGGCGTTATCGTGAAGTTCGGAATGCTTGCAAGAGTCATTTACGAGCTACTAGACTTAGCTATGAGCTGGAGCTGGCTGACTCTGCCTCTGCAAATCCCAAAAGTTTCTTCGCCTACGTCAAAATGCGTGGTAACGTTGGCTCATCTATCCCAGTGTTATTAGGCAGCGACGGCCCCACTGCCACCACTGGGCACGAAAAACCATGTTTACTGAGTGCGCAGTATGCTGGGACATTTTTCAGGATGAGCGATTGCCGCGTGTTGACCTAGCAATGAGAGTCCCACAGGACTCCTGTTTATCACACGTCACAGTTTCGGAGGCAACCGTTCTCCATCTTCTTCAGGGGCTAAATCCTGCTACATCAGCTGGGATGGATGATATTCACCCTAAGCTTTTGTACGAACTAGCAAGCGAGCTATGTGGCCCAGTAACGCGTTTGTTTTAGTTGTCGCTTCGCAGCTGCTTCTTTGCCAAGGACTGGAAGGATGCTGTCGTCCGCACGATTTTTATAGGGCGACAAGCATCTCCCTGCCAGTTATAGACTGGTAAGTTTGGCAAGCGTACTGGTCAAGGTAGTGGAGAAGTTGGTTAGGGATGTGCTTGAGAACCACCTGCGGAAGTTTGGTCTGCTCAGTCCAATTCAACACGGCTTTCGCAATTTTTTGCATGACTAATTTGCTAGTTGCACGGGAATGTTGGGCAGATGATTTGGATCGGGGTCATGCAGCAGATGTAGTGTTTATTGACGTCTCCAAGGCTTTCGACACTGTATCACATTCTCGCCTCTCCTTGAAAATTCGGTCCTATGGAATATCAGGGCGTGCACTACAATGGATCACCACGTTTCTGGAAGGGTGAGAGATGCGTGTTCGTGGGGGTCTAGCCTCTCTCTGTCAGTCAGTCCTCATTGGGGTGCCTCAGGGTTCGGTGCCTGGCACGTTGTTATTTTCTTTGTATATCAAAGTTGCCCGAACTGCTGGAGGTACCATCTCTCACGTTTGCAGCTGACCTAAAGTTTTGGCACATAGTGTCCGACTTTGATGGACCCCAGACTCTACAACAAGCCCTCGATAAAGTTTGGGACTGGGCTGCTGTGTCGCAGTTGCCCATAAATTAGGCAAAGTATTCCATCTTATGAATAGGGCCAAATGGCTCCCAAACGCGTTATCTGCTTGGCAGTACAGAACTACCCCATGTTTCCAAATTGGTAGACGTAGGGTTCACCTTGTCTTCAGAACTTAAATCCGGTGAGAACTGGGGGAAATCTACGTGCAAGGGTTTCAGAAGGTTGTGGATGATCCGCAGGGCATTCGGGACCATCAAGGGAGCTGTGTTTGATAGGATATTCTCAGCATTTGTCAGGCCCCACTTGGACTATGCATCCAGGCTTGTCCACCTTGCTTAGTCAGGCACGGGATGCCAATGGAGAAAGTGTTGAGAGTTTGAACCAAACTGGTTCATGGACTATGTAACCTTTCTTACCCAGAAAGGCTACTTGTGCTGGGAATGTTCTCAATTCACTATCGCCACCATCGAGGCGACCAAGTCTTGACATGTCGCATACGTACCGGTAAAATCGGACTTGACTTATCTAGGCTTTTTCAACCGGCATGGCTTCCATCGCTCCGAGGTCACCCGATGAAGTTACACAAACCTCGAGCGGTTGGAGTCCGGGCGGACTTTCGTTTATCACGTCGAGTGGTGGATTCCTGGAATTTACAGTCCGAGCAAGTTGTATTGGCACCAACAGTGAAAGAGTTCGAACACCGACTGGGCGGCCTTGGCCTACCATTCTTAGCATTTCCCTTCACGTCCTAGCTTATTCGTCTTATTGAATTATTAAATATATTACGTTGTTTTTCTTGAAGCTCTTATTACTTTAGCGCTTCTCTTTCTTATTTAACTTGACCAGAGCGGCCGGGATTGCCAGTGCAGATCGCGTGGGTATTAATTGATTGACCGTGGAGTGGATCGCGTGCGCTGATCTGACTCCTCTGGATTCGAGTTATCGCGGACGAATAACATGATCGTCTCGCGAAAAACCGAGGCGGATGAACCCGTTGCGTCTTCGTTTGATGAGTCAAATGCAGCTTGCAGCAATTCTGCCTGTTCAAGACTAGTCACGGATTCAGCTGGTGGCATGCAGTGTGATGTTTGCTCTCGTTGGTGTCACAAAAGTTGTACCGGCCTCCAAGCGAATCAGTACAAGATGCTATCCTCCAGTGAAAGCTTTCTGTTTAGATGTGCTGATTGTTGCTCTCAGCAAGCGAAGCTCCCGGCTTTCACCTGCGCTGAATTCAAAGCACTAGCGTCCAGATGCACAGTTGTCGAGAAGGCATTAGCCGAGCTTGCCTCACTTGCCATGCTCAACTCTAAAGTGGATTTGATTATGAAATCCCTGAATATTGCGAATGTGGACGCTGTAACGGACTATACTTCTGCTGTTAGTCCAACCGTTTACGAGGCGTCCATCCTACCGGACGCTCCAGTTCACGTGGATATAACTAACACAGATGCCTCGGACGGCATTGTTGATCCGCCCCAAATGGAAGGCGAGTCACGGGCTCCCTCGCCATTGCAAAATAAGCGAAAGAGGGCAAGGAAAGCGCGCAAACCCTCCGCCCCCAAACCGGAAGGGGACAAAATGCTCAAGAAACAAGCGCCTGAGTTAGAAACACCATCTGGTGTTGCACTTCCCTCAGTGAGACAAGAGGTGCCGTCGCCTACGGTCCCACCGATTCTTGTCAAACAACCATGTAGCGTGGATCGTACAGCGCGTGGAGTAAATACACCTCGTCGAGGCGATTCTTACACAGATAGCTGTGTGATTTTTAGAAACGTCACTGAATCCACTGCCGCTCTTCCCACCGAGCGCATGCTTGATGATCTGGGTTGGCTTAAAGTTTGCGTGACCAGGCTTTTACCACCAGGTTTCCCTGGCGTTACTGTCAGGAAGCTCATCAGATTGGGGAACGTTCCGGTTGATCAACCAAAGCCTCGACCCCGTCTGTTTAGGGTGGTCCTATCCAACCCAGAAGAGCGCAGGGCCTTACTGAGATTTGCCTTCAAGCTTAAAGGTAGCAACGTTAGTGTGCAACCAGACCTTCCGTTAGCGGATAAGTTAAAGTTAAAGGAATCCATCAGAGACCTAAAAGCCCGGCGTGCATTTGGCGAGCAAGGTCCCCGATTGGTGGGTTTCAGGTGGTCAGCCGGCGGTTCTTTTCCGCCCTGCCAGAACCTATACTACTTGCGCACGACCCAGGGCTTTTCGTGCCGATGCCCTCCAAGTAGTGCTTAGTAACGTGCGTAGCCTGAGGAACAAGCTGTGCGAGGTGGGTCTGCTCGTAGACAAATCTCCTCCAGATATAGTTGCTTTCACTGAAACGTGGCTGTCCGAGGAAATCACCGATGACGAAGTATATCTGCCTGGCTACGCACTGTTCCGCTTGACGGTCAAGGAGGTGGTGTATCTCTTTATGTGAGTTATCACATAGACATATTGAAGACCAGCGTTTTTCAGTCTCTCGACAAATCTGTTGAGGCTCTCGCAGTCTTGATTTGCGCTTCCTCGGTTCAGGTTACGGTCGTGTTAGTGTATAGAAGCCCTATGAGCACTTCCAATAGAATCATTGAGTTTATACGCACTCACTCTGTGAACAAGTGTCTGGTGCTGGGAGACTTCAACCTCCCAGAGGTTTGTTGGGATGATCTATCTTGCAGTTCGGATCTGGAATCGTTCGGTACAGAACTGCTGGACTTGACGCTGCAGGTACCACTACACCAGTTCGTGGACCTCCCCACTAGGTACATGAGCAATCAGCAGCCGTTTATTTTAGATCTTGTTTTTGCTAAGTCACATGACTTTGTAAATGACATTAAATACTACTCGCCTCTTGGCGCTAGCGATCCCGTTTGCTTGTCTTCCCAGTGTGCTCTTATCAGGTCTTGCCAAGCTACTACCAGTTGGTATCCGAACATTTGGGCCGCGAACTTCCAAGCGATGCAGGATAAAGCTAGGTCATCGCCTTGTGTGATATCTGAGACTGACACTGTTCACATAGCCTGGGAAAAGCTTAAGGCTCACCTCGTCGACATTTCTGCACCTCACGTCCCACTGGTAAAAAGAAGGGAATCGAGAGCGCAGCCTCCGTGGATAGATTCCGCGGGGAAGGGCCTGCTAAAAAGCGGTCTAGATGCTGGCGGGCATACCGAACAGCTCCGTCGAACAGCACGTTTGACAAGTATCGGTTAGTTCGAAATGAATGCAAGATACATTTTAGATTGGTTTCAGTATGAAAAGGGCTTAGCTAATACTGCCTCGTAAAATCCCATGCAATTCTTCGCTCAGGTTAAACGACGCTGTGGTGCAAACTCGCCCATGCCACCATTGCTTTGAGGAGATGGGACCCATGCCTATAGCGACTATTACAAGGCGTGCGTGCTTGGTAAGCAGTACTCAAGCGCCTTTGTCCGCGAAACAAATACGCCATGCAAAGGGTTAGCTTCAAGAGTCTCTGAGGACTGTTGTCTAGCTGAAATTCCTGTAACTGAGTCCCCAGTTCTCCGGGCCAGATTCCGTTCATCCAAAATTGTTGCATGAATTGGCAGTGGAACTCAGTGGACCTCTGACTTGTGGGTTTCAGAAGTCACTCAACAGCTGCATCTTGCCTACCGAATGGAAGGAGGCTGTTGTCTGTCCGATTTTCAAGTGCGGTGGCAAAGACCTACCGGCTAATTTCAGCGCTGTCAGCGTGACTAGCGTGGTCGTTAAGTTGCTTGAAAAAGTATTACGGGATACAGTAGAGAACCATTTAAATAGGTTTAATCTGTTTTGCTTCGAGCAACATGGTTTTCGTAAAGGATTTTCGTGTCAGACGAACTTGCTGGTAGCTGATGAGAGCTGGGCTGAAGCCGTAGACAGTGGACATGCGGTGGATGTGGTGTTCATTGACTTCGCCAAGGCCTTTGACACTGTCCTCCATTCACGACTCTCACTGAAGTTGAGGTCGTAGGGAATAGCTGGTCGTGCTCTCCAGTGGGTGTCAGCTTTCCTGTATGAACGGGAACAGTGTATTCGTGTGGGAAGCAGTCTTTCCTTTCGCCAAGCTGTACTTAGCGGCGTTTCGCAAGGCTGTGTCCTAGGTCCACTGCTTTTCTCTGTCTACTTGAATGACCTGCCGGAGGAGCTTGAGGTACCATCGCTCTTATTTGCTGATTGCATATAGCTCTGGAGTATTGTTGATATCTCTGGAGGTCCTGTGGCTCTTCAACGGGCTCTAGATAGACTCTGGGAATGGTCTCTTGTGGTTGCTGCCCATAAACCGGGCAAAGTGTTCAGTGCTGCGTACTGGAGCGTCTGATTACTCCACAAGTTATGTGCTGGATGGGAGTGAACTTCCTCATGTGACTCATTAGGTTGATCTGGGTGTCGTCCACTGTTCCACACTACACTCTGGCGACAACTGGAAGAAGGCAGCTAGTAAAGGGTTCCGGAGGTTGTGAGTTATCCGTCGTTCTTTTGGGACCATAACCGCTGATGTGTTTGTGAAACTCTTCTCAGCGTTTGTGTGACCCCACCTAGAATATTGCGTCCAGGCCTGTCCACCATGCCTTGTCCGGGAAAAAATGGCACTAGAAAGGGTGTTGCGTGTCGGTACTAGGTTGGTCAATGGATTACGAGGTCTAACGTACCCCGAACGCCTACTTATTTTGGGGATGCAGTCAATGCACTATCGAAGGATTAGATGGGACCTAAGCCTAAATTACCGTATTTTGACTGGCAAGCTTGGCCCTGATTTGTCCATGCTATTTAGTCCTGCTAGATTATCTGGTCTTCGTGGGCGTTGTATGAAGCTGGACAAACAGCGGTCCGATCGGGTTAGAGCGGAGACACGGTTATCCCGTCGAGTCATCGAGCGCTGGAACCTGCTTCCAGAACATGTTGTCAAGGAATGTACGGTTGAGGGGTTTGAGCGTCAACTAGACGCTCTTGGGTGGCAACATGAAACCTTTTCATTTTCCTGACTAATTCCCATATTCCTACTTCGATTCTATTTTCTTTACTTTTCCTCGCCACTGGGATTATTCTCTTCTTTTAACTGATTTCCCCTACTCTCTTACCTTCGCTTTTTCTTCCTCTCTTACTTCACGTAACTGACATAGCTGGGACAGCTGCTGTAAGGAACGTGGGCATTAAATTGGTGGACCAGGGTGTTTATTCGGGTGTTTTCCTTTTAGACCCAAGAAAAAGTCGGAGCACCCCTATCAACTCCTGGATCGACGGCCCTATCAAGAAGGAACACTTGCGGGATTCATCCTATCGTTCCAGTCCCACTTGAACTTAAACTTGAACTAGAATCTTGGATAAACGACACGCCACGTAAGGAACATTCACGGAGATTTATCCTACTATTCCAGCCCCACTTGAACTTGAACTTGACTTGCTACGACGACGCTGACGCACCACTATACAACTTTAGCGATTAACTTTAATTTTGCGCTGTAGGTTGGTGGAGCTATTACGTTTTCCAGGCAGCTAAAAAAATATCTACATAGGTACATTAAAGCAATGTAAACCTTTTTGCTGTTATGCTGCGCGGTAGGGAAACTTAATGCATAGCGATCAGGTTTCAGACACAAACACTAAACGCAGTCAACCCGACCGGTAGTTTGCTCGGTTGCGTTGTGATGCCTGTCTGGTCGTTCGCCAAGAAGTCGGTAAAGATATTTCTCAATTTTGCTTTCGGACAATTCTTTTCCCAACCACTTTGCGATTCGCAAATTTTCATAAGTCCTAGCGGTTTTGGCTGTAAGGATCTGTACTTTAACACTGAGGTAATAGTTGTCACACCTATTTTTGTAATTCTGCAGAAAATAAATGCTCTGTTTGTCGAACGCAAAATCCCTATTGTTGTTTGCGTGGCCTATGTTTCCGAACTCCTGCTTTCTTTACCCTCGTGCGTGATTATAAACGGCATCGACCTTGTACTTCAGACTGCATCCAATGACTATCACTCAACCAAAGGTCTGTTCCGTTTTTAGTTGCTGCTCTAAGTTGTCTGCTAAATTTTTGTATCTTATTTGTTCAACATCTACATACAATTTTTTCTAGATTGTGGTGTCAATTAAAAGATCGCAGACTCTGAAGTACCTCAGAGGGAATGGTGGCATCCCGCGTTGGACACGTGTCCATCGTCATGCAGGGGAAGTCGGGAAGCGGCGGAATACTCTACTGGAGGGCGGATCTAAAGGTCCAATTAGTGGAACTCTCATGTGCCAATGACGGTGATTACAAGTTCGCTTGGGACCGGAGCGACAAGATAATCCCATGAATATTCTTTCTTTTGCGTATCATTGGATCAGGAATTGATAGATCTGCTTGAGATGTTGGAAAGCCTAAAACAAAGACTGCATCACACCCTGTCCAACCAATTATTGCCCACATTTTTCTGCCAAGTAGTCCCTGCTGAGTGAAGGATAAGCTAAGAAAACACGAGGAGGAATGTCAGCTAAATAATGATAATACCAAGATGTGAGAAAAATAAAATACCGGTTGGAGAGTTGAAGATACTGGTCGGTTAGGAGAAGGGAAATGTTTGATACTACCATCCTAGTTGCTTACTTTGGAGACTCGTCCAGACTTGATGGCCTTCACCGAAACCTGGCTATTCTCAGATATCACGGACGGAAGTGTCTATTTCTGGATATCACCACTCCCGGTCCGATCGCCACGGTGTGAGGTCAGGTGGTAAAGTAATTCTCTACTGGAAGACAGATCTCAAAGTATATTTAGTTAAAGCTATCAGTGACCAGGATGACAATTTCGAAGTCCTCTGGTGCCGTGTTCATGACGGATGCAGATCTCTCTTGGTCGGTATCGTGTACAGGGCCCCATCGGGTCCCGGAGCGCGCTTGTTGGGCTCGATAAGGATGTATGGTGGGCACAAACTGTCTAATCTTGGGGGATTTCAATGCACCGGATATCGATTGGGACCTACTTCTTTGTGATCGCCGATCTGACTCCTTCGATTCCACATTGCTTAAAACCGCTCTCGACTGCAGCCTCGTTCAACATGCCTTGACGCCTATTCGTATTTTCCCAGACCAGACCCCGCACATCCTAGATCTCGTGCTCTTCCCGGCAGATTCGGATGTCACGAACCTAACCGTTCTTCTACCCATAGGCAAGAGCGATCATTGTGTTTTTTCATTCCACTGGACTCGCCGTCTCACGACCCATAGCCACGGTGGTCACCATCGGAATTTTTGGCGTGCCGACCCACTCCGTCTGAAAACCACCGCATGCGCTACGGATTGGGATATCCCTGAACACATTCACCTCGACGACGCGTGGAATCTTGTACTCACCAAAATGACGTCGTTAATTGAGCAGGTCGTTCCTTTCATCGCAAGCCCCTCGCTAGAGATCCACCTTGGATGGATCGAGAGTTGAGGTCAACTATAAATAGAAGACGTAAATTGTGGGACCGGTTTAGGCAATCTCATTCAAAACTAGACTTCTCTCACTACAAGACTGTCAGAAATGTTTGTGTCGCGATGAAGCGCCAGCAACGCCAACAACACGAACTATCCTTTGCAAAACACTCCAGAATCGCGCCTAAAATGCTCTACTCTTATTTGAAAAGAAGCACTAGAGCTGATAATGGCATCTCTGCTTTGTGTTCCTGTGATTATCCAGCTTTACTTCACGAGGACACTGAGAAAGCTAGTCACGGCTAAGCAGTACGCTTCTGTTTACGCGAAAGAAACACCATTTAGCGACAGAGCCGTATCCACTTTTCCATCTTCGTTGGCCTAAGTAGATATTAACACTGATTCTGTGATGAAACTTCTTCAGTTAGATCCGTATAGCTCACCCGGCCCTGATGGATTACATCCTTTGTTCCTCAGGACTGTGGTGGAGTACATAGCTTCACCCATATGTCAAATCTTTCGTCGCTGACTAAAAGCTGGCCGTCTTCTTTCAGCTTGGAAAGTGGGTATCGTCAAACCCCTTTACAAAGGAGGGAGTCGACATGATCCGGCCAATTATCGTCCAATCTGTTTGACGTCAATGGTGTGTAAACTTATGGAACGGATCCTAAAACAAGCTGTTACTCTTCATCTTGGGGGACAGAATGTCATATCTTATTCCCAGCATGAGTTCCGAAAAGCACGCTCCTGTACCTCGAACTTGCTCGTTGCTAAGGAGATCTGGGCAAGGTCGCTAGACTCCGGCAAACGCTTTGACGTTGTGTTTGTTGACTTCAGCAAAGCTTTTGACAAAGTCCCGCATGAACGGCTCCTGTTTAAGTTCCAAGGAATCGGTATTTCTGGGAACCTGTCTTGGATCTCCGACTTCCTAAACGATCGCTCTATGCAAGTAAAGGTGAGTGACACATTTTCTGCTCATGACGAGTGGGGTCCCACAGGGCTCTGTTCTCGGTCCCGTACTTTTCAATATCTTCACCAACGACTTACCATACACTCTTCAGACGGATTGACTAATCTACGCTGACGACCTAAGGCTATGGATGGAAGTATCCAGCCTTGAAGACGCCGACAGATTACAAACTACGCTCGATCTACCCCATGACTGGTCGATTAAGTGGCAGTTACCCGTAAATCGTGATAAGTGCTCTGTTCTCCCCGTTGGCTCATCAAACCCATTTGGAACTTACCACATTGATGGTTCCTTGCTCAAAAGCGCAACCCAAGAGAGGTACCTTGGAGTGATAGTGTCATCAGACTTCACATCTATTCAAGACACCCAGAAGAGGGTCGCCGCGGCCTACAGGATGTTCCATTCTATACGTAAAGGGTTTTCTCTCCTGACTCCGGGACTTTTCCGACTCCTCTTTGGATCGCATGTACGCCCGATTCTCGAATACGGGCTACCCGCTGCCTAGGAATAGACATAATGCCATCAGAAACCATGGGATTCAAACGAAGGTACAGAAATAGTACAATAAAACACAACACAACGATGTCCATGGTTTCCTCAGAGGGCGAGATACTACCCGGTTGCCCAAGCCGAAGTAGGGTGTTGACTTCGGGGACACCACCGAGCCTTTGGCATTATGTCTCTTCGTAGACTTTTGCAAATATATATATATACCCGCTGCCTACTCTCTCACCAAATCGGAATGTGATATGATAGAGAAGGTTCAACGGCGTGGATCCAAATCCGTCCCTGAGTTGCGAGACCTGTCGTATCCACACCGACTTCAACGACTGAACTTGTTCTTTCTAGCTTACCGCCGTCACCGAGGAGATTTGATATTCACTCGACGTATTCTCAGAGGAGAATTGGGTTGCGAGTTACAAGACTTCTTTCAACTCAACACAGAGTTCGACACGAGGCCACCGCATGAAACTGTTCAAACCGAGAAATCTCCGTGTGCGGCTCAATTTGGCCTTATCAACTCGCGTGGTGAACCGGTTGCCGGATCCTGTTGTTGATGCTGAGACAGAGGAACGTTTCAAACAACTGTTAGATTCTCACCTGAGCGCGCTGGGATTCTACTGCCTCTAAGACAGCTACAGTGGTGCACTGCGGAACCTTCTGCCGCAATGACCCACGCCATCTCCGCAATGATTGGGGAGTAAAGGAGCTGACAAAGGATCTTCCTTCTGCTCTCTATCATCCAATGATCCAGTAGAGCATCCAATAAAGCTCGAAACCCTCAGCCGTAGTCTCGCTAACGACGTGCTCCGGAATCGAGTTCCAACGTTTAATAACCCAGCGCGACAAGCGGTCAGAACGCCGATTGTGCAGCTTCAACGGGTGACCTCAGAGACTAGGCAGATTGGTGGGACTAAATAGCCAGCACGTCTTAACCGATCTTCCGCGTTAGGATACGGTAAGTGAGGATCATATCCTCTAATTCTCCGGTAGTGCATTGAGTACATACCCAAGCTAAGCAAACGTTCGGGATTCGTTTAGGATCAGAGGATTGTAGAGAGCAGAAGGAGAAATCCTTTGTCAATTCCATCGCTTCCCGATCACTGTCTGGAGTTCGCGATTCGATGTTAAGCGGTAATCCACAAAGGACCGTGACAGCTACAGTGGAAACTGCAAGGGCCCATCGTACTTAATAGATAAGAATCTAACATTCGCTTGCAACATTCCTCAGTTTGGGCATCGACCACATGCTTCGGTAACTCCTTCCAATCGTTGATTACGCGAGTTGATAGAGCGTAAGTAGGATGAACCCGGGGCCTTCTGGGTTTAACAAGTTTCCAGTTGTGGCCTCGAGTTGAACTGTTTGCATTGAATTGAATGCACACCTGCAGCTCTGCCCCCATCTCTCCTCTCAGGATGCGCCTGGTGAAAATCAGGTCACCGCAACGTCGGCGATAATCCATGGAGAACGGGTTCATCAGCTGAAGTCTCAGGGGATAAGGAAAATTTCGTACATCCAAGATGTATTTCGATCCACGCCGTTAGACCTTCTCAATGAGGTCACTTTCGAACTTGAGAGAGAAGACGGCAGGTAATCCGTATTCAAAAATAGGGCGCACATGAGAAGTAAACAAGAGTCTGAAGATATCCGGAGTCAAACGCGAGAAGGCTCTTCGTATGGCACGGGACATCCCGTTGGCAGCAGCAACCCTTCGTATCGTATCCTGTGTAATCCGTAGATCAGATGACACGCCGAGGTCTTTTTCAAGGATTGAAGTCCTGAGCAACGCCCCACCAATGTGGTAGTCCCGAAAGGCTTAGGAACACCAATGGGGAGGACCGAGCACTTATCGCAATTTATGGGCAATCACCATTTGACTGACCACTCATGTAACGTATCAAGTGTAGCCTGTAATCGGTCCGCATCGTCAAGACAGGATACCTTCATCCACAACAAGTCGTTAGCGTAAATCAAGCAATCCAATTGAAGTTCCGCCGGGAAATCATTGATGAAGATCTTGAAAAGTTCTGGGCCCAGGACCGATCCCTGTGGGACACCACTAGTCATGAGAACAGGAGCGGAGTAAGTCTTGATCACGTCGACTCGCATTGTCCGGGTATCCAAAAAATCAGCGATCCAAGAGAGAACGTTCCCAAAACACCTACTCCTCGTAGTTTATCAAGGAGCCTTTCATGAGGAACCTTGTCAAAGGCCTTGCTGAAGTCGACAAAAATAACATCCAGACGTTTCCAAGCGTCTAATGATTTCGCCCATCTTTCACGGACCACAAGCAGATTCGAAGAACATGAAACGGCGTCCTTATGGAGTAAACAGATGAATATTGCATGACCAGGAGACTGGCTTTCGCAGCGTCATCGTCAAGTAAACCGACATGCGCCAAGGAATACAGAACAGGAATACCACTGCCTGCTCTGGTACTTCTCTTCAAGTAAGAGAAGAGTATCTTGGGAGTCGTCTTGGATTGCACAAGCAAACCGAGTTCGTACATATGCTGTTTCTTACGTTTTTCAAGTTGCAGATATTTCTGGCCACTATATTCCGAATAGTCAGACTCGGATTGCATGAGCTTGAATCGGACCCACAGTTTCCGTCTTTTGTTCATTAGGTCCCTCAGTTCTCGATCAATTCATGGAGGACTTATGGCAAAAGGTCTTTTGTAGACAGGAACGAACTGCTCAACGAGCGAAATCATTTTGGGGTACAAGAGGTTCCACTCATCGTCCAGCTCCATGGGTTCGGGTATACTCCAGTCCACAGTACTGGCGCCCGTTTGTAGGCGTTGGGGATCAACACGCCAGAAATTTTTGTGGAGGCGATCTTGGCTGTGGAGAGTAAGGCGTCGAGTCCAGAGCAATGAAACCACACAGTGATCGCTGTTACAATTGGGGTGAAGAACGGCTAAGTGGGGTCGCACAAAAGCTGAGAACAGCTTTACAAAGATATTGGCCGTTAGGACACCGAAGGAGCGGCGAATAAACCACATCATACGGAACCCTTTACAAGCAGCCTTCCTCCAATTGTCCCCAGAGTGAAGCAGTGAGGTGTGGGTGATACATAGATCAACCTGCTGAGTGACAACAGGAATTTCAATTCCATCAACTACATAGCGCATGGGGGGACTCGCACCTCCAATGCGGAGGACAGAGTATTTCGCCTTATTTATAGGCATCAACCATAAGGTTGACCAATCCCAGAGCCTATCCATGGCACTCTGGATTGCCTCAGAGCCCCCAGGGATATCCACAATATTCCAGAGCTTAAGGTCATCAGCAAACAATAGCGACCGTACTTGAAGCTCCTGGGGTAAATCATTGACAGATTGCGAAATGCAATGGACCTAAAGCGGAACCATGTGGAACGCCACTAAGAACAGCTTGTTTAAGCAAAAGGCTTCGTCCCACTCGTATAGTTCTCTTCCCTCTAGAGAAGCACTCATTTAAGGGAGCCTCCAGATATCGCATACGATCTCAACTTCAATGAGAGTCCTTGATGTGGTACAGTATCAAAGTTTCCGAGAAGTCAACGAAAAGCACGTCGATAGCATAACCGTTGTCTACTGTCTCAGCCCAGCTTTCACGAGCTTCAAGTAAAATTGTCATATACGAAAATCCCTTACGGAATCTGTGTTATGCAGCACTGCGAAGATCAAACTTATTCAAGTGATTCTCCGCCAAATCCCTCATCAGTTTTTCAAACAACTGAACTACTACGCTTGTCAATCTGACAGGCCTGTAGTTCGCATGCAGGGCGCTGTCACCACCCTTAAAAATCGGACAGGTGACTGCCTCCTTCCATTTCGAAGGTAAGACACAGGTGTCGAGCGAAATTGTGTACGCGCATGTGAGAGAGCCACTTAGCGCAGCGGCCAATTCATGCATCAGCTTCGGATAAATTGAATCAGGGCCAGGAGCTTTGGAAGGATTTAGCTCTTGCAATAGTCCGAGGACTTGTGTCTCTGTTATGCTGATTTCAGTTAGACAAGAATCCTCCGGGACTTTTGTGACCAACTCTACCTGAGGTAGAGAGGTCACGAGAAAAGACACCAGTATACTGTTCATTAAGTATACTAGCCTTATCATAGTAGGTATGCACACGGGTCTCGTCCGCTCGTAGTAACGCTGGTAGTGACGAGTTCGTACTGCTGCGCCTCTTTGCGTAAGCAAAGAACTTTGGATTTGTTGCGGTTGCGTCAGCCAAATCCTTCTCGTACTGAAGACGAGTAGTCCTAAGATGTTGCTTACATTTATTTCTAACCGCTCGATAGCTTTCGTAGGTGCTGGTTGATGAAGCCGCTTTGTAACTTCACCAGCACTTAGAGCGCTTCCTGAGCAGGTATTTACCTGTATGATCTGTCCATGGAGGCTGCGCCCGCCTCCCTTTTCTTAATGAGTGGGATATGCAGTGCGGAGCTCTCGGTGAGGTATGCCTTGAATTTCCCCAGGCTGACTCACCAGTGTCACGCAGAACTGAAGCGTTGTCTCGCATTGCGTTAAAGTCTACCCGCCAAATATTTGGACATGCCTCAGCGGTAGCCTGCTGATACTTCGAGCACATCGAAAGCATATGCAGACATGGTCACTGTCTCCTGGAGGATAGCCGTATGTAATATCACTTACGCAAAAATGAGATCCAAGGTAGACGGAAGCTGCTTGCTCGTCTGTCTAGTAGGGTGGTCTACGAACTGATGCAAAGGCAGTTGCAACGTTAGCTCGGAGAGATCCGAACCGAAAGTGCCTACCGCTGAACTGCAAGATAGATCAGCCCTGCAGACTCCAGGGAGGTTGACGGCACCCAGTATTATTCACCTATCGGCAGTCTGAGTGCGAATAAACTCAATAAGCTCCCTGGAGATACTTCCAGGACTTCGATATACCACTACAATTGTAAACTGAGCAGAGGAAGTGCACACAATAGTCGACAGGGCTTCAACAGTTTGATCCGCCGACTGAAATACACAGGTCAATACTAAGTTTACAGCTCACATAAAGAGCGACGCCAACAGGACGATCAATGCGTAGCCAGGTAAACATATTTCACCCTCTGTGATATCCGGAGACAACCATATTTCAGTGAAGGCAAGTATGTCTGGACGAGATTTGTCTACAAGTAGACCCACCTCGTGTACCTTGTTCCTTAGGTTACGCACATTGCTAAGCACCGCCCCAAAGAATTCGGCAAGACCAGCCCTGAGTCGTACGTTACCAGTAGGGGTTCTGGTAGGGCAGAATTTGATTTACGGCTGATCACCTGAAAGCCCACAAGACGAAGGCCTTGCTCACCAGCCACCCGCCTACTCTGGAGACTTTGATGGCTTCCTTTAACTTTAGTCTATCTACCAGTGAGAGCTCCGACTAAACGCTGACATTGCTACTGTTGAGTTTGAATGCAAAGCACATTAACGCTTTGCGTTCCTCCGGGATTGAGAGGACTACACGAAGTAGTCGGGGTCGCGGGTTCGGCGTATCGACAGGGCGTTCCCGAATCTGATTAGCTTCCTGATAGTGACCCCGGGGAAACCAGGTGGAAGCATCTTGTTGACGCAGAACTTGAACCAATGGAGGTCATCCAGCATGCGTTCCCTGGGAAGAGCTGCCGCGCATTCAGCAACATTACGGAAGATATCGCTGCTATCAGTAAAAGAATCATCTCGACGAGGCGTATTCACTCCACAAGTCTTCGACTCGATCCCAGTTTCTACCGGTTTGGCAACTGACACGGCGCGTTTTTTCCCTAAGGGAGCTGGATTAATTGAGGTTGAGGCTTTGTATTTTCCCTCCAACTCCCTCCCGGCCTAATCTTTTCAGGCCGCGGGTTTAGCAGAAGTCGGCACGGCGCGTTTCTTCACTAATGGAACTGGGGTGATTTTACTTGTGCTCTACCTCCATTACCTTTATGAGTTCAGCGCAATTTGGGAATGTCTACTCAGGAAAGGTGTACCTGCGAAATATGTAATATTATCCGACCATTATACGCGCGTATCTCAGGCAAGCTGTCGTCGCCATTTAATATCTCCAGCGGTGTGAGATAACGATGCCCGCTGTCACCTTTCCTCTTCAACTTCGCTATTGACGAAGTCATGGAAATCGCGTTCACACGACACGACTTAGAAGGTGTGGATCTGCTCCCAGTAGAACGACTTATTACTTGGAGTATGCTGACGACATTGCTCTAATCTGTGACAGCTCCCGGACGTGCCAAGCGGCACTGGACAGATTAGCACTGGCTGTCCGTCACTTCGGGCTTTGCTTTACACCCTCGAAGTGCAAAGCATTCCTCCAAGATTGGCCTGGACCGCCTCCTTCGCTGACCCTTGGTGGGGATCAGCTAGAAGTCGTACAAAAATTCAGCTACCTGGGAAGTTGTATCAGCGTTCGTGGGATTAAAGATGAGATCAGGAACCGTATAGCAAAAGCTCGAGGCGCTTTTGCTAACTTTCGTCACCTTCGGCTTTCGGCGCGACATCACTCTCGCCCTGAAGGGTAGAGTGTACAATGCAGCGGTACGTTCGACCCTACTGTACAGTTGTGAAACCTGACCCCTTAGATCAGCGGACATAAAGAGGCTAGTTACGTTCGACCACCGGTGCCTTCGCAGTTTGGCTCACATCTGGTGGGAACACCGCGTGAGCAACGAGCGTGTTCGACGCCTTGTTTATGACACAGGAAAAGGAAATGAACCGCTCAGCACTGTTATTTCACGCACCAGGCTCCGATGGCTCGGCCACGTGTTACGCATGCCAGCCCACCGACTCCCGCGATGTGCGTTGTTCGCGCGCCGGGCGTGTGGATAGAAGAAGAGGAGAGGTGGCCAAGCGATGACTTAGTCCAGAGGAATGAAGGCCCTCACTTCTGAGCTGGCCTCAGTTGGAGCGTCTCGGCTCCCTGGTTGGGGTCCGAAAGACGATGAACACGTTTGGCTGGATACACTTGTTGATATGGCTAGGAGCCGACCTCAGTGGCGTTCGTGCTGTGAGTTTCTTTGTCCCACCCCATCCCTCTTAGCCTCCCCCTCCAACCACGATCTCATTATTTAGCATTTTATAATTTCGCATAGTAAATTATTTTTTTTCTGCTGCATAGTAGCCGGCTGGTAGCTTACCGGAACGATGCCCATCCGTTACCGGTAGCTTAGCTGACTTGCACCTGTTGCATTTTCTTCCATTTTTTCTTTTAGGTATTGCGGCACAGTAGCTGAAGTGTTTCCCACCTCTAGCTAACGTGTATAGTGTGTGTGTATTAGTTCAGTACCTACAGACTGAGGGGGCCTTACGGACTTAGCCCTCTTCCTCTTACTTTTTTGGGCACAGGGGACAGAAGATAGGTCTTGCCTTGGACGACGTCCAATACATCAAGGCCTCGATAGGGACATTCTGGGTAGCTGGTGCGCACGACACGGTAGCCATCACCTCATTGACAGTAGGTGAGATTAGTTGCGTGGCTTCTTCCAATGAGACGACATCAATAGAGACCCATTTTCCACATCAGTATTTCCACTTTACGATTAAGAGATGTGAGGAAAAACGACATCTGCTGGTTACCCAGCCGGACGTTGTTCGATGCTTCCTCAGTGACCTCAAAGCACGTAGATTGATGGATCCGGCATAGAAGACAATTGAACAGCATGCCCTCTGGTGCCGTGTTCAAGACGGATGCTGGTCAAGTCAGGTCAGGTCAGGTTCTAAGGACGGTAGAGATTTCTGTGTAACGAGCGTTTTGTTTCCTGCACCGGTAAGCGAACAAGCGTCCCCGATACTTCAACGTATGACTAACTCCCCCGGCTTCTGCAAAAGGTTGAAGGAAAATATTAAAGCTATCTCTGTACTGTCATGCATTACGCGGGAACAGCAAAATACTGCGATAAAATTACAATAATTCCGGATAAAGTTCAGACCAACATCTATCTGAGCCTCTTTCAAAGTCCCCTACAAGGCTACATTCTATCATGTATACACGATTCACAAAGAACTCCCTAGTATTCAACCTAGATCTCTGATGCGTGAGCTTCAGTTGATGTCCTCGCAGGTGTTCTGATTCGGATTTCTCAGACAGTTCAGTATACTGGATAACACTAGATCAGATGCCGCATATTCTTTCTTTCCTGCTCTCCCCAGCACAATCAGACATCAAGAACCTTTAAGTTCTACAGCCCATGGGCAACAGTGATCACTGTACTGTCTCATTCCAGTGGACACGTCGCTTCGCTGTTCACAGCCAACGTGCCGACTGTCGGAATTTCTGGTGTGTCGATACACTTAAGCTAGAGATGGGCAACACCTCAGCTACTGTGCCGAAACACATAAGGGAAAAGGAAAATAAATACAACAGTTACACGTCAGCTGAGCTACCGGCAACGGATAGGCGTCGTTCCGGTAAGCTACCAGCCGGCTACTAGGCAAAAAGAAAAATTATTATGTTTTATGCTACGAAATGAGATCGTAGGTGGAGGGGGAGGCTAAAAGGGATGGGGAGGGACAAAGAAACTCAGCACGAACGCCACTGAGGTCGGCTCCTTGCCATGTCAGCCAGTGTATCCAGCCGAACGTGTTCACCGTCTTTTGGACCACAACCAGGGAGCCGAGACGCTCCAACCGAGGCCAGCTCCGAAGTGAGGACCTTCATTCCTCTCGACCAAGTCATCGCTTGGCCACCCCTACTCTTCTTCTATCCATATCCCCCGTGAGCAAACAACGGACGTCGTGGAAGTCGTTGGACTGGCCTGCGCAACACGGCCCAGCCATCGGAGCCTGGTGCGTTAAATGACGGGGCTGAGCGGTTCAGTTCCTTTTTCTGTGCCGTAAACAAGGCGTGACCTTGCACACGGTTCTCTGCGGTGTATAGTAGTGCGTAGCTTTTGCTCCTTAATTTTCGAGTTTTCTATATCAATACGGTAAACCGCTATGACATCCAAGTGCATACATTGTGACAAACTCGTCATCTCCCGCTCAAAAGCTGTTCAATACACTCTGTGCGAAGGATGGCTGCACACATCATGCTGTAACATTGAATGCCTTCAACGCACTATCTCTGAAGTCGTGAGCTCCCATTGTGACTCATGTCGAGTATTAGGGCATGACAAACGCCTTCTGGCTAACCCTCATCCTCTCAATCTATGTAGCCCTGCCGCCCTGGCCGTGTCTAATATGGAAGATGAGTCACCCGCATCATCGATATCCCTACCTGCATCTGGGTCTGCCACACCCACACCAAACCGAAGCCGCACTCTCTCCGCTACGTCGGCTGAGTCACTACCTCCCAGTAAGATGTGTCGGCCGGAAAACAAGCCCAAGACAAACGCTGTCATGGCGAGCGCCACCGCTCTAACAACAACCAGCTTGAGCCTAGCTGCAAGCAAGCCCCCACGGAAGCTAGTCTCTAAGCTCAAGACGAAACCCAACACCTGGGATAACTTCCCTAGTGAAGGGAAATGTGATCTCAACCTTAGGCTGTGCTATGGACGCAACAATGACAGGCAGATTGGGAAACGGCCCGTAACATTGTGGTAACTAACCTGTTTCGTAATCTTGCGGCGCGTGTTCGAGCCTGCTTAGGGTCAGGGCGATCCTCGCAGTATCCCTAGCCCACGTGCGACCGGTGGTGGTTGCGCGGCAGCGAAGCGTACCGGCGTATTGCTGATGTTTGGGAAACATGCCACTAACCATACATTATATATATATATATATATATATATATATATATATATATATATATATATATATATATATATATACATAAATAAGTAACTAAATATATGTCAAGCAGCACTAGTGAGCCATGAGCGAGGCCATTCGGGACCAACACCGAATCGACGACGAATCCTGCTGAGAGCGTAGGCAGAACCGGCGCAGTGTTTGTAGGTACGCTGCATTCGGTTTACTAACCGCGTGCTTGCGTGCTGAGTCCCTTTATTTCAGGCTACAGGTTTACTATCTTGTCCTGATGCCATTTTATCTCATATTATTGTCCACATGAACTATACACATGTACACGTCCCTTAAACTAATTTAGTTAACTTTGATAACATTTTCGCGTTTGTGGCATTTTCTTAACATATGTTATCTGACGTCTTGAACTTATCGCAGATGTGTTGGCAACCGAAAATATTTTTATGCTCATTTACTGAAAAGTGACGTCAACGTATCTGTATACATTATCCGATTTATTTTATTTGATATCATCGTTTCAACTGATTAGCTGTTACTTACTATCCCAGGTGTGCCTGCGCCTAATGTGAATGTACACAAAGTGACTACCTGTCCATTACCCACTACTTCGTCCCTACTGGCTCCATGAGACAGTTGCTCGTTAGTGGAAAGGACGGGGTGCACGGTGCTTGTCACCGTGCTAGGCTCGAAGAGTGCTTCCATGCACTCAGTATGGAGCGGACTACAGTCCAGCCACCGCTTTGTGTGCTCTTGATTCCCCAAATACAGCGTGCTTCTGTTTGCCTGTGTAGGAATGTAGACCGCCTCCGTTGATGAAACGTGACTCCCATCCGCTTGCCTCCCGGCCTTACTCCTTCGCGTTTACACTGGATATGGGTGTGTGGGTGGTGCAGCGCAGTCCCTGCTTCCTTGCGGACAGGCTTTTGAACCAAAAGCTTTGGATGAGGACCCTAATCTTCCTCCTGTCTAGGTCTGGGCGCCCTGGCAGTATCTCAGCCCACATACAACCATGACATTTTCTTCAAACATAAACTTCATCCTGCATCAGCCGTCGCGCAGATTATCAAGGGTCACCTTATCTGCTGCATACAGCAGGGCGGATAAGTGAAAACATGCTACTGCTGGCGCCTCCCTTCTTTCTTTTCCACCTGTTTCTCTTACTCCCATCCCGACCCCCATTACTAACCTTCCTGCTATAATTCCCAGCTTAATTGACAGCAACCGAAGTGTCACTGGAGTAGAACCATCTGCAGCCACCATCCCACCGCACCTATCGGACGCCTATCAGCAAAAGTCCCTTATAAGGTCGCGCTATCCCGTTTCCATGGCGACACTCAACATCCCCACTCTAAGACAAACAAGCCAACCGGCTGCACTCGCGTGCACCTTGGACACACTGGGTATTGATGTGCGTTGTGTGTCCGAAAGTAGGATCAATGACCCGAACGATGTTATTGAATTAACTGCACCCGGCTTATCCTCTCGTTATTGGTTGCACGCATCCGAAGAGGCCGATGCAGAACTCACGGGTCAAGATTGTGTAGGTATCATTCTAAACTCCAAGGCTAAGTCATCGTTGGTTGATTGAATCCCGGTGAACAGCCGATTATGTGCAGCCCGTTCGACGACATCAGCTAAGGTTGATTCACGAAATAGTACCAAACGCTGTTTGTTTGTGATTTCCGTTTATGCTCCCACCGACTGCAGTTAAAATGCTGTCAAGGACACATCCAATCACGAACTGAACGCGCTACTACGCAGTGATACTAGTGCAGATATTATAGTACATGCAGGGGATATGAACGCACGAGTAAGACCTCTGAACTCTTCAGAAGCTCCGCTAGGGGGTAATTATGAGCTTAAATTCGAACGGACTGACAACAGTGAGCGTCTGCTGCAACTGTGTGCGAAGCACCAGTTGTTTCTTAGAGCACTGCTTTTAGACACAGTGGGCGCCGAAGTGCCACTTGGCGTCCTCCTGTAGCTGGCCAGCGATGGACCCAAATTGACCACATAGCCAAAAGTTACAGATGGTGTGGTTCCATCCTGGATTGCCGTTCGTACTGGAGTACCTGTGTCGACCCTGATCACGTTTTGGTACGCTGTGGTTTCGCCATGAACTTTACCGGGTGGGGCACCAAGCGTCTCCTCCAATTGGCAACTGAGAAATTGTCACAGTCTTCGGTCAGGCAAGCCTATGAAGATGCACTGAGTACCGAACTTTCGCTGTCTTGTCCTATTGACACTGAGCTTCTTACGAATAGGATCTCGGCCGCCGTGCACGACGAAGGGGCATCAGCTTTTGGCACTATCCATCGTCACTGCTCCAGTCACTGGATATCCGAGAGATCGGTGAACCTGTTGGAATCTAGAAGACACCTCCCGACTGGATCTGAACACAATGTGACCAGACGGGCTATTAGGCGTGAACTAAAGCTGAGCCTACGTGCTGACAAGGAAGCTGACAAGGCAATCAGAGACAGCGCGGGTGCGCTGATACACAATAAGGAGCGCCGTATGGCTCGTTGGGCGGAACACTTTCAAGATCAGTTCAGCTGGCCCCTTGCTTCCGGACCTCTTCCTACTCAGGTGATGCAGGACGAGCCATGGACGGTTAGTTTAGAGCCTCCGTCGGATGCCGAGGTCCGAAACGCGATCACAGCCCTTAATCGTTTTCGTGCCGCTGGCCCGGATTTCCTCCCACCTGCACTGTTTAAGGATGGAGGTGAGGTCATCTGCAAAGCACTGACCTTATTCGAATGTATCTGGAAGGAAGTGTCCCGGCTAATTGGAGCGAATCAATTATAGTGGCACTATACAAGAAGGGCAGTCGCACAGACTGTTCTAACCACAGAGGTATTAGCCTAGCGCCAGTTGTGACAAAATTATTGGCCTTGATTATCGTTCGTCGCCTCACTGCGGAACGGGAATGTCTGATTAGGGAAGAGCAGGCCGGTTTCCGCCCAGGACGCGGCTGTATGGACCATATATTCACTTTGCGGCAGGTGCTAGAGCAGCGCCACGCATACCGCAGATCGACAATGGCTGTGTTCCTCGATTTCAAGAGTGCGTTCGATTCAGTCGATTGATCGATTCTGTTCGAAATATTTGTTCGGAAAGGTGTTCTCACGAAATAGGTGAACATCCTTCGTGCTCTATACTCGAACACTACAGGCTTGGTCAGGGTCTACGGTGTCCTATCGGATAGCTTTCCGACCACAAGTGGCGTTCGTCAAGGTTGTCCGATTTCACCATTTTTGTTCAATTTCGTCGTGAATTCTACCATGGAGTGTTCCCTTGCGGAATCTCACGATGTAGGCGTTGAAGTGCTGCGTGGTGAAAGGTTAGTTGATCTAGATTATGCGCACGATATTGTCTTGATTTTCGACCATGTTGCGACGTCACAATCAACCCTGAATAGCCTGTCCAGAGTGGTCCCATTATTTCGTATGCACTTCGCACCTTCAAAGTGCAAAGTGTTACTGCAGGACCACCAGCCACTTGATGACCCCTTGACGCTTGCTAACGAGGAACTCGAGGTGGTTGATCATTTCACTTATTTTGGCAGATGCATCAGCAATGATGGGCGCATAGAAACTGACGTCAGCTCACGCACTGCAAAAGCCAGAGCTACCTTCTTGAACCTGCGGCATCTTTGGCGACAGAAGGGAGTTTCCCTCCATCTGAAGGGCCGGGTATACAAGGCCACAGTGAGGGCCGTTCTGCTCTATGGTAGTGAGACTTGGCTCCTTCGGTCTGAAGATCTGAAGCGCCTTCAATTCTTTAATCATCGTTGTCTGCGAAGCATTGCTGGAGTCGGATGGCATCAGCGTGTCCGCAACGATGATGTGCGTAGGCGAGTACTAGGTCGTGATAATGATGCTAGCTCCCTAGAACAACAGATAGCACTGAATAAGTTGCGGTGGCTCGGGCACGTGATACGTATGTCTGGTCACCGTTTACCTAGGAGGGCCTTGTTTAGTCTACCAGGTGTAGGGTGGCGCAAGGCTCGAGGTGGACAGAAGTTGACTTGGCAGCGGGAAATGAAGTCACTGACGAACAAACTGGGTGCCGTTGGTCCGTCTCGCCTTCCGGGCTGGAGTCCACGTGACTCGCCTTGTGCTTGGCTCGAGACTTTACAGGACATGGCTCGCAACCGACACCAGTGGCGCGTCTGCTGCCGTCTCCTAATCGGACTGCCTGTTTAAAGTGTGTTTGGTGCTGAGTTATCTGCGGGGTAATGGCTGATTATGACGCGTGACAGTGAAAGCCGCAAGGAAGCTGTCTCGCCGATGCCGCCTTATGTTTGCACGATAGCCAGCTGTTTGTGACGGTATGTTGTCTACACAAGGTGTAGGCGCCTTGACCCTGAATGTTTGCTTAGGGCATTAAGGTTTTCAGGTAAGTCCCCCTTCTCTCCTTATATTTTTATTTCATAGGTCCGCAAGGTTGTATGGCAGCGAAGCATTAGTTCAAATGGTTGATGTACTGCTGTTGATGATGATGATGATGATGATGTTCGACTGGCTAATGCCGCATGGCCGAATGGATGACCGTTATCATTCACAACGATTCGTGGCACTCTCCGATGTGGCCGAATCGCAACAACAGTTGTAACCTATTAGTTGATCGACTATTTCTATCTGTTAACCTATCCCACTCTGTTGCCGCTTTTCTCTACTCCTTTTCCCGTGAATCTGTCTGATTGTTTTCTCTTTATCAAGCATTTTTAACTCTCCTTTTTATGGCTGAATTTGTCACGGTAACAGGATCCATCGCGCTTGTGCACCTGAATTATGATTTGCCAAAAAGCAAAGCAGAAAAAACTACCACTGCCTCTCCAATGAGTCCAATTTCATGAAGTGTCTTCTAGATTCCAACAGGTTCACCGACCTCTCGGATATCCAGTGACTGGTGCTGTGACTAGGGATATATCTTGTTGGCGGCATGCGGTTTCGGATTTGCCTATAATTGTGGCCGGCCACAGGAGGCCTCCGTCTAAAGAGGTACCATGGTTGGCTTGCGCTGCACCACCCACAGCTCCATCCACACACCCCATATCCAGTGTAAACCCGAAGGAATATGACCGGGAGGCATGTGGATGGGAGCCACGTTTCATGAATGGAGCCGGCCCACACTCCTTCACAGGCAAACACAAGCACACGGTATTTGGGGAATCAAGCGCACACAAGGCGGTGCCTGGGCCGTAGTCCGCTCCACACTGAGTGCATGGAACCACTCTTTGATCCTAGCACGGTTACAAGAACCGTGCACCTTGTCCCCTCCATTGACGACCAACTGTCTCCTAGAGCCAGTATGGACGAGGTAGTGGGTAATCGACAGGTAAGCACCTTGTCAACATGCACATCAAGCGCAGCCACACCGGGGAAATCATGCAACAGCCAATAACTTGGGAGAAAGATAACAAGGAAAATAAATCGAGTAATGCATAAGGAAGCGGTGACATAAATCTAAATTAATGGGCATATGAAATAAGTTGTTTAAAAAGATTCCTGGATAAGTTCACGAGGTCAGAAAGTATATTTCACTGAAATGACACAAACACGAAAATGTTATCGAAATTAACAACAATTGGCTTTAGCAAGGTGTTCAAGTTTATAGAAGAGCGTACAGGTAGGTATTTATGAGAAAGAAAAGCATTAGGACAAAATTGCAAACCCATCAGCTGAGATAAATAGACTTAACATGCAAGCACGCGGTTAGTAAATCGAATGCAGCGTGCCTACAAACGCTGCGCCGCTTTTGCCTACATTTTCTGCAAGACCTGTCGTCGCTTCGATGGTGGTCCCGAGTGGCCTCGCTCATGGCTCACTAAACCTGCCTGACTCAGGCACTCGCGACCGCATGTGGTACGACACCATGCGCTTGCTGTCGATGGAGTACAGCCGATCGTTGCTTGCCGCATCCGCACTTGCCGCTTCTTCTCTGCATGTATGAGGTCATTCTCCCGCACTTCGGCAACCGCCTTCGTGATTTGATCGCGCCATGCACGCCGATCAACCGCCTTCGATTCCCATGATCTGCAATCAAGATTAGAACGTGAAAGGCTCACTTTAATCATGTTCTGATAACGTAACTTTGGTTTCTCCACATGCCGCTTCCCAATACTCAGCTGACCGTATAAGAGTTGTTTCGGAATCCGTGCCGAATCCATACGGCTCACATGACCGAGCCACCTCAGATGTCTCAGCAAACGTATGCCGTCCACCGCATACGCTCCACTTCGTCGCAACACTTCCGTGTCTGCAACTCTGTCGCCCCAACCGGTGCGCAAAATCCGTCGCAAGCACTGCTGATGGAACCATTCGAGATATCGCACATTCCGCCGGTACATCGTACACGTTTCACTGCCGTATAGAAGAACGGGCAGCACCACATATATATATATATATATATATATATATATATATATATATATATATATATATATATATATATATATATATATATATATTCTGTCGGGAGAGCCTATTGTGCGCTGATACTGGTTGAGGCTAGATCGTGACAGATGAACTACCCACTGCTGCTACTGTTGTGTGATTGGCTCATGACCTGGACCCCCCTCGTGGCGACCGCTGGTTTGGAGTTGGGTTTCGCCCTACTCGCTGCTAAGATCCATGACAGGAATCCACATGAGTCAGTGAACTGACGATGTGCTATACCCGCTGCCTTTCGGGTGATCATTTAATCGAAGGCTTTGGCTGAGGACCCGAGTCGTCCTGTCATGTGTGGGCGCCCTGCCAGCATCCTAGTCCATCCTCTTCGGAGGTTAGGAAGTGGTCGATGGCCCTCTTCCCGTAAAACCTAGCCATGGGAGACAACAGCTCTACGGGTTATAAGCTCACAGG